>CM031600.1:52073667-52093667 GCA_018398815.1 Conus ventricosus | reverse complement strand
GTACTACACGTTGCAGTGCTCTTCAGTGCAGTCAGACCAGGATACAGCCATGTACAGCATCCTACACTCTGTATAGATCAACACATCAGAACACCATTGCAATGCAGTGCTGCGATGTACGGCCAAAATGCAGCACAGTACAGTACATAAGGCCTAAATGCAGTACAGTACAGTACAGTACATAAGGCCTAAATGCAGTATAATACAGCACAGTACAGTACATATGATTATGTCCTAAATGCAGTACAGCACAGCACAGTACAGTACATAAGTCCTAAATGCAGTACAGCACAGCACGTAAGCCTAAATGCAGGACAGTACAGCACAGCACACTACCTATGGCCTAAATGCAGTACAGTACCGTACATAAGGCCTAAATGCAGTGCAGTACAGTACAGCACAGTACATAAGGCCTAAATGCAGCACGGTACAGCACAGGAAGTACATAAGGCCCAAAAGCAGTGCAGTGCAGTGCAGCACACTACATATGGCCTAAATGCAGTACAGTCAGCATAGTACAGTACATAAGGCCTGAATACAGTACAGTACATTACACTAAATAAGGCCTAAATACAGCACAGTACAGCACAGTACTGTACATAAGGCCAAAATGCAGTACAGTACAGCACAGTAAGTACATAACACCTAAATGCAGTACAGTACAGTATATAAGCAGTACAGTACAGCACCCTACATATGGCCTAAATGCAGTACAGTACAGCACCCTACATATGGCCTAAATGCAGTACAGTACAGCACAGTTAGTACATCAGGCCTAAATGCAGTACAGTACGGTACACAAGGCCTAAGTGCAGTACAATACAGTACAGCACAGTGCATAAGGCCTAAATGCAGTACACTGCAGTACAGCACAGTGCATAAGGCCTAAATGCAGTACAGTACAGTACAAAAGGCCTAAATGCAGTACAGTACAGTACAAAAGGCCTAAATGCAGTACAGTACAGTACATAAGGCCACAAGGCAGTACAGTACAGAACAATGCAGTACATAAGGCCTAAATGCAGTACGATACAGAACAACACAGTACATAAGACCTAAGTGCAGTACAGTACAGTCCAGCACAGTACACAAGGCCTAAATGCAGTACAGTACAGAACAATGCAGTACATAAGGCCTAAATGCAGTACAGTACAGAACAACACAGTACATAAGGCCTAAATGCAGTACAGTACAGTCCAGCACAGTACACAAGGCCTAGATGCAGTACAGCACAGTACAGAACGTAAGGCTTAAATGCAGTATAGTACAGCACAGTACAATACACAAGGTATAAATGCAGTACAGCACAGTACATAAGGCCTAAACGCAGTACAGTACAGCACAGTACATAAGGCCTAAATGCAGTACAGTACAGCACAGTACAGTACATGAGGCCTAAATGCAGTACAGTACAGCACAGTAAGTACATAAGGCCTAAATGCAGTACAGTACAGTACAGTGCATAAGACCTAAATGCAGTAGAGCACAGTACAGTACATAAGGCCTAAATGCAGTAGAGTACAGTACATAAGGCCTAAATGCAGTAAAGCACAGTACATAAGGCCTAAATGCAGTACAATACAGGACAGTACAGTACATAAGGCCTAAATGCAGCACAGTACAGTACGTAAATCCTAAATGCAGTACAGCACAGTGCAGTACAGAAGGCCAAAAGGCAGTACGGTACAGTACATGGAACGCCGCGCTCTACGTCACTGTTGCACACTGACATTGTGCATACGTGACTAGTCAGTGGTTCCCGCGGTGAACAAGAGTTAGCTAGCAGCTATGAAAACACAGGGAATGCAGGCGGCATGAACAGGTTTTTTGTTTGCTTGTTTTTTTTAAACAGAAGTAGGCTGTCTCCCAGCAAGCCAGTGTTGCTGGCAAAGAGCGGGATGTGTTGACGAGACCGTACAAAACAAACCCCGTTGCCGCCACTCCGAGTCCACTGCTGACTTGATCTTGGAGCTACAGACTCCATACCTTACTTGAATGTGCAACCCCCTACCCTGCTCTTCTACCCCACGCACACCCAACCCCCACCCCTCCCCACCACCACCATCACTCCTACCTCCACCCTTCCCATCCAACGCTCGCTTCCGTGCCACGTCTCCCTCCCTCCCTCGCTGCATGTCCTGGTCTCACCATTATCTCTCCCTCTCTCCCACCCCCTTCATTCCGCCCCTCTGCTTTTGTTTGTTCGTTTATTAGAAACTGTTGCCATAGCATCGCTGGCTGCGGTTTACCAGTAGGTAACTTACGTTTTTTATCAGCTACCAGTCGGATAGCCGGACATATTAATTAATGAAAGCAACTACAACGACAAAGAGAGGGAAAACAAACACGAACTTTGAGCATTGTTGTCTTTGATTCAGCTTTTCGTTTCGTTTAAAATACGGTTCACATTCAATGCAAACTAAAGAGCCGTTGTCTTTGAGAATTAGAGGTCGGAAAGACAATACTGTCAACTTTCCCTCTCCATTACTTTCTTTCCCGATGAATCAGAAATGGAGAAATCTTCTGATGGGGAGACAAACGGTGTAGATTCTATCTTACGTAGCTTGCCACGACTACTCGTGGCAAGTGCATTAGGCCTAAATGCAGTACAGTACAGTACAGTACCAGGAGAGGCAGATTGACTCCGGAGAAGTTAAGCTTGTGTGTGTGTGTGTGTGTGTGTGTGTGTGTGTGTGTGTGTGTGTGTGTGTGTGTGTGTGTGTGAGACACAGAGAGAGAGAGAGAGAGAGAGAGAGAGAGAGAGAGAGAGAGAGAGAGCATCTATGCGTGCGTCTGTGCGCGCGCGCGTGTTTGTGTGTGTGGCATTCTTCCCTCACGTGGGCAATGTGCATGAGAAACAAGGATGGTAACGTGACTGTGAGGCGGCACATGCGTCGCTACGTACGACGCTGAGGTATGCCGCCGGGACCATCGTGTGCAAACTGCTGGCTAACACGATTTGTTCCGCTTAAGCTAGAGACAGTGGTACAGTCATGTAGTGCCAGACATGACTGGAAGCGGCATTGCTTCAAGCTGCTCTCTATGGCGCAGGGCCTGTTTGGAAAGGCCCATCGTCAGTAAAACCAACACAAACAGAGGGACAGTGAAAACAACATACAGGGAGGGGCAGTGAAAACAACATACAGGAAGGGACAGTGAAAACAACATACAGGAAGGGACAGTGAAAACAACATACAATGAGGGACAGTAAAACAACATACAGGAAGGGACAGTAAAACAACATACAAGGAGGGACAGTGAAAACAACATACAGGAAGGGACAGTAAAACAACATACAGGAAGGGACAGTGAAAACAACATACAGGAAGGGACAGTGAAAACAACATACAGGAAGGGACAGTGAAAACAACATACAGGAAGGGACAGTGAAAACAACATACAGGAAGGGACAGTGAAAACAACATACAGGAAGGGACAGTGAAAACAACATACAATGAGGGACAGTGAAAACAACATACAATGAGGGACAGTGAAAACAACATACAATGAGGGACAGTAAAACAACGTACAGGGAGGCACAGTGAAGAGATACATACAGGGACTGACAGTGAAGACGTACATAGAGGGAGGGACAGTGAAGACATACATAGAGGGAAGGACAGTGAAGACGTACATAGAGGGAGGGACAGTGAAGACATACGTAGAGGGAGGGACAGTGAAGACGTACATAGAGGGAGGGACAGTGAAGACATACGTAGAGGGAAGGACAGTGAAGACGTACATAGAGGGAGGGACAGTGAAGACATACATAGAGGAAGGGACAGTGAAGACATACATAGAGGGAGGGACAGTGAAGACATACATAGAGGGAGGGACAGTGAAGACATACATAGAGGGAGGGACAGTGAAGACATACATAGAGGGAGGGACAGTGAAGACGTACATAGAGGGAGGGACAGTGAAGACGTACATAGAGGGAGGGACAGTGAAGACGTACATAGAGGGAGGGACAGTGAAGAAATACATAGAGGGAGGGACAGTGAAGACGTACATAGAGGGAGGGACAGTGAAGACGTACATAGAGGGAAGGACAGTGAAGACGTACATAGAGGGAGGGACAGTGAAGACATACATAGAGGGAGGGACAGTGAAGACGTACATAGAGGGAGGGACAGTGAAGACGTACATAGAGGGAAGGACAGTGAAGACATACATAGAGGGAGGGACAGTGAAGACATACATAGAGGGAGGGACAGTGAAGACGTACATAGAGGGAGGGACAGTGAAGACGTACATAGAGGGAAGGACAGTGAAGACGTACATAGAGGGAGGGACAGTGAAGACATACATAGAGGGAGGGACAGTGAAGACGTACATAGAGGGAGGGACAGTGAAGACATACATAGAGGGAGGGACAGTGAAGACGTACATAGAGGGAGGGACAGTGAAGACGTACATAGAGGGAGAGACAGTGAAGACATATATAGAGGGAGGGACAGTGAAGACATACATAGAGGGAGGGACAGTGAAGACATACATAGAGGGAGGGACAGTGAAGACATGTATAGAGGGAGAGACAGTGAAGACGTACATAGAGGGAGGGACAGTGAAGACATGTATAGAGGGAGGGACAGTGAAGACGTACATAGAGGGAGGGACAGTGAAGGCATTTATAGAGGGAGGGACAGTGAAGACGTACATAGAGGGAGGGACAGTGAAGACATGTATAGAGGGAGGGACAGTGAAGAAGTACATAGAGGGAGGGACAGTGAAGACATACATAGAGGGAGGAATAGTGAAGACATACATAGAGGGAGGGACAGTGAAGCATACATAGAGGGAGGGACAGTGAAGACATACATAGAGGGAGGGACAGTGAAGACATACATGGAGGGAGGGACAGTGAAGACATACATGGAGGGAGGGACAGTGAAGACATACATAGAGGGAGGGACAGTGAAGACATATATAGAGGGAGGGACAGTGAAGACATACATAGAGGGAGGGACAGTGAAGACGTACATAGAGGGAGGGACAGTGACGACGTACATAGAGGGAGGGACAGTGAAGACATACATAGAGGGAGGGACAGTGAAGACGTACATAGAGGGAGGGACAGTGAAGACATACATAGAGGGAGGGACAGTGAAGACATACATAGAGGGAGGGACAGTGAAGATATACATAGAGGGAGAGACAGTGAAGACATACATAGAGGGAGGGACAGTGAAGACATACATAGAGGGAGAGACAGTGAAGACATACATAGAGTGAGAGACAGTGAAGACATACATAGAGGGAGGCACAGTGAAGACATAGATAGAGGGAGGGACAGTGAAGACATACATAGAGGGAGGGACAGTGAAGACATACATAGAGGGAGGGACAGTGAAGACATACATAGAGGGAGGGACAGTGAAGACGTAGAGAACTATAAAATACCAATCCTGACTCAAACCACCCTCAACCAGTTTCGGTGGTTTGAGTCAGGAATTGGTATTTTATAGTTCTCTAACTAGTAAACTCTACAAACAAACATACTGTGTAGGATTATCCGTTTTCAATACTAATTTACTAAACTTTTCAGATTTTAGTTTTTGCTTAATCCTATGTTTTTCCTAATCTTTTTCAATAACATCATTTTCATGCAGACATTTGTTAAATGCGTCGCTGTCTTTCATGTGGAATAAAACTACAGTCTTTAACTGTTCTCTAAAGGCTTTTAAAACTGAGTTATATTTTTGACATAAAATCCACACACTTATCCCAGCTAGTTTTGGTTTACAAACTTTGCATAACAGACAGACAGACAGACAGACACGAGGCGGCGGCGGGTCTACAGAGACCCATCATTAGTCAGACACCCAATCACTTAATTTGTATTCTTCTTTGCTGGGGGGCTTATGACTTGACACAGAGAAGAGGCCCTCGTTCACACAGAACACAGCACACAGTTAATTAGTTGTCAATGGTAACAATCAAACAATGCCACATACCTTCTTCACCTCCAGTCGACTGCCACACTGGTGTGGGTTTTTAGAGCAGCATGTATCTTTGGTGTCAACACGATGGCTTGTGTAATAGAAATTGTCAGATTTGCGAGTTCTGGATATTTTTCAAAGAGTTCTGACGTCTTTCTCAGTTTATTAATCCAACGAAGGGAGTACTTCAAATGACTTGTAACAAATTTCTTAAAATTTCCTCTCTTTATTGTAAACAACCTTCGCAGCCATTTTCCATAATTTAGATACTGTTGAAGGCTGCGGTTATTTATTAAGCCAAGTGCAGTTTGGCCATGAGTTAGAATTCTTTCTATTTCTTCAGAGTTTTTGTTTTCATCAAAGACTGGGATAACGCTTTCAACACTTCTTAAACGTTTTTCTGTTTTTGTGATATTTTAGGCTGTTTAATAAATCTTCACCAGACAAATAATGTAGACTTTTAGATTTGTTATATGTTTGTCTTTTTTTATTGAACTGAAACTGGCCCGGGTGTTTTGGTAATTTTTTTCTTTTCTTCTTTTTCAAATTCTTTTGCTGCTCTTTCACCAGATGTGTTATAAATGCGTTGAAAATGTGTCCAGTACTGAGCACAAGCAGAATGGTAGTCTATCTGGTTTTGAATTGATTGATTATTTTTTCAATAGCACTATTTGTGACTTCTTCTGCATCAATCTCTATGTCCTCCTCGTCACTAATAGTTATACACTCCAGTTCTTGCGATAGTCCAGTACTTTGAGCCATAACAAGTAGGCCGCATATTTAATTTACACACACAACAGCGCGCACACAACAACAATGTTTGAAGAGGCGAGACAGTTATGGAAGGCCGGCCAACTATTCACCAAATGATAGGTCTGTTCACACAGCGGGCGCGTACTAACACGTTGAATGCTAGCCAGGCAGCGAATCACTACTCAGCGCATGGGACACAACCTGTTCAGTCACAAAGCAAGTGGTCCTCCAGTTTCACTTTTCTTGGCAGCTCCTTCTACTTTGAGACACTTGACACCTTCACCCCAAGCCACCACAAGCCTTAATTAAGTCACCCCAAGTCCTTAAGTCACCCCAAGTCCCTTATTAAATCACCCCAAGCCCTTAATTAAGTTCTTAATTAAGTCACCCCAAGTCCTTAATCAAGTTCTTGATCAAGTCACCTCAAGTCACCTCAAGTTCTTAATTAAGTCACCACAAGTTCTTAATCAAGTAACTTCTAAGTTCTTAATCAAGTCATCCCAAGTTGCCTCAAGTACTTAATCAAGTCACTTCTAAGTTCTTACTCAAGTCATTCCAAAATCATAACTAAGTTATTCTCAAAGTACAACCAAGTTCTTATTCAAGTCAACTTATAATTATTTATTAAGTTCTTAAAGTGTTATTGCATCTGAAATGGATCAAAATGAACTTTTGTTGTTGGCGGTTTTGGCATGCTTTTGTGTTCGGCTTCTATATTTAGTGGTTGAGATTGTTTGGACTGCTTTGGTTTTTGTTGTCTTTGTTTATATATTTTATAACCGTAATAACCACCCCCCAACAGCAATGCCGCCAAAAATGACAATTGCTTTAAGAAAATATGAAGACTTTGGCGGTGTAGGCAACCCTGTTGTTGTAGACCTTGAATCAACTTGTTCTGGTGTTTTTAAAGCAGGCATTGAAACAACTGGCTGCGGCTCTGGCACTTTTTTCATTCTGTGCTTGTGCCTTTAATTTTTTTGTTTGTTCCACTCTGCTAATCTTTTTCCTGCTGCAACGCACCCAGGCTTTTTACTGGTTACTTTCTCCACCGGATTCAATGTTTTCTGATTCTGCTGATTTTCTGGCTCGGTCATTTTGAAGGGAAATAAAATCTATATGATTAAAAGTAATTAATCCCATGCGTTTCCATTCTGTGCTTGTAACTTTAATTTTGTTTGTTTGTTCCACTCTGCTAATTTTTTTCCTGCTGCATCGTGCTCAGGAAGCTTTTTACTTGTTACTTTCTCCACCTGGTTCAATGTTTTCTGACTCTGCTGATTTTCTGGCACGGTCATTTTAAAGGGAAATAAAATCTATATGATTAAAAGTAATTAATCCCATGATTAGCGGCGACAATAATGTTCCAAGTCTGTAATATAGATCACATCCTAGAGACTCTAATGACTGTTAAAACTGGATCCTGTGTTAAATCATACATAAAGTCTTGTTCAGAATCAGTAGGCACAAATTTACTTACTAGTTTAGTGTACAAACTAAGAACCGTTTGTCCTACACTTTTTACCATTCTTGATCCCAGTTGCGCTTCATACCTGTTGTGATACTTTACAATGTCTTGTGGCGACATCTGTTGAATTTGTTCTATGCTGAATTCATTTCCGAGGAACTGTTTTGTTTTCCCACATGCTGCCAAAGAATACAGCCTTCCTTTTTGGGCATAATAGCTTGGTCATCAACTTGATCATTTGTAATCATAAGTTCAGGAAGGTTTAGGCTGCCCTGTAGTAGATCGTCGCCGTTCATGTTTTTATTAATTATAATTATTTATATTTTTAAAAATGAGCACCGAAAAAACTGTTACCAACCTTGTTATACCATTCTGCTGTTATTGGAGGCCTAAGTGTAGGATACACAATGCTTGGTAAAAGCCTGTTAAAAATAAAACTGGCAGATCTTGGCAAACTAGACTTTGAAGACTCAGCAAAGCTGATTGCTGTTATTACAGCTTCATTTGCTACGAGAGATTTCTAGTTAAGCAAGGAATAATTCCTGACAGTATCAATATGTAAAATTAAAAAAATACATTTATAAAAATGGCTTCACTCGTAATGATGATAGGCGTTGCAGTAGTGAATGCGCTTGCTTTTAGCGGAAGTAATTACGCATTTAGTAAACTGCGGGATGACGGTGAGAGAAAAAGACATAACAAAGCTATGGAGCAACTAGCCGCAGCACAAGACGCCTATGAAAAGCAGAGAATTGAGCAGTTAGATTTTATTAACGACAAACTGAAAAACAGGGACACGCAGCTTACACATTTAAAGATGTTGACCAGGCAATAAAAGAATATTATCTTGTAACAGGCAAACCAATCGAGACATTGCCCCCACCAAAATTCAGCGACTTTTATCAGCCATCAGAAAAACAAAAGATGCAAGAAATCGTGTTTATTGTCTTTGGAATGACCGTTGTGTATTTTGTTGCACATAATATTGGTTGAATAAAAATGAACAAAATCTATTATTCACCAAAAGGATATTGGAAGGGAATCACGGCAATTAAAAAGCTAAGCCAAGCAGCGGGAGTTAGTGAACAAACAGCAAAGGAATGGTTATCTAAACAAGCGATTTGGCAAATTTATTTACCTGCGCCTAGACGAATACAGAGACCACACTTTGTGAATACAATACCGAACGACACCCATCAAATGGATCTTCTATATTTACCCCATGATACGATTAGACGAAAAAGATTTAAGTACGCACTTACAGTCATTGACATAGCTTCAAGATACAAAGGTGCAGAACCATTAACACAAAAGAGTGCTTCTGCTGTTGCTGTTGCCATACAACTGATATATCAACGAGGCCCCTTAACTTATCCTCGCATGATTCAAGTCGATGATGGAAAAGAATTTAAAGGCCAAGTGAATCAATTAGTGTTAAAACATAGAGTTACCATTAAAAGAGGCATTCCAGGAGTTCACAGATCACAGGCTTTAGTTGAAAACTTTAACAAACAAGTTATCTGAAAGACTTTTTTCCTACCAGTATCACAGAGAGCTGATTGACAATTCTCGCAACACAGAATGGGTTAGAAGACTGCCCTCAGTTTTGCGCGCAAAGAATAATGAAGAATTTAAAGGTCTAAAACCGGTACAAGCAATCAAAAGAAAAACAATAAATGTTGCTGAAGACTCCGGCACAACCAGCAAACTATTACCGTTTGGTTTAAAAGTAAGGTACCTTTATTTACCGGGGGAAGCAGAAGGGGACACTCGCATCAGGGCAACAGATCCAGTTTGGAGTGTTGATCCGTATGAAAATAAAAAGAATTGTAAAAAATGAATCCGCCCGTGTATTATTTACGAGAAACTGACACAACAAAACAACCGGCTCCTCAAAGATCTTTTGTGAAGGAAGAACTGCAGATAATCCCCCCAGACACGGTTCCAGTTGCTTAATTAATTTTTAATTTACATAAATATATTTGGGTTTAAAATGGAGAAGGAAGCTCAGACTGAAACAAGAATGATAAAGGAAGAGACCGTGGAATTGATACGGGAATCATATGATATGAGTTCTATTATTAAGGAAACATTTACGTGGATTCATCGGCACATGCTAAAACATCCAGATCACCTACAGCCCAAAATCCTAAATTTTGATTATCAGATATGGGGAAAAGAATATCTTGAAATAATAAAAAAAATTCGAGCGCATCAAGCAAACATGAAAAAATATTTGGCCGAATTGGATAATGATATGATTGAGCTTTTAACAAAATTTGAGGAAAAATATGACATAAATGGGTTTATAACAAAACTTCAGGAAGATATATAATTATAACGTTCTCCAGTGCCCAATTGCATATGAAAACTCTGGATCAACAAATACTCGCTTTGTGTTTGTTCTATCTAATGACTTCTTTGTTACAACAGTTGTGTTGATCTCATGTAGATTAGATCGTAGTTTTACGTTGTCATGATGAAAAGTATGTTTATTGAACAATGCTTCTTTGTAGTTGTCATGCGATATGTTTGACTGCACAACACTGCGAGATATTCCCTTTGCTTTCTTAATGGTTTTCTCCTGGCTCGAAAGACTGTACATTTTCGACCTTAAACCAACAAACTCCTTAATCACCCCTCCAGATAATTCATCCTTCATCTTTCCTAAAACCTTCTTATTAACGGATGAATGCAAAGGTGAATCTTTAGGATAATCAGATGTATCATACCATCCCGCATGCCCTTTAGCTACTTCTAATTCCATGTCTTTATAGATGTCTTCAGTAGGAATATCTATAACAAAACTATCTGTATCTGTGTAAAGTACTCTGGACTCGGGATACGAGGGTTTTAAAGAAGTCATAAAGAAATTTCTAACATCAAAAGCTTTGATAAATCTAAAACAGTAAACCCAATAAATACAGGTTTGTCCAATTTGACTTTCTTTTTTTCATCATTATGCCAAAAAGCCCATCATGAAATCTTCTAAAGTCCTGATAATTAGGTTTTGAAGTCAGCTTAATTGCTTCGTTCTCTTTGGTGACCAATCTGACATCTTTGCGCTTGTGCGGATTCTCCATAGTCTTTCCGAAACAGCTGTTGTTCATCAGCTTGAAAAAGTCTTTTTCTGAAGCATCTGCGGATTTAGTTCTAAGATCAGTGTTATTCATGATGTATGGTTTCATGAACTGTTCTTGATCAAAAGCAATTACACGATGAACTGCTGTTAACTTTAAACCATGTCTTAAATAACATTGTAGAAGTCTGTAATGACAGACATAATTTTTTTTGCCTCGAAGATTAGGCACAAGTTTAGGTGGTTCTGTTGGATTCATCTTTAGACTTTCTGCTGCTAATGGGTAGTCATTATGTAGGTCATGGAGTTCATGAGGATATTCTAAGTCAACTTCTAGAATAAGGCCTCTTTTACGATCAGCTGTAAGAGCATGCAGTTGTTCTAACAAATTCTTGAATGTTTTCTATACTGCCAGTGTACATTTTAAAGTTGCGTAGTGGAAGTGATTGCGCCATAGCCCATCCATACAGATTGTTTGCATCTAAATACATGAGATAGTTTAGACCTTTTACTTTGATCATAGTCGTCCAAGTATTTGTTGTTTGCTTTACAGTAATGATGCGATGCCATACTAATTCCTCCACGCAATCCGTTTTCAATCATCTGAATCATTGGTAAATACTGACATAAATCAATCTGTACTCCAGTATCTTTTAAGAAAGCGTCCAAAACTCATCCCGGGCGCAGAAATGTAATGCGCGGGATCCAGGCTATAATGTTTCATGCAGGTCTTTCTATAATTTTCAAAGACGTCCGCCAACAAACATGTATCGGCCATCAAGTATGCATCATGATAGTCTCCCATCGTTTTAACACTCTCACTTCTGCCACGCATCTTGAGCATGCTGGTAATCAGAAACGCTAATGCCCTTTCCTCTAAGACTAGAAAAGAACGCATCTTTAGGTGGAAGTGAATCTTCGTCAAACCTTTCCCAACTGTTCATGTACTCATAAGGGTAAACGCCCTTTCTAACAAGAGTTGGGTCAAAATATTCTTCTGTTATTGGGCAGGACTTTAAGGACATAGCCAGTGACTCTAATGATCCCATCAGGTGTTGCATAGAGTCATAAAAAGACATGTTATTTAAAGTGAAACACATGTACTTTTCTGATGACTGTGCAATGCATGTTACCCTGAAGGCGTTGGTTACTGCTTGCATTATAAGATGAGAGTCGTAACCTCGCAAGTTTATGAAAGAAGATGGGCAGCTTCCATGTCTTTGGTTCAAACTTTAGTTGAAGATTGCATTTACTGTGCGCTGCTCCTCTGAACTTTCCGCTAATGTGATCATGGTCTCTTACTGTTGGATTCTCTTGCGCCTGATGAGAGGCCTAAACCGCAATCCAACAATGTGTGGCTGAGTCATACTGCTGTTGATCTTCAGGAGTCATAATAATGTCTGAGAGATTCAGATTATTAGAACAGGCGTTACGCACTTGCTGCATGCGTTCTAAGAAGTATTTTGCAGCATTAGGCCCTCTGTATAATTCTGGCACTGAATGGGCTCCATCCGACCTGACAATAATGAAGGCAAATGAACAAATCTGATGATTACTCACAAAGGCTGTTTTCGGGAGTTTCTGTGGCGTTGGGCCTTCATAAGGAACAATAAGCGACTCGAAGTCTGCGTAAACTACGTATGGACTTGTTTTGCAGCCGTTTCCAGTTCTTAAAACTAACTTAGATCCAGGCGGGGGCGTAATTAGTTCTGTATTACAGTCTACAGAACTTTTACAATGTTTTATATGTTCAAGCGCGGCTTTAACGGATGGAATTCTTGTTAAACATTTTCTACAGAATTCTTGTTTGTGCCCATCTTTTGAAGTATGCTGCATTAGTTTTGCTCATTGTGCGTATCAATGTGTAATGTTGAGACAGCCCTGTTGGCGAAGGCATTAGGAGTAAGTCCACATGACTTTTGGCCGGATCGCCTATTGTTGGGCTGTCTTAAGACACTCTAATAGCACCAAATTTGTTTTCTCAGACCATGTGTATACATTAACAGTTATTGGTTTGTTTTGTTCTTCAAACTGATCAATTTTGTCCACGCTAACAGGAAAGGATATTCCACTAAAGTTGAGATCATTGATGTAAGGTTCATAGTTAGATACTCTCTCTGCGTTTTTGCGGACGTAATGCAGCCTTGCAAGAACACACCACATGAAACATTTGTTGTCTGAATTCTTTATGTTTAGAACTGCTCTTTTTGCGACTAATGCTGGAGGTAGTGGAATGTAAGCCTTGCCAACAATTGGTGCATACTTAGCCTGTTTTAATCTGATCTCTAAGACTTTGCCCTCTGACCAACCAAGCCTCTCATTTTGGCTTCTTCAGCGGCCACATCAAACTGTGCAAGCAGTTGGTCTGCCCAACCAGGTGTTAAGTCATTATGAGAAAGAATAACCTGTTGTTTAGTTGAGACCCAGACTTCTAAATTTTCTTCATTTATTGTTATATAGTCGATTAAAACAGCTAACATTACTTTAACTGGCGGGTCTATGTTAGTTTACCAGGAACTTGAGAAATAGCATGAACAACACTTGCCTGTACGTTTGTTGGATCAATGACTTCTAGATCAATATCGTTTAAAAGCTTTTGACAAACGCTCTCCCTTAAGCATTCCTTCAAACAATTTGTCTGGTCCTTCATATATCTTATCCATGTTGAGTTTTCTTTTCTAACTCAAAATATTTATTTAAATTAAAAAAAATTCTTAATCAGAATCGATATCAACGGTCTTTTTGTCCTTGGACTCATAAACTAAAGTATAAACGCCCTTTGACGTTGTTATGTGAGCTGTTAGAACAGAGTTTAATGTCTCGTTTACTTTTTTAAACATTCCTTTTTTATCTGCTCGGTGTCTGGCTGTTGAGAAAAACTTGCCCTCGCCTTTTTTTGAAGATCAAACTTTTGTCTTTTGTAGTCATCGAAATCGGCCTGTAAACGCCTAAATTCTTCATCCGTGATGTTTGAGTCAGCTAGCGCTTTATTTATTGTCAGTTTGAACGAACTAAGTTTAGCTGTTATTATTTTGAACCAAATAGCTGTGTGCTTTTGGAGTTTATTTTTTTAAATTTTTTTTGCTAGCAGCACTTACGGCTAATGAACACACACCGAGAGCTAAAGACAAACCTCCTAGCGGTAAAGCTGCGGGTGCACCTACACCTGTTGCTAAGGCCCACACTCGTTCCTGCTGATGCAGCACTAATAGTCGATGCCCCAGTATTAACATATGTAACAGCATTACAGGCAGCAGAATACCTTCGTTGGTTTTGCTGTATTTTGAAAGGTCTTGCTCTAGTTTTTGTTGCATTTTGTAATTTTGGGTTAATCTGAAGGTTTTTATGTTAGGGGTTTCTACTATCCCTTCTTTTGGCGGCTCTGGCGCTGTAGGCACATTCGGATAAACCTGAACAGACATGCTTTTTTAAATAAAAATATTTTAGTAATGTATATCTTTTAATCTGTTATCTTGAATATTCAGCTGCGCATCATATATTAAAAACAAATGTGCATTAAGGGGTTTATCGCCATCTTTTTCTTTATCAATTTGAATGTTTGTTACGTCTTTAACCGTTTTTCCCACTTCCATGCAACTGATTATCCTCTGTCGACCTTAGGTCAATCCATAAGCCGTATTTTGTTGTTAAATAATCATCGAGTCTAACATTGTGAAGGTGTAGATCTTTAGACACATGGTCTACTGTTGGATTTCTACCCCTCCCCCCAAACAATTTTCTTATTTCGTCAAAAAAGCTGATAAGGTTTAAGCCCGCTAGCGTAGATTTGGTTAGGACTACCCTCAATCGAACATTGTACTTTCGTTATTTTAGGATTAATAAACTTTTCGCTTCCTCTTTTGAATGGTTCTTCATCTTCACACAGCAATAAAATACCTTTAAGCGATCTTGCTGCGGCACTAAAACTAAAATTCCATATAGCGTCATTCTTGCTTCTGGGTATGTTGTATGATGAATCACTCTTTCGAAATATATTGCTAATTTTGACTGATATTGGTTGCTCAATCACCCTTTGCTAAATTAGGGTTGCTAACAACGTCAAACTCTAACGAGATGTCAGAAATGCTGTACTTTGCTTCGGTGTCTGATGATCTGATAACACTTTTTAAATTCATTAAAAGTTATTTTCATATGACAATCTGTTTTTTAATGCTCCTTGAAAGTATGGCGCATGCGCTTTTAACAACTCAAATCTAAGGGAATAGAAAGCGATTTCCATACGCAAAATTTACTGTACATACTTTTTGCCGTCTTTAACATCTGCGGCGCCTATTCTATGTTTTAGTGCTTCTCTTCTTTTTCGATTCCTTGAAACGCAAATCAGCCCTTCTTTCCCCGGGTTAGCCATAGATCAAATGGGTAAAATTATGTCTGCATCGTGCAAAGAAAATATTTCCTGCCCCTCAAGTTTTATAGAAATTTTCTTAACAATTGCCCATCCCAGTTCTGGACAACCTGTCCTGTTTGGGTCGTTGCGATTCGAGTTCTATTTTGAAAGTAAGTTGCGCAGAGCCTGGCACAATCACTTCATCTGCTCCTGGTCTGGAAATTTGACAGTAATAATTTGATCTGCATCAATAGTAGACGGATTATTTGGAACAGTAATATTCCGTTTATTTCCCTTCACGCCAAAGGGCTCTTTCAATCTTCTATGCGGGTCAAGAATTGAACCATATGCTTGTGACATTTTTTAAAACAAAATAAAATTTAATTATTAAAGAAACATGGAAGGCAGAGAAGATAAAGAAGCTTATGATGTTTTGATCCTGGAGACACATGATTGAAACGGCTCCTTTGATACAGCATCGCTAAACGCTCTCATTGGGGCGTGAATTAACGAAAGTACGGTGGGAGAAATTTTACAAAAGTTTAGGCTTAAAACCCCGAATTTATAGATCCTAATGATTTTGAAGTAAAAGATGAGGGGCCCTTTGTATGTGAAAAACGATCAGGAGAACCTGTTCAGCTTACAACTAAACGAGACCATCAAAGTTTTATTTCCATAGGTACAATTAGGCAAAGACTCCCTGCGAGCATACAAAATCGCCTTGGCATTGCTAAACCAAAATTAGATAGGGAGGCAGTTGCTAAACTTCAAAACACACTAACAAGAACTCCCAAAAAGATAAACCAAAAACAAACATGGAACTTCAAGATTTAAGTCAGACAGCAGACAAAATAATAGAAGCAGAAACCAGTTTTTCAGAAGAAAAAAGCATTAAAAACTATCCACGTTTTGCTTTTACCCATGCAAGAAATAGCGGCCCCTAATCATGCTTCAAGAAGCACCAGAGACAATTTAACAAACTATTTAGCAAAGCTGGATGAACTAGATGGGCATATAAAAAGAGAAAAAGAAAAACTCGTTGAGGCTGATGACGCCAACTTAGAGCCTGAGATTAAAGAAGAATAAACCCAAAGACTAAAAGATCTTGAACAACAAAGATCGGCAATACTAAAAGAGGTGTCTACTATCCGAGATCAATTACGATCTCAAGCGAGCAGAATAAGAGAAACTATCGAAAACATTTTACATGAAGACACAACGCTAGCAGAACGAATACGAACGCTGTTTAGAGAGCAAGGAGTCACATTAGCAAGCGTTATAACGGCCTTAGGGTTTGCAATAAGTACACTGGTGATGGCTATTACAGGTGGTGGTGGTCCCGGGTTAGTGCCTCCACCACCATCCCCTCCACCTGAGAAATCATGGGTAAAAAAACAGCTTGATCATCTTGCAAGTTTATTAAAAAAAATTAGCCAGTAAAGCCATAGACTCTTTACCCGGAATATTAGGGAGTGTTGTTCGCTGGCTTTTGACTACTGCAAGCAAAGTAGTTGGCTTTATGGCCGAGCACTTATGGGCATTAGTTCTCTTAATAGTCGGGTTAATTTTTAGTAAGATAAAGACCAAGTAATCCTAGGCCAGTTAATCCAAGAACAAGCGCTGTCTTTTCATATTCATGGTCATTATTTTTTTTTGCTTCAACGGTCTCTGGGCTTTGGGCCGCGGGATTGGATGACTTATTCTTGAGGGGTCAACTTGTTTGTTTACTGCTTGCAATATACTGGCTCAGAATTTATTTCGTTTTTTCCAACTTTCTGTTCATTGCCTGCCACAAGGATTTCGTTATTGTAGTTTATTATTGTGCCTATCTGGAGCCTAAGGTCAGAAGGCAGCATGTATAAACCAGTGCCAACAGCAAAGTCTACTTTCGATCTTGCGTATTGTAAAACATTTTGGTATCTTTTAATACTTGCAGGTAAATCAACTGTAGAATTAATGGCGTCCTCTAAATTTGCTAAGTATTGTTTTTGTGCATCAAAACCAGTAGAAGGATCAGTTATGCTCGATCTCGTTTGTGCTTGCGAACCTAGCAAACACCAAACGTAAGTACGAACAGAGTCGTTTATTCGTTCTATTCCTGCTTTAGTTAGGCCCTTAGAAGTGTCTAAGATAAATGTTGTCCATGCAGTTTTATGCTCTTGCTCTATGGACCCGAGGTGAACAGCCGTGCCTAAAGAGAAAGATGTGTAAGGAGGATTCCAGTCATAGTTATACTTTCTGTGCACGCCCCAAAAATAAGGGGTGCCTAGACCATGATTAAGATCCAACTTTTGTCTAAAGTCTGTCTTAACCTTAATATTGAATTCGTTACAGATCCTTTCAAAAGCCTTCATGTCTATTCTGTTGCTAAATGGATTAAACGGTTTGTCATTAGGTAATGGCGCTTGCAGTTCAGTCAAAATACGTCTGAAGGTGTAATAAAAATGAAATCTGTACACTGACCTCACCAAAGGATCAGGATGATTTAAGTGATCAGCATACGACACTCCACACCCAGTTGATGCACAAAACACAGCAAAGTTTAACTGGTTCTGATAAAACTGCATCGGATGACTAAACCACACTTTCGCGATGTAGTCTTTTTTAATAGGAGGGTTAAGATAGCTCTTCAATGGAGTACTAACCTTTACTTGAAAGGCGTCAGACTGAGTCACAGAAATGTCAGAGTATCAGTTGTTATATTTTTAAGATTGTAGTGCGGCCCAACAGAATATTTTGCATTAGTATATTTGAATGCACTCATTTTTATTTCGTTTAAAAAATGTTTGTAACAATAACAACTCAAGACCGGCCTTCGTTTTTAGAACATGCTATTGATAACGATTGTGGAGCCAAAATGGTTGCACTTCATGAAATATTTTACAAAGTCGTATGGTTTAATATAAGTGAATCCAAGGAGAATAATAAGATTAAAAAAGTTAATAATAAAGGAAAATTAGTTAGCCAGTTAACCATACCTGATGGTTATTACGGTTTGCTCACTAAAAGAAGCAATGAGTAACTTTGACATTACTCTCAAACTTAACAATGCGAATCTGAAAACAATGTTGACCTTCAAACCTGAAGAAGAAGAAGTAGGTTACCATTTTGATGGAGAGCTAGCTAAAATGTTAGGCTTTACAACTACCAATCAAGCAATTCATAGTTTTAGTGTTACGCCAAACAAAACTACTTATGAGGGGGAAAATCCGCTCGATCTTGCATTACATTCATTACTCTATGTTCATTTGGATGAGCTGAGCACTGATGAAAACTTATATGATGGAAGGCCCTCAACTGTTTTAAGAGCTCTTCCATCTGGGAAAGCTGCATATTGCGATTATGAAATTATACAATTCCCTAATTTACAGTTTAAAAGATTAGTTTGTGGAAGGGTCGGATCATTTAATATAAAAATCGCAGACAAAACAGGGAAAGTCGTGAAATGTGATAACCTCCACATTGTTTTGGAAATAAAATAATAAGCTGTACTAAAAAATGTCGCGCGGACCAGAAGAACCCGGAGTTACATTAGCGCCTGTGAGGTGTATAACTTTAGAATTAAAAGACCTTGCAGACGTTGCGGACTTTGAACAGAATGGCGAGATAGGCGCTTTGTATGGTTTTGAGTACACTAAAGATGGTGATTATAAACGCAAAGAGGTTGGCGACAACAAAAAGTTTCCTAAACTAGAGCAACTGCGCAATGTAGAAGCAAATAATTCTGGCCAGTATGAATATAAAATAGTTCGAAAACCTGACAGCAAATGGCACTTAGAACCATATTTAGAATGGGACATAAAATTTGAATTCATAAGCCCTTTTACATTTTTTAGCCGTCAAAAAAGTTTCAGAAAAGCATTCAACTCTGGCCCTTTACATGTAAGTCTTATGCCTGAGGACAATAGTCGGAAAGAGATTGAAATAAAGCCGTATGGGAATAAACAGTACATCCTCCACAGAAGAGAATCGGTTTTAAAAGATGCTTCTACAAAATTACAGTTCATTCCGCAAATAAAATTAGGAGACACGTTCACAATGATATTTGAAATTTCTGTCTTAAAAGATGAGGCGAGGAATGGGGCTGTGGGCGTCAGTGACGTCCTTTTAAAAGGAATTCTAATTAGCTGGCAAAACTTAGACGTTGAAAAACTTAAAGTTACCATCGTCATTCTTCACAATGGTGAGGATATTAAGGTCATAACAACAAGCAAAAAAATCAATATTAGTCTAAATAGAAACAATCTTACAGAACTGAATTGGATTAATCTTACACATTTAGGCCTTATAGGGTTTTATTATACTGAACAAGTTTTAACAGAGAGTATGATAAATATAATAACTGGATTAGATTAAATTCTGTTATAAAACTATGGAGCAGTTAAACTTTATGACAAAAACCCCTCATTGTTC
>CM031600.1:52058667-52068667 GCA_018398815.1 Conus ventricosus | reverse complement strand
TAGCCACCATCCCTCCCTCGTCCCCTACTCAATCCCACCATCACCATCACCACCTCCAGCGTTCCCCGCTTCGTCTGCACCGCCAAGACCTCCTTCCCGTCGCCATGCCAGGCGACCACAGCGACAACGACGACTTGGACGGAGGAGACGGGGGTGAAGGTGAAGGGGCTCTCCGTCTAGCGGGCCGCCTGCACAGGGATGGCTACTATCCCCGGGACTATGGAGGGGGGAGGGGAAGGCAGAGGCTGGTGCCCCCGGACCCTTACAACCATCGAACGCTCTCGGCAGGGCCGGAAGCGCGTGATTCTGAACGTGGGTGCGTGAAACACGAGGTGCTCTGGCGGACTCTGGAACGCATGCCGCACACGCGGCTGGGCAAGCTCCGCGACTGCTGCTCTCACGACATGCTCATAGACCTGTGCGACGACTACAACCTGGCCGACAACGAGTACTTCTTCGACCGCCACCCGCGATCTTTCGCCTCCATCCTCAACTTCTACCGCACGGGCAAACTGCACCTGGTGGAGGAGATGTGTGTCCTGTCCTTCAGCGAGGACTTAGAGTACTGGGGCATCGACGAGCTGTACTTGGAGTCTTGCTGCCAGCACAAGTACCACCAGAAGAAGGAACACGTCTATGAGGAGATCCGCAAGGAGGCGGAGAGTATACGTCAGCGGGACGAAGACGACTTCGGCTCGGGCCGGTGCAGCAAGTACCGGCAGAAGGTGTGGGATTTACTGGAGAAACCCACCACCTCCATGGCAGCGCGGGTGAGTCGTGGGGCCTGAGTGTAATGTAGCCAAGCAAAGCGTGAACACGCTTTGATCGGGAATTAGCGGAGGAAGAATGTGTTTGGGGGTGAAACCGTCATATTGTGAAAGTGTGGGTGATGTAGATGTGTGTGTGTGTGTGTGTGTGTGTGTGTGTGTGTGTGAGGTGGAGGGAGGGGGGATCTATGCGGCTTTTGTACTGTGAATGATTTATTTAGAAGTCAAGAGTGTTAGAAGTCGGGAGTGGTTTCATTTTCTTGTGATGATGTGGTAGCATAATTAAGATGCTGCTTAATCACTTTGTTGATTTGGTTTAGATCGAATCTTCTTGATGTGTGTCACCCTGTTTGATCTAGTTTTGTTTCCATATATGTGATTTTGTTTAATAAATTGTGCGGGCTATTCATTGTCTCCCCTGAACACCATATTTCCCTTTCTTTCTAATGTTGCAGATCTTGTGTATCTGTCTTGTGGTTTGTTCGTAGCTTAGAATAACATGTGAAAGTAAACAAAGCGCGTGAAGGTTGCATCCTTAAGACCGGTGTGTTGGTACCGCAGCTTGCATAGTAGTTGTGGCGGCCAGACAGGACGCACAGTGTAGATCGCTGATAGCAGTGTGATCTTTAATACATCAGGAATGGTAGTTAAAGATACTGAACTGCAGGTGTGCAAAAAACCCAAGGTAATGAAATGACGCAAACATAGCTGTGGTTTCCATTTTTATACACAAAGAAGTGAGTAGAGTGCGTTTAAAATCATGCACAGTTCAGTTTAAAGCTACACGGTGCAGTAGCAAAGTTGGAATCATGCACAGTTCAGTTTAAAGCTACATGGTGCAGTACCAAAGTTGGGGGAAAATGAACTGCATGCGCAGTGGTCGTCTTCGTGACTTGCAAATTTGCAGGAGCCGATTTCAGCGCCATTGGAGCCACTATCACTGTGGAATTTCCCTGCTTCTAGGAACCAGTATCATTGTGGAGCTTAGCTGTTCTCATGAATCATTCGTGTGGAATTTCCCGACTCTTGGGATGCACTATTGTAGACTTCTTAGACTTAAGGAACCATTCTCATTGTGGAACTTCCTGTCCATAGGAACACTATTGTGGAATTTTCTCGTCTTCTCGATGTGGAATTATCATTTGTTGGATTTTCTTTTTTTTTTTTTTTTTTTTTTTTTTTTTTTTTTAACAACTTGGAACAACTGGAATTTCCCCGCCTCTGTTGACCAAAATTGTCTTTGTGGAAATGTTGTGCACATTGAGACCATTGACATTGTCACTGTCCCTGGGAAGTATCACACTTGTGGAGTTTCTCTGCTGTTGGAGATCATTATCATTGTGTAATTTCTTTGCCGCTGGAAGTAATATGTTCCGCTGGGAAGTATTATGTTCCACTGGGAAGTGTTATGTTCTGCTGGGAACTATCATTAATGTAGAATTCCATAGGCCTAACCCATGGGAACCATTATCATTGTTAAATTTTCTGCCGATGGGAACTTTACCACAGTGGAATTTTCCTGCCAATGGGAACCTTTATAACAGTGGAATTTTCCCGTCGATGGGAACTATTATCACAGTGGAATTTTTCTGCCCATGGGAACTTTTATCACAGTGGAATTTTCCTGCCGATGGGAACTATCGTCACAGTGAAATTTTTCTGCCGATGGGAACTTTTATCACCGTGGAATTTTTCCGTCAATGGAAACTATTTATCACAAAGGAATTTTCCTGCCTATGGGAACCTTTATTACAGTGGAATTTTCCTATGGGAACTTATATCACAGTGGAATTTTCCTGCCTATGGGAACTTTTGTCACTTGGACTTGCATAAGGATTCTGTATGTAAATCATGATTCTGGACTTGCATAAAGATTCTGGATCTAAATCAGGATTCTGGACTTGCATAAGGATTCTGGATCTAAATCAGGATTCTGGACTTGCATACGGATTGTGATTTAATTCATGATTCTGGACTTGTGTAAGGATTCTGGATTTAATTCAGGATTCTGGGCTTACATAGGGATTCTGGATTTAAATCAGGATTCTGGACTTGCATAAGGATTCTGGATTCAATTCAGGATTCTGGACTTGCATAAGGATTCTAGATTTAATTTGGGATTCGGACTTGCATAAAGATTCTGGATTTAAATCAGGATTCTGGACTTGCGTAAGGATCTGGATTTAATTCATGATTCTGGACTTGCATAAGGATTCTGGATTTAATTCATGATTGTGTTTGCAAAGTGAGACGACTCCAGGCGAAATCTAAACAAATCTTAAATAAATGTTAGCGAACCGCCCAGAGAACGTGGACAAACGAGTCACAAGACAAAACACAACGCGTTTCGACCTCATAGGTCTTCTTCAGATGAGACATAAACGAATAAAACAACGAAAATTCACTTAGCTTTGATCGCTTCAGATCGCTTCAGAGTTCAGCGCAAGGAAGAAGGCGTTGAATGAGAACGGGCTGTCCTCATTCTCATTCAACGTCTTCTTCCTTGCGCTGAACTCTGAAGCGATCTGAAGCGATCAAAGCTAAGTGAATTTTCGTTGTTTTATTCGTTTATGTCTCACCTGAGAAGACCTATGAGGTCGAAACGCGTTGTGTTTTGTCTTGTGACTCGTTGTCCACGTTCTCTGGCGGTTCGCTAACATTTATTTAAGATTTGTCATGATTCTGGACTTGCATGAGGATTCTGGATTTAATTCATGATTCTGGACTTGCATAAGGATTTTGGATTTAATTCATGATTCTAGACTTGCAAAAGGATTCTGGATTTAATTCATGTATCTGGACTTGCATGAGGATTCTGGATTTAAATCAGGATTCTAGATTTGAACCAGGATTTTAAACCTGTCGAAAATGCTCACACTAAGTCACAGACAAAATCTTGCTGAAGACCGGAATGCATCGGCAGGTTGCTTCTGTTTAGGCTTGGACTGTATAATGTGGGTGGCTGTCTTCCAAACTTTTGTAAATCTGCAACAGTCAGTGTCAGTTTGTTTTTTAAGAAATGCATCAATACGGCCATGGAAAATTTTTTGTTTGTTTGTTTTATTATTACAATATAATGATAGGTGAAGTCGTTTTCGAACTGTACTCTCTGCAAAAAGACAATGTGATGCAAAATTGTTAGATTGTACACCTCAGTTTCTAACTTACGGGTCAAGGGTGGAAAGGTCAGCAATGTACGCGCAAAGAAACCAAAGATTGCCTGATAGATTAAATGTTTTCATCGCCCGTAAACCACATACTGCAGTGTCTTTGTAACAGATGGGACGAAGCCATTTGCAGAGATCTTTGGACTCGCATAATCTGGAAAAGTGTCATTGTATTGTTTGGGATGAGCGAGTCATACATTTTCCAGTTGATATCTCTGTTTTGACCTGAGGTATATTTAACAAACGCAATGCATTGTGGTGTATATGTTCAGTACCATTAATCAAAAAGTGGTGTAAGCGTTTATATGCTTTTCCATTAAATCAGAAAGTGGCGTAAGCATTTGAATGCTTTACCATTCACCAGAAAGCTCTTGCTTCCTGTTTTCTGTCTGTCTGGTAACTGGCACTCGCATATCTGTAGCAGAAAGACACCGGCATTGTAGGTCCTGTGTGTACCCAACGATAGGGATTACATCAGGGCTAACATTACTGATCATGAGTAGAACGATTTACGAAGCGCAACGTTGCAAGTAAAAATTCGGCAAAAGCCCAATCTTATAAGCTTATACTAATTCTTCTAAATGATTTATAACCTAAGAGATTGAAGATAAGTGGAAAGTAAGACAAACATGTGTGCAAGCTTTCAGACATTCTACGGTTGTACTCAGAAATAAATATAGTCGGGATTGTTAAGTCTAATACAATGGGATTGTTAAGTTAATACAATATAAGATTTCTCTCTTAGAAACAAATCTGAAGCATGAACAATGCTAGTGAGATTCATGCAATGGTGTATAGATGTTTTTGTTCCTCGTAGATGTATCTTTCACGGATCAGCAACTTCAGCAGGTAAATAATGAATGAACAGACAGGAATAAGTAACGAACAGGACTTGGATGAGGATTTTTGTTGGACGGGGGTTATATGATTATGCGTTTGAGGTACAAACTGCTGGCTTGAAAGAAAGGATGCAACCTTTACGCATATTTTATGGACACACAAAGAAATACAGTTCAGAGGCGTCATTGACCCACGTTGTGCACGTTTTCAGTCAGACGTTCGGCAGCTATATTGTATCTGTGAGACTAAGATCAGCTGAACAAATACGACACCAGTTGTTCAGGCGCCTGGTTATTCCACTGTACATAGTTGTAAAGTGAAACGGTTGAATGAAGATGATCGTTTTTTAACCGTCTAGGATCGTCAGAAGATTGTCAGATCGTCAGAAGAGTTTGACATAAGTGGTTCAGACTGTGGTTCGAACGAGAATTAAAGAAAAAGGTTTGCTATGAGACGTCAAAATATTCAAGTGCTTCTGCTGTATTTAAACACAATGATTTTCTTGATACTGTGTATCATGGTAAAAACATTCACAGAGAGAGAGAGAGAGAGAGAGAGAGAGAGAGAGAGAGAGAGAGAGAGAGAGAGAGAGATTTCGAGTATGAACAGAAGCGACACAAATGGTTTCGCAAGCAAATTGCCTGCCAGAATCTTATCTGGAGTGAAGTGAGATACGAACGTCCCCTGGCTCGTCTCCAAACTGTCACCACGTCTCTGAACTGTACTTTATGTGTCAGTGTGTAATGTTCGTTTTCTGTCAGGTGTGTGTGTGTGTGTGTGTGTGTGTGTGTGTGTGTGTGTGGTGTGTGTGTGTGTGTGTGTGATGCAGGTGAAGTCAGGAATGAGAGAGAGCTTTAATTAGTGATTTAATCATTGTTAACATTAATATTTAATTGATGGTCCTTGGATTGTTGATGGCTTATGATGTGTGCTTTTTCTTAACAGTTATGTAAACGTGCTTGTTCTTCTTCTTTAGGCAACACAGCACGGCACAATAGACGGAAACGTGCACGTGGTGTTGATGTTAATCAGTGTCATGCTACAACACAGCACGACACAACACATAGAAACGTGCACGTGGTGTTGATAATCGGTGTCATGCTAAAAGACAGCACGACACAATAGATAGAAACATGCACGTTGTGTTGATGTTCAGTGTTATGCTACAACACAGCACGACACAATAGAAACATGCGCACTGTACTATGTCAGTCAATGTGTAACGCCGTAGCACGACACACTCCATAGAAACAGGCACGCACCTTATTGATGGATGTCAGTGTGTCGTGTCACATCACATCGCCTCACAGTGGCTGGTAGCGTAGCACGCACACATTTTCCCTGTCTTCTGTGTAAGAGCACAGCACGGCACGGTAGAAAGGTGGTTCACACACACACACACACACACACACACACACACGCTGTGCATGCCTGGACATCGTAACATTGTAACACTGCCCAACCAGAGCACACACTCTTCGTGGCTCGTGAGTGCTCATCATTTGGCATGTCTTTTACCACTGTGTGACCTGTCTGAGCTCTTTTTGCTGCTTCATGAGTTCATATTTCAAATTTTCAGCTCGTAGAGTCTCCCACCCCTCCTCCACCCCCACCCAGTTTTCTTCCCGTAGCCCTCCACTCCTGTATCCCATCCTACGTATATATTGACCTTATTAAGTCTGGTCCACTCCTGTATCCCATCCTACATATATATTGACCTTATTAAGTCTGGTATCGCACTTTTGTTAGAATTAGAGGTCCCTTTCACTTCAGATTTTTCTTTCTTTTAAACGACACATATATATCTTACTACCTGGTAGCTGTTTGTAAACATTCTCTAGCGCTCCCATCTGGTTCTGGTAGATGTGTAGTGGGTGTTGTGCTCAGTCACTCTTCATTGCACACTTCTGCACTCTTTAGACACCAACCGCGCACCCGGGGTCTCTTTCATGCATGCACGCACATTTTGAGTGATGAAAGCACGCTGATTGGCTAACGTCTGTCACGTGTGGTACTCTAATGGGTTAAGTGTCTGTGATCATACGTGCATGTACGTGCTTTCCTCCGGATTTAGCCATTCCGTTAATTCCTTTTCTTGCCTGTAGTGGGTTTTTTCGGAAACGCGATTTTTTCCCCTAGGGAGTGAGAGCCATATTGAAAAGTAAGTTTCTAAAGTTAGGCTGAAAGTGGAGTATATATAGCGAGGCTGAAAGTGGAGTATAACGAGGCTGAAAGTGGAGTGTATATAGCGAGGCTGAAAGTGGAGTATATATAGCGAGGCTGAAAGTGGGGTATATATATAGCGAAGCTGAAAGTGGAGTATACATAGCGAAGCTGAAAGTGGAATATATAGAGCGAGGCTGAAAGTGGAGTATAATAAAGCGAGGCTGAAAGTGGAGTATACATAGCGAGGCTGAAAGTGGAGTATATATAGCGAACCTAAAAGTGGAGTATAATAAAGCGAGGCTGAAAGTGGAGTATATATAGCGAGGCTGAAAGTGGAGTATATATAGCGAGGCTGAAAGTGGAGTATATATAGCGAGGCTGAAAGTGGAGTATATATAGCGAGGCTGAAAGTGGAGTATATATAGCGAACCTAAAAGTGGAGTATAATAAAGCGAGGCTGAAAGTGGAGTATAATAA
The DNA here is from genome assembly GCA_018398815.1 of Conus ventricosus. Lineage (NCBI taxonomy): Eukaryota > Metazoa > Mollusca > Gastropoda > Neogastropoda > Conidae > Conus > Conus ventricosus. Next base: position 52,061,250 of record CM031600.1, on the reverse strand, counting down.
AGCGAGGCTGAAAGTGGAGTATATATAGCGAGGCTGAAAGTGGAGTATATATAGCGAGGCTGAAAGTGGAGTATATATAGCGAGGCTGAAAGTGGAGTATATATAGCGAGGCTGAAAGTGGAGTATATATAGCGAGGCTGAAAGTGGAGTATATATAGCGAGGCTGAAAGTGGAGTATATATAGCGAGGCTGAAAGTGGAGTATATATAGCGAGGCTGAAAGTGGAGTATATATAGCGAGGCTGAAAGTGGAGTGTATAGAGCGAGGCTGAAAGTGGAGTATACATAGCGAGGCTGAAAGTGGAGTATATATAGCGAGGCTGAAAGTGGAGTATATATAGCGAGGCTGAAAGTGTAGTTATATAGCGAGGCTGAAAGTGGAGTGTATAGAGCGAGGCTGAAAGTGGAGTATAATAAAGCGAGGCTGAAAGTGGAGTATATATAGCGAGGCTGAAAGTGGAGTATATATAGCGAGGCTGAAAGTGGAGTATAATAAAGCGAGGCTGAAAGTGGAGTATATATAGCGAGGCTGAAAGTGGAGTAATATATAGCGAGGCTGAAAGTGGAGTATATTTAGAGAGGCTGAAAGTGGAGTATATATAGCGAGGCTGAAAGTGGAGTATATATAGCGAGGCTGAAAGTGGAGTATATTTAGCGAGGCTCAACGTGTAGTATATATAGCGAGTCTGAAAGTGGACTATACATAGCGAGGCTGAGAGCGGAGAGTCAGCCAGGTTCCAGAAGGTGGCTAACGGAACCCCGTCAAACCAGTTGAACAAAAAAAAAAAAGAAAAAAAAATCCAAAAAACGGAAAATGCAGAAAACTGGCGTTTCGACTCTGAGGTCTTCAACAAGCAAGACCAAGAAAAATAACCAGCCGTACAAAGAAATGGGGAAAGAGCTCGTGCGATTGCGTTTGCATCTATATAGCCTTCTGGTCTTGCCGGGGAGAGGGAGGTATGGGACAGGCCTCAATGTTGAAATGTTTTGCTTGCAACTGGTCGTTTGTTCGTTTTAGGTTGGTGTTCAGTTCACCTTACTTTCAGTATCTTTGGCAATAGTTTTGTTGTTTTTTCTGTCCATCCTATACTCTTCGTTCATTCGTCTTTAAACATTAGCAGGTGATATTCAAACACCATTTCTGGAGGTCAGTCACAATTAACCCAGTAAGCAAAAAAGAAACGAATATTCCACCAAACTTGTCTAGCACTTGTTCAAAGTTTGCCCTTAAAAACATAGGGATGGAACTACTCCGCAAAAGTTAAGGGCCGGAAAAACATTCCTGTCTCCCAAGCAAACAAAATCCAAAAAACACCCGCAACTCATAGAATGATTTAATTCAACATTTAATCCATCGATTTATGCACAAAATTCATTGACAAGTCAAAATCCATTGAATTTACATCCGTCACAAACACAACACCCCCCTTCTGAAAAATTGCAAGAAAAGTCAGGTCATTTTGTTCATGTTCAATAACGGGTGTGGTCACCATTTGCTGCCAGACAGTCCACCAGCCGTCGCCGCATCGAGTGGACAAGGTTGTGCGCATCTGTTGCGGGATGGCGAGCCACTCCTGCTGCAGGAAGTGGAAGAGCTGCGCACCATCTACGGGCTGGGGGTGATTGTCCACTACGCGGCATCCAAGAATGTCACACAGGTTTTCAATGGGAGCCAGGTCTGGGGATCGGGCTGGCCAGTCCATGCGGACAACTTGCACACGCTGCAGGAAGTCCCTCACCACCAAAGCACGGTGAGGGGTGGCGTTGTCGTCCTGTAGAAGGGAGCCACGTCCCATGGCCCGCAGAGTGGGGACGATGACTGGCCCGACAATCTCATCCCTGTACCTCACGCCGGTCAGGTTGCCTCGAATGAGGTAAAGAGGAGTCCTCCCATGGAGATGAAAGCCTCCCCACACCATCACGGACCCCCCTCCATACCGGTCGTGCTCTTGGACGCAAGCATCGACGAATCGCTCGCCTACACGTCGCCAAACGCGCCTCCGGGCATCACTGTTCGACAAAGTGAAACGAGACTCGTCTGTGAACAGGACTCTGCCCCACTGCTGCCTGTTCAAGCGCTGGTGGTTGCGTGAGAACGCCATCCGAGTTTGACGATGACGTGGTGTCAGCGGTATACGAATGGCAGGGACCCTTGAGTGGAGGTTTACCTCGTGCAGGCGTCGCCTAACAGTGTCCTGGGAGATGTTAATGTGGGTAGCCGTCCTCAGGTTGCTACAGAGGGTCCTGGCAGTGATGGTTCTGTCACGCAGCGCCATCACCTGAAGGTAACGGTCGTCGCGATGGTTCGTTGTTCTTGGGCGTCCGGAGCGGGCCCGTTCATCGGTACTACCGGTGGCTTGGAAGCGTTCAGCCAGGCGTTGAATAACGGAGTGGCTCACTCCAAGCCGTCTGGCGACTTCTCGGCCGGAAGTTCCATCCTGAAGCCAGCCCAGCGCCCGTCCACGATCAAGTGTTGATAGTCTCTGTCTTGGAGGCATGGTTATTGAGACCCCTGGTTGCAGCCCTTCAATACCCCTAACCGTGTACCTTTGGCGGAGCAGTGTTCACTAGGGGCATGGCTTGC
>CM031600.1:52028667-52053667 GCA_018398815.1 Conus ventricosus | reverse complement strand
TTCTCCACTCTCCCCCCCCCCCTCACTTCTCTCCCTTTATCTCCAACCCGACCCACTCCACCTCAGCCTTAGCCTCTACTCCTTCCCTTTCGTCCAGCTCTCTCACACGGTCTTTCTTTTTCTTTCTATATTTTTTTCTTTATTCTTTTCTTTTCTTGTACTGGGGAAAAGAGAGGTGTCTGGTCTGCAAAACCCACCCACTTCATTCCTTCCTGAACCAGCTCGTCTGGCCCTGCACTTCTGGTGATGTCGCACCTGCCACATCTTTGTGTACGGGTATGTTGCCGTGTAACCCGGATGTGATGAGAGAGGGAGAGAGAGAGAGAGAGAGAGAGAGGCGGCAGGGGTGTCTGTTTGAGGATGGTGGTGGCTTGATTGGCTGAGGACGTGTGAAGACCGTTCTTCGTGGAACAAACCGTTGGTTCGGGTACCTAGATCACGGACTAACGACTAACCATAGTCCTCTCTGACTTAATGTCCGCCATCCATGATCTTATTGGCAGAGAACGCTGACCCACGTCCAACTGCTGACTTTGTCTTCATTGAAGTTTGGACGATTTTATCTCAAGGGAGGCAACACGCACAGCAAAATATTCCTCGCTGGTGTTAGACTAACGTTAGGTTAGGCCTACTAAGCTGGGAACTATATGGAAAAGACTGTGTCATCATTTTTTGGAATTTCTTTATCCAGAATTTCATATTTTTCATTTCCACGACACTGTGACCTTGAATATTATGGGCGTAGCACATGAAATGTTTACTTCCAAATTAAGAACAGAAATTTAGGCAAGTCAGCCACAAATCGATTTCTAGCACAGATGAATTTGATTTCTGTGAAAGGAGATCTTTGGTAGGGTTACTTCTCTTTCCCAACACCCAAAGTTTCCAAGCACGCTGGGCGTTTTTTTTCTTTCTTTTTTTTCTTTCTTATTTTTTTAACCGTGAATCCAGAATTGGCGAATTTTGCAAACAATGCCAAGGGTCAAAACTAGACGAAATCGGTTGGCGATGTAAAACGTCGTTGAATTCAGAACAGTCTTTAACAAAGCGTGTCAGTGCGACCTGCTCCCGGTAGCAGGTCCCACAGGACTGTCTTGCTGCCGGTGTGTCTGCCTGTCGCTCTGCCTCATGCGCTGAACCATTCACTCTCCAAGTCTGGACCCCTTCAATGTTTTCCCCCTGTCGTTTTTCCTTGCTTCGCCCCATCCAACCCCAATCGCACACATGCGCGCGCATACACACACATGCGCACGCACGCACGCACGCACGCACGCACGCACCCACGCACCCACCCACCCCCACACACACACACACACACACACACACACACACACACACACACACACACAAAAGCACGCACGCGCGCATGCACCCATACACGCGCAAACACACACGTTCCCTCTGTGTGTGTGTGTGTGTGTGTGTGTGTGTGTGTGTGTGTGTGTGTGTGTGTGTGTGTGTGTTTGGGGGGGGATGCGTGCGTGTTTCTGTATGTATGTAGATAGATAGACCGATTGATGCGTGTGTGTGTGGGGGGGGGGGGTACGGGTATGTGTGTGTGTGTGTGTGTGTGTGTGTGTGTGTGTGTGTGTGTGTGTGTGTGTGTGTGTGTGTGTGAATTAATTCATATATATGTTAACATTTCAAAACACGAAATACACAGAAATCTTCCATACATCGTTGAATCATGACTGTGACATTAGAAAAAGTGGGATGGGATTAGGTGGAGAGTTGTGTGATGTGGGCAGAGAAAAGTTTTAATTATTGCTTAGTGAGAGACGGTTCGAAAGAGCACGAGCGAGCGAGCGAACGAGCGAGCGAGAGAGAGAGAGAGAGAGAGAGAGAGAGAGAGAGAGAGAGAGAGAGAGAGAGAGAGAGAGAGAGAGGGGGGGGGGGTGATGGGTGATGTTGATCAGGATGTAAGGCCAACAACTTCAAAATAAGGTTTGGAGTGTGAATAATGCCGTTAAGATTGGAAATGGAATACACGTTCGAGTTTCAAGTCGCCATGAATTTTTTTTTATGTGACGGCGGTCTGGCTGGCTGCTTGCCCCGCCTCCCCTTCCCCACCCTCCTCTTCCCTCAACAGAAAGCACAGAAATGCAGAATCTAGGAAAGTAATGAGAAGAGGAAACTACTTGAACATAATTTCCCCGAAGTCGGGGATATGTATGTAGAAAGGAGAGTAGATGAAAACGAAAGAGTGAGCTTAAATCATGTAACCCAAACTTTGATTTACCTTTTTTTCCGTTTGTATTTGGTTTAACCTTTGATGCAAGCAAAACAAATGTCTTTAAACGCTAATTATGTAGTGCTATATTTTGTTTTTCTTCTAATCGGTCAAGTTAGTCTGTAGTCTATGGGTACGATCTATATTCTGAGCACATTTTTTGCACTCTCTAAACACGTTGAACAAGTTCAAAACGGACTATACTCACATCTATACAACCTTGTTGTACCACTTCCTAAATGGAGAGAACGTGGTACAAAAAGATTGCGATTACGTCAAGGAATCGACTTCATTGAAACAGACAGCGTAAAGCTTGCACCTCTTAACAGCCTCTGTTTCATTTTGGATTTCTATCCCAGTAAGGACGTTCCACTCCTGGTTTAACATGGGAAGGGAAGAGGATGGGGTGTGTATGTGTCTGTAAGTGGAGGGAGGGGAGGGGCGTTCTTTCAACGCTGTGTGTCTGTTCTCGATCAATGCAGCGAGTGTTACAACGAAATAGATGAGACACTGATTGAGCTAGAAAGATAAAAAAATGAGTGACGATTAGGAAGACAATTAATGCAGTGGAAAAATTAGTTCATGAATTTGCCAAGGAACCCCTGACTGAATTGATAGTTATGAGCTATGTTGTTGACCGGTGGGGGGGGGGGGGGGGGGGGGGGGGAGGTCTCTAAGGAGCCAGGTTAACGGTCAATGAGTAAGTGAATTTGCCAATGAGCCAGTGAATGGATAGATACAATTATGAGCTATGTTGTGACCCGGAGAGAGAGAGAGGAGAGAGAGAGAGAGAGAGAGAGGAGAGAGAGAGAGAGAGACAGAGACAGACAGACAGACAGACAGACAGACAGACAGACAGACGGCAATAGTGCAAGAGGTAGAATGGACAGTGTCTCTCCAAAAACCTACGTCGTCATTAGCGTTCTCCATTACGCCGCATAAGGGCCTCCCCTTGTTGTAAAACTAAAGTTGATCTCCTTGCATTGACAGTCGTTGTGGGACGTTACTGGCAGTCAGGAGTCAACCGTTCCCGCTGAAATCACGCAGAGTTTTGTTCGTGAAGCTACCTCGTTGCCCGAGATTTTCCAAGAATGGCGGACATTTTTTGTTACAGCTTGACTGTGCCAAGTGAAAAGAAGGCTTAGCAACGCGAAGTAACCGTTTAAGTTCGATTTACATTGTGCAGCAGATGACTGCTCGACCGAGGCGGAGGCAAAAAAAAAAAAAAAAAAAAATCCATGTGGGGGTTCAGCTGATCAGCCACAGTGCTGGCCTTCGTCAGATGTGGTCAGCTGCCGCTGCCAAATCCTCTTTCTTGACTCCCCCGCAGAAGAGTTTTCCACCGGAACTGGTAACTAGGCCAGAATAGAATGACCATTGTATTATATGCGTGTGGCAATGCCCGTGTGTGTGTGTGTGTGTGTGTGTGTGTGTGTGTGTGTGTGTGTGTGGTGTGTGTGTAATTTTGCCTTTTGTTTGAATCATGGAATTCCAGATTCGTTCCGGTTTCCATATTTCTCAGAAGTTTGTTTAAGCTCTCTCTCTCTCTCTCTCTCTCTCTCTCTCTCTCTCTCTCTCTCTCTCTCTCTCTCTCTCTCTCCTCTCTCTCTTTCTCTCTCTCTCTCTCTCTCTTTGTCTCTGTCTCTGTATCTCTCTCTCTTTCTCTCTCCCTCTCTCTCTCTCCCTCTCTCTCTCTCATATTATCCACACATGCCTGATTGGTTCAGTAAGACAGAATACGACGACATCTGAAATGGGCCTATCACTTTGCACGAGGTTGAAGGCGCGATACGCTCATTGAAAGATAATGCGTTTGCCGGTCCAAATACTATCACTGGAGGAGTTTTCAAAAATTCAGATGACACTATTAAATAGTTTTGTGTTAATTTTTCCAATGGTTCGTAGCAGTAGGAACAGTAATGGTAGCAGTAGTAGTAGTAGCAGTAGCAGTAGTAGTAGTAGTGTGTGTGCGTGCGTGCGCGCGCGCAGAAAGCAACAACAACAACAACACATCATTATGATTCAAAGTAACCATATGTGGTAGTTTTCTTTGTATGCGCTAACTGAACTCTTTTGTGTGTGAAAGCCTCTGAGCTCTGTTGATACACATTGCCTCAAACTGGCACTATCATTATTATTATGATCATTATCTTTATGATCATTATCTTTATGATCATTATCGTTTCTGTTGTGTGTACTTGTTATCATGCAAGGCACACACGAGAGGTGTATGGTTTTCAGCCAGCGGCAGACGCCGACATTTCAGGAACTGGGTACACAGTGAAGGTCAACGCCTGGCTTGCTGTCGTATCTGCTATGCCAGGCAGGCTTTGGCTTCGTCTGCCGGGTACTTCGCCGAGATCTTTCAACTTAATTTAAAGGAGCTGGTGCTGATGCTCTTCGACACATTCGCATAACAAACACGTTGCCGGATCATTCTCTCCTGTGCGGTGATGCCTGATCTGCTGACTTCTTCTCAATGAAATGGAGATATCCGGGTCCGTGTGCACTGATATTGTCACAATCCAGGCATGTGAGGATACGTGTCATCAATCCAAGGCATTGAGGCAAACTCCTGGATTAACATTTCTTTAGCAAATAATTATAATTAATAATAATAATAAGGAACATTTAGTGCGCTTAATCTTAAACAAAGCCCTAAGCGCTTACAGCAATAAGCCCTAACACACACACACACACACCCAACACACACACACACACACACACAAACAACACACACACACACACCCCACACCACACACACACACACACACACACACAAAACCACACACACACACACACACACGCACACACCCCCAAAACCAGCGAAGGAGCAGAAAAATTATGTTAAGAGAGTTGTTTGAGGAGACTTGAAAGAAAAAAGAGTTTTAGTTTCGAGTGCGAAGGAAGATTGTTCAGCGAAGGAGCTGAAAAGAAAGAACGTTCACCAATGTTCTGGCCGAAACGAGGGATGCAGATGCGGTGTCAGAGGAGAGCGAAGCTGTCTGGAAGGAGTATAGTCGACAGAAGTTTAGAGAGGTAAGATGGGAGCGAGCCATCCAGTGCCTTGTAAACAGAGCAAGGAAAGTTTGTACTTGATGCGTTTTTCAACAGGAAGCCAGTGCAAATCAATTTATAGACGGACAAAAATGTACAGGTCTACTGACAGGAAAAAAAGACAGAAAATAATGCGGATGACGCTGTTCTATGACAACTCACTTTATCCGGTGAGTGCCGCCCGAACTCTACACAGAGAAATCGGCTGTGATGAGAAAATTGTACAACACAGTGTAATACGTAGAGTACGCGCAGCACAATACAAATACTTACAGTGCGCTACAGTACAACACTACACAATGCAACGCAGTCTAAAACATTAGACTTCACAAAAATAAACACTGCGCTCGTCCTCACGCTGAGTAGATGCACTCCGCAGACATGTTTGTGGACCGTTGCTGTCTTCTGTATTTCCTATTATCGCCGTCCTGAACAGAACAGAAGCTGGTACGTCTGTTTCTGGACACTTTCGCCGAATGAAACACAAAGTCGTGTGTTCTGGATGTTTCTGGACACTTTCACCGAATGAGAACACAAAGTCGTGTGTTCTGGATGTTTCTGGGTCTTTGTCTTCTGCATGCGAGATGACGGACAGTGTTGGCGCTGAGAGCTAGTGGGCCTGGCGGGTTAGACGTCAGACGGTTATTCCAGTGTCTGAGGGTCCATTCCCACGTAGGACGGCCAAGCCAGAGTTAGATTGCATCCTCAGAGTTCACAGTGGGTAGATTTCAGTCCTTCCTAGTCCTTTCCATGATACGTTTTTACCAAGTGTATGAATGCATGCTTCAACAATCCTGCACACACGTTCAGTTCCAGTCTGTGTTAAGGTAAGGGTAGGCCATTGTGTGGGGGTGGGACACATGACACAAAAATAGCACATGCGCATCGATGTTGTGCTCAGACATCTTCTCTGAAGACAAAAGTCGTGTTAAAAATGGCTGCGCATTACACAAAAATAGCAATGTTGTAACCGTTTTGTTGTCGTTTGAAGTTATTTTGTGCGTATCACACATCAAATGTTGTTCGTTTTAAGTTAATGTGAACACTTATGTAGGTTTTGAATGCTTTATCTCTAAGCTTTAGCTACCTGTGACTACAAATCAGATTATAAACACACTGTTCTCATATGCAGCTACTAAGCTTTACATTGTGATTGCATTTGAACTTCTGCATGGCTTTGACAGCATTTTTGGTATGTTTTAACAAACGAACAGTGTTGAGTGGAAACTTGGGAGTCTCCCAGAACTCCGCCAATGTCGAACGGTCCTTTATTTCTGTACCCTTTGATCCCGATTGGCACCATGGGATCGGCACCAACCGTGAGAGAATTTGTCATTGGGCCACATTCCATGTGTCTTCTGAGGTTTGTCAAACTGCGCAGCAGTTTTTTCTGCAATCTGGCTGAAAATCGTGAATCTACCCATTCGACAGCATCTCCACCACAACCCACGCCACACTGTCATGCCAGACCCACACCAGACTGTCATGCCAGACCCACACACACTGTCATACCAGACCCCACCACACTTTTCATGCTAAACCCACCCCACACGTCACGCCAGACCCACACCACACCTGTAACGCCAGACCACCCCACACTGTCATTACCAGACCCACACCACCCTGTCATACCAAACCCACACCACACTGTCACGCCAGACCCACACCACACTGTCATACCAGACCCACACCACACTGTCATACCAAAACCCACACCACACTTCATCCCAGACCCAACCACACTGTAATCCCAGACCCACACCACACTGTCAATGCAGGCCCCCACACCACCCCTGTCATGCCAGACCCACACCACACTGTCATGCCAGACCCACACCAAAACTGTCATGCCAAAAACCCACACCACACTGTCATGCCAGACCCACACCACACTGTCATGCCAGACCCACACCACAACTGTCATGCCAGACCCAAACCACACGGGTCATGCCAGACCCACACCACACTGTCATGCCAGACCCCACACCACACTGTCATACCAGACCACACCACACTGTCATACCAGACCCACACCACACTGTCATACCAGACCCAAAACCACACGGGTCATGCATACGTCCTTGGGCCACAACATTATTTCACCAAGTTTGACCAATTTCCCCAGTTTTCTGGTGTGTGTGTGCGTGCGTGCGTGCGCGCGCGCGCGCGCGTTTGGTGGTATGTGTCTGTCTGTCTGCCCTGTGTCTGTGCGCGTGGCGCGCGCGCGAGCGCGTGCAGGTTGTGGGTGAAGAGGTTCGTACATGTGTGTGTGTGCGTGGGGTGTGTTAGTTCGTATGTGCATGCGCGCGTGCTCGTGTGTGTGTGTGTGTGTGTGTGTGTGTGTGTGTGGTGTTGTGTGTGTGTGTTTCATCCCCGAAAATTGTATTCGCTTATAATGGCTTTTTTCACCATCCCCATGCCCATTTCTTCCCGTTTATTGCGCATGCCCATCGGCTTCCCGAAATTAACTGCCGAAAGGGGTTACGACGATAATAATGACTTGGCGGTGTGGTTCATTTTCATCTAGATGGCATGTTGCAATAGCCGTTCAGGAGATGTAAGAAGGGACTACTTTTATACTTTTTCTTACATTGTGAATACTATTCTCAATGTCCTTCTTTTTTTCCCCTGTATTTGCTTGCTTCTTCTTTGAATCTTTTTTTCTTGTGTCTTTCAACCTTTTTTTTTTTCCTTTAATATTTTTCTTTCTGTCATTCTTTTCCCCTTTTTGTTCTGTTTTCCCTCCTCTTTCTTTTTCACATATATTGCAGAGGCCTTTTTTATTTTACAAATATTCATTCACAAAAATAAAGCTAGTAATATAAATGATAATAACATACTGAGTGGCACCAGAGAGTTGAGAGAATAATGAGTTAGCGATGCCGATCACTGTGCAGAAAAAGAAAAGTGGAATGGGGCTGAGTGTCAGAGCCTTTCACGTGACGGTAACATCAGTTTGCAAAGGAAAGTGCCTCAGTTGTTTGTGCCAAAGACTGAAAACTAGATGGTTGCCAAGAGGTGTCTACCATCTCCAATCTCCCCTCCCATTGTCATCCCCTCTCACATCTCATCCCTGTCCCTTCCACGCCCCTACACACGTTTCAGACATTTATCTCACCCCTTCCCCTTTGCTGTGGCGCTGGTATGACAGGCCAAATAGACCGTATGCAGACTGTACTCAGGACTACTTTTCAGGGGCTGGACGGATTGGTCCACAGCGCCTCGTCCGTGCTGTGCAGGACTGAAGACAGAGGGCTTGGAGAATCAGTGACTGAACAGGCGATCCGGAAGTAAACATTCCGACAGCTGTCCCCAACAATCACAGAATGTTACTTTTTCGTTTTGTTTTGTTCTTTTTGGGGGGGAGGGATAAATGGCTGAAAGTAACTAGAAAAGGTTTGCCCTGTTGACCCCTTGCCTGTACAGCCAGCATTCCTCTGGTGTGCATGGAGGATGAAGCGGCTTGGACACGGAGAGAAGCTGACTTGACGCTGCACTGTGTAAACGTAGTCTTTGGTTTCCAGTGTCTTCTCTTAATTTAAAACTCCTAAACGTATGTTATCAGGCTGGTTGCTTTGCCGAAATTCTCTAAACTTCTTTGCGTTGATAGCAAGTGCCTTCTATATTTCGTGTTGGTGCGACCTTCTCTCATGGGACTACACGAATACCAAGAACGTTTGGCGTAGAGAACAAATACTTCTGAGTACATCTTGAGCAGACAGGTCGTATTCAAGACACGCGAAAAATGTATTTGCTAGAATTCCACCGTGTGTCCTCGAATGCTGTGGATCAGCCCTCTCATGTTAAAAAAATAAACCCACAGTGTTTTTCTTTGAAAAATAAATCAGGGTGTTTTGTGTGTGTGCGTGCGTGCGTGTTCTTTTCTTTGCGTAAACGCTGTGTTTTTAAGTTCTGTCCTTCAATTTCAAATAGCATTTTTTTTTTTGGGGGGGGGGGGGGGGGGGGAGGGGGGGGGGAAGGGGGGGGGGGGAGAAAAGTCCGTGTGAATAAGATGAGCATAGATTATTGCTTTGGACAGTATATCAAACTGTGACAAATACAAACAAGAACTAAAGTTAATGAATTAGAGTTTGTGTTCGTTGACAATGGACTTAACATCAAAACACCTTTTTTGTCTATTTACCCTGCTGCTTCTGTTGCTGAAATGGAGTTGTGTAAATATATCAAACTGACTGCGCCTATTTTACTCAATGTTTACCTCGTGAAGGATGAGAAGGCTTCATAGCACATACCATGTAATAAACCATGCAGCATTGCCCTTCTCATGTAGTGTTGGGATGTGTACAATCCAGTTCTCTAATATTTGGCATTGCCCTTTTTATGTAGAGTTGGGATGTGTACGATCCAGTTCTTTGACATTTAGCATTGCCCTGTGTTAGGATGTGTACGATCCTGTTCTTTAACATTTAGCATTGCCCATTTTATGTAGTGCTTAATGTGTATGATCCAATCATCTTACGTTCAGCATTGCCTGTATATGTAGTGTTAGGATGTGTACGATTTAATTCTCTAACATTTAGCATTGTCCCTTTTATGTAGAGTTGGATGTGTACGATCCATTTTCTAACATTTAGCATTGCCTTTTTTAGTAGTATTGGGATGATGTACGATCCAGTTCTTTGACATTTAGCATTGCCTTTTTTATGTACTGTTGGGATGTGTACGATCCAATCCTCTAGCATTTAGCATTGCCCATTTTATATAGTGTTGGGATGTGTGCGATCCAGTTCTCTAACATTTCAGTGCGGATTCCATGAAGTCATTGTCCTTGTTCTGCCTGATGCGGTTTTGAAGTATTCAATAAGGAAATCATTTTGTTTCCTTTTTCTTTGATTGGAACGTGATCACTAACCCACTTTGTTGAAGACCGATCCTTTGATGAATTATAAATACTGAGACTCTTGTCTGTGAGGGACATTTTAGACTGAGGCATTTGTAGATGTGGTGAGTTTGGGGAGTCACAGAAGACTAGGAAGTCTAGAGCACAGACAGTGTCAGACAGTGAAAGGCATCATTGACAGAAAAGGACACTGTAAGGTCAGGGAGACGAAAAACTGGAAACTGGGAGGGGATATGGCAGGTTTTTCAAAGTCTGTGAGTGACATTAAAGATTAAGGAAAACTGTTGTAGGACATTGGAGATACTATAGAATAGGTGACGCATTGAAAAGGTGTATATATTATTTTATATATTTATATATTATATTTTTATAGAGAGAGAGAGAGAGAGTGAGAGAGAGAGAGAGAGAGAGGGGAGATAGATAGATAGATAGATAGTTTAGATAGATAGATAGATAGATAGATATAGATAGATAGATAGATAGATAGATAGATAGATATGCATCCCCGAGTGGGGGCCACCCTTTATTCCAGGGTTTTACCTTCATTATATATATTTTATGTTTCCTATTCTTTGAAATGTTTTATACTCAACGTTTTATTTTAAGTTAAAACTTTTTAATTCATGTGCCTTTTCCCTACTGTCACATTTGTGATTTTTTGTTCAGGATCTGAGGGGGGGAGAATGGGGAGCTTTTTACGTCACAGTCTACCCTGACGAAGGCAAATATAGCCGAAAATTTGGGGTATTTTATCTTGTTTGTTTGGATTTTTATCTACTTTGACTGTTTATTTATATATTTTATATATATTATATATATATTTATATATATATATATATATATATATATATATTATATATATATGACTCTGTGTGTAAGTATGCATGTATGTTTGTATCGATTGATTGATAGATTTGGATATTTATTTATATATATATATATATATATATATTATATATATATATATATATATATATATATATAAAATCAGAGTTAAAAAGCCACTCAGAATGTTAAAAGTGCTCGACCATGTAGGAGCGACATACCAGTTTAAAATAAGGTTTTAAAATGGAAGAATTAATAAACCTACAGGCCTGTTTCAAGCTAAACGCTCTCGTCAGGATCTACAATCTGGGCACGCCACCTGTGTTTTATATTGTCGTGTGTGGGCGTGTGAGCTCTGCGCGTGTGGCACGTGGCCTGCCGGTTTTTTCTTTTTTGGGGCGCGTTCAGGGGGACGTGCCACGGAATGGTGCATTGACAAAGATTTCCATTTATGCCTGCAATTGTTTATAATTTCTACTTTAGAGTTCAGGATGCTAGGTGGGGTTTACATAATATCAGCCACTTTTCTGTAGTACATAAGTTGCATTTTTAGAAAGTTGTTGTATGGTGTTGCTCTTTTTATAATTTTCCATATTTAGATATATACGAACGTTACCTAGGTATGTATGAGGTATACATAAATGTGTGTGCGTGCGCCCGCGCGTGCGCGTGCGTGCGTGCGTGCGTGCGTGCGTGCGTGCGTGCTTGCGTGCGTGCGTGTGTGTGTGTGTGTGTGTGAGAGAGAGAGAGAGAGGGGAGAAGAGAGAGAGAGAGAGAGAGAGAGAGAGACGAAATGGTTGTATGCCAACCGCACACTGACCATTCGTTTTTAACTCATTCGTACCTTTTAAAGAATGAAGAAGCTCCGTTGTGCATTCCATATCATGTACCACTCACACTGAAGCATATTCTTTTAGAGTGTTAGGGCTTGCATAATGTGAGACATTAACACTTTACAGCAGACTCAATGAAAACCTTGTTTAGAGATGTTCCACCTGATGTGATCTTTTAATTTTTGAAGGAGACAAACATTTTCATCTGATCTGAGATTTTACAGTAGAAAGAATTTTAACAAAATTTCGGATGTGTTTTTAGAAGGTGTATTTCAAAGGATTGTGTGAAATAATGACTTGTGGGTTGACTTCGACGCGGTGACAGTCCTGATATGGCCATTTGCGGTCAGCTGTGCTGTAAGCAACATTACCTTACCTTATCTACGAATACTGAAGATCACGAGTACTAATTTGCAAGTTCAGTTGCACTGCAATGAAAAATTCTGCTACATGACTTGTGCTTATGAAGCTGGCATTTATGAATTAGATGTGTGTGTGTGTGTGTGTGTGTGTGTGTGTGTGTAGTTCATGACAAGACTTATGGTATAAGTTGACAGCCTGAAAGACCGCTGTGTGGCCGGCTGGCCAGTGACAATACCGAGCCTGAAACGGGCAAAGAGACACTGTAGACATCAGCAGACGACAGTGTCGGCTAGACCAACACTCAGCCTACACTTGGAAAGACGCTGACGACAGCCGGAACAACAGAGAGAGAAGACTGGGAGCTGAGTTGTGAAAACGTCACGGACTGGGAGCCCACTCTAGCGACTTTGGGATAATATGTAGACTGAAAACACAAACTTTGGGTAGATTCGAGAGGAAGACGTGGGAGAGAGGCTGTGGACATTGTTAGACTAATGGCTAAACCGCTCTGAGGTCTGAGAGACTGAACTGGGGGAAAGGGTCGTTAGAATGGGCTGCGAGAGAGAGAGAGAGAGAGAGAGAGAGGAAGGAGGGAGAAGGGGGGGGGGGGGGGGGGGGGTGTAGCGGGAGGGGTAGCGGGAGTGCTGCACGCCACTGTCTGCATTGAGAGCTTGTGAAATTGGAAACACGAAGCGCTGGGTAGCTGACAAACACCATGCCAAACCTGGGTGGAAATCGATCAGGTGAGCGCGGTTGGGAAGCAGTGGGAGATACAGGTTGCAACGGTTTGCGACATTTTGTCCGCTTAAAGCTCTGGAACGCGACTGCTACATTTGCATCGCGGGGATTTCTGGCAGTTATGTCGCTGGATGGGTGAGTGGCAACACTCACTACACGAAAATGTTGATGGAAAGACTGCTAAATTCCCAAGTATTTCCCCTCTCTCTCTCTCTCTCTCTCTCTCTCTCTCTCTCTCTCTCTCTCTGTGTGTGTGTGTGTGTGTGTGTGTGTGTGTGTGTGTGTGTGTGTGTGTGTGTGTGTGTGTGTAAAGAAGATATTCTCTGAAGACTTCGTTGATTACAAAATAACGTCACTACGTCCTCTTGCGAAGTGGCAACGTCATTGCAGTGTCACCATAAACATCAGCAGTATATTGAACTAGAGAGACTTTCCAGTTCCAACAGTCGAGAAGCGACAACATGCTGTCGAAATTCATGCTGTCGAAATTCAGACATCACAAGAGAAGGCGAAACATCCCATCTATGAATCAGAAAAACAAAAACAGTGCTGTGGATGACTAGTACAGCAACGGTGTGTTAGGTCAGAGCACAAAACAAAACACGCAGTGATGGAGAAAAGACGATATTGTGAGTAATATAGTGTAGAAAAATGTTTACATCACAGCAAAGGACGAATATTCAGTCCGAGAAGAAAACACTTTTGCGAATAACGTAGTTCAGCAAGGATATGTACAGCAAAGGTCAAAGCATCCATACCAGAAAAAGGCAGTAAAATATTTACGTTACAACACCGAGTAAAGGACCGATGGGAAGGAAAGACCGGCGTGAATGGTATAGTACAGCAGGGATGTTACGTCACAGCAAGGGTCACAACGCACATCCCAGAGGAAAAGACATCGTCGTGAATGGTATAGTACAGCAGGGATGTTACGTCACAGCAGGGGTCACAACGCACATCCCAGAGGAAAAGACATCGGCGTGAATGGTATAGTACAGCAGGGATGTTACGTCACAGCAGGGGTCACAACGCACATCCCAGAGGAAAAGACATCGGTGTGAACGATACAGGGCAGAGAGAACGTTTACATCGCAGCAAAGATCAAATCCTACAAACCAGAGGAAAAGACAAATGTGTTAATCATATAATACAGCTTTTTATGTTACCATTGAGGAACGACGTATATATAACCACCAGTGGTGTGAAAATGACATAATGCAGAACTAATGTTTACGTCACAGCCAAGGGCAAAACATACAACTCAGAAGGAAAGCCAGTGGGTGTAAATGACGTAATACATCAACAGTTCAGTTCAGAGGTTTGTTTTAATGTCTTTTCATCGTCAGATGATATTAGACACTTGTTAAAAAAAAAAAAAAAAAAAAACCAACCTTTTACACTCACTCAACTTATCTAGTTCTTTCAAAACCACATCTGACATATGCATATTTACATAAGTGAAATACCCTAAAGGTACACAAAGTTGCGATCTTTATAAAAGTTTTGCAACTGTGACTGCGAAATAACCATGGCAATTTCAGCAACACATGAACCATATAAGACAGTATTGACATTATCAAAGTTATTCTTCTCAATACCTTCCTCCTGATAGAGTGAGGTCAACACTGAGCATTCAAACAAAAGATGACGTACGGAAATGTTTTCTCCGCAGACACAAGTAATACCATGAGAATATTTAGTGTTCCAGGTATTCAGCCTTAATTTATGAATTAATCTAACAATGTGCCTAGGGCACGATGGTAAAGTAGTCACTTTTTTACTAAAATTCTGCTTATGTATGTACTTTTCCATAATTTGGATTAATTCACAAGAGGACAAATCTAAGGGACTTTGGGTTAAATTTTCAGCGTTTCTATTTGCTCCTTTTTTTGCAAGACTGTCTGCTATTTCATTCCACTTTATACCACAGTGAGATGGGACCCAACAAAAATCATTCTTGTACCTAGAGTTATGAAACAATGCAATACATGCTTTATTTCAAAAAGCAAATCTTTTCTAGCTTTGCAGTCCCAACGCTCTAGTGATTGCAAAACAGATTTGGAATCAACACACAATAGGATTTTATATAAAGCAATTGGTGTATCATATATGTACATCAAAGCCTTCAGTATTGCATATAATTCTGAGGTATAAATTGAAAACCCCTTTCCTAAATGATATGATTTCCTGACATTTAAAGTTGGTATTATAAAGCCAGAACCACTGTCAGAGGATTCCATTACCGACCCATCTGTAAACACTTTTAAATCATACATCAACAGTATGTCCATCACAGGAGAGAGCAAAACATTCAAACAACGAGAGAAGACAGTGACGTGAGTGACATTGCACAGTTCGAATACTAACATCACAGCAGCTGAATGGACCTCAAACCGACGCCAGCAAAACAACAGCAGTGTGAATGAGGTCATGCGGCAAGGACGCAGGGCAGAACTTCACAACAGCAGTGTGAATGAGGTCATGCGGCAAGGACGCAGGGCAGAACTTCACAACAGCAGTGTGAATGAGGTCATGCGGCAAGGACGCAGGGCAGAACTTTACAACAGCAGTGTGAATGAGGTCATGCGGCAGGACGCAGGGCAGAACTTCACAACAGCAGTGTGAATGAGGTCATGCGGCAGGGACGCAGGGCAGAACTTCACAACAGCAGTGTGAATGAGGTCATGCGGCAGGGACGCAGGGCAGAACTTCACAACAGCAGTGTGAATGAGGTCATGCGGCAGGGACGCAGGGCAGAACTTCACAACAGCAGTGTGAATGAGGTCATGCGGCAGGGACGCAGGCCAGAACTTCACAACAGCAGTGTGAATGAGGTCATGCGGCAAGGACGCAGGCCAGAACTTCCAACTGACCAGAAAAGACCGTGGTATGAATGACGTACTTCCTACAGTAAGACTGGCTACGTCACACCACCGAGAAGAAAAGACAGCAGGAACATGAATGACATTGTCGAGTCAGAATGTTTACGTCAAAGGACGGGGCGAAGCATCTTGTATTCACCAATGACGGACAGCAGTGATGTTTTCTCTCACAAGGAGGTGGAGGTGAATGGAGAGAGTGGAACAGGGCAGCAGGAGGATTGAGGGGACGGGAGGGCTGGAGGGGTAAGGGCAGGGGTCTTTCCCATTCATTTCTTGGAGCACAGTCAGCAGGGTATTGTGCTGTCTGTGACAGTGCGTCATTCATTCATTAACCACCGCCGCTGAATGGGATCAGCGACCAATTATCCGGCAATGGTTGTCTGACGGGCGGTCCTATTATAGTAATTCTGGCAGACGTCTTAGCCGCGTCTCTCAGGTAATGCACAGCATTGGGAGGGACAGGTCGCTCACTGATTAATGGAACAGCATCCCCGTGCCGCTCTCGTTGCTTGTGATATCATCATTCCAGCTGGATGCACGTGCTCCCAGTCCTGTTTTGTCTGGTTTTGCGTTTCGAACAACGTACGGCGATAACATCGTTTGAATTTACTATCATCGCCAGTAGAGAGACAGATCGTTCTTGCTTTAAGTTGCTCCAATCGAGTAATAATTATTATATTCTGTTTTACTTTTTTTTAATTTTTATATTTTATTCAAAAATATGACGTGCGTGCGTTGCCATAGCAATGGATCTCTTCAGTATCGCAAGCGCCGTCTAGCGTGAAATTAAGCCGCGTGTGGTCGTCAGGGGCGACCATTTCAATGTAATAATGCAGTAGATTCCTCACCAGCTCACACACGTGATGTGGGCACAGGGGAGCAGACAACGCACCTGGACGCGACGTCATTGTATCACAGCCATGTGGTCAACACTGTAGGAAACGATCTCATGGTATCACAGCCATGTGGTCAACACTGTAGAAACGAAACTCATTGTATCACAGCCATGTGGTCAACACTGAAAGGAAACGATCTCATTGTATCACAGCCATGTGGTCAACACTGTAGGAAACGATCTCATTGTAACACAGCCATGTGGTCAACACTGTAGGAAACGATCTCTTGTATCACAGCCATTTTGGTCAACCTGTAGGAAACCCATCTCATTGTATCGCAGCCATGTGGTCAACACTGTAGGAAACGATCTCATTGTATCATAGCCATTAGTCAACACTGTAGGAAACGACCTCACTGTTTCACACATGTGGTCAACAAATGTAGGAAACGATCTCATTGTATCACAGCCATGTGGTCAACCGTAGGAACGATCTCATTGGTCACAGCCATGTGGTCAACACTATAGGAAACGATCTCATTGTATCACAGCCATGTTGTCAACACTGAAAGGGAAAAGATCTCATTGTGTCACAGCCATGTGGTCAAAACTGTAGGAAACGATCTCATTGTATTTACAGCCATGTGGTCAACACGTAGGAAACGATTCATTGTATCACAGCCATGTGGTCAACACTGTAGGAAACGATTCATTGTATCACAGCCATTGGTCAAAACTGTAGGAAACGATCTCATTGTATCACAGCCATGTGGTCAACACTGTAGGAAACGATTCTCATTGTATCACGGCCCTGTGGTCAACACTGTAGGAAACGATCTCATTGGGATCACAGCCTTGTGGTCAACACTGTAGAAAACGATCTCATTGTTTTCACAGCCATGTGGTCAAAACTGTAGGAAACGATTCCCCTTGTGTCACAGCCATGTGGTCAACACTGTAGGAAACGACCATTGTATCACAGCCATGTGGTCAACACTGTAGGAAACGACCTCATTGTATCACAGCCATATAGTCAACACTGTAGGAAAAAAGATCTCATTGTATCACAGCCATGGGTCAACACTGTAGGAAACGATCTCATTGTATCACGGCATGGTGGTCAAAACTGTAGGAAACGATCTCATTGTACACAGCCATGTGGGCAACACTGTAGGAAACGATCTGATTGTATCACAGCATGTGGTCAACACTGTAGAAAAACGTTTTCATTTTATCACAGCCATGTGGTCAACACTGTAGGAAACGATCTCATTGTATCACAGCCATGGTCAACACTGTTTGGAAACGGACCTCATTGTATCACAGCCATGTGGTCCAACACTGTAGGAAACGATCTCATTGTATCACAGCCATGTGGTCAACACTGTAGGAAACGACCTCTGTATCACAGCCATGTGGTCAACACTGTAAGGAAACGATCTCATTGTATCACAGCCAGTGGTCAACACTGTAGGAAACGATCTCATTGTATCACAGCCCAGTGGTCAACACTGTAGGAAACGACCTCATTGTATCACAGCTAGTGGTCAACACTGTAGGAAACGTCTGATTGTATCACGGCATGTGGTCAACACTGTAGGGAAAAGATCTCATTGTATCACAGCCCCTGTGGTCAACACTGTAGGAAACGATCTGATTGTAACACAGCTATGTGGTCAACACTGTAGAAAACGATCTCATTGTAAACACAGCCCTGTGGTCAACACTGTAGGAAACGTTTTCATTGTATCACAGCCATGTGGGCAACACTGTAGGAACGACCCCATGTATCACACCATGTGGTCAACACTGTAGGAAACGACCTCATTGTATCACAGCCCTATAGTCAACACTGTAGGAAACGATCTCATTGTATCACAGCCATGTGGTCAACACTGTAGGAAACGATCTCCCTTGTATCACGGCATGTGGTCAACACTGTAGGAAACGATCTCATTGTATCACAGCCAGTGGTCAACACTAGGAAACGATCTGATTGTATCACAGCTATGTGGTCAACACTGTAGAAACGATCTCATTGTACACAGCCATGTGGTCAACACTGTAGGAAATGATCTCATTTTATCACAGCCATGTGGTCAACACTGTAGGAAACGAAACTCATTGTATCACAGCCATCTGGTCAACACTGTAGAAAACGATCTCATTGGATCACAGCCATGTGGTCAACACTGTAGGAAACGACCTCATTGTATCACAGCCATGTGGGCAACACTGTAAGGAAACGATATCTTTTTTCACGCCATGTGGTAACACTGTAGGAAACGATCTCATTGCAAACACCCATGTGGTCAAACACTGTAGAAAACGACCTCATTGTATCACAGCCATGTGGTCAACACTGTGGAAACGATCTGATTGTATCACGGCATGTGGGCAACACTGTAGGAAACGATCTCTTTGTATCAACAGCCATGTGGTCAACACTGTAGGAAACGATCTGATGTATCCAGCTATGTGGTCCCAAAACTGTAGAAAACGATCTCATTGTATCACAGCCATGTGGCAACAGTAGGAAACATCTCATTGTATCACAGCCATTGGGTCAACACTGTAGGAAACGACCTAATTGTAATCACAGCCATGTGGTCAACACTGTAGGAAACGACCTCATTGTATCACAGCCATGTGGTCCACACTGTAGAAACCATCTCATTGTATCACAGCCATGTGGTCACACTGTAGGAAACGATCTCATTGTATCACAGCCATTGGTCAGACTGTAGGAAACGATCTCATTGTTATCACGGCATGTGGTCAACACTGTAGGAAACGATCTCATTGTTCACAGCCATGTGGTCACACTGTAGGAAACGATCCTTTGTATCACACCATGTGGTCAACACTGTAGGAAACGATTCATTGTATCACAGCCATGTGGTCAACCTAGGAAAACGATCTCATTGTATCACAGCCATGTCGTCAACACTGTAGGAAACGATCTCATTGTATCACAGCCATGTGGTCAACACTGTAGGAAACATCTCCCTTGTATCCACCCATGTGGTCAACACTGTAAGGAAACGATTCATTGTATCACGGCCATGTGGTCAACAATGTAGGAAACGATCTCATTGTATCACAGCCATGTGGTCAACACTGTAGGAAACGTCTCATTGTATCACGGCATGTGGTCAACAATGTAGGGAAAAAGATTTTCATTGTATCACCGCCATGTGGTCAACACTGTAGGAAACGACCTCATTGTATCACAGCCATGTGGTCAACACTGTAGGAAACGATCTCATTGTATCACAGGCCATGTGGTCAACACTGTAGGAAACGATCTCATTGTATCACAGCCATGTGGTCAACACTGTAGGAAACGATCTCATTGTTCACAGCCATGTGGTCAACACTGTAGGAAACGATCTCATTCTATCACGGCATGTGGTCAACACTGCAGGAAACGATCTCATTGTATCAAGGCTGTGGTCGCACTGTAGGAAACGATCTCATTGTATCACAGCCATGTGGTCAACACTGTAGAAAAAGATCTCATTGATATCACAGCCATGTTGGCAACAATGTAGGAAACGATCTCATTGTATCACAGCCATGTGGTCAACACTAGGAAACGATCTCATTGTATCACAGCCATGTGGTCACCCCTGTAGGAAAACGATTCCCTTGTATCACAGCCCTGTGGTCAAAACTGTAGGGAAAAGATTTTCATTGTATCACGGCATTTGGTCAACACTGTAGGAAACGATCTCATTGTATCACAGCCATGTGGTCAACACTGTACGAAACGATCTCATTGTATCACAGCCATGTGGTCAACACTGTAGGAAACGATCTCATTGTATCAAAGCCATGTGGTCAACACTGTAGGAAACGATCTCATTGTATCACAGCCATTTTGGTCAACACTGTAGGAAACGATCTCATTGTATACAGCCAATGTGGTCAACACTGTAGGAAACGATCTCATTTTTATCACAGCCATGTGGTCAACCTGTAGGAAACGATTCATTGTATCACAGCCATGTGGTCAACACTAGGAAACGATCTCATTGTGTCACAGCCATGGGGGTCAACACTGTAGGAAACGATCTCATTTTATCACGGCATGTGGTCAACACTGTAGGAAAAGACCTCATTGTATCACAGCATGTGGTCAACACTGTAGGGAAGATCATTGTATCACGGCATGTGGTCAACACTGTAGGGAAAAGATTCATTGTATCACGTCATGTGGTCAACACTGTAGGAAACATCTCATTGTATCACAGCCATGGGTCAACACTTGTAGGAAACGAAAATCATTGTATCACAGCCATGTGGTCAACATTTTGGAAACGATCTCATTGTATCCACAGCCATGTGGTCCCAAAACTGTAGGAAACGATCTCATTGTATCACAGCCATGTGGTCAACACTGTAGGGAAAAGACCTCATTGTATCACAGCCATGTGGGCAAAACTGTAGGAAACGATCTCATTGTATCACGGCATGTGGTCACACTGTAGAACGATCTCATTGTATCACAGCCATGTTGTCAACACTAGAAACGATCTCATTGTGTCACAGCCATGTGGTCCAACACTGTAGGAACAATCTCATTGTATCACGGCATGTGGTCAACACTGTAGGAAAAGATTCATTGTATCACAGCCATGTGGTCAACACTGTAGGAAACGATCTCATTGTATTACGGCAGTGGTCAACACTGTTGGAAACGATCTCATTGTATCTACACAGCCCTGTGGTCAACACTGTAGGGGAAAAGATCTCATTGTATCCGGCATGTGGTCAACACTGTAGGAAACGATCTCATTGTATACACAGCCAAAGGGGGTCAACACTGTAGGAACGATTTCATTGTATCACGGCATGTGGTCAACACTGTAGAAAACGATCTCATTGTGTCACGCCATGTTGTCAACACTGTAGGAAACGATCTCATTGTATCACGGCATTTTGGGCAACATTGTAGGAAACGATTCATTGTATCACAGCCATGTGGTCAACACTGTAGGAAACAATCTCATTGTATCACAGCCATGTGGTCAACACTGTAGGAAACGATCTCATTGTATCACAGCCATGTGGTTCAACACTAGGAAACGATCTCATTGTATCACAGCCATGTGGTCAACACTGTAGGAAACGATCTCATTGTATCACGCCATGTGGTCAACACTTTTAGGAAAAAAGATCTCATTTTATCACAGCCATTGGTCAAACACTGTAGGAAACGATCTCATTGTATCACGGCATGTGGTCAACACTTTAGGAAACGATCTCATTGTATTTACGCAATGTGGGCAACACTGTAGGAAACGATCTCATTGTATCACGGCATGTGGTTTAACACTGTAGGGAAACGATCTCATTGTATCACAGCCATGTTGTCAACACTGTAGGAAACGTCTCATTGTTTTCACGGCATGTGGTCAACATTGTAGGGAACGATCTCATTGTATCACAGCCAGTGGTCAACACGGGAGGAAACAATCTCATTGTATCACAGCCATGTGGTCAACACTGTAGGAAACAATTTTGTATCACAGCCATGTGGTCAACACTGTAGGAAACGATCTCATTGTATCACAGCCATGTGGTCAACACTAGGAAACGATCTCATTGTATCACAGCCATGTGGTCAACACTGTAGGAAACGATCTCATTGGTATCACGCCATGTGGTTCAAAACTGTAGGAAACGATCTCATTGTTCACAGCCATGTGGTCAACACTGTAGGAAAACGATCTCATTTTAAACACAGCCATGTATCAAAAACTGTAGGAAACGACCTCATTGTATCACAGCCATGTGGTCAACACTGTAGGCCCATAGGAAACGATCTCATTGTATCACAGCCATGTGGTCAACACTGTAGGAAACGATCTCATTGTATCACGCCATGTGGTCAAACCTGTAGGAAACGATTCATTGTATCACAGCCATGTGGTCAACACTGTATTTAAACGATCTCATTGTATCACAGCCATGTGGGGCAACACTTAGGAAACGATCTCATTGTATCACCGCCATGTGGGCTACAACTAGGGAAAAGATCTCATTGTATCACAGCCATGTGGTCAACACTGTAGGAGACGATCTCATTGTGTCACAGCCATGTGGTCAACATGTAGGAAACGATCTCATTGTATCACGGCTTGGTCAACACTGTAGGAAACGATCTCATTGTATCACAGCCATGTGGTCAACACTGTAGGAAACGATCTCATTGTGTCACGCCATGTGGTCAACACTGTAGGAAACGATCTCATTGTATCACAGCCCTGTGGTCAACACTGTAGGAAACGATCTCATTGTATCACAGCCATGGGTCAAAAACTGTAGGAAACGATCTCATTGTATCACAGCCATGGGGGTCAACACTGTAGGAAACGACTCATTGTATACAGCCATGTGGTCAAAACTGTAGGGAAAAGATCATTGTATCACGGCCATGTGGCAACACTGTAGGAAACGTTTCATTGTATCACAGCCATGTGGTCAACACGTGGAACGACCTCATTGCATCACGGCATGCGTAAACTGTAGGAAACGATCTATTGTGTAACAGCCATGTGGTCAACACTGTAGGAAACGATCTCATTGTATCACAGCCCATGTGTCAACACTGTAGTAAACGATCTCATTGTAAACCACAGCAATGTGGTCAAAACTGTGGGAAACGATCTCCATTATCACGGCATGTGGTCAACACTGTAGGAAACTCCAACACATATGCAAGGGTTCCAGTGGCGCAGATATTAGGCTTTTTTCCCTTACAGAATCTCGAGTATTTAGGCGGACCAATTTCCACTGCCGAATTTAAAGGGGTAGTTCCATCTCTCTAGTGAAAGGAAAGTAAACAAACATGATGATGATGATGATGATGATGATGATGATGATGATGATGATGATGATGATGATGAAGGTGGTGGTGGTTTGGGGGTCGGTGGTGGTTTGGGGATGACGATGACGACGACGATGATGATGATGAAGATGGTAGTGGTGGTTGGTAGTGGTAGTGGTGGTGGTGGTGGTGATGATGATGATAATGGTGATTTATGATTGATGATGATGATGATTTATGATGGTGATGGGTGATGATGATGATGAAGATGAAAAACAAGAGACAGAAGAAAACACAAAGGGAAAAAGATGCAGAGACAGACAGGCAGACAAACAAAGACAACAGACTGAGTCAAAGTGATACAAAGAGAGGGGGTGACAATTATAATGATAAAGAAAGAAGAAGGGGGAAAAAGGAGACAAGAAAAGGAAGGAAGATGGACAACAAGGAAAAAAAGAGGAAAATGGAAAAGAAAAGGAAAGAAAATCAGCATCAAAACCCAGCTCAAAGTTGGCATTAGAAGATAATAATAGTGTACACCCAAGACAGTGATGCCTTTCATGATTGCAGACTAATGTAAGTTCTGCGTGAATTTTGTGTGTTGTGTGTGTGTGTGTGTGTGTGTGTGTGTGGTGTGTGGGGTGTGGTGTGTGAGAGAGAGACAGAGAGAGACAGAGAGAGAGAGAGAGAGAGAGATAGTGGTGTGTGTGTGTGTGTGTGTGTGTGGGGTGTGTGTGTGTGTGTGTGTGTGTTGTGTGTGGGGGAAAGAGAGAGAGACAGACAGGGCAGACCGAGAGATTCCAGATTGAAAAGAACAATCGATAGAAAAGAATGAAGAGAGAAGAAGCCGAAGTAAGCCAATCAACAAGCCATGGAAGATGCTGTGTTTCTTGACGAGTCACTTGTTGTAAGTGTCCTTAACGTGCACTATTGCCCGCCTGGCCCGGCAAGGGTTGTCTCTTTCTCCTTATCTTTCACAGATCCCTTTGTTCACCCCCACCCCCTTTCTCCTCCTCATTTCCCCCCTCCTTCTCTTGCTCCCCTCTTACTTGTCCCCCGTCTTCTCAGGCTGCTTTTCCTTTCCTCCTTCTCTTTCTCCTCATTATCCTTCTCCCGCTCTTGTTCCTGCTCTCGCTTCATCATCATTATCCCTCCTCTTTTTCCATTTGTCTTCTGACGTCTTCTTCTTCTTTTCTTCCCCTTTCTCTCTCTCTCTCTCTCTCTCTCTCTCCTCTCTCTCCTTTTCTCTCTCTCTCTCTCTCTTCTCTCTCTCTCTCTCTCTCTCTCTCTCTCTGTGTATGTGTGTGTGTGTGTCTGTCTGTTTGTCTCCCGTCTGTCTGGGCGGCTCTGGCTCTGGCTCTGTGTCCCGTCTGTCTGTCGTTGTCTGTTGTCTTTCCCCATATAGAGGTATGTGTACCATTATGCATCGTGTAGGACTAACTACCACCTGCCCTTATATAGAGGCGGGACATGTATGGATTTGAAATTTTATGTGGTTTTTTTTTGTCTTTTTTTTTTTGTTGAGGGGGATTTGTCGTTGT
>CM031600.1:51859047-52016547 GCA_018398815.1 Conus ventricosus | reverse complement strand
GGTAGACTTGCTCCGGGAGGACAGGATGTAACATTTCTGTGCGTTGAAGCGCATCCCCCATCTCTTGGCCCAGTCCTCAAGGTGTCTCAGGTCTTCCTGCAAGGTGATGTGGTCCTGAAGGGTGTTGATGTTGCGGTACAGTAGGCAATCGTCAGCGAAGAGTCGTACTTTTGACTTCACTGCTTCCGGTAGGTCATTGATGTGGCACAGAAAGAGTAGTGGCCCCAACACTGTTCCCTGAGGGACACCGGAGTCGACAGCTACCTCTCCTGATGCCTCTCCCTCCAGCACCACTCGCATCCTCCTTTTCGTCAAAAAGTCGGTGAGCCATTTAAGAATCGGTCCTCGTACTCCATAATGATCGAGTTTGTGAAGTAGCTGTTTGTGAGGTACCGTGTCAAAGGCTTTACTGAAGTCCAGTATCACCACATCGGTTTGCTTCCCGGCATCGAAGGACTCGAAGAGCATGAGCATTGTGGTAATCAGTTGCGTCTCACAGGAGTAGCCGGATCTGAAGCCGTGGTTTCTGTCTGTCAGTATGTTGTGCCTCTCCATATGGTTCCGAAGGTGACGACAGATAATATGCTCCAGGAGTTTGCAGGCTACTGAAGTTAGAGAAACTGGCCTGTAATTTTCTGCCTTGTTTCTATCTCCTTTCTTGAAAACTGCTGATATGTTTGCTGTCAGCCAATCCTCTGGTAACTGGCCCGTACGTATGGAACGCCTGTAAATGCAGGTCAAGGCAGGAGCGATGGCATCGGCGCAGGTCTTAAGGATCCTATTTGGTATTCCATCCGGTCCACCTGCTTTTGCTGGATTCAAGTTCTTCAGAGCTTGGCTACTCCGTTTGTGTTGATGATGAGCTCATCCAGAGTTGGAAAGGGTGCCCCATTCATCTTCGGAAGTGGTGTGCCGTCATCTGGCGTGAAGACGGATTTAAACTGATCCAAAAGATCTGTGCCTTGGTCGCGCCATCACTCTGGAGGGTCGTGCCTTTCTTCAATGGTGCCACACCAGTGCTGTCTTGGCGTCTAGACTTTACGTAGTTCCAGAAGGGCTTCGTGTTGTTATTCCGGAGTCCTTCTTCTATTGTGTTGTTTACGTACTCCCACTCTTTTGCTCTCATTTGTCTCCTGCAATCTTTTTGGAAAAATCTGTAGTTCTCCCATCTTCCGGTCTTCTTTGCCTGCTTATACAGTCTTTTCTTCTTTCTGAGCAGGCGTTTGACCTCTTTGTTGATCCATGGGTAGCAGTGGTTTCTCCGTTGTATGTATGAGGAAATGGAAGAAATGGAAATAGGAATAAACTCTAGGGAGTACTTGACACCAGAAGGTCTTCAGAGAAGAAACCCCCCTTCTGCTGCCAACTTTTTTGTTTGTTTGTTTGTTTTTGTTTTTGTTTTGTATAAAGAGGTAAAGCTGCACATTGTGGGATTGTCTCCTCTTGGAGGAAGTAGCCTACTTGTAGTCATCCAATCATTTTGTGTTTTTCATCCTTACTCACATGATTTGAACAGTTCGTGTTCGCGGTTGAACGTCAAAGACGTGATGTCCGATTTTAGCACATTTCGCTAAAGGGATTCTACAAAAAACAAAACAAAACAGGATGGCATCAAGAAAATCATCGCATAAAATGAAGTCAGCCATTACGGGCGAACGAGAGAAGCGGCTTTTGCGAGTGCACCGTCGCTCTCTCGACCAACGTGAAATGCGACAAGAAGCTATCAACAAACGTCGACAGATCGACATATCCCCACTCATTGAGTCACAGGAAGCATCGAAAAATCCTTCAGCCACAGCTACACCAGGTATTGGTAAGTACCAACTCAAGTTTAGTGCATACAGTGGAATAGTAGCCAGCACATTCTCATGAAAGTGGGAGGTGGTGGCTAAGTAAACATTAGAAAGTGAGCGTGTGAAAAACGCGATTTTTTTTTCAGGTAGTGTGTACACACACACACACACACACACACACACACACACAATATATATATATATATATATATATATATATATATATATATATACAAATACACACACATACAGAAAAATACGGCATAAGAAAAACGTTACGATCAGAAAGAGCTAAAAAAAACTAGGCTACAAGACAACAAAACACCGGTGTAATCTCAATTGTCTGAGACACAAAGGAATTTTTTTCTAAGAGTTTAATGTTGCCCATAAAATGGTTGAAATATGTTGAAGGTCTTTTCAAAATGAGGTAGCTAATGCATCCACAAGTACAGGGTCACAGAAAGATCTTTTCTTTAGTGTGGGAATTGAATTATTAAGATAGGCATGCAACCAGACCCAGAATAAATTGAAAAATAACGAGGGGACGCAAATAGGCCGTAAGGCCTAAGGCTAAAAAAAGCTGGTCCCTATTACTACTACTACTACTAGAAAGTAACATATGGTCGGATGACCACGACTGTTGGATTCCTCATACATGCCAACATGGATTTAGGAAGAGGAGATCATGTGTCACACAAAATTTACTAGAAGTAATAGACAACCTAACAGAATTGGTAGATAATGGGGAGCCAATTGATATAATGTACTTGGATTTTAGAAAGGCATTTGTTCTGTCCCCCACGAAAGGCTGCTAAAACTAAAACTAAAAAGCATATGGAGTAATTGGTAATGTTTTAAACTGGATCAGAGGTTTTCTTAAAGGAAGGTCACAGTTAGTGAGAGTGGGAGAAGAGAGATCCAAGACATCTGAGGTCCTAAGTGGAGTTCCACAGGGTAGTATCCTAGGGCCCATATTATTCACTGTGTTCATCAATGATTTACCGGACATGACTCAAACCACATGCAAAATATTTGCAGATGACACAAAAATATATGTAAGGCAACAAATAGCACAAAGATCCAACAGGACATAAGCTACAAGAATGGTCAGATGAATGGAACCTTTACTTCAGTGTAGCAAAATGTAAGGTGATGCACTTTGGCAAAAAGAATAAACAGTTTGAATATACTATGATTGTGAATGACGAATTGCAGAAAATAAATACATGTGATGAAGAAACAGATCTGGGAGTAACCTTTGATAAAGATCTATCCTTTGATCCTCACATCCAGAGAGTGGTGAACAAAGCAAATCAGATGATGGGACTCATCAGGAGAACTTTTACCTTCCTAGAAAAGGAGACATTTATCAAGTTATTTAAAGCATTTGTTAGACCTCATCTCGAATACGCTAATGTAATTTGGAGTCCCCATCTCAAGAGACAGTCAAAAATGATAGAAAATGTACAAAGGCGAGCTACTAAAATCCTGAAAGAATGTAGGAATTTAAACTATAAAGAAAGATTACACTATCTCCAATTACACTCACTGAAAGGAAGGAGGATCAGAGGAGACCTGATCCAATTTTTTAAAATATTCCATAATTATGACGATGTCAATATGCATGCGCTTTTCAAATTCTCAGAAGTGGATTGCACAAGAAATAATGAAGGCAAGATTTTTATTAGACATTGTCATACTAACAAAAGAAAGTCTTGTTTTACCTTCAGAATTGCTAATTATTGGAATGCACTGCCTACTAACACCAAATATGCACCTGATATCAACAGCTTTAAAAAACTCCTAGATGAAGACCCTAAATTGAAAGATGTTTTCTTTAGTGTGGATTGAATATAATGTTATTTATGACAGGCATGCAACCAGACCGAACTTAAATTGAAAAATAATGAGGGGACGCAAATAGGCCGTAAGGCCTAAGGCTAAAAAAAGCCGGTCCCTATTACTACTACTACTACTACTACTACTACTACTATTGCTTCGCACCATGTGCATGATAAAATTTGTTCACTTGAGTGAATTTGTTTCAGATTCAGTGTGTCTGAGACTGCAATCAATTTTTAAGAACTACAGTTGACTTTTGTTTTGTCATATCAATTTGTTGAAGTGAAAGTTCAATTGGACACTGACTTGAAAGGAATAGGTTTGTGCAACTTAACAGAAACTGATAGGTGTGCAGAAACATCAGTGTGCTATCATCACAATCATGTCATGCAGACTGTATGTGTGGTGTTCTGCACTGCACTATCATGTCATGCAGCTAGCCTATATGTGTGGTTTGGAATCATGACTAATTCATTCGCAATTATGCTTTCACTTGTTTCAGCTCATTGCAAATTCATTCTGAAAGAATATAAAGAACATATATATTTTGGCCATAATCATTTGAATAGTTTGTGGTAATAAGAAACATTAGACTGGCATACAGTGATACTAAATACATATCAGGCAAGAAATTGTATGAGATGTTTATAAATACAAAATGGAGAGCACTCAAAGCTTTTACTGTACTGTAGGGATTGTTATTCGACTAATTTTCGGTAAAACGACAAAAGTGACAGAGCAAAAGTGATCACTCTGCCAGAATTGGCGCGGAAAAATACCTAAGTGGCTGAAGTTTCAACAATTATTTATTGTCTTCATGTCTTGATATTAAGAAATATATATGGCATAAATAAGCAAAATCAAAGTATATAACACAACTAAATCCCATACAAACAGGCGACCAAAACTGCCAGAAAATTCAGGCCTTTAATTGTAGATAAGTTATAAACTGCTTGTCAGATAATTTGGAAAAGGTAAACTGCATTTCACTCAGAAAGCCAGTGTCTACAAAACTGTATGTTTAACAAAAAAGCCAATTGCATTTAATCAATAAATATTTTCATGCGGCATTGCTAAAACTGTCAAATCCATACACCAGAGACTAGTGAGAGCGAAAGTGTCCTTGATGATGGCAAAGCAAGTGAAACTTCTGTCATCTGAGAAATATTCAGTTCCATTAAATCTTAACCTGCACATACTATTTAATAAGATAGCTGAAAGTATTGCTTTATTATTTATCTTCTAGTTTTCCAGAAAAGAGTATGAATACACATTGCTTGAAGATAGATCTGAAACACTGCTAATTTGATCAGTGGAATCACTGAATTTCATATTTTTGTGAATTAATTTGCAGGCTGGACACTTGTGGCGTTCATTCACATGGATCATAAATGTCAGAGTAGGGTGCTGAATTTAACAGCAAGCCTAAGGTAGTCAGCAGATGAATCAATAAACCAAATCAGTTTGTTTTATCATTGTGATCGAGCAACAGTTAATTTCCTGCATAGCATGTGGAGTATATGAACCATCTTGATCTAAACAAAGGAGATAGTGCTGGTGATGGAGAAGGCCAGTTTTGTAGCCATTAGGTGATGATGGCAAGATGATAAAGAAACAACATAGATGGTGCTAGATGAATAAGGTTTTTTTTCCTAACAAATTTGATTTTTGAATCTGGATCTGCATTTGGTGAAATTAGAACACATTATCCTAATTGTAGCAATTGCATCTGGGATCATGGCCCATGTGATGTGTGATTATTTTCTGTTCGCTGAATTCCAACTCCAAACCAATTTCCCTAGCACCAGTAGATCTGTTACTAGACCGTAGGTAATGATTCATATTTCAGCGTCAGGTCAATCAGCACCATTTTTTGACATGAACCATTTATAAATTTATCTTTTTTCAGGAATTCTTCCCCTTGGTTCATGTGATGCTAGTAGTAGATAACGTGAGCACAAACTACACTAACTGCTCGAGATGTGTTTCAGACTTGTTAGATTTGCAGTCATTCCACAGTGATCAGCAGATTACACTTTCAAGGGTTTTGACAAATATTTTGCTAAATCAGAGGGTGAAATCATCAAATTTCATTTTCGAAGCAAATTGCTCATTTACTCAGTGTTTGTCTGGGCCAGTCTTTCGGTACACTAGCAAAATCTCGCTGTAATAAATGTCTCCTATAGTGAAACTCTCAAGAAATAGCTAGAGCTTGCATAGATGAAACATGTCTCATGATTTTTATAATTTTGTTGTGCCATCATTCCTGAATTATTATTTCAAATCAATTCTTTCTTGATCCTCCCCTCCTGAATCTTGCTCTGATGATTTCCTATTTGATAAATCATGAAGGTAGAGCTAACGATATGATTCAGCTGTATCAGAGAACATCTTTTTTTTTAAACTGGAGAGAAGTTTAGCAGTTTATAATTCTTGCTTTTCTTCCAAGAACTGAGCATAAATTTGTAATAAGTTAAATGCATTTTATACCATAGAGGATAGGGGCGTGAGGTAACACTAACAGAGAAGGGGAGGGGCAGGCTTCCTTATCAGCTTCTGTCTGTTAGTGTGACATCTTCTTGCAGGGATAGCTATAAAATTAAAAGTCTAAAGTATTTCCTTGAATCTCAGTTTCTGCCAAGTTTGGTTGTGCTGGCGCGTGTAAATTTTTTTTTTACAAGGTAAGTACACACACACATTGACAAAGAAAATCGCATGTACGCAAGAACATACAAACACACACACACACACACACACACACACACACACACACACACACACACACACATGAACAGCCAAAATGGAGTGATTTCAGGTGATACAGGGGTGGGTACACACATCACTCCCTCAAAAAAGGTAATCATTTTTTAATATATGATGTAATCAATTTGGGTTAGTTATGTCAAGCTATTATAAAACTCCTTAGAACTTACTTGGTAATAGTAATCCCCAAAATAGAAAATTCTCTGAATTTTACAGGTTAAAGATAGCTTGACTCTAGTTGACAGAAAATAATAATGGCTGTCCATTTTATACTTTGTACTCAAAGAGAAAGAAAGAAAGGGAGGGAGGAAAAGGGGAGCAGGAGGATATGGTGCCAAGCACTGTGATAACATGCCAAAGTTGGGAAATCACAGTTGGTGATAGCAAGACCACATCTAGATAGGCACCTGATAGAGAAGATCTCAGGATATTGCACTTGATGTAAAGAGGGTTAATGGCGTAATGCTGCATTTCACTGAATTAGTAGGGTTCCTGTGATAACACTTTGAGTATGTCAGCAGCTTTGTAGCAAAAGACAGCCCTGATGTGGCCCTTTGCGGTCGGCTGGGCTATAAGCAACATTATCTTATCTTGTAGCAAAAGGAAAGCAGAAACATGTCATAGTCCTTCCACCAAAATCAAGCAGCTGCTTCTCATGCTAAACATCCTCACAGTCACAGTAAGTATTATACTAGTTTTGGGCTAGTGATATACTGATACTACAGAGTAGATGGGACTAGATCTGGCATGGTCATGGTCATGGTCAATGACCATGCCAGATCTCACGACAGCTACAAACAGAAGAGCCTGGAGAGAAACGGCGGCTGCCTCATCACGTCCCCTCAACAACCCCAGCGGTCAGGGGAATGACTGACTGACTGACGGAGTAGATTCCACTGTGATGAAAAATTTCCATCGTCCATTTTCTTGCCAGATAAAACTACAAACTACAGGATCCTCCTGAGAGTGTGAAATCACAAAAGATGAAATATATTATATTTCATCATCTGAACAGCCTTCTTTGTTGTGTACATGCAATCCTGTTTTAAAACAGCAAAAGGAAAAAAGTTATAGTGGTGTATAGGGGTTAGGAAATTTGCAAGTGATTTTTTAGTTTTCATGGGGACAAGTACTGAAGTAGATAGGAAAATCAACTCTCTCTGGTTGCTCTCCATTATAAGTAAAGGAACAGTTAGGAATAACTATAGCAGTGCGGATTAAAATATGGGGATTTTGCACTCGTGTAATTGAGGCCTAACACTAGTAACAGATAATGATATATGATTTGATAAAACAATTTGTGTCCTATTGTGTTTATGAGCATAGAAGGAAAGAAAAAAATATTGTCATGTTTCCACCATTTACACATTCCTATACTGAATTAAAATATGATCTGTCTTGCTCTCTGTCTCTTTTTGCTCTCTCTCTCTCTCTCTCTCTCTCTCTCTCTCTCTCTCTCTCTCTCTCTCTCTCTCACACACACACACACACACACACACACACTCTCTCTCTCTCTCTCTCTCTCTCTCTCTCTCTCTCTCTCTCTTCTCTCCTTCTTCAGCACACACGCACGCACGCACACACACACATGATACACACACACACACACACACACACACACACACACACACACACATTCAAAAATAAATGAACTTTATATGATCAACATTATCTTATCTTATCTTATATGATCTACGTAGTAAGTGGAATAGATAGATCTTTTCGATGCTGACCAAGCACAATGCCTACACGCTGCTGACATTTTTATGCAAAGAACACACCTTGCTTAAGGAAAACAGCACTGTGTTAGTAACGGTAGTCAGTTATGAGAAAAATCAGAGGGATGTGGGGAGAGCTGGAGTGGGGGGGGGTTGGTAGTGGCAAGGGGAGGGTAGAGTGGTAAAATTAATAGTAAAGATGTAAAAGTTAAATAGAAATGGAAGCATGATTGGTCTACTCTGAAGCGTTGTCAGCCAACCTTTCACTGACACCATGAAAAATTGATTGCCTGTGATGAACAAGTGGAGAGAGAATCTAGAGCTACTTGTCCTCCAGATGATTAAGTTGTCACAATCGGATGGATGGGTATTTCAAGCCTTGGTGTAAAAACTTATAAAAGCGAAATTGTATTTGTTGATTGTAATAGTGACTAATAAGTTAAAAGGAATCTGTTGTCCTGAGCGTGAAAGTAGATCGTGAATGATTTATTTTGGTAAAACACATGAACATTCATAATTCAGACGAATCAAGTCTGAACAGGGCTCCAGTGACAAGCAGTTTGTGCGTATACATGTCATGCTCTGGAGCTCAAATTCACTCTTCATTTTCAATGCATTGTCCAATTGACAAGCCTATAAAGTGTGTTAGTGTGTCAAATACAAAAACAAATGTGAATGGCAAAATTGGAAACTTCTGTCATCAGTTCGAGAGTTTTTGGTATCACATGATTTGACCCAGATCAGCTGTACAGCCATGCCACTCTGTTGCAGAGTAGCTGTTGTGTTTGCCAGGCTTTTGCATGCAGAACTCAATCAGTTTTGATTGCAAGGATGAAATTAACAAAATTTAATTCTTAATTTGTACATTGATCACTGCATGGACAGTGTAGCTGGTTTTTGAACATCCAAATTGAGATGAAAATACTCCTTACTCATTGAAAATGGAGACTGAAGCAATCCTTCAAACATTATTTAATGATGTGGGTAACCATGTATAATATATAAATAATACTTAAATCCCTGTTTTTTGTTTACTTTTATTGTTTTAATGATCGACAGAGGTCTTTATGTTCCAGTTAACCAAAGTGCTGCTGCTTCTCGCCTTGAAAGGCTGAAGAAGTGGAAGGAGGAGCGAGAGTTGAAGCGAAAGCTAGAAGCCATGGAGAAGGCCAAAATCAAGCCAGAATTTAAAGTGGTGCACATGTACCACAAAGACGTGCATCTTTATCAGAAAATGACCAACGTTAAAGAGATGGTGAAGGTACAGTATATGGGAGTGTGTTGTTGACCTTGCACGTCATGCTTGATGAGTCAAAGAATAGGCTATTTCCTATGAAAAAAGAACGCTGTACACATTCTCCAGTTCAGTCACCCTCATATGACTATGAGTCATAGTGTTGCAATGGTTCTTATTGTTTTCTCTGAAGTCTAATTTCAGTTTGCTCTTGTTTCAGCTAAAACAAAGGCAAGTGGAAAGATTCATTGTGATTTTTAGTTATTCACTCTATAATTTGAAATAAAATTTAACAACTTTAAACAAGTGTTCATAACTTCACGTATATTGTCACAAAATGATTTTATAAGAATTTCTCAGATTGTAACCATATATGTAGGTAATTAGTTTCAGTGAATTTGTGAGCAGTATTATATATGATCTCCTTTACATTGGCAGTGAGTACATTTTCTTTTGGCAAAAAGCATGAGATATTCACATTTTGAGAATGAGTACGTCTCTTGAAGTGCATGTTGGGCTTGAAGGCAGGTATAATTGGCATTTTGAGGTAGAGGCACATCCAGTTCCACGCTTTGGATATGGGGGACTCGAGGGCTGGTCTTTGCATACATGAGTGGGAGGAGTAACGTAGTGCTGCTGAGTTTGCTGATCATTGGTTCAGCATCTGTTTGCATTTATAGCATCAGTATTTGTTTTGCCAGTCTACATTCATTGGAACACACTTCGATTGCAGTTATAGATCAATCCGTTGCATGCTTCTGCTTTGGAGGCTTTAGAGGAAAGCGAAGGATCCACCATCACTCTGTCTGAATCCTTTGTTTAGGGACCATGCAATTGACTTTCATTATTTTCCCATTTAGATTCTTCATCTTGCATATATTTTCAGGAGTAGTCGAGAGTAGAGGTTGGGAGTAAAAAGTCGGACAGGAGCCACTTATGGAAAAATCCTCATTATCCACGTCCCTCATGTTGTCCTTAAGTTAGGCATGCTCAAGATGGTGGAGCATGTGGTCGAGCAGTGGAAGGAAAGATGGAACAAAAAGGCAATTGAGACTCGGGCATAGAAATCCTGATACAGTGCCACAGATGCTGATTGAGCACCAGAAATTATCAAAACAAATCATAGGACATCACTTTGCCCTACTGGTTCATTTTCACATGATTGAACTGAAGTTGGTTTTTAATCCAAGTCCATGTGTGACAATTTTAGAGTTGTGTGTGATTCTTGCTTGGGTGTCTAGTGAATATTTTGGTTTTGTATATTCTGTACAATGGAGTGGCCATAGTCAACTGGTTTGAGTATTTGACTGTAGAATGGATGGTTGTAAGTTTGAACCATTTGTGGGGTGGATTTTTTTCAGCTTGAAAACCCTCTCACTGTCTCAGTCTGCCCAACAGTGCATGTGTATCTGATTCAGTTCAGGAGGTTAAAGGTAGAAAAAGGAGAGGAGTGGGCTCCACCTTCCATAATAATGGGCTCCACCTTCCAAAGTACGGTGCCCCAGACATGATGGACTGTAGGGTAACAGTTCACTGCCCCCATGGCCTTCTTTAATATAATACACTGTACAGTGTACTATGTCATATTTGTTCACCTGCTGATGCTTTTGTCCACTTTGTGACACATTTAATGTACCATGCATACAAAATCACTTACCTTTTTTTGTTCCTTTAACACTTTACAAACAAGTTTAATTGTTTTTGTTATTGCTTTTTTCTGTATGTGCTGTCTGGTATAGTAGTTCACAATGTTTTGAGTTATTTGTGATTCTTGCTTGGGTACCCAGCCAACATTTGCATTGTGTGTACTGTTCAGTGTTTACCTATTGATGGTTTTGTCCACTCTGTTACACTTACAGTTTCTCTTTGGTGCATGTGAAATGGCCCACTGTTCTGTTTTTTTTCTGTTTTTTTTTTTACCTCCTGTCAATTTAGATCTTACTCGTATATAGTTTTATAATTTTTACATATTTATTTATTTATTTATGTGTCTGTCTTGTAACCGATAGCCTGCAGCTGTGAAGCCAGCTCCAGCTGTTGCATCAAAAGCAGCCAAACCAAGGGCAGTAGCAGCTGCTCCACCCAGCACAAAAGCCTGTACAGCCAAGAACAATGCAAGAACAATGCAGCTAATAGCAGCAATAAAGGTACTGTGACTAATGGCACAGCAAAAAGTACCTCATCCAAGAGGACAGCAGAAGCAGTTTATATGGCCAAGAAACCAGATGTCCCACCAGTCACCAGGACAACAAGAAGTCGAGAACCCTGCTTCTGTAAAAACTCGATCACCTGTACTGCAGAAGAAGGTAAGAAATTATCTACCATTTAATTTGTGTGGCAGCTGAGATTTGCGTGAAACAAGCAAGCAAGCATGCAGATCATGAAGAAAGTTGACAGTCACACATATATATATATATAGGTCATTCTCAGAAACATGTGTGGTGTGATAGTGACCCAATTGCTCGAGCTATTATTTGGCTGTATTAAATTGAAAACTGAGATGAATGCTTTTTATTGACTGCATTTGTATTAAGAAATAAATTTTAAATGATTCTGTGAGTTGTGCAGGGGTGGGAATTCTCCTCGGATCCGCGGATTTCCGCGGTAGAAGCAAAAGATTTCCTCGGATTTGAAATGTTATTTCCTCGGAAAATGAAATTCGCGGAGATAGGGCCTACCTCTTGTTTCGGTTACGGTCGATTTTGGTAATCAGATGGCCTGTCTAGCAGGATACAGTAGGCCTATATCCGGCGCTAAGAACTGTGGGATACATTCAAAAATGGCGTACCGACGAGCACATCGTAAAGCGCGGGCTTCAGAAATTTGACGAAAGCAACATAAAAACTCCATGGAGATGGAGTGGATGGAGAAGACAGCAGACAACGAAAGGCTGTGTACATTCATGAGAAAAATTCTGGCTCCTGGACTCCCTTTTTGTTCTCTGTGTGAAAAAGAAGTCAACTACTCCAGTCGTGGGCTTGTTGCACTGCAAGACCACGTGAAATGTGCCAAGCACAAAGAGCGTGTCAAACTTCGCCGGAAAACACCACACTTGAAGGTAAGCACGTCTCTATCTCTCTCTCTCTCTCCTGTCTCTCCTCTCTCTCTCTTCCCTGTCCTCTCTCTCCTCTCTCTCCCTCCCTCTCTCCCCCCCTCTGTCTCTCTCCCCCCTCTCTCCCTCCCCCCCTCTCTCTCCCTCCTTCCCTCTCTCTCTTCCTCCCTCTCTCTCCCTCTCTATCTCTCTCCCTCCCTCTCTCTCTCCCTCTCTCTCTCTCTTTCTCTCTCTCTCTTGTCTGACTCTCTCTGTCTGACTCTCAGCTCTCTCTCTCACACACACACACACACACAGAATATCATACACAAAATTGTATAATGCACACACGCATTCACACATGCACACACACACACACACACACACACACACACACACACACACACACACACACACACACACACACACACATGCACACACACAGAATATCACACACAAAATTGTATAATGCACACAGGCATTCACACATGCACACACACACACTCACACACACACACACACACACACACACACACACACACACACATACACACATACACACACAACACACACACACACACACACACACACATATACACACACACACACACACACACACACACACACACACACACACACGACACACACGTACATACACACACACACACACACACAGAATATCACGCACAAAATTGTATAATGCACACACGCATTCACACACACCACACACACATACACACATACACACACACATACACATACACACACATACACACACACACACACACACACACACACACACACACACACACACACACACACCACGAGAATATCACACACAAAATTATGCACACATGCATTCTTTTTAAAAGAATTTATTTTAATGCATCTCAGGTAATCCTGTTGGTGGCCAAGAAGTCTATGGGGCAAATCCAGCTGTCCAACAATCAGCACCACTGAAAGGAGATGAAGACATACCTCTCACTCCTTTGAATGATCGGCTGCGAAACAGTGAGGCCATGCTGGTTGGATTTCTTGCAGAGAACAGTCTGCCTTTCTCTATGGCACCAAAACTGATTGATTTGTCACAGGCTTTGGCAACAGATCACAAAGTCTTAGAGAAAATGTCCATGGATCGGACTGCAGCTTCCTACAAATTGAAATACGGATTAGCTCAGACGTTTGAAGAGACTTTATTGGACGAGTTAAGGTGCACACCATTTGCATTGAATTTAGATGAGGCAATGAACGCAAACAAGCAGAAAGTGGTAACAGTTCTAGTCAGTCATTTTTCAAAACCCCTGCAAAGAATTGTGATCAATCATCTCACCTCATTTGTTGTTACAAGATTGACAAGTGAAGCATTGTTCCTGAAGATTGAAGAGATTTTTGAGCATTTTGACCTTCCTTGGAAGAACCTCCTGGCTATGTTGATGGACTCTTGCAGAGTAATGAGAGGATCAAAAAGTGGCCTTGAAAAGTTAATAAGGGAAAGGAAAGCGCCCATCTCCTTGATGTGGATGGCGACACATGCCATCATGCACATAATGCTGCCAAAACATTCTGTGCCGCATTTGAAAGGCATGTTGAACAGCTGATGAATGATCTGCATACAGATTTTGAGTGGTCTACTTACCAAGAGATTTGCTGGCCAAGATCTGTACTCCTTAGGTAGCAAGCCCACAAAGCCAGAGCAGTTTGTTCCAACATCGGTGGCTGTCAGTTCTTCTGGTAGGACAGGATACTCTTCGTCAGTTTGATGGACTCACATTGTATTACTTCTCTTTTTTGAAGGAGTCAGACAGAGATCTGTACAAGGATATTGTGACAGACATCTTGAAGAAAAGAAATGTTGAAGAAACTGCAAGAACCGCCATTTCCAACCACCAGGAAGAACTGGCAGGAAGAAGTGAGAAGATCTTTTTCATCAATGACAAAAGAAGGGAAGGATAGGAAATATAGACTGGTTGATAAAATTTTCATCCAGAGAGACAAGACTGAGATGATTTTAAACCTCTACTGCTCAGTGTTGCCTATCCTTCACCAGTACGTGCTGTTCTTCCAGACTAAAGATCCTGTCATGCATGAACTACATCCCAAACAAGAAGAACTGATCAAAGAATTCTTAGGCTGTTTCATTAAGCCGGAGTGTCTGGAAGGGGGACCAAGGCAACTGAAAGAACTTGATGTGAAGAGCAAAAGCAACCAGCTTCCTGACAATGAACTCTTTGTCGGGTCCAGAGTGGAAGACATCACTGCCACGAAGAAAAAAGGAAACAGCATGGTAAGAGAGTTTCGTGAAAAGGTTAGGAAGGCTTTATCTCTTGTGGTGACAGCTTCTACAAAAGATGCCCCTGGCAAATCCAGTGCTGATGTGCTTTTAGTTCTCTTGGATCCATTGATTAGAGGAAGTTCGACTGGTCTACGGAGAATGAAAGATCTTCCAGTGATACTCAAGCACTTGCTACCTGACGAAACCCACCAAGACCAAGATCAAGACTCAGTACAACCAGAGCATACTACATTGGTAATGTAGTATGCTCTGGTACAACAGACACTCAGAGAACAGTTTGACAGAGAGAGGAGGAAATTTCATTCTGATCGAAATCTTCCAGAGGTAAATGATGGCACCAGGATTGACTCATGGTGGAACTCTGTTAACAGTGAGGTGTATCCTTTGTTGACTAGGCTAGTGAAAGCTGCTCTTAGCTGCTTTCATGGACCGTTGGTTGAGTCGTCGTTCAGTCTGATGTCTGATATCATAGACAAAGGCAACACAGGTATTGACATTGAAACATTTTCTGCCATCCAGACTGTGAAATATTCTTTTACTGCAAGGAAAGTTACTGCTGTTGAGTGTTTTGGGAAAAAGAATCCTCTAAAAGAGTCTGTTGATAAGAAACTGACTGCCAACATGTCCAGTGCTTGGAGAAAGAACAAAGAAGGAAGGAGACTAACAAAAGAAATAAGGACGAGCTCAATCAGCAGCTAGGTGTCACAGATCAGGTGTCCAAAAGAAAGGCAACTGAAGAGATCCTTGCAGAAGCAAAAAGATCCAGACTGCTACACCAGAAAGCTGTTTCACAGTCAACAGATTTGGAGAGCACCAGCAAGACAACAGAATCACCCAGAGACCTGGTTGTAATTCCAAGCACCAGCAAGGCAGCAGTTGGCAAACCACCACAGAGGGCAGCACCACAGTCCAGCTCAGGAAAGGACTCATCCGGATGTGAATCACAGAGGGCAGCACCACAGTCCAGCTCAGGAAAGGACTCATCTGGATGTGAATCACAGAGGGCAGCACCAAAAGTCCAGCTCAGGAAAGGACTCATCCAGTAAACGAAAGCAGGCATCCATTTCAATGTTCTTTTTTCGAAGTAGGGTGAGTATTTTGTAATGTTTGCATGTGATCTATAGATGAAACCGTGCCCCCAAAAAACATATTTTATGCTCTCTGAATGTTTCATTTATTTGCCCAAAATACACCAGATTGCACAGATATGCATCCTTAAAAAAAAAAATTTTCCGGGGGGCATGCCCCCGACCCCCCTAGATTTCCTCTTTTTGTCTGTTACCAGTTCCCACCCCTGTGTTGTGGGATTTCTTGTTAAAAATCTCGATGTTAGTCACAAATATGGTCAAACCAACATGGCGGATTTGTGACATGATGGTGCCTGCTTCAAACAAATGTTCTTGGGACCACAAGATTGATATTTTGACAAATAAAGTATATCAAATTGATACACAAATCATCCTTTTACAATCACATTTAAAAAACAATTACGTTTTTTATTTACTACCAGTCAAGTAAGGGGCACATTAAATACCCGTCGCGGTCGCGACCCTTGGTTTCCGATTTTTGCCCAAATAAAAAACTTCATGCACAAACAACTAAACATTGTAATGCATACATTTAAATACACACGATGAAGAAAACAGAGTGCAACATTAAGATACATCGATTTATGACGTCTGCTGTTCTAATCCTCGTACGTAATTAATTTCGCCTGAAGAGGAGCATCGTTTCCGTTTTTCATCGTCGCGACCGATCAACGAAAAGCGGCTGGGAAATCCAAGACCTTCATTCACTTGCGAATTTTTTCCCCACGCTGACTCATTACCAAAACATCTTGGCATTATTTTTTTCCCCCGAAAGA
This sequence comes from Conus ventricosus, assembly GCA_018398815.1. Lineage (NCBI taxonomy): Eukaryota > Metazoa > Mollusca > Gastropoda > Neogastropoda > Conidae > Conus > Conus ventricosus. The sequence goes on along the minus strand of CM031600.1, from coordinate 52,000,009 downwards.
ACATGGGAGTTTTACCGACTGCTGTTTTTGTTTCCCCTAGTTTCGGAGAGGCGCGACCGGTGCTTTCCCGACTGCTCTATTCAAGGGGGTTTTTAATGGCTTCTATCTTCATTCTCAATCGTTTGAAAAGTAACCCCTTTCCCAAAGTTTGTTTTTTCGTCGGTTTTTTTAAAATTTTAACTTAAAACCGCCTTGTACCTTAGAAAGCTGTGTTTTCACACCTAAACCTGTTAATGTCGTCTTGTACTTTTGTTTGTTATGGGCGGACATTTTGCCATTTTAAAAAAAGACCCTTTAAAATCACTCAAAAAAAAACGGGAAAATAATCAATTTAAAATACTGAAAAGTGGTTGTTTCAGTGCAGTAGGGAAAAATTTTAAACGAATCAAATTTTATTTTTGTGTAAAACGTCGCGGTCAAGACCAGAAACTCCCAAATTGGTATTTTGGCCCGACTGAACACTCTTAGAAATTTTTTTTTTCTCCTTTGTTTTAAAACATTTTCAGAATTTTTTTTGGAAAAATTCAAACCTTTTTTTGCAACGGTTTTGGGGGTTTTTTGTTTTTTATTTTATGTGGGTTTTTTTTGAGATAGCAAAAATTCCGACAGAGGTGTTGAGTGAGGGAAATTTCCGGCCCTTAGGGTATCTTGTCTCGCCGATGACCCAGAACTGGACAAAAATATGCGCGTTTTTGTCTGTCATTCTGATGTTTTTTAAAAGTATCCCGGCAGTCCCTTTAAAAAAATGGCAAACCAAAATATTACTACTGTTAGTTATCTAAACATAATAGGAATAAACCAAACCATACGGTCGGGACGGGAATTTTAAATCATTTGGGTTTTCTTTCATGACCGATTTTTGTCATGAAAAATTACCCCTTTTTCTCTGTTTCCACTTTTTTCTTTTGTTGAGTCTGAGAAGCGATTGTCTACACAATCGTTGTCGATTTCTGTGATTCACTTCCCTATTTGTGCAAGCAAAATCGTCTTTTTCGCTGTGAGTTTATTTTAAAACTGTCTGGGGTGGAGGGAACTCACGCTCGGCTTTCCCCCTAAACAAACACTCATCTTTTTCTAATCACGTTTCGCTGTATTTTTTATAATTAAAGGGAACGAGTGCTTTCTTTTTTAAAAATTAATTCTTACGAAATCTGTTTTATGCCCCTACTTATGCTTACTACTTTTGTTTTAAAACCAAATAAAAATTTTTGCAGATTTTTGACAGAAAAAAAAACCATGGGATTGATTTTTCGCTTTTTGTTGCTGTTGTTATTTTTGACCTTTTATTTACACTCATTGCCCTTTTTATAGGAATGTATAACGCTGCTTGAACAAATAACAACCCCCGCTGAAGATTTTTTGACAAAAACAGCAAATAGCGTTTCATTCACTCACCACCACACACCACACATCACATCACTCACTCACATCAATCACCACATCACACAACACAACACAACACAACAACACCACACACCAAAAAACCATGAACCCCCTTTTTTAAACTTGTTTTTTTTAAAAATTATTTCCCCCAAGTGAAAACAAATCCATGTACCCTACAGTGTAAGCGTTTTTGGTGGCGCACGGGGCGTGCGTGGCGTATTTTTCTTTAGTTTTGCGTTTTTTTCGTTTTTGGGAAAATTTAGCCAAAGTGATATTGCGGAGTGAAGAGAAATTGAGTACTGTTTGTGGAGAGTGGGTGTTTAAAAATTGAGTGGTGTGGGGTGTTGTGTACACGTGCGCATCAAATGTTTGTATCCCCGCGTTTACAGGTGACTTTTGTTTTGGTGGTGTGGTGGTGTGCGGCGCCGCTTTAAAAACTATACTTGCAAAACAAAATTAAGTTAAGATTTTTTGCGTATATTTTTTTGATAAAGCACAATTTTTTTACACTCGGTTTTGGGGCTTACCTTCCTCCCCAAACTAAAACCTATCTTCCTTTCTGAACCCGACACTAAAAACCCCAAATAGGGAACCAGCAGATGGGACGACTTCCAGAAAGGGCAAAGCCTACGCAACTAAATTTTCAACCCCTACCCCACCCCCATCCCTCCTAAAAAAACAGTTTTGTCTCATCGAGAGTGAAAAGTTAAGGCAGAAAATTAAAGAAGACCAAAATTTGACAATCTTGTTGAGAAAAAGAAAAATGCAAACCCTACAGACAAAATCTATCGAAAAAAAGGGGGCCCAGCCCAAAAGACCAAAATTCACTTAGAAAAAAAAAGGGAAAGGGGCGAGAAAAAAAAACTACCAAAAAAAAAAAAGCCACTGGGGAAAGTTTTTTTTTGCAGAGGAAACTCAAGGCAAAATGGGGGGAAGAGAAGGAAGCGCAAAAAATCACTGGAAAACAAAGGAAAAGAAAAATGAAAGGAGAAACAATTTTATCAGGAGAAAAAGGGGGCGGTAGGCAGAACAGTAAAGGGTTCTGTAGGCTGCAGTGTTCAGTAGGTCAACTGACAGTTTTTAAAAGATTTTAAGAACTCCCCGAGGCCCCCAAGAAGGCACTGCAGAGGGGCCCTCCAATTTCCCCCGAGTCCTCGGAAGTTTGTTTGTACTGTTGCTTCCCCCAAAATTTAAAAAGGGAAGCCCCAAGAAGAAAAAATCTTTGCCGTTCCATGAACACACTTCTTCCGATCACGAATGGGCCATCTCTTCAGAACCTTGTCTCGTCTTTGAAATCGGCAACTTTCAGCCGACGGCAGGCCGCATTCTTTTCAGGTCTGCAAAGGGATTGGACATTTAAAGACAGAAGTGCCATGTGGGTGTTTTATGGACAACCATCAAAAGGCATGGAAGGGCAAAAAGCAAAAGCCAAAAAAGAAAATCCGCTGATGCGCTTGCAAAGCAGTTTTTTTTGGGAGTCGGGGACTACCTTTTCCCGAAAAAAGTTGGTCAGCAAAAAAAAAAAAGTGGCAAAGCACTGCAGGGGGGTTTGACCTCAAAGAGCTGCACAAGAGGGCATTTCCAGTGGGCCCGGGAAAACAGCTTTCCAATTGCCAGGTCTCCACCAACATTCGTCTTTTGGCACAGGCAAAACTGAGGCATGTCTCGTATATACTGCACAAACACAAAGCTGAAACTGGGGAAAAACTCAATTCTGGGCGGGTGCACAAAAAAACATTGCGGATCTGGCATGAGCGGGTGCTGTTGCCTCTTACGTGTGATCCAAAGACCACCCAAACCCCTCCCTATCTCCCAGGCATCAGTGGACACACACAAGGGGGAAAAACCCCCTGCCCCGAATGGGACCAAAAAATTTCGTCTCTGCTTGCCATTTGTCGTATCCTTTTTTTTTAAAAATTTTACTGGAATTGGTTACATTCCCTATAATGGGGTAAAAAGTATAAACTTGCAGAAGATCCACCCTAAAATCGGAAGTGCTTTTGGGTTCAAAAAACCCATGCTTAAGTTAAGATATTATTCTGCTAATCATATTTTTAGCAAAAAATACAAATGGTTATGGCAATAATTAATAGTAGTCCCAAATTTTTTTAAAAACTAAAGAAAAATTGTATGATAATACAAAAATTGCTTTTAATATTTAAATTTTACTTTTTTTAAAATTATTTGCCCAAAATCTTTAAATCTTTCCCCCTCTCTCATAAAAGTGACAGAAGAAACCGGCTTTTTTTATGAGTTCTTATACTGAACTAATTTGACTTCACAAACCCCAGCAGTATAATTCGGAGCCTTTTCCCCCTTAAAATATTTATATACTCACTTGTTCAAAATGTAAACCAAAGCCCGGGACTTCCTGTGGTTGCCGTGCCCAAAGGGCAAGACAGCAACCCCGTGTGTTGCCCCGGTAAAAAAGGAGACTGTAGGGCCAACGGTTTTTTTTTTTTAAAGTGACTACCCAAGTTTAAAAAAAAAATGAAGGTTTTTATTATTTGGTTTTTTTTTTGGTTTCGTTTAATTTCGTGCAAGAACGCAATTATGATTTAAATTATTTGAATCGTTTTTAAAACAGAAGAAAAAGCCGAGGGGGACTGGGGGGTGTACCTGAAGGGTGTTGGGAGGGAAAGTGGAAATGGCCCGCAAGGGCCACAGAATTTTTCATTCCCCCGACCATCCCCGGGGCTTCGGGGGGGGAAATACACCATGAAGTGGGCACAGGGGGTCCATCTACAAATTTCAAAAAATTAAGTGTTTTAGTGTAGATGATGGCTGTCTCCTTATCAGCAATGACACAGCAGCTCGGGAGGCGACAGCGAACTATGTGTTTTCCACAGAGCTCAAAAATTTTTTACCCTTTGAAATATAATTTTGGAAGGCAAAAAATTTCAAGTTTAGCTCCTTATGTTCCCCCTGTTTATTTATTCCTTTTTGTGAGATTTTGTTTTGTTTGGGGTTTTTTTTGGGTTGGGCCATTCAAAAACCTTTCTTTTTCACCCCCACACATTTACTTAAAAATTTAAAATAATTCTCAATTATTTACAAAGATGTTATGGCATATAATCATGGTTAAATTTATTTAAAAATTTGGTCTTTTGTGGTGGCGAAAATGAATGAAAAATTAAACTAAATGAGGGATACCAAATCTTATAGTGTATTTGAAAAATGACTGGGAAATTTTATTTTTTTCCCCAAAGATCCCCTACTTTTTATTGTGGGTTTTTTTTATTTATATTTAAAAAAACTTTTGCAGGTTTTTTTTTTAGGTATTCCATCTTTAAAAAACTTTTTTATCTACTTTTGGGGTTCCCTGTCACAACCGACACGGGGGAAAAAAATAGAATTTTTATTTTTCAAATACAAGGAAATAGCTGATCATTAAATTTTTTCTAAGCCTATAGTGTGCTAAAATGCTTATTAAATTTTAAAAAAGGCTTAAGTTCCATTGACTCATTTTTAAAAATAAACACAAAAACAGCACATTTTCGAGAACACTCATAAATATTATCATAAAAAGGTAAACAAGAGCAGTCTTTATGCACACATACATTTGGACACATGGGACAGCTCCGGATGTAAACAACTTTTTTTAGGGATGATGGCTTAAAGGCACTTTGGGCTAATGCTGGCAACCGTCCCTAATTTAGGGCAAATTTGACAGATTTGGAAATGTGATTTTTTTCGATTATCTTCCCATCAAATTTTTCTTCAAATTTTGGGGATCAGAATCGTTTTCACTAATGAGAGTAGGACAGCACATTTTCTTGATAAAGTAGGGAACCCAAACTACCAGCTGCCCTGGCAAGTGTTAAACGTCCGGACTCCCCGGCGGGAGGTCGTGGTTCGAAACCCACAAAGTCATGTGGGTTTTTTTTGTCCCGACCGGGTCCTCCCCGATTTGATTGCTGCGGACTAGTTGGAAAGCGGGCCCACCAGTCAATTTTTTCCCCCCCCCTTTAAACTTTTGAAGTGTTGCCAAATTTCCCCCCGGGGCCAACACTGCAGGTCCCTGTATCTCACGGGGGTTGAGCCAGGTATATTATGAAAGGAAGTGTTGAGTACGCCCCGTCATTAGTTCAACCGAAATGGAAATCCGTAGCATCATCTTAATCCCCTCATTCTAATCGATCAGCTTTAAAAAAAAAAGCTGTCTAAAATTTCTGTGGCCTTCATGCCGTCTAGGTGCCCTCGGTTTCGATGTCCTTCCAGTTTGGCCTTGTTTGGTTCCGTGGGGTCCCGGGTATGGCGAGCCCAGGGGGGCGTTGTTGGACAGAGGTGGCCCCCTCCGGGGAGAGTCTTCACGCTGGCTCCGCGACTAAGCAATTTTTCTTCATGGGGGGCTTGTAGGTGGTTTTTTCGGGTCTGTTGTCAGAACGGCCCCACTGAACACCCCCGAAGTGATCGGAGAGGCAGGGTTCCCCTCCGGTGGGTTGTCTTGACGACTTGACATTGACTGCCCCCCTGGGATCCCGGGGCTGCAGGGGGGCCCAAACCGGGCCCGTGGCTGGGACGGGGTGTCGGAATGAGGGGCGGGGTGCCGCCTTGGTGGCGAAAGGGGGTTTGGGGACAGCAAAAAAAAAAAAAAAGGAACCCAAACTGGTTTATGCTTTAAAAAAATGGTAATTGTTTCCACCCACACCAGTTAGAAACAAACATCTACGGGGAAATTTATTAGTTCAAACACCAGAAACCCCCCCCCCTCACAAAAAAAACTGAAAGGGGTTTGGGGAAAATTAGTTTGTTTTGAGTGTTTTGAGTGCAACTTAAAAGATGGGCCGTATAGTGAAATCAGAATCAGTAATGTAATGACTAGAAAAAATAGAAAAGTGTTTTAAGACTGTAATATGACTTGCACAAGGCGTGACCAAAGTTTGAAAACTAATTCCCAAAGACAAAACTACAGGGAGAAAATTTGTCCCCAAGGCGGATTTTTCCCCCCTTTTTTTTTATCCCGCCCGCCCCTCCAAAAAAAATGCCCCCCAAAAAAAAAAAAAAAAAAGAAAAACCTGAAATAAAATTTCGTCGATGCTATTCCCCCTTTGGAAAATTTGTTTTCTCAAAAATAAACCGGGCACTTCCGCCGTCAATCAACTCCGGTCTTTTGGCCTTCGAACCGGAATCGTAATTGCCGAAGTTTTCAAAAACGCGTCGCGATTTTACCCAAAAAAAAAGGGGTGATAAACTTTGAGGGGGATGGCTGACCCGGAAATGGGCGATGTTCGAGTTGGCGTTGTTTTGCAAATTAGACGAAAAAGGCGCTGATTTTGTGTTTCCCTGTGGAAAGATTGACCGATGAATCAATGTTGTGATGAAGGGTGCTCATTGTTTTCTTCTTCCAAAAAACTGGTTCATCAAAAACGAGGTCACCAGCCGCATTTAAAAAGTAAAAAATAACAAAATTGCGAGTGAAGATCAGTATGCACATATAAAATATGTTATTTTAAAGATCTTTTGAAATATAAATTTTTATTACTGAAAACATGAAAAGTGGCTTATTTGCCCTTCTTAAGCGCTGAAATGGGGTTTATTTTCAGTTTTTGGGCTTTTATTTCATAAAAAAGCTTCAGCTTCAGGGGCTCTGACCCCCGCCGGGGCGTTGCCCCTGGGCCCCACTAGGGGCCTACGGTGGCCCCCAAACCCCCGCCGATTTTTCAGCCTTTTTACTGCTGGTCACTTTCATGCCTGACTATGACTGAAGCTAAGTCAAAGTGAAAGAGGTTAATTTCTTTTTTCCTTCATGTTACAGGCCAAGCGGTCACCTTCAAAGAGGACAGCAGGGTCGAATTTTATGGCACCAACAGCAGCTTCCAGAACCCGTGCTGTGTCCAATACCAGGAAGGGTAACACAGATTGTTTTAACGAGATGTTTCTATATTTACGCATTAGTAAGATCATTTATAAAAACATCCCTCAAGGAAAGAAACCACTATTGTTTTGAAGACATTTAATCCTCGATTTGAAAATGTATATCTGCAGAGCTTAATCTAGAGCGCGGGATTGGTACAATCCCCCGAAAATCTGTTCCTTCCCGCAGTTATCGAGTCTTAACGCGGGCAGACTCCCGCACATTTGCAGAACTGCCCGCCCTGTTGACTGATCGTTGCGGTCGCTCGTTTGTCGTCTGCTTGAAAAAACTGAAACTAGGACTGAGCAGGAGTGAACGATTTCATGATATTTCATTGGCTGTTAGTGTAAATCAACCAATCGGCGGCGTTCATCACCTCCTTCTCGATCACCGACAAGAAGTTGCGAGAGTTTAAGGCGCCATATGGATATTTTCCAAAATGAAGCGTGCACCCACCCTATTCGACTTCGACTTTCATGGAGGAAAAGTGAAGAAAAAAAAAAAAAAGATTCTCTCTGCCATGCGAGGGTGGAGAAGATCATGAAGAAACCGTGACTACATCCAAAAGCTCGGAGAAGCAGCCCGAAATTAGTGCCAGTGCAAGGGAACACTGGTTTCAAGACGATTGGCTGAAGAAGTGGCCCTGGATACCTAAGCTGAAGACCGATGTGATGCGATGTGAATTGTGTTTGAAACACAAGAAACAAAACGTATTTATCGCCCCAAGGTGGTTGTTTAATCTAGATGATTTGATCAAGGTGTGTTGAAGTCTGTGTACAAAGGTGGAGGAGGTATGTAACGTGGGGTTGTAAGGGGGGGGGAGTGCCCCCTTTTTTTGATATGAGGGGGGGACTGCCCCCCTTTTTCAAAAATCCTAGATTAAGCTCTGTATCTGTCAGATGGTCATTACATACTTTATTGCTGAACTCACTTCAGGAGGCTGAAATGCTCAAAGCAGCTTAGATACTGAAATAGTGAGAGATGTCATGAAATATACTGCTGACTGTTGGACTAGATGTACAAAAAAACCCCAACGTGATTGCAAGTTTGTACCCCAGCTCAACAGGAAAAAAAAAAAAAGGTAGCTTATTTGTTATGTTTGTGATACAGTTCCTTTGGGTGGTCCCCTTTTTAAAATTTTAATTTTTTCTTTATTTTTTTGGAGACATTTGTTCAACTTGACATACAGAATAATGCATCAGGTTACCAATTTCCTTCTTTTTCTCAAGTTTATTTGCAGGGGAAGAAGTCTTCGAGAATAAACCAAAAATGTGGAACAGAAACATTGTTTCACTCGTCTGTGGATAGACAAGATTGTTTGGGGTATTTTCAGGATCAGTAAGATTTTGTTGAGGGTACTTTCCTGTTCCTAGATGCATGGGCTAAAGCAAGATTCTGTTTGTTAATCATCTTCCTTTACACTTGGTACTGTGTGATTGAAAACAAAGTATACATGAAAGGAATAGTTTGTGGCCTTCCACATCATTTATATTACTTTAGGCACAAGATCTTGAAAGCATTGTTGCAATGACAACAAACTCTCTAGAAGTTAAAAGAAGTTTTGAAGAGTGAATTCCTGTCAGTGCAACAGTAACTCAAAAACTGAATGCAAAGGAGAGGAAAAAGTAAAAAATAAAGTACTTGACATTTAATGACAATGCTAATGTTGATCTTTTCAAACTTTTCTGCAAAACTGACGTGGGAATGGCTGGACACACTGAAAAAAACAATGGCTGGATGCACAAAACTTGTGTGCCAGGAGATTAACTTTGCTGTGTGTAATGCATGCCATGTGGTGAAATGTTGAAGATGGGCTCTAGTGGGAAATGAGATAATGTATCTGAACACATGGAACGATCATAGATTTATCATGCAACCGATCCAGTACACATGGAACCATGTGCTGCAATTAATAACAAATTGAAGCTTGAGCAGGGCACCTCCATGACTTCTACTAGTACAAAACAGACTGGCATCAAGAATCTTTGAAGCTTATTTTGTCTCTTGGCTTAAAACTATTTGCTATATTCGCCTAGTACATCCATTATTTAATTTAAGCTGTCAATTCATCATAGAATTTTGAGGTTGAGTTTAAAAAGTTCTAAAAATTATGTTTTTAAAATATATGATTAACTCATAATGACATGTTTGTTAAATATGTGTTTTCAGTTTCAGTATCTGAATGACTTAGTGTTTTGTTATACCAGTGGTAAGGTGTCCCAGAATAACTTGGGATCAGCTCTTATTTCGAGATAATATTCAGGATGACCAAACTCAGTTTCAGTATTAAAGCCCACAATTCAGTTTCAGGATTGGAGTTCTACCCCACCTGCAGCCCTCTGGATTTGAATTTATCCTGAATCAATCTGTATTCATTATTTGTCCCATAGCTGATCTCCTCTTGCACCACAACTTGGCAAAATACTGTTTAATGTGCTATATGATCATCTTTGCTTTACTATTTCCTTCTTTTGTCATTAGAGTTGGCCACATCTAAGTTCAACATTTATGTTCATGCTAATCAGCAACAGCTCCACCGGCACCTATGGCACAAAAGAAAAGAGGTGGACAGGCCAAAGCAGTGGTGATGAAGGATGCGGGCAAGGAGTCCACTGCAAGGGGAAAGGCTAGTCCTCCAACACAGCCCTCATTTGCCCCCAGTGGCTTTGTCTTTGAGGCCCCTGGCAATGTGTCCTCCTTTGTCTTCAAACCCTTGAGCCCTAACAGTGCTGCAGGCTTCCTTTTACCTCAGGGCACAGCTGACAGCACCACGCTGTCAGTCTTCACCAACAGGGTAGGCAGGTAGGTCAGGGTGGTGTTCACCACATTCTTTGCTCTCCATTTGGAACTGATGGTGGTTTTTTAATAGTACAGGATAGCTGCAGCATTCCTAGTTTGAGCAGCCTCGAATTAAATAAGATCATATATGATGTGCTTACTCTATTGCAGTGGGTAAATACAGAAACCAATCTGGAAAAGGATTGAAATCTGGGGAGAGAGAGAGAGATTGCATATATCATATTTGTATGAAAACTGAATTGAGATAAGGTCATCGATTCAAGATAACATTTGAATTTACAGGCATTACATTTTATGCTAAGTCTCTGTGACCCTTTGTGATAAGATAGTGCATTGTTTATTATTGAACTGTTGACCTATTGGTAAACAGTAGAGTGCAAAATATTTTCTTCAAGCTTTCCCCTTTGCTTTGTAAGAATTAGGGAAATAAATGTTGATGACATTAATGGTTTTGTTTTTGTGCTTGCAAATAAGTATTTAGCTTTATAGAATTGGCTTTAAAACGATCAGCATATTCCCACCCTGTATTCCATGCATGTTCCCTTACATTCCCATGAAGTTTGAAATGCATGATGTGTATGATTATGGTATTTTAGCAGATTTTGTGTGATGTTTTTTTCTTTAGGAAATTAATGAAAGCAAAAGTAAACACATATTTAAATGTATCCCCTTGTGATACAGGCAGCTAATTTGCATATATCGTTTATTGTATTGGAAGTAAAAACAAATGAACCCCACCAGAGCCCAGATTTCGTTGAACTAATAATTATGAATGTAGTTTTATTGCTGACAGGACCTCAACTCCCAAAAGTGATGTCAAGCGTCATTCCAGCAGTGAGGAGGACACCTCAGATGGAACAACAGTCTCAGATGAGGTTAAAAAAGCACGTCCCAGTTCTGGACGTGCATCAGGTGCAAGACTGAGACGTAGCTGTGCAAAGGCTGCTGATAGATCACCAATCATTGCTGGTAAACATCAGACATCTAAGAGAATTGGATCTGGTCCTGCCACAGATTTTGGAATCAATGTTGTAGGCATGGATTCTAACTCTAAAAGGCTTACACAGAATTCGTCTGCTGATAGTGTCGCATCTGCAGAAGAGGAGGAGGTGCTTTCAAGTGAAAAGTCTCCACTTTGCAACAGTCTGAGGACAAATTGCAACTCAGTGTCCAGGACTTTGGATGCTGGCAGTATTTCTGAGCAAGAAAATCAGAGTGCTACAGTCAAGGCTGAAGTAGCTGAAGAAGCCACCAGTTTATCCCGCTCACAGGCTGGAAATGGCAAAAGAAAAAGCAAGCGTGTCACCATTCAAGAAGACCTTTCAACTGATCCAAGAGAGTCAAAAGAAAATGCACACACCACTAAACAGCGTCGCAAATCACGCAGATCTGCCATCACATGTAAGTCGGTTGTAGAAGCAGAGTCAGAAGGTATGCAAGAATTTGTTGCAGAAGCTTCTGCTTCTGCACAGTCCTCATCTGGGAAAGTAACAGAGGAGCAGGTCACTCCTAGCAGATCTCATCGCAATCGCAGATCTGTAATGTCTAGATCAAAAGAAATAGAACCAGAAGAAAAAAATGAAAAAGATCAGGAAAAGAAAAGTGGTAGAAAGAGTCGGCATTCAAAGTTAACCAGTGCTGACAGCAGTGATGAACCAGATGCTGGGGACTGTAAAGAAGTGGACAAAAACATTAAAAAGGCAGACAGTCATAACTCACGGAAATCCAGAAGTCGTCATTCTGTTGCAAAGCAGCCAGAAGATTCAACTGAAAGCAAAGATGTTGATTCCAGTGAGAGTAAGCTTCACAGTAGAACCAAGACGGAGACTCTTCCATATAATGTCCACACTGACATGGAGGTTTCAGAGCCCTCCACACCAGAAAGTAGTCGACAATATCTGCGAGGAATGCGTGCAAAAGACGACATGTTTTTGACCCCAGGGCTGCCAGTGCCTTCACAGAAACGTTCCACAGCCAAACGCAGGCGCACTGCAACTATGATCGCCCTATCTTCTGCCAAAAGTCCAGAGGAGGCGTAAGTTGAAATGTCTGGAATATTGCTGTCTTTTCTCAGATTTCAGTACTTCTGTTTTTTAGTTACAGTTTACTGTCCAAACAGATACCTCTTTCTTACTTTGCATGGAGTAATGCCATATCAGAATCCAAACAAAGAAAATAATACTTGCGAGAGCAGGGAGTTAACTTTGCCTCAATTTCTAGATAGGCCCGCCAGAGTGATCGCTCTTTGTGAGTTCACTATTTCTCCTTTTCCTTGGTGGAGGGACACACCTCTTTTGTTTTCATGCAGTATAGATCCCCCTCAAATGACTGTTAAAGCTGGCTGTCCCTTTGGAGGGTGAAGCTTGTCATGCTTTGGATTTTCAGCAGGGAATTTTGGCCAGAAATTCCTGAAAGTTGTGTTGTATTGCAGTTTTGTTGCAACAGCAGTCGTTCACTACATTGTTTGCCTTGGTGTGTGTCTCCCAAGTCGGCTCTGAAACATGCTACTACGACAGCCTCTTGTATTTACTCCTCCTGTCGCAAGTGGTGCTCTTTTGATGATTCACATGAGACCTGTATCTCCTGTTCTAATGGTTCACCATTTGTGCCTTGCAGTTCATGCGAGAGTTGCTCAGGTGCTACATGGGCATTTCTATGCTCAGTTTCGACATTCACATCAATTTCTTTGACAGTCCACCAGTTTTAGCCAGAGTCGTTGTCTCTCCCTGTCCCATCCATTTTGACATGGTCATCACCGGGTCATGAGACCAAAGGAGACGGGTCAGTGTCCCACCCCTCTCCTCCCTTTCCGTGCTTATGACTACCTGATCCCCTGAAGAAGAGTAGTTGGGGAGTTATAACCTGGCTTGTCCTGAGAGTGTGTGGCACTGACATTGCTCACACACGGAAAGATGCGAAATGGGTGCTTGTCCAAGAGGCATTCCTGTTGAGAAAGGGCTATTATGATTAGGAGGATTAGACATTCTCTGATCATCACTGTGATGGTATGTTCAATGAGAATGTAGGCAAATATGTCACAGGTGTTGAGGAATAGGATTTTTTGGATCTTGATGACGATGTTTTTATTTCAGATACTGTCGTCTATTCTAAAACTGCTGTAAACAATGCTTTGTCAGTATAAATTATACTCTCCCCAAATTCATATTTTGACTGTACTCCTCCCCACTGGGATTTGTCTGAAGTTGTTTTTTGAGGACTTTGTTTCAGATGAAGTTGTTTGTTCTGCTCTGTTGTCCATGAAAATTCTGTAGTTTTTGAATATATAATATTGGTTGACTTATGATATGCTCTTTATCCGGAACAACTCTTCATTGTATTGGTTGTTTTTATTTTTATTGGTTTTATTCCGAATGTACGTACAGCTTTTGGTACTTCTGTTTTCTTAAGTGGTCACTCCACACCACAAGAAAGGTGCTATTTTCAAGGACAATTTGTACATGATTTTTGTTCCTGGCGACACCACAAATTTCATTTTTGATTTTGTGGGAGTTAATTGACAAATAACAATCTATCATTGCCTTGTTCACAATTTGCCCAACAATAAGATAGAGAGCGTATCCTTTGGGAATTCCCATTGTGATGATGTCAGTCTAACATATGACAGGCGGCAAATATACTGTACCTGCCTGATAATTTCTCTGTACTTCACAATGTTGCCATCTCACTGACTCGTTGCCTATTGTTGGTCAGAAGGATTACACAAAAACGATAAAACCCATCTTTACGAAACTTGGTGGAAAGATGGAACATGGTTCAAAACAAGTAAATTTGGGTGTGAATCCTGATCAAAGGGTTGATCCAAGACCATTGTGTATACTGTCTTTGATAACATAGGGAGATTTTGTACATTTCTCGAATGATTTATGCGGAGCTCCAAGTGCTATTTTTTTAGTGCAGCATACTATGATTTTGTTGACAATGCTGTGCTACAACACTTTGATGGAATTCTATGGCAAACAACAACAATTTCAGGAATTGATAAAAACATGCAGCTTGGACAGAACTGAGACAATGTTGATCTTTAGACTGTGACTTACTTGGAAGAAAAAATGACCATTAACAAGTCAGGAGAGGATGAAAAAGCAGAAGAAAAATCACCAATGACAGGCCACAAATTTGCGGATCACAAATTTGCTGCCTTATCAGTTAGTTCATTTGTGAGCAGTTTTGATTTTCCTGGGGTCAGGTTGATATAACTAGCAAGATTTCATGTCTTTGTGCACAGAGCAAAGTGTAACTGAAAGGGTTATTGAGTCTAACCTGGGGCATGGCATTTGAATGCTGCACTTAAATCTGGAATGCTACGTTTGAAATGCTAAAATGCTACACTTTGTGCTTTTGAGACCTTGTCAATTAAAGATCCCAGTTAAAAAAGAATTAATAAGGTGTAGATATATTAATATCAACAAACTTATAGGTTTGGGTATGGATCTGGATCATTCCCCTCATCAAGTGAGCAAAATGATATATGGAGAGAGAGAGTAAGAACAGGAGATATTTGTTCAGTTACTGTCTTAGTGTCTAATACAAATTGAGCCAGAAACCTGCAACATCCATCAATATGTAACTTAGACTATGAGAAATCAGTTTGTCAAAGCACTTTTGATGAATTAGTGATTGTTTTGGAGAGGTAGCAACAGATTTAGTTACAATGGATTCGGGTTTCGTATGATTGAAATCAAGACTGTTTGATGTTTTGCTCTATCTTAAGTGCCCTTTAAGGTTACTGTACTTTTTGTTGTTGTTAGTTTAGATGAGAAGAGTGAAAGTCCTGTGGCATAGTTACTTAATCCAAAGAAGGATAATTTGAAAACTATTGCACAAATGCATGATTTATGTCCAGCTATTTTGAAAAATGAAAAAAATTCTTCCCTACAGGTGTAAGAGCCTTTGCAGCCATATAAACATATAGAAAATCAGATATAAGCCTAGCAACAAGCCATACAGATAAGACAGTTTTGCATTGTTTGTCATGTTTTTGCTCATGTTTATATCTGTTCTGTTTTTATACATTTTATGTCTGTTTTTCCTGTGTTGGAAGGTATTGGGTATTGTTGACTGCTTGAAATTACTGTTTGTTTCTATGTCACGTATGTGTATATTTCTCTTTAATTGTAGTGCTTGTGCAGTTTAGAAAATTTCTGTTTTCTTTATTTACTATATATTCATATTTTATTCCTGCAGTTGATTGTCATATTTTGATATTTTTCTTTGGTAACTCAAACTGTTAAACTGTGTTTTATCCAGAGTAAAGATTATTGCTACCAGTCCAATGATTGAAATGAATCGTCGTACGCCAAAGACAAGAATTTCACCAGGTCAGGTTATAAATCACTGGTTGTGTGAATCTTGTTCAATTTGTTGTATGTTCTATGGATTCTTAGTGTTTGAGTGGATTTGTGCTGCTTTGTCGGTCTTAGAATTTTTTCTCTATACACATTAATTTATTTTACTTATACTTTAGGATTTTCTTAACTATAAAAGTTTTATTGCATGAACTTCTTTACCTTCAATGACAATGACAATGATCCAAAGTAAAGTAAGAAAAAGCAAAAACAGAACATTGAAATGATAAGTTTTGCATTGGTAATTCACAAACTTAGCCTTCACTTGTAATAAGTGGTGCCAGTTCCACAACAGGGAAAATATTGTACTGTGAAGTGATGAACACTGAATTTCTTCAGTATTAACAAAAATCTCCATCCCTCAATATCTCTGTTGTCATCTCAGTCTCTGTCTGTCTCTCATGCTCTCTCTCTCTCTCTCTCTCTCTCTCTCTCTTCTCTCTCTCTCTCTCTCTCTCTCTCTCTCTCTCTCTCTCTCTCTCTCTCTCTCTCTCTCTCGTCTCCTGTCTGTCTCAGTGTCTGTCGTTTGTGTCATTCTCTGTCTGTCACTCTCTTTCTCTCTCTCTCTCTTCTCTCCCCAGCTTACTACTTCTCTTGTTCTTTGTCTTTCTTTCTCAAATGTACAATTATATACTTTGTTTTAGATATGTCTTTTTAGGTTTTGTGACCTAGTTTGGATTTTAATCTTTACATTTTTGCTTGTTCCTAGGACATCGCCAAGATGTTGCCAGTGATACATGGTTTTGATTTCCATAGCTTATCACTAGGAATAAACTGATGGAAATTGAAACCATAGATCACAAGCAATATTTTGGAGATGATTGACACAAGAAAAATCTTAAAACTGCTCAAGAAGACTGAGGGTAAGAAATCCAGTGCTGTTAGCAAGAGAATTGGTCAGTAGATAAAGAATTCAAATGAAAACTGGATTAAACAACAATGTTAGGACATTGAGCAAAACCAAGGCAACAATGACATAAAGAAAGCTTTCATTCAAGATTGTTAAAGACTTGACCGAACAAAAGCTATGTGAGCATTATTCAGAACAAAGACGGCAACATAGGAAGATATGATAAAAAAAAGTGGACTGAATATTGCTCTGAGCTCACCACCAAACAGAACAAAGGATATCCAACTGTGTTAACAGAACATGATTCACCAAATGAGGGTAACTTTCTAATACTCCACTGCGCGAAGTCGAAGCTGCAGTGAAATCACTAAAATGTGGGAAGGCTGCACAGTGCAGACATAAACAACACCCCTGCTAAACTCATGAAACAGAGGGGTAGGGCAGCGACCAACTACAACAAAGTCTGACACACTGGGTGGTGGCCCACACCATGAACTCAATCCTTAATCATCGCTCTTCCTTGAAAAGGAACCAACACTGCTAGAACTATCACATTATCAGTTTGATCAGCCATTCCACAAAGAAATGCTCAAAATTACTCAGAATAGATTACAGCTGCAAGTAAATACCTTTACTGCAATGTTGAAATACTTTATCGCATGCCATAGTCCAGTCGCCATGCAATGATCATCGGAAGCCTGGTGAAAAACATGAGGCAAGTGATGAAAGTTTGTGGAACCTTTGACAAAACTGTGCAGGTTGGTTACTCTTGCACTATGCGCAAAACATCTGTACATCCACAATGGAGCCACTTTAATTGTCTGAGCCAGTCATGTTGCATCTAGATTGCTTGATTTTTGTTCCATTCGTTGGATTATCACCTGTAAGCCCCAGCTGAACTAGATTTTGATTCTGAAAAGATGAATGCCATGCTTTTCTGTGTGTGGCAGACTCATGTGATCTTGTGGTCCAGTCATAGACTCCATTTCTAAAGGCTCTTGTTGGTTTTCAGTACAGAAGAATTAAGTAAAAATTGTTCAATTCAGAATGTTAAAAAATGTTGAGGAAAGCTATGTTTATTTTGACTTTGATCATGGCAGATCGGATGTAAGTGCTTTTACATGACACTCAGCTCGAAGTTGTAATGTGTACATGAGAAAATCGTGGCATCATGTTTATTTTAGTACGTTTTGGTGATGCACTGACCTGAATTCCAGAGGATTTCATGTGTATTTTGTGTGAAATAAATATCACTATCAATGGCCTAGTAGGCAGTGAGCAAGAACTTGCCAAGCTGTTTTGAAAACTGGGTGAACATGAAAATAGTCCTGAAATCGGGGCTGAGATGACCAGAATGATGGCCAGCCTGAATAACACCATCACTGTTGATAAAATAAATGTCCATAGAAGAGCCCGATTGTTCAGCAGTTCACTTACCTGGGATTCATCATTAGCAATGGGAGATCCAGATAAAAAATTGATCCTTTCAAGGGCAGCAAAAAGAGAATCAACATTGTCCTAGACAAAAAGCCATTTGGGGAAGACAATAACATTTCTGTGAAACACAATATCAGGTTCTGTATGCATGCAAGACTGGACCCTCATAGTAGTACTAGTTGTTAAATGAAGAACCCAAGCCTGTGAAACGAGGTGTTA
This sequence comes from Conus ventricosus, assembly GCA_018398815.1. Classification (NCBI taxonomy): domain Eukaryota; kingdom Metazoa; phylum Mollusca; class Gastropoda; order Neogastropoda; family Conidae; genus Conus; species Conus ventricosus. The sequence goes on along the minus strand of CM031600.1, from coordinate 51,982,098 downwards.
TCACAAAATACTGAACATCAGATGATTATATTGATATCAATATTAACAATGAATAAGTGTGTCAAACCATTCAGCAGCACATTATATGGAGATCTATTGACATCAGTTCAAAACAAAAAAAAGGGACTATGATGGTATGACTATGTAACAAGATCTTAATGCTTTGCTAAAACAATTCTCCAGGAAACGGTCAAAGGAGGAAGACGGTTAAAATGATGGACTGTCATTAGTGTCAACAGTACATAAAATGATAGAAAAAAGATTGATTGTCATTATATGTCAACAGTAAAGAATGGACAAGAAAAAAAATGGCAAAGACCCAATCTTTGTCACATTACTGACAGAACTGGAGGAACCTGGTGAATTGTTCATTGTTGTGCACCTGTGACTCCTCATGGATAAGGAAGATGATTTAGTTTCTATATAGTTTTAAGCTTGTTTCCAGCCTTGTCAGTTGATGTGGCCTCCATTGTTGGCTGAGCCATAAATATTTAATATTTGTCTGTAATTTTTCTTTTCTTCCAGTTCCCCCTTTCTGTCAGTCCCCATGCTGTGGTACTTATTGTCCTTTTTCTGATATTTTTTTGCAGGGGTGCAGAATCAGAGTGCAAAACTGGTATTTGAAGACAATGATTTTGTCTTAGCGCCACTGCAGCTCTCGTCAGAATTTGATGCAGTGTCTCATGATGCTGTAAACACCAATGGTGATATGGTTCCTGGTGATGGTGCCACCTCCAGGAATGTGCAGACTGCTTCCTCATCTGAAAAGGAAGGTGAGAAAATAATCTTCAGAGGATCAGATACGCAGCCTGAGGATAGAGAGGAAGCTGAGATGTTGGATGTTGTTAGTTGTTAGTATGCATTTGATTTTGAAATAAGAGAGTCTTGGTTATGACTTATCAGCGAGGAGAAGCTGGTGGGAAATTGCTGGTAGTGTGGACAAATGACAGGTGCGTTTGGAAAAGTCTGATGGAGTGCCTGAATGATAGGCACTTTTTAAAGTAAATGTTTCTAGAAGTTGGCCCCTGAGGGTTGCAACCTTGCCGTTGTCAGAGGGCTTGAGCGGTCCAGTGATCCCTTAAGCGGCTGACACACGAGCCTCCCCACCTGTACGCTTCAGAAGTACCGGTCGAACCCGATCCCAAACGTAGTGTCTGTCATAGTAAACGTACATTCAAACAGACTTCGGCATCTAGTTAAACCCCACCGTTCGAGATACACCGTGATCTATTCGAAACGGACAGTTAGCATCCTCCAACCAGTCAACGCTCAGCATTGAGCCAACACCCATGACAGAGGAAAAATGGCGCCGTCCAGCTAGGCGGTCAGACTGTCCGATTCGGAGACCAAACATTTGATTGAATTGTACCAAGGCCATGATGTGCTTTGGAATGTCAACTCAAAAAAATATAAGAATCTAAATATTCGAGAAAAGGCTTCGTATTCAATTGTACAGTCCTTTGAAGCGGCATTTGGGATCAAACTCGGAGGTTTTAAAACTATCGTGAAGCACTCCGTCCGTTCGACACTGACTGGTCGGACCGCACAGGTTCAAACGTTTCGTCTCAACTGTACGGACGAAAAGGCTCGTGTGTCAGCAGCTTTAGGCTCTAACTTAAATGGAAGGCTAGTTTTTGTAAATACTCTTAGGTTTGTATGGCAAAGATGCTGATCAGCCTAAACACAACATGATTGGAGTTGGTGCCCCTGCTAGGGTCTCCTGTGTCAGAAAGATTAAAGGTGAGGGCCCTGACAAATAGTAACCCACCTTTTTCCTGTTCTATCTTTAGCCTTTTTGAATGGATCTTTTCTGTCTTCTTTCCTTTCAAGTCTTCTTTTCCATATTCTTTTCTCTGTGGCCCTCCTAAGATCTGCCATGTTTACCATGCGGTGCCAGCCTGTGATGGAAGGGAATGAGATCCTGGTGATTAAGAGGGCAGGTGCTATCAACACATCTCTTTGGCTCGGACCTCTTCTAGACAGGAGGTACACACTGGCCCAGGTGTATTGATCGGCTACCCCTGCATGGCGTTTGTTAAGGCAGGCAGTTTCTGGCTGGCCAAGGTACCCCCTGCAGTGCTCAGCTCTCTGTCCCCAGGAGTTGGGTATGATCAGGGGGGTTGGGGTTGGTGGGCTTGTGTTTGTCATGTCCCTCTCGGGAAGCCTGGAAAAGTTGAAGACTATGATTTCTTGGCCATGGCTCCTTAGTTGGACTCCATGAAGGGTGGGTGAGGAGGGATGAAATCTTTTCTGTGTATGCAGGCTGATACTCCTGCGGACATTCTGTGTATAGACAGGCAAGGATTAATCCCACCTACCCAACAAAGAGAGTGGAGTTTTGTGTGTATGACCGTTTTTTTTTTATCCCGCCATTAAGGCAGCCATGCTCCAACTTCAGGGAAGACAGGATGAAATAAAAACAGAACAAAAATGGCTTATTCACAAAAATTCTCCATTAAAAAATCTGAAAAGCGCAAGTAACTTCAAAATGGCACAGGACTCGGATATTGACAGGGACTTGGACTCAGAAAGTAGGAGAAGGAATACAACTAAAACTTGAAAAAGTAGTTTTATGATGAAATTGTTTGAACTGTACACCTCTCTGAAATCTTATGGATATAAAATAGCTTTTGCTTGGCAACGGTCATGTGGGCATTCAAGGCAATGAGGTGGTGATAAACTTGCCAAAAATGCCACAAAGAAAAGATTAGAGCAGATTGTCTATCCTCAAATCAGTCTGAAGCCCAAAGCTCAGGCGTGCGTCAAAAACCTCTGGCAAAAGAAATGGGAATTGCAGGACATAACAAACTCTTCGGCACTTGATTAACTTTTTTTTTTTTTTAGTGGTTTAAATCATCTTTATTCTTCAGTTATTGTGTTTTTTTTTTTTTTTTCCTTCCCACATTTTATTCAGTTAATAAGAGAGCTTACATGTGCGCCAGAAAGAGAGACAGTGCGCGGAGATGTTCACACATTCATAGTAGGCATATCCATGCATAGCCCAAATATAAATCATAATATAAAGCCTAATATCTATTCAGTTCCTCTTTGTAGCCTACCTGACTATGAGGGGTGAAATCAGAGGTTTCCTCTTGTCATAATCAAATTCTTACAATGTAAGAAGAAAAAAATGCAAACACTGCTTTATGTTCTTTTCCCTCAAATCAGCCATAGGCTTACTGCCTGGTGTCATGCGCGTGTTGGATCGGCACAGGCACCAGGCGCTTCGAGAGCGTTCGGGCAGCAGCGCAGCGTCTCCATTACCGGGTTGCCTCATGACAACGTAACAATTTTTTTCTCTCTCCTTTTTCGTGCGAATTAACTCTCATTCCATCTCAAAAATTTTTCCAATACATATATAAGCTCATTTAAAAAAAACAAAAACAAAAAAAACCACACACACACATTTAGTTAATCATGCAACGTTTTTGTCATCAATGTTCATTTTCTTGATAAACATTAAATATTGCTTAAACAATTAACACTCTGAGTGCTGACCGTAGTAGGGAGATGAGGTACCAACACTGAGAAACAAAACAGTGCACAGATACGAGAGAGAGAGAGAGAGGGGGGGGAGAGAGAGGGGGAGAGAGAGGAGAGAGGGAGGGAGGGAGAGAGAGAGAGAAGGAGGGGGGAGAGAAAGAAAGAGAGAGAGAGAGAGAGAGAGTACTGCCATGAAACGAAAGAAGTTATAGTATAAATGTCTCTATACGGAAGCCAGTGTTTGTCGAATAGACTTAGGTTTGAATTGACACTAGCAATATACTTTTTCCAAAGAGTATCGATAAGTAGACTTCTTCTGAAGTTACAAAAAACTGGATTAACATTTTGTAGTTTGGATTTTAATGAAGAATTTGGCATACAGTATTAAAAAGTCCATCACACAGTCAGTCTGTATATCATCTGTTACTCCAAATAATACTAGGTTCTTATCAATATTAACATTATGGCAGTGCTCAAGCTTATCAATGATATTTTGCTGAAACTCCAACCAAAATGCCCGTACAATGTCACAATCAAAAATCATATGTTCTATGTCCTGTGGTCTTTGGTCATAGAAATTACAGTTTGGTGTGTTAACAATTTTACACTGATATAGGTACTTCTGTGATGGCAGAATTCTGTGCAACAGTCGGAATTGGAAACCAGCGTAGTTGCACTCATTAGTAGTTTTAAAACAGTGTAAAAATATAGCATTCCGTTTAAATTTTCGAACGAGTTGCTCCATTTCAAAACCGCAGCTGGAACAGCTCCGCTGTCAACAAGTACAGTTTGTCTTTGAATAAATTTATTGCCTTTCCTGATAGAAACCATGATTTGGTTTCAAGAATTTTAAAGGTATTTGTAAGTTCTACTTGTAATTTATTTGGTATCCTTTGATTGCGTTCAGGTTCCAGTGTAAGACAAAAAATCTGTTTTTCTTATGGTAGGATATTTTGTTTTAAATTCATGATATGACATGTACTGCCCGCTTCACTGACGAGTTGTCTGATGAAGTAGATGTTATTTTCACACCATTCTTTTACAAATATAGTTTTTTTCACCCCTCAGATGTCTTTATTAAAGTGAATGCATTCAGCCATAAATTCGTCAATATTTCTAGGACGACCACACTCACAACTCTCCCATAGTGCCTAAACACGTCATTCCAGAAGGATTCTTAGGACTTGGTTAAAGTTTTGATATTAATCTGCCCTAAGAATTTCATATTTTCCATTTCAGGGTACATATCAAAGAGAAAGTCTTTAAGCTTGGAGTCACCCATCGGACTGTATTTTATAAGCCAGCTTAATTTCATAGCAGCAATGAAAGCTTGATGTCAATCATGCGCAGTCCACCACAGACGTATGAGCTACATGCAACTGGTTTCCTAATTTTACTATTTTTACCATTCCATAAGAATGTAAACAATTCTTTCTCTAGTTCAGAGATAAAAATATCTGGTGGATCTGGTAGATTTATTAACAAATACGTTATTTTGGACAGGACAAGAGTCTTCACTACTGTTATTTTCCCTAATGGTGTTAGCTGTCTTTTTTTCCAGTGTGATAAAATCCTTTTCATCTGAATTAATTTGTCATCATAGTTGATGGGCTAATGGACTTTGTATCAATTGAAATTTAATGCCAAGTATCTTGAAGATACCGGGTCCCAAATGAAGTCATGGGTCGTAGGGTCCTTTGAAGTCCTTTAAAGTCCTTTATTTAGAATTTCCCAGAAGGCCTTTAAGTACTTTAATTTGACCAAGAGGTCCTTTAATATTTTGTCAAGGGCCTTTAAAATGCAATTTGGTCAGTTTAAAGTCTTAATTTTGCGATACAAAAGAATATTTTCGGTTGCGGAAGAGAAAAAAAGAACTTCAGGTATGAAATCAAAAGATCGGCTTTTCTGTCGGGTCGCGCAAGCAGACGATGCTTCTCGCAGCCAGTTTCCTCGCAAGTCTCGCGTTCGAGATTTGACGATACTTCCAGGCGCCATCTTGCATCGTTCACACGTGTTTACCTGCTGAAAATTTTAAGCCCAGTTTTTCGTCCACAATGCCAGGCAAATGTTCTTTTCAAGATCGTAGGCTGAGAGACAAGGATTACAAGGACTGGGTGTGCGGAAAGTTCTGAGCGACAAACATGTAGCGCGCTGTGGCGTTTTGCCATTGCTCCGTAAATCGCCTCAATGGGAGAATCCATGCTAAGCAACACGCAAAAGTGTGAAGCATCAGAAGAAAGGAAACAGCATCAAAGTGACAGTAGATGCAGTGTTGCTGATTTTTTCGCTGGTCGTTCAACACAGCCCCAGAGTCATGATTCACAGCCAACTCGACAACCTAAACCGACACAGTTTCAGCGTCCACTCCAAGCACGTCTGATAAAGCCTGTGTGTGTGTGGTGTGTCAGACCTGTGTACTCAACAGAATCATGAATAGTTTCCACGGAATGGTCTGTTAATTATGTGTCCTACGGTCATACAATCTCGAACCACGGAGAGGGGGAGGGGAGGGGGGTGGACCAAAAAAAAAGGTCGATAGTGACAGCCCAGGCAAGGGAAGTAAAACAGTAGATAAGCTTGTTCTGATTATGCCCCTTCTGTCAGACAGCCATGTGGTTCCATCCCTTACACACACCACAACACACACACACACCTATCTCGCTCACACACACACACACACACACACACACACCACACACACAATCCCTTTCACACACAAACACACACACTCGCTCATTTACACGCACACACACACACACACACACACATACACACACACAACACACACATAACCACACCTCGCTCACACACACACACACACACACACACATACACACACACACACTCACTCGCACACACACACACACACGCACACACACACACACTCGCTCACACACACACACCACACACACACACACCCACACACACACACCACACTCCCTTTCACACACACACACACACACACACTCCCTTTCACCACAACACACACACACACACACACACACACACCCACACACACACACACTCGCGCCACACACACACACGCACACGCACACGCACACACACACACACACACGCACACACACCACACACAACACACACTTACTCGCACACTTGCTCGCACACACACACCACACACACAACACACACTCGTGTCACACACCACCACACACACACACACACCACCACACACACTCACCCGCCACACACACACACACACACACACACACACACACGCGCGCGCGTCACACACACACTCGCGTCACGCACACACACACACTACAGAGCAAGGCAACCATCATGACTAATAGTGTGAAGGCCTGCCTGGGTTTTGAAACCGACGCCCACGTAGTTTAGTTGCTGGGCAGTGCTGTGGTGGAAGGGTAAGGGATAGGACAACAGATTAAGGGGAGGGGAGAAAACTGAAAGGGATAGTTGGTGGATCCAGAGTATGCAGTGGCTGTGACTACTGACAGTTGAGCTCCAAAACTAGACTTGGGTCGCCTTGACCACTGAAGGGTGAAGTGAGGGGTAAACAGGTCTGGTGCCTGTGAGTGTGCTTGGGTGCTTGCATGAGTGTGTGTGTGTGTGAGAGAGAGATCCACACCCTCAAGAGGAGAAAGACAGCCACTGAAAAGGATGGCAAACAGTTGCTGTTTGAAGCTGATGCACTATGCTCTAAGCCCAGCAGCAAAGCAGCTGAGGCTCTTAGGACAAGCCAATGAACTGTGTAGTTCTTCCAAAAATAAACAAGAAACAGTGACCCTCTTAGAGAAGGAATTGTCAACAAACAAGAAGAGCTGAAGCAAATGTGAAAACACAGAGTAGAAGATATTCGGTAGGTCCTGTTTTATTTTGGTAGGGCCCTTTTATTGGTCCTTTAAAGTCCTTTTTTTGGTTCATAAGGGATACCTGGGATGCATGGAAGTTTTTATCGCGCATAAACCTTAAATTGCAGTTTTTTCTGCTACCTATCCAAATGATCTGACTTTTATCAAAGTTCATGTTTAGTCCTGACATTTCAGCAAACTGTGTCAGCACGGCAATGGCTTCATTAAATGAATTTTCGCTCCCGTCTAAACACAAAGCAGTGTCATCTGCAAATTGTGACAATAAGCTTTCCCTATTTTGAATTTTTATGCCCTTGATTAAATTGTCATGTCTGATCTTTAGTGACAGTATCTCTGCACAAAGAAGGTAAAGATACGGGGATGATGGATCACCTTTGTCGAACACCACGTTCTATTGCAAACCAGCTAGAATATTGACCGTTGACAGAACACAAGTATTAATATGTGAATAAAAAGTTTTGCCCCAGTGAATCATATCTGGGCCAAAGTTGAAAAAATCCAAGCATTTGTGCAAAAACGACCATGAAATACTGTCGAAGGCTTTCTCAAGTCTGTTGACAGAAACATACCTGGGATGTTTTTTCTCTCAGCATATACTAAGCAGAGATGGGATTTTCCCCCGATTGGCGGATTTCCGTCTTTTTGATGGCCCCAGGGGTCGTTTTTGAGATCAGTGTAAATCCGTTGAGAAAATTGGGGGGGGGGGGGGGGGGGGGGGTAGAGGTAGGTTTGTGATGAAGCTAATGTACGGCGAGAGGTCGATCGATATTGTGTTCTCAATTGATCCGTTCGCAATGATGTTTCGGTTTCTGCTTGGGCGGTCGAGACTGCTGTCTTTGTTTTCATTCTGCGGTTAACCGAAACCATCAAAGCGGAAGTTGATGTTTGAGAACGCGGCAAACTGTTTGCGAATTTTTTTCCTGACGCCATTTTCTTCGGTTTGACGAGAGTGGCAAAAACCAGAAGTTTCGTCAGATAGCAGAAAGCGAGAAAGTTCTTGCGAAGCAAGTCGATGCTTCAGTTAAAAACAAATGGACTTGGAAGTGGTTGGAGGAGGAAGTGAGCGCAAAAGTGATGCTGACCAGTTCCAAAGGCCCGTCAGCCACAGTGTGATTCTCAGACTGAAAGACTGCATGAGGAAAATCACCTATCCAGGACAAGCAGTCTGCACATGGTGTAATGACGCGATCAAGTATGGCTCACGGGGGAAGTCAGCATTGATCAACCACGTTCTTGCTGAAAAGCACCTAGCAAGAGTGAAAGATCGTCTTACAAACGAGACTCTTGGATCGTTTGGAGCATCGGCGAGTCTACCCACCACCCCACTCCCACCCCGTCTCTCTCTCTCTGTGAAGAGTAATGCTATTTGTTTTGTTGAAGTAATGATATTAATAATATTGCAGGTTATCTCCAGATAGATATGATGAATCTGTAGAACCTCCCCCCCTTTTTTTTTCTTCTTCTTGATGTAATGCCCACAATCATCAAGCTGATTATTTTGCAATGAAGGTTCTCTTTGAAAAAACAGGTTGCATCAATGTCACAGTATACACAATTGTGTAGTCAATATTTTACGTAGGCCTAATAAATAGCATACAACAAACTATTTAGTGAGAGAGAGATCAAAACAAAAAAATTGCAAGGGTGTTATTGACATTCTACAGACAAGCAAACAAAAACATAAGTAAACAGACGATTTGTACGGAAAAAGTAATAGTAGTAGTAATAATAATAAGAATAATGTTTTTTACCTATACCACCGCGTCACAAAAATCTTTTCTTTTCTGGTATAGATATCTGGGGGGGAAAAAAATCAGTTACACACATTCATACAAACGAGCAGACCTCACCGCAGATATGCATGCATACTTATACTCTGGTGACTAGATTTAGCAAGTGACATCATTAATGTTGAGGAGTATCAGAAGTGTGAAAGTGTTATTTTTCTTATTGTAATAGAGATGGATCAAGTTGAAAAGAAAAAAAAACTGCTTGTGGGCACACAATGAGTTAAACCTTCACAATTTTCACACTTTGAATATGATTTCCCTTTGTCAACTCTCTCACTTATATTATTCTATAAAGGAATCAGAATCCTCCGTGGTATTTGAAGGACAACTATAGAGAAATTATTTATTGGTGTTCAGGTAAACTTTTTTAATAAGTATTTTGAAGGATGGCTATTACTATTAGAAACTAAACTGCTCGCTGAAATGTGATGTGAAGGACAGTAATGAGAAACTGACTTGCAACTGCTGGAAAATTGTGTGACTATTAGCAACTGGAAAATCACCAATCCTGTGTCAAATGGTCTTCATGATTTCCTGACAGAATCAATGGCGAAGGTGAGAAAGTCTTTTTTTTGTAGGATCAAGGTTATTAATACTTTTAAATACTTTGGTGTCTCAGATGCTGATTTTGCAGGTTAAATTCTAAAAAAATCTTCAGCTTCAGGGGGCTTCGCACCCTGACCCCCACCAAGGGCCTTGCCCCTGCACCCCACCGGGGGCCTTCAGCGGCCCCTGGACCCCCGCACTTTTTTTCCTCCTTTTTCACATTATGAGAATCCATCTCTGCTAAGGTATCATATAACATGCGAATATTCTCACCTATGTAACGACCTTTCAAAAAGCCGTCTGGCTTTCATGGATAATGGAAGGCAAAACAGACTTCACGCGGTTGGCAATGCATGTCGATGCAATTTTATAAGAAATATTTAGTAATGAGATTGGACGCCAGTTTTTTACAAAAAGTTTTGGTTTGCCTTCCTTAGGTATGCATATAATGACACCTTGACGTTGTGTTACAGAAAGTTCAGCATCAATAAAACCTTCATTTATAGATCTAACAAGAAAAGCTCCAATATCAACAAAGAAGAACTTATAGAACTCAGCTGTAAAGCCGTCGGGGCCAGGGCTTTTACCATTTTTCATAGATTTTAAGAGGCCGCTGCTTCCGTATACGAATTTTTCCTTCTATGCTATGCTTATCTATGTCAGTTAATTTTGTTGCTTCCGGAATATGAGATGTTAAACAAAAATCACGCACAGTCCTGTGGGAATATAGTTGTTGGTAAAATTGTTGTACTTCTTTCAAATGATTTCTTGTTCTGAGATAAACGTTTACCAGACTCTGTTTCCAAAAAGGGCATAGTTTTATCAATAAAATTTCTTTTTTCAAGGTTACAAAAATACTTACTGACCTTTTCACCTTCATTTATCCATCTGACTCTGGAGCGAATTAGTTTGCCTTCGATTCGCATATTTCTTATTTCTTGTAGTTGTATTTTTAAGTTCTCTAGTTCATGCATGTTATTATCGTTGACATTCTCTTCGATTCTTTTAATCTGTTTTTCTAAGTCATTCTCTTGCTGGTTTGTTGACCTTTTCTTAAAAGTTGCATAAGAAATTGTTCTACCTCTTATTTCTAGTAGTAGAGTCTCAAAGAACAATTTATCACTTATTGTAAATGTTAAATCATCATTAGTAACATTGTCAATACCGGCCATGTTGTATACTGGTACAGCATATTGCTGTTTGATATTGGTAATTACTTTTTTAATTTCTGCTATGTACTGTGCATCTTTTAATAGTGAATTGTTGAATTTCTAGAAAGGTCTGTCACGTTTTAATTCATCTATTTTTAAGGATAACTGCACCAGTGAGTGGTCAGATCGATAGCCTGGTTTGACATCAATACCTTTGACGTCATTCATTATATCCTCAGAACATATAAAATAGTCTAGCCTGGCCTGCTTAATTGTATTGAATTTACGCAGGTATATGAGCGTTTTGTCTGGATATAATGTTCTGTACATGTCGTAAAAACATAACGTCCCATATATCAATGATTTTCTTACGGGTCCTCTGACGGTTTGCTGTGCTCTTATAATTACGAACATCAATTTTAGATTTAGTGCACAATTCCAGTCTCCTCCAACAATAACTTGTTCACTGTTGTTGGTTTCAATCAACTCAAAAATCTTGTCAAAAAGGCTGGGTATCCCGCTACTTGGGCATAAATGTTCACTATGTAACATTCTTATTTGACAATTGCACATTCATAAAAATATAGCAACCATCTTGATCTCTAATTACGTTAGTTATTTTGTATTCAAAATTGTTATTAAAAAGTACTGCAACACCGTTCCTGTTTGTGTCCTCGCCACTAATCCATACATTGTAACCCAGTTTGATCTAATAAAGTTTTCAGATTCAGTTTTCCAGTGGGTTTCTTGTAAAAGATAAATGTTGCAATTTTGTTGTCTCAAAAAATCAAATACATCTTTTCTTTTTCTCATATCATTCAGACCATTACAGTTGAAGGTACATATCTTTAAAACACTATTTTTTCCATCAGTAGCACAAATTAGTAATAGTGAATATCCCTGCCAATCTAGATATGAAAAAACATAAATCTGAAAATACGGCCAACGGAGAAAGGGATCATATTTGAACACACACTGGAATCTAAGTCCATATTTCAAAACTGGTAGCTTAGGTCAACATTGTACACATACAAGGACACCGCACAAGTAGAGTATCTCAAAAGCGGATTTGTTTTGGTGGTTCTTTCAAGTAAGGAATCATACGAAAGATAGTGAAAAGACAGAGTAGAAAGATAGCGGACAGGAGAAGTTAGAATAGACCGACAAGAGATAGGTGTATATTTCACACATACATCCACACATTCTCACTTTCATACCCTGTTTTTACCTGACACCTGTTCATGACCATCATGTAGCGAAATCCAGGCTCCACACTATGAATACAAAACTAATATCACCGAAAGTGCGCCCCAAACACAACAACAGAAAGGTCACCAAGCATGTGGGGATTAATCATAGCATTCTGCACAATAACCCTGATCTCTGAATCATCGATCAACCTAGGTACTCGCGGTTCTCCCCTACATCCCCCTATATGTGTGTGCGTGTGCGTGTGTGTGTGTGAGGGGAGTGAATGAGTGAGTGAGTATGTGTGTGTTTGCGTTTTGTAAGTGTGCATGTGTGTGTGCGCGCGCGCGCGTGTGTGTGTGTAAGCGCGCGCGCGCGCGTGTGTGCATGCGCGCGTGCGTGCGTGTGTGTGTCGGCGCGTGTGTGTGAGTGTGTTCACGACAGCAACAGCTGAACAGTTATTCAGATACTCCCACATGGATTATCTAAACAGCCCATCACACCGCCTAGCATGATGGTGACGGGTAAAGGTGGGCAGAAATGGGGGCCTAAAAAAATTGAATTGTCCGAACATATTTCAAAACAGTATTGCAAAATACAAACTTTTAAGTCCAACTAGGAGCCAAAGCAAAAAAAGAAACCCTGGGTACTCTGACTTTAACCATATTAGCACACAACAGAAAGATCGCCAAGCATGTGGGGATTAATCATACTAGTCGTCACTGATATGCAAGGAGATGGAGTGCGGCATAACGGAAGGGGGGGGGGGGGGTGATATGTTGTGTTGGGGGGGGTATCTAAGGGAGGCACTAGGCATAAAGACATTAACGAGGACATTAGTCACAGGCTGAAACATGCACCTAAGGGGCGTGAGGACATAGGGGCCACAGAAAAAAAGAAAGAAAAAAAAGAAAAAGAAATGCTCTCTATCTGGGTATAAAGTATTTTACTTTGCCTTTAAGTAGTGCGAAGTAGAAAGGGGGTGGAGAACGGACTGAGATCGGGGCGGGAAGCACGGGAGGGGGGAGAGGGCAGCAGAGGAGGCGGAAAGGGGCGGGGTGTCACATCAGCAAATATCATGCTGTACATACGTAATTAAGATTCCACCGTTTCAGCGAAGGAATGATCCCTCACTCCGTTCAAGTCCATCTCATTATCAATATCTGTCAGTCTCTGATGGAAATCTTCCAGATTTGGTGACTGCTTTGAGGGTGATGCGTCCTGCTTCCTGCTACTGTCAGCCTGAGAATCACAACGGCGAACAGTCTCTGCGTACGTCCTGTCAGTCTGTTTGGGGTCCTTTTGAGCACACTCCCGTCCTTTCCCACTTCCAATGTCACAGGGCTGTGTAGAGTGATGGCCAGGGCTGCCGAGGTAGAGGAAGCTCCCACTTGCGTGTGGGTCAGTCCTCTGCACTGTCCCTCCTCTCCCGATCCCTCCACCATCCCCGGTTTGTCGCGGCCTCGGTAAGTCTGCCTGTGACTCTGGGTCCTCCGGGATGGGGTTGAGGACTCAAATAGCCGTCTGTCGATTGCGCCGACATCCCCTTCTTCAATGTTCAGTACTTGCAGGTCGAGGAGCTTGCAGTATAGTTTGCCCTGGAAAGACCATGCAGAGTAACTGCCTGGTGTCGTTTTATCTGCATTAACCTCTGCGAGTTCAGTTTCGTCAGATCTTCGTTAATGTAGATTTGCGAATTTTGCTGTTTCAGTGTCTTTCGAAGCTTGAATATTTCCATTTTGATTTTTCTGTTAGTGAGGCGAACTATGATCGGTCTGTTCTGCCCCCGTACAAACTTGCCCACACGGTGCGCCACACTAATGTGGACAGGTAGAAAAGAAGGCACACCAAGCGTTTTCTGAATCAGCTCCACCACTTTATTTTCTGTCTGTTCTGAAGTCTCTGTTTGTTTGTCCCTGGCAAGTTAATAATTTTCAGGTTGTTTCCTTTCGTGTGTATTGTTCCAGTGTGTTCCGAAGCTCTTTTTCTTGCTTAATTTGCTTTTCTAATCGCTCAATATGATCAGCTGAGTCAGAGCATCTTTTCTCGAGCGATTCTATCTTTTTTCTCAAGAAGGAATTTTCTTTTCTAATCTCAAAGATTTCCGCAAGAACCATTTCTAATTGTGCCGTGACCCTCCCCGTCTCCCTCCCTCCATCCTCCATGGCCCTCTCCATCCCGTTCAATGTGGTGATCACTGTATTATCACTGTTGTTCTCTGTCAAGATTTCCGTTTCATCCCCATCCGTCTTTTTTCCACTAGTCTCTTTATTACTTGCAAAGTCGGTTATTTTGTGTTGCTGATCTAAAGTCCGTCTTCTCTTACTCAACGAGCGTTCTCTGCACTTTTCTTCACCAACAAAACGAGAGTCTCTGTGATCACTTGTAGTAGGGCTCTCGCTCCCTTGCGCCGGACCACTGTTATGTCTTTTATTGCTTCTAACTTGGCGAGTCGGTGTTGTTTTTTTAGGACCCCTGTTATTCCAAATGTAGACAAGGGGGAAAGAAAAGTATGTTTCTTGAAGAATGCAACGAAATGATCCGAGGAAGAAAAAACAACAGCAGCAAAACTGTACTCACAATGTTGACCTAAACACACTGACACAAACCGTCTTTTTCACAAGTCACAATCATCTGGGAAAAACTCCATTTCAATAAATTAACAAGCTCTTGAAAGAAATTGGTCAACAAATACGAGGCACCGCCGTCCTTCAAACAGAATTAACTGGGGCATATTTCTCATCTGCAGTTTTGAAGCCCGGAAAAGGAACACTCAGGTCATTGCGTGCGGAGCGTGACAAGACACGTCCGTCTCCGACAGTGAACAGCGGTCAAGTCGGCACTTGATTAACTTATTTCAGTTAATTAAGCCAACGTTCGGACACCAAGAAAGCACGAAGTTAACAGTGTATCTACTGCCCACCTCCCTCCGAGTTTTTGGAACTTTTGGTCAGCGTGATGTGGAGAAATCGGCGCTGAAATGACTGTCCGTGATGTTGACTGCGTGCAATGTTATGGTCCGCCATAAGAAGAGAAAGCAGCGTATGCAGACTGGCGCAGGTTCAGGCTCTAGTTCCTCCAACAACTCGAGTGTTGATAGTGGCAAAGACACCCCAAAAAACAGAAGTGGAAACAAGTACTCCATTATCCGGGCCAGTGAAAGAGACTCTTTCGAAATTTGTTTTTCAACTGCGAGAGAACAAGATGGAGGATAAGGGGGACTCTCTCCCAAGCCAGTCAAACGAGTTGGACGTTTTCTCCCTACTCGCGATTCTCACTGGCAAGAGGAACCCCAGCGCTGTACGAATGCCGATCTGATGGCAAAGCTCTGCGCTAATGGAGCTGAACTTGCCAAGCTGGCTCATACGGTGGAGGAGCTGAGGGCTGCCCTGTTCTCAGTCCAGACTGAGAACGAGAAGCTTCGTCGAGAGCTGACCGACGCTCGGAAGCGAGAGCAGCAGACGGCCACCCAGCTTGCTGAGGTACGGCACCTTGCAGAGCTGGCCGATCGTCGTTCCGAGGACGTTTCCGCATACGTACGGAGGAACAACCTGCGCATCTACGGGGTGCAGGAAGGGGAGAGCGGGGCCGTCGAGACGGGGGTACAGTGCGAAGAGAAGGTGCTTTCTTGTTCAACCGGAAACTGAACATCGACGTGAAGAGAGAAGACTTTGAGGCTGTGCATAGGGTCGGTTCCAAACAGGGTTCCAGTGCTTCCAAAAACTCTTGCCGCGGGATTATTGTTCGGTTTGTTTCCCGTCGGATTAGGGACTCTGTGCTCTACGCGCGCAAGAAGTTGAAAGGAACCGGGGTCACTATGGTGGAAGATCTGACCCACGGGCCTACCAGATGCTATGTTCAGTGCGGAACGAGAGGGACATTTGCCAGCAGGCGTGGACGAAGAACGGTGCAGTGGTGGTGAAGACTGTGACCGGACGAATCTCGACTGTGAAATCTCTTGCCGAATTCAGGCAACTGCATTAGATTGTTTCTTTTTTCTTTTGTGTGTCACGCCGTCACTTTCACCTTTGCTTTGGCATTGTGTTGCCGGCTCGAACTGTAAGTAGACCAAATTAATTTAACCAGCGTGTGATTGTTTTCTGTTCAAAATCGTAAGTGTGAAGGCTTGAGAATTGTTTGTAATTTAGAAGCTACTTGATGTAATTTGTTATCTGTGCGTTTTTCTTGTAAATACCTTGGCGTTTCCCCCCCCCCCCCCCCCCCTTGACTTTGTTTGTTTACATCTGGGGGTGAAGGTCTTTTGGGACTGGCAAGTAAGGGGAGCAGTCCTTGCGTCGAGGGTAGTTGGGGGAAAGGTAGGGAAAGATAATGTTCACAGCCTTGTGGCATAATTCTTTTTTTTTTTTTTTTTTTTTTTTTTTTTTTTTTTTCTCTCTCTCTCCATATGTTAGTATTTGGTCTTTACTCACAGAAATTGCGATTGTATGAAGGGATAGTAAATATTTGATCACGTGTTAGACAGTCATACAAGATGATTATGACATGAGTTGTTCGAGGGCGGTTTTTTGTCATCGCGCTAGATATTGTACTTAGTGGTGTAGTAGTAGTAGGCTTCAATGCTTGTTTGGAGTTGGGCGGTGGGCTCATATATAACAGGTTGGTGTGTGTGTGTATGTGCAGTTTTATGTCATTGCTTTGTAAGTTGGTCCTTATGTTGTACATTACTTTTTCATTTTCTTCGTATCAATGTGGCGGGCTTGTGTGTGAGAGTGAGATTGTAACTGGGTCATGTACACTTTATTTGAGCATTTATAGGATGTTGATACTAATGATGGTTGTGAAAACTTGCTTATTATTACATTGGAAGGTTGAGGCCGAGGTAGCTTCTGTAAAACTTTGGGGATGTGTGACATCACTGTATTTCAAAGGGTGTTTCTTAGTGTTAGCGCCATTTTTGGAGTATTTCTTACTTTTTTTTTACAAACTGCTATTATCTGTTTACTACTTTAACCTTTCCTACCAAAACTCAAAATGGCACAGGATAGTTCATTTAAAATTTGTTCTTTGAATTGCAATGGTCTAAATAATAGTAAAAAAAGGAAAGATGTATTTGATTTTTTTGAGAAAAAAAACAGCTCATGTTTATTGTCTTCAAGAGACGCACTTAAAGGAAGACACTGAGAATTTTATCCGAGCCAGCTGGGGATATAATGTATGGCTGTGTGGTACAGAATCTAACAAGAATGGTGTGGCTGTTCTTTTTAATAATAACTTTGAGTACAAGATACATGATGTTATAAGAGACAAGCATGGTTGTTACATTGCTATGAATGTTCAATTCTTAAAAAAAAGGTTTACTTTGGTGAACTTATACGGGCCTAGTGGTGGTGATAGCCCCGAATTTTTTGATAGTGTTTGTGAACTCATTGAGAGCTTTGGCAACCAACATATTATAACTGGAGACTGGAATTGTGCCCTTAATTTAAAAATGGATGTTAGAAATTATACAAGTGTCACCAATCGGCCAAGAACCGAAGCAAAAATCAATGATATAATGACTAAATACAATCTGTTCGATGTTTACAGAGAAATATACCCAAAAAAAGAAAATATACATGGCGGAAATTTAACTCTTTTAAACAGGCAAGACTTGACTACTTTATGATCAGTGAAGAATTAATGATGGAAGTTAATGATGTTTGCATAGATCCTGGATATCGATCCGATCATTCTCTTGTCACATTGCTTTTAAAAAAAGATAATTTCAAACGCGACAGACCTTTTTGGAAATTTAACAATAGTTTATTAAGAGATAAGAAATATGTTTCGGAAATTAGAGAGCTGATCTGCGATATTAAGAAACAGTATGCATTACCTGTATACAACTTAGATAACATGCATAAAATTAGTAATGAAAACCTCTTTTCAAATTGCAGATCAGCTCTTTTTTGAGACATTAATGCTTGAAATAAGAGGCAAAACAATTTCTTATAGTACTTATAAGAAAAAAATGGATACTCAAAGAGAACATGACCTAGAAACAAAAATAAAAAAACATCGAACAGAATTTACAAGAAGAAACTATTCCTCATTTGGAAAACCTAAAAACAGAACTGCAAGAGATCAGGAATCACAGACTTGAAGGTATGGCAATGCGCTCAGGAGTTCGCTGGCTAAGTCAAGGGGAAAAAGTGAATAAATATTTTTGCAATCTTGAAAATCGAAATTTTCTTGATAAATCTATCCGTTTTTGGAAAAAAGACGATGGTTCAGTCATTTCTGAGCAAAAAACTATCCTCCTTGAGATAAAATTTTTTTATGAACAATTATACAGCTTTAGAGATGTAACTGATATGAATATTTCTGAAGAGCTTCCGGATGCTCCAGTATTATCCGAGGAGGAGAGTTCCTCTTTAGAGGGATTGATTACACTAGAAGAGGCAGCTACTGCTCTGAAACAGATGAAAAATTTTAAGAGCCCTGGGCCCGATGGGTTTACAGTTGAATTTTATAAGTTTTTCTTTGCAGATATTGGAACTTTCCTTGTACGTTCAATTAATGAAGGTTTTGCTAAAGGCCAATTATCCACTACCCAGCGACAGGGAACCATAATATGTATCCCCAAGGAAGGGAAGCCGAAAAGACCCTCCGGGGGTTGCGACCTTGTCGTGGTCGGAGGGCTTGCGTGGTCCAGTGATCCCTTAGGCTTTGCTTGCGGGGGCATCAATACTTTAGGATAGGCTGGGTTTTTTTAAAACTGCTTCTAGGTCCGAAAAGCCGAGATGCTGTCTGGCCTAAGCATAACGTGGTAAGGAGTTGATGCCCCTGGTAGGGCTTCCCATGTCAGATAGGCTAAGGGTGAGGATCCTGACTAAGAGTAACCGCCTTTCTCCTTTTCTTGTTTTCTGCCTTTATTTGGCCCTTTTCTATCTTCGTCTCCCTTCAAGTCTTCTTTTCCACACTCCTTTTCTCTCTGTGGTCTCCTTAAGATCCGCCGTGTTTGCCGTGCGGTGCGACCTGTGTCGGAGGGGAATGAGATCCTGGTGATTGAGAGGGCCAGCGCTCTCAACACATCACTTTGGCTCGGACCTCTCCTAGACAGGGAGTACACTTTGGCCCGGGTGTACTAATCGGCTCCCCTTCTTGGGGCTGGGTCAAGACAGACAGTCCCCCTACTGGCCAAGTAAACCCTGCAGTGCTCAGCTCTCTGTTCCCGGGAGTTGAGCATGATCAGGGGGGATAGGGTTGGTGGCTTCTGTTTGTCGTATGTCTCTCCCGAAGCCTGGAAGGGGTCAAGACATTGGTTTCTTGGCCCTGGCCCCTTAGTTGGACTCCAAGGTGGGTGGGTATGGGGGAGATGAAGCATAACAAACAAACTATGGCTTATTCAAAAAATATCCCCCCCAAACGGAAGAGGAAGGCAGTATCCCCTATTTCAGGACTTTCTCAAACAGATAGCGATTCTGACAGTGAGGTAAGACAGAGGACAGGTTTCTGGGCTACTTCCTGGCTCGTGGTGGAAGGGACAGAGCAGGAAAGACCCCTTTCAGCTCTGAGCCCTTTTGCTATCCAAAAGGGCTTTCATGGTATAGCAGGTGAACCTAGGTCCATAAAAGGTTGAGGAATGGTTCGTTTCTTATTCATTGTCAATCACAGAAACAATCTGAACAGCTGTTGAAAGCAACAAACCTAGTGGATAGGGAGATCAGGGTGACTCCCCATAAACAGTTAAATTCGTCGAAAGGTGTGATTCGCTGTTGAGAGTTAGCAGGTGTCTCGGAAGCAGAGATCAAAACAGAACTGGCGTCCCAGGGTGTGACGGAGGTGCGCAGGGTGTCGGTAAAGAAAGGTTCAGAGAGAGTGGCCACCAACACCCTCTTTCTGACATTCTGCAACCCTGTGTTGCCTCCGGTCATCAAAGTCGGTTACTTGAATGTTCGTGTTCAGCTATATGTGCCGTCCCCGTTGAGGTGTTTCAGATGCCAGAGGTTTGGCCATGTCAGAGACCGCTGTTCTGGGCAGGAGGTGTGCGGGGTTTGCTGCAAGGCGACCCACGATGGGCCGTGCAAAGATCCGGCACATTGTGCTAACTGCGGTGGCGACCATCCCTCCTCTTCCAGACACTGTCCTCTTTGGATTCAAGAATCCACAATACAACGCATTAAAACGGAAAAGAAGATCTCCTTTTTTGAAGCCCGCAAGCAGGTTGTGGGCAGTCAGACTCCAACAGCTTCATATGCTTCGGCCGTAAAGTCGGTTCCCACAGTTCCCACTCGGTCAGTCTGCTGTCAGACTGATGACTTTACGTTTTCCAAAACATTGCAAGGTAAAATTGTCAACTCTGGTGGAAACAGGTCCACCACCTTCCAACCCAAAGTGACTGCCCCTGGTGGAGGCAAAAAATCCGCCACCCCTCAGACTGCCCAGCAGTCTACAACATCTGCTGCTGGGCAGATTAAAAAACCAGCAATTCCGCCTCGACCTCTCTATCCAGTGCCCGTGCGGGCAAGGGAGTTCCACCCAGTGTGGAGATGGTGGAGATGAAAAAAAACCTCCACCATCTCCCAAATCCAGACCTCCACCATCTCCAAACTCCAGGCCTTTGTCACCTGCGGGCAAGTCTGCCAGCGGGTCCAAAGACCAACACAGTCCAGTGAAACTAACTAATAAATTCGCTCCATTAGAAGCGGACGTTGAAGAGGAGATGACCTGATTTCTCTCCTTTTCGCCTCTGCACCATGGATAGTACAATATTCCATTGGAATATCCGTGGATTAAATTCCAACTTTGAGGAGCTGCGCTTCTGTGTCAGTCTATAAAACCTTCCGTCGTGGCTCTTCAGGAAACTCAAATTCAAAGCCAGAAGACCTTTACTCTTTCTGGCTTTAATATTCTTTCAAAACCTGCACAACCATCCATGTTGGGACTGTCGGGCGGTGTTGCCCTTCTCCTACACAAAACTTTGCTGTATAGTCCTGTCGCTCTGTCTACCTCGCTTCAGGCTGTAGCTGCGAGAGTCACTCTCCACAAGACTGTGACAATCTGTTCTCTTTATCTTCCTCCTTCTGTCCCGGTTTGTCGTCAGGACCTTGTCAGTCTGATAAGAGAACTTCCTCGACCTTTTTTGCTGTTGGGTGACTTTAACGGTCACAATCCTCTTTGGGGTAGTGTCGGTACGTCATCCAGAGGTCTGCTAATTGAGGATGTCCTTTCGGATTTAGATTTGTGTTGTCTGAACGACAGGTCTGCAACTTACCTCCACTCTTCCACAGGTTCACTTTCGTGTTTAGATTTGTCGGTTTGTGACCCCTCGCTGGTCCTGGACTATGAGTGGTCTGTCCATGACGATCTGCACGGAAGTGACCATTTCCCTGTCCTTCTACAACCCGTAATAACTGAACACGTCTCTGTCTCTCAACATCTAAATTATAAGAAAGCAAACTGGGATCTATTTGCAGCCACTATTTCTAAAGAATTCCAGGACACTGACTTTCTTCAGAGTCCGGACCCAGCTGAATCTCTGACTAACACTGTTATCAAATGTGCTAAAGCCTGTATTCCAGTGTCTTCCGATAAACTTCAAATGCCAAAAACACCCTGGTTCGATTCAGACTGCCAACAAGTTTCCAAAATTCGAAAACGGGCTCAGCGTCGGGTATACCAACGACCTTCGGGTCCCAACGCTCGAGCCCATCAGAAACTCCGTGCCAAATCGAGACACACTTTTAAAATCAGTAAACGTCGGTCCTGGAGAAGTTTTTGCTCCAGGCTGACATCGAAACTTCCAAGAAAAAAGTGTGGAACATCATTAAGAAAATCAAAGGGAAGAACACCTGTCCCACTGTGAACCATCTCAAGTTTTCTGACTCTTTAATAACAGACAAAAAAGCAGTTGCTAATCTGCTTGCTTCAACCATTGAAAAGAATTCTCCTCTTCTAACAAATCAGCCACTTTTGTCAAAAACAAAGCCCTAAAAGAAAATCACCCTGCAACTTTTCGTCCGACAACATGGAAGACTACAATCTTCCTTTCACGTTAAACGAGCTGAAATCTGCCTTACTTTCTTGCAGCGATTCCTCTCCAGGTATAGATGAAATCCATTATCAACTGTTGAAACATCTTCCGCAAATAGATCTGAACATCCTGCTACAGGTGTACAACCATGTGTGGACTACTGGTTTCTTTCCACCTTCTTGGCGAAAAGCCCTCATTATTCCAATTCCCAAACCTGGAAAAGATCTTTCTAATCCATCAAACTACCGTCCCATAGCTTTGACCAGCTGTGTTTGTAAATTGATGGAGAAAATGGTCAATGCTAGGCTCATGTGGAAACTTGAAACCGATGGCCTTTTGGCGAAAGAACAGTGTGGTTTCCACAAACATCGGACTACCGTTGACCATTTGATTCGTCTGGAATCTACACTTCGGAACGCCTTTCTGAACAAACAGCATGCAGTAGCAATTTTCTTTGACTTGGAGAAGGCCTACGATACACCTGGAAGTCGGGGATACTTCATGATCTCCACGATCTGGGTTTTCGAGGTCATCTTCCGCTTTTTATTCAAAATTTTTTGGCAGAACGACAGTTTCAGGTCCGGGTTGGCACCACTCTCTCTGATGTCCACGATCAGGAGTTGGGTGTTCCACAGGGGAGCATACTGTCTCCTGCCCTCTTTAGCATCAAGATTAATAACATTGTTCAATCAGTTCAGCAGGGTTCATACTGCTCATTGTTTGTGGATGATTTTGCTGTCTACGCAACTGGAAGCCTGTACCCGAGTGTCCAGCGCAGGCTCCAGCTTTGCGTAGGTAAAATCCATCGGTGGGCAGATGAAAACGGTTTCACCTTTTCCCCAACAAAGACGCAGTGTATTCACTTCCATAATTTCCGTCAGTTTTTTCCAGATCCTGAACTTCAAGTAGGGAAATCTCCCATTCCAGCTGTTAAAGAGGCCAATTTCTGGGAGTCATTTTTGACCAAAAACTTAACTTTCTCAGCCATATTAAAAACCTCAAAACTGCTTGCCAGAAAGCACTGAATATTCTGCGGGTCGTAGCGCACACCGACTGGGGCGCTGATAAGAAAACTTTGTTGCACCTCTACAGAGCCCTGGTCCGTTCTAAACTGGACTACGGTTGTGCTGTGTACGGCTCCGCAAGATCATCTTACCTCAAACTCTTGGACCCTATCCACCATCAAGGGCTTCGTCTCTGTCTTGGAGCGTTCCGCACCACCCCTGTGTACAGCCTGTACGCAGAGGCGGGTGAACCTTCACTGTCCAACCGCAGGCTGAAACTGTCTGAATTATTATATCCGACTGTTTCTCAGAACCGCAGAATCCTGCCTATGACTGTGTCTTTGACCTCCGTTCCAAAGTAAGTTTTGAAAACAACCCTAAATGTATTCCGCCGTTTGGTCTTCGTATGCAGCCTCACGTGCGGAATGCAGGTCTAGACCTAGGTGTAGTATCTGATTTTTCCAAGTTTCCGGATCAACCACCGTGGACCTTTTTCACACCAGAGATTCGTTTTGATCTTGCAGCTTTTCGCGAAGAGTCTACCAGCTCTCTGGCGTACAAGGCATTGTATGCTGAGCTCTGTTCAAAATTTCCATCCTGTCAAAAAGTTTTCACTGACGGTTCCAAGTCTGAAGATGGAGTGGCCTGTGCAGCCTACTGCCCTGGGGCTCCTTCTCAGATACTGTTGGAACATATTCATTCAGATGCTTCTGTCTAGTCTGCTGAACTTACTGCTCTAGTTTTGGCTTTGAAGATAATCTCACATTCTTCAAAGAGGGACTTTCTGGTTCTGTCGGATTCGCTGTCAGCTTTGGAGGCCATAGCTGGCCGCAACCTTCAGCATCCAGAACTTTTACTTTTTTTAAAACTTTTTAGCAAGTTGAAGGCGGACGGTTACAACATTACTCTTGCTTGGGTTCCTGGTCATGTTGGCATCGGCGGGAACGAAATGGTTGATCGTTTAGCCAAGAACGCCACAAGAGAGAAACTGTCCAACACTTGTATCCCTGCTCAGATGTGAAACCGAAAATTAACGATTATGTGAGAGACCTCTGGCAGGAGGATTGGAACACACAGACGAATAACAAACTCTTTCAGATCCGTCTAAACCTTAAGGACTTCCTCCCATCTACGTCGGGTGGTCGTAAAGAGGAAACGGTTCTGTGCCGGCTGCACACCGGCCATTCGTATTTTACCCATTCTTACCTTTTAAAGAGTGAAGAAGCTCCGTGGTGCATTCCATGTCATGCGCCACTCACAGTGAAACAT
Organism: Conus ventricosus; assembly: GCA_018398815.1. Taxonomy (NCBI): domain Eukaryota; kingdom Metazoa; phylum Mollusca; class Gastropoda; order Neogastropoda; family Conidae; genus Conus; species Conus ventricosus. Next base: position 51,957,840 of record CM031600.1, on the reverse strand, counting down.
GTTCTTTTGGAATGTTGGGACTTGCATGATGTGAGACACAAACATTTTACAGCGGAGTCCATGAAGATCCTGTTCAGGGATGTCCCGCCTGATGTGATCCTTGAGTTTTTGAGAGAGATTAACATTTTTCATCTGATTTAAGATTTTACGGCAGAAAGATTTTTAACAAAGTTTCTGGTGCGTTTGTAGACGATGTCATTTAATGAGATGTGTGAAAGTTGGGTTTTATTTTTTTTTTTTTCATGACTGGTGAGTTGATTTTAACGTGGTGACAGCCCTGATGTGGCCCTCTGCGGTCGGCTGGGCTATAAGCAACATTATCTTATCTTATCTAAGCCGAAAAGATTTGTGAAAAACTGGCGCCCCATCTCTTTGTTGAACACCACATATAAGATAGCTTCTGCTTGTGTTGCCAATCGATTGAAAAGTGTTCTTCCAAACATTATACATGAGAGTCAAAGAGGTTTTTTGAAGGGCAGATTTATTGGAGAGAATATAAGGTTGATGTATGACATGTTATTGTACACTGATAAGGAAAATATTCCAGGAATGCTCTTTTTAGTTGACTTTGAGAAGGCGTTCAGGGTTGTACATCCTTAGCAGTATCTATAGGACAAATGTCCTGGACCACCCTGAAGTAATAGGACATTTGTCCTCTTCATAACAAAATCAATCGGACATTTTGAACGCAAGCCAGATTGAATGTATATTAAGTTTTATGCACACAAAAATGGTATTACAAAAGCTGACTATATTCCTAGAGTGGGAAGCCATGTTTGGTAAACATTACTAAACTAGTCCACACACACACACAGTCACACACACAGAGGCAGTGTCTTTCCTAAATCACTATTCATTGCTTATGCTTGTATTCAAGTACAATATTGATTCATTTGGAGTCGTCTTTTTGGTTGAAGAGCATTCTTTTCCTTTTCTCTCCCCGCTTTTCTGTCACCCTGAACACCCATTCTGATTCCCCTTGACATCACTTGGTCCTTCCATTTGCACCCTCATCAGCATAGCCTGGTTTTCTGCTGTCAGTCTGTTCCTTTGACTTGTCAAAATCAAATTCTGAGTGCTGAACCCTCTTTCTACATCAGCTGTATGGACGGGCAGGGTGATGGCAAGCTGGGCCAGTTTCTTGAGGTTGGTGAACTCCAGCTGGTGGTAGCGGGCAATGAGCTGCCAGAGTGTCAAGGTGCTGTCCCTGGGGTACATCTCATTCTGCTCCTTGACCGTTTTCTTGAGATTCCTTTCCAGTCTCCGCTTCAGCAACATGTGCCTACATGGCCTACAACACGTAACAAGTACAAGGCTTATCGCTCTTTAGCCGCTTTATGCTAAAAATAACCCTGACACAAGCTGGCTGCGAGCTCTCAGCTGTGAGCCGTGTACCTCGCTAGCTCAGCCTCTGCGAGTCAGGGGGGCAGAGTTGCAAGCCAACGAGCTAAAAATAGACCGCCATGGCTCGCCACTAAGCTTAGACTGCCAGTGGCACACGGGACTAGTAATAGGCCTAGTGATTCACTGCACTGGGCAGTGGGCTTACACTAAAGTTACAGACTGGAGTTCTGTACGACGGTCGGACTCAAATAATTATGCGGGCTTGATATAAACGGCCGGTGCCATGTCCGTGAGCATCGGAAAGCTATCGGACAGTGACCGCGTTTTCGGCAAAGTAATGGGACATTTGTCCTCTTCACTGCCAGTTATATCGGACATTTTGCATGTGCAATCGGTCTATGTCCGATGTCCGACGTGGATGTACAACCCTGGGCGTTCGATAGCGTCTCATGGTCATTCTTACATAACTGCCTGAAATTTTTCAAGTTTGGACCCGACTTAATTAATTGGATAAGAACATTATATTCACAAATTTCTACTTGTATTTCTGTAAATGGTCAGTACTCCCCATGGTTTCCGATTGAGAGAGGGGTGAGACAGGGGGACCCATCATCCCCTTATCTATACCTAATTTGTGCTGAGGTTCTGTCATGATTAATGATTCGCTCTAATGAGCATATTAAAGGAATTAAAGTTGTTAACAAGGAAACATTACTGTCACAATTTGCTGATGACACTAGTTTATGTCTAGATGGTTCAGAAAGATCTTTTAATGAGGCGGTATCTGTCCTTACTAAATTTTTACAAATTTCAGGTTTAAAAATCAATTTTGACAAGTCACAAGTAGTTTGGTTGGGGAGCAGAAAGAATTGTGGAATTAGATTTATGAGGGACAAAAATTTTGTTTAGGATCCAGGTACTTTCAAAATTCTTGGTATCAAATTCTCCACTAACACAAATAGTATTGTACAAATTAATTTTGAAGATAAACTTTTTGAAATAAAAAGAGTCCTAGCTTTTTGGAAAAAAAGAAATATAACTCCTTTTGGAAAAATAACTGTTATTAAAACTTTGGCATTTTCTAAAATTGTTCATTTATTGATTAACCTACCAGACCCCCCAGAGGATTTTATTGTTGCTTTGGAAAAGGAATTGCATAGTTTCTTATGGAATGGTAAAAAAAAGTAAAATAAAAAAATCTGTTGTTCAAAAGCAGTACTGTGAAGGTGGATTAAAAATGTTAAATGTAAAATTTTTATTTCTTCGATGAAGATAAGTTGGCTGAGAAAATTAATGTATGAGTCGGGTTGGCGAGAATTTACCATTAATATGTTCCCTCAGTTGGACAATATAAAAAACTTTGGTGCTGAATTTTCTAATGTTATTATGCAAGATGTCAATAACCCATTCTGGAATGATGTGATGAAACACTACAAGAAACTGTGCGCAAAGTGCGTCCGACTACAGTACATGATTTCATGTCAGAGTGTATTCATTACAATATTAAAATTTTAAGAGATAAAAAAGTTATTTTCATACAGGAATGGTGTAATTATGGCATTCTCTTCATTAAACACTTGATTAATGAAAATGGGCATTGGATGACCTTCCATGAATTTTTAAATAAATATCAAGGTATAAGAAAAATTTTCTCTTATATGAAGGCATAATGAATGCCATTCGTAACTATTGCCAAAAACTTAATATTATCATAACAAACCAATATAAACTGTTAGACCAAAAAGCCTGGTTTTGCATTAAAAGAGGCAACAAATATGTACAAAAAACTTTAAATGAAAATAATGCCTCTCCTGCTGCTTATTGATAAATGGAATAATCTTTTTGTAAATCTTAATTGGAAACAAATATTCCTTCATAGTTATAAAGTTTCTACTGACGTCCAGCTTAGATGGTTCCAATGTCGACTTCTACATAGATTGCTGCCAACCCAGAAATACCTATTTCAATGCAAAATTGTTGATTCACCATTATGTAACTTTTGTGATCATGAACAACAGACTATTACACATATGCTTTTCGACTGCAATATTGTGCAGCGGTTTTGGAGAAATCTTCAAAACCTGCTAATGGATAAATGTCACCACTGCGCTAATCTGGTTCTTGAGAAAGAGTTAGTTCTGTTTGGAGTCAAACAAAATGTGGAAACTGACAAAGTTCTTAACGTTATTCTGCTGTTTGCTAAGTTTTATGTTTACAAATGTAAACTGCAAAATAACCACCCAGACCTTCATGTTTTCCTTACAACCTTAAGCTATAGATTTAAATTGGAAAAATACTTAGCCTTTCTGAACTATGATTCAGATCAATTTGACAAAACCTGGTTTCCCTATTCCTCTATCATTTCCTAGCTTTATTGTGACTTTTTTTGTTTGCTTGTTTGTTGGCTGATGTGCACATAGTCCCAACTTGAGTATCCCAACCTAGATAATGCTACATAGCTGAGAACGGAAGACGTTAGTAGTAGTATCTTCCAACATAACTAGCCATCCAATGATCCATTCTCTTGCAGTAATTACCCATCTTAATTTTTTTTTTTCTCTCTCTCTCTCTCAGCCTCTCGCCCCTGCCACCCCTTGGTATTTTCCTTGTTTTTGAGGTTATACATTTGTACATGTATAAGGGTGTGTGTGTTAAGTTTATGCATATCCTGCTTACAATTCAGGTATGTTTGTGTGTGTGCGATCTTTTTTTTTTTTTTTTTTTTGGGGGGGGGGGGGGGGGGGGGTACTTGTGTGTTTGTTTTCTTAATGTGTCTGACTTCCATGTTCTTGAATAATTATTATGCTACATATGTCTTTTTTTTTTTTTTTCGTGTGTGCTTGTTTGTTTAAAAACTGAAAAAATTTTAGAAAAAAAAAAACAACCTCTTTGCTAATACTTTCCTAGCATGATTTATATAATTCCAACATAAATACATGTCAGTTGTGCCAACTCATTCTCCCATTCATTCCTTTAAATACAAAGAACATAAAGACAAATGTCATAGGATACTTTGAACTGAACTCTTTATTATAACAACTTATATATATATATATATTTGTACATGCATGAATTTGTTATTAATTTGTTTTAAGAAAATACTTTGCTAGATTTATGTTGAGGGATGAATGTGCGAGAAAATGAAGGAACTGTTGAGTGGAGGGACGAGAGGTGATTAAATAAAAAAAAAATTAAAAAAATAACAAACTCTTCCAAATCCATCCAGACCTGAAAGAATTTCTACCATGTTCCAGGTACGGCTGTAAAGAAGAAACAGTTTTGTGCCGTTTGCACATTGGCCATTTCTTTTACTCCCTTTCTTATCTTTTAAAAGGTGAAAAAGCTCTGTAGTGCATTCCATGTCATTGTCATGTACCATTCAGAATGAAACATGTTCTTGTAAAGTGTTGGAACTTACATCATGTCAGGCAAACACTTTACTTCAGACTCCATGAACACCCTGTTTATGGATGTCCAGCCTGATGTGACTTTTGAATTTCTGAAAGAACAACATTTTCAATCTAATCTGAGATTTTAAGGAAGAAAGGTTTAAACAAAGTTTCTGGTGCATTTTCAGAAAAATGTGTTTTAATGAGTTGTGTGGATGTGTCCTTTTTTCATGACTTGAGTGTTGACTTCAACGTGGTGACAGCCCTGATATGGTTCTCTGCGGTCGGCTGGGCTATAAGCAGTATTATGTCTCTCTCTCTCTCTCTCTCTCTCTCTCTCTCTCTCTCTCTCTCTCTCTCTCTCTCTCTCTCTCTCTCTCTCTCTCAAGAAATTGGTCTTTGGACCATTTAATATTAAAACTCTTCTGTCACGCCATCAAATTTAGAAACGTTTTTGTTGTCTCTCTCTGGCAGGCTACTGTCGTAGAAGAGCTATATCTGTTACTGAAAAATGTGAACAATGATACCTGTTCTTGGTGTTACTGTGTGTTTCTAAAAAAAAAAAAAAGTAGGCAAATGGGCGTCTCTTTTTTCACAGGTAGACAAACCAGATGGCAGATGAGAAATTGTCATTTTTCTTGTCAAAAATTCTAGAGAAATTGGTCCTCCATCAATTATCCCAACATTTGAATAATCTTCTCAGTTTCCACCAGTCAGCCTACCATGTTGGACATAGCACAGAAACTGCTCTCGTCCGAATCTTGAATGATATTCTGACATCTCTTGATGACGACAAAGTATCTGTTGTTGTTCTTCTCGACCTGTCTACTGCTTTCGACACAATTGATCACGAAATTCTCCTTTCACATCTGGCAGGCTACTGTCGTAGCATATGTAACATTGCACTAAATTGGTCTAGATTGTATCTGTCAAACAGACAGCAGTTCGTCCTTATTAACGAGAAACGGTCTTCTAAAATGTCATCAAACTTTGGCGTTTCCCAGGGGTCTGTGCTGGGTCCAGTTCTTTTCATAATATACACAACGCCTCTGACCTAATACTTTCCAGGCGTATGCGGCAGAGAAACGTCGCTTCCCTGTATGCGCGTGCACCACACACGTGCTTACAACTGTTACAGACGCGCGATTTTCACACTTTTTAATTTGATTTTACATCTCTTACTATAAACCTAACAAGCAGTTGTTATATATCAATGGAAAGGGTAAAGCACGAACCTCGTAATGAGCGTAGAATTAAATACATTTTGGGTAAAACAGCAACGCTACTGTTACAGAACAACATAAGTAAAACGTAGGAGAACACAATCTTGTTTACGTTTGTTAGGTTAGTATGACAACAGCAAATGAGGAAGAAAAGGGGCATAAAACTTCGCTCTTACTTTGAACAGATGCAGAGAAAGCCTGAGGTATTCAATATGTGTAATTCAAGTGAATTTTCTCCTTTTTTTTTTTTTACAGGAAATTAAATCATTGCACACATTACACACTTTTCACTGTTTTGGCTTCAGATGATAAGACTTATAAAACTATTAAATACACAGAGCAAATAAATCGAGCTCGGATTCTTTTCGATAAACTTGTACACCTTTACCCCCCTCATTTTCTGAAATACTTTGCTGAACCAGTTCTAAAACCACTTGTCATTCTCCTTCTGCCCGATATATTGGTGAAGCAGGAAATTCCACACGTGCCTTCCCAGTGCCAGATGGGTCTCTTTGTTCGGACTACTTTGGGGTCACAAAGGTTATCGTTAGTGCATGTAAACATACCCTTCCAGTGGCTTGAACCCTGTTCTAAATATTTATGGCAGCTGCATCCCCTAGACAGTAGACGAGAGAACATGGAATTTTTGTTATAGTTGTGCCGTCATGGAGGCACGGCACGTGCAAACAGTACAGCAGTACTGCCGTCACCAGGGGGCGGCTCGTCATGAACAGGTCGACTGAGTTGCCGTCACTATCCACGCTTTACATTTCCGTCCTTATTGAGACACTTAGTGAAAGGGCAAACAACAAGGCTTTACACATTTGTAATCCAATATTTTTGTTGCTGTAGTCTGAGCAGAGGCATGTATCAAACTTGTGTACTACTTAACTATGGAAATTAACTTCCCAGAAAGTGATTGACGTCATTTTTGCACAATATTGTGTTTGTTGTCATTGCTCTAATATTGCCTGACCACTTGCGTACAAGCTTTCATGCGGCATCTATGTTATCTACAAGAAAATAAACCCAGTCGAGTTCGGTATTAAAAGAATTGTTGGGAATTCGCCAATTCAGTCATCTCAATAGTGCAGATATATTACTTTTTCATGACAATAACTAATTATCAAACCTACAGCCCCATTTGTAATGGCCGCTCAACCTTGCGAATGCATTGCTGCCAGACCAGCTATGCACAGATGACATTCAGTTGGCCAAGTACAGTGCGGTTAGCTGGCTGGTGGGGAGCGGCCTGCAGAAAACATTCCTTTCCCTCACCTGCATTCACAGCTTGGTCTCTGCAGCTGTAAACTCCCCTGCGACTCAAAACTAAGTAACTTGCTCTGAACAGCCGTGTATATCGCACGGTGCATCGTGAAAAGGTTAAGAGCCATTCTGTTCATTATGAAATGTTCGCTGATGACACTCAACTTGAACATTCTGACACGCGAGACAACTATGACAATCTTATCAAAAATCTTCAAGGCTATGTCTCTGATATCAAACAGTGGATGTCTACTTATAAGCTGAAATCTATCCAGTTTACAAAACACTCACAAGCTCAAGAACCCCGTCTTCATCCGTCAGTAGTCCTAGGCTCCACTGAAATCTCATTTATGCCATTTGTTTGTGACCTTGGCTTCTATCTCTCTCTCACCCTGAAACACCACATAGCCAAAATCTGCCAAGCATCCTTTCTCGAACTCCGTCGCATCACCTCTATCAGACCTTTCCTTACAGAACAGGCCACGAAGGCATTGGCATCTTCCTGCATTCTGTCAAGACTAGATTATTGTAACGCAGATTCTCCTTGGTGTACCCGCAGCCTTACTCCAGCCACTATGTGTTCAAAATTCAGCCGCTCGCCTTATCTTCAAGGTGCCAAAACAGCACCGTTCTTTGGATCTCTTGAAGAAACTACACTGGCTCAAAATCGAGCAAAGAATTCAGTATAAGTCGACGTGTCTATGTTATAAGGTTATCACAGGTGAAGCGCCTACCAATCTCTCTGATCGCTTCAAAATATGTATTCCTACACGTCCCCTCCGCTCTTCCTCTGATGACCGAATTTTTCGAATTCCCTCATATAACCGAAAGCAGCACGGTTCTAGAGCATTCTCATTTTCTGCAGCAATACTCTGGAAATGGAATTCACTACCTTTCCATCTATGTCATGCTCCTTCCTTCCCGACTTTCAAGTCTGCGTGACAAAAAAACATATGTGTTCAAACGCCAGTTGCTGGTTACCACCTGAAATATTACTAAATTACTGCAGGTCACTTGCACACTTTGCTCGTGTACAAATGAGCTGTTCACCCTGTCATGTAGTGTGTTTATGTATGCAACATTATGTTCCAGTGTGCGTGTATGTGTGTGCGCATGCGAGTGTGCTATGTGCGTACTGTGTGTGTGTGTATGTTTATGACTTGTGAATGCAAAATTGTGTGTGTGTGTGTTCTCTGCTTATAATTTTTAGATGTTGAATTATTAAAACTTGTAAAGCGCCCTGTAGCCTACGTTGTTAGGATGGGTGCAATAGAGATTGTCATTATTATTATTTAGATATTGTGTGAATCTACGTAAGTCCATAATTGGCAATTGAAGAGACCAAACTGAACTGAAAGCTAGTTGTAGCAAATCAGAATGAGACTGATGAAATGAGATACATATTGAATATTGCCATGAAAAAGATAGGCATGGGAATTGAAAAATTAAAGATCAGCTGAAACTAGGGGGGTCCGGAAAAAAATTGAAATTTTTGGTAAAATCTGTGCATTCTGTGCACATAATTCCTTTAATTTTAAACAGCAAAAATGTGTATTTTCTGGACTAAAAACAGTGATTACAAAAGTATTCATTCATTCTTCATGTTCATTCTCTCTGTAATAGACTGTCATACCCTTGTCAAAACAAAAACATGCAAACAAAAAAATTCATAAATGTATACACTACATGTTTAAAAATGATAAAGCACCAGAAAAAAAAAATATTATATATGTTTTTTTTTGTTGTTTTTTTTTTTTGCTGCAGGTTGCAATTGAACACTTCATTTCACAATACTTTCCCGTAATTTCCATCTGTCTATTGTCAAAATTACCTGGTAAGCGTTGGTTGTTTGCAAGAGTAGCACTCTTCCCAAGTGTCATTTGCCGGCCAGATGGTCCGTCGGCGCTACCAATCCACGACTTCCATACTGGACATGCTTGTTGCAAGTGACGCATCGTGCCTCGCCTGGCAAGTCCACTTTATGGAATCGCGTGCCGACACGTTCTTTCCTTAACTCTCCTTTCCATTGTACTTCGTGCACAACTGCCACCCACTCCCACCTCCAGGCGTTCGCACACGAAGAGTCATCGAATTTATTGCCTCGTTCAATGATACGCGTTGCCGATGTTTTCTCTTCTTGAGTGGAAGTGGAAAGCAGAGTAAGCTGAACACACAATGTTCCAGTCGCCTCCGGGCATGCGCGAGACGGTGCACAGGATTTTTCCCCCCGCGCAAAAAACTTACTCGGCGGATTTTTTTTTCCGCGGACAGATTTTTTTTTTTTTTTCCGTGGACAGATTTTTTTTCCAGCTGAAATCCGCGAATCCGCGGCCAATTCCCATGCCTGAAAAGAACAAAGAAACAACGTCAGTGTCGTGAGACCTTCAGGAAACTGTGAATGGTAGCCATGTTTATAACAAGGATAAAAAGGGGGAAACTTTACTTTGTGCATGATATGCAACTGCAACCTCCATCAGTCTTGATTACCGTGATGATGTGACAGTGAGTGTGCAAATATGCATGTTTCTTTTCTGCATAGCATCACATTTGTAAGGATATAGAATATCTTGAAAATTCCTGAAATTTTCAGTTTATTCCAGATTTTAACTTCAGCTGTTCCTGATTCAAAGCTTTTGGGGAAGTTATATCTGCTTTCTTATGAAGCAATTCATTGATTCCCACAAGCTGTCTTTATTGATGGTACCATGGGTACATATGAAAGCCCATGAACCAGTACAGTGCTACCTACCCCAAGTCATAGCAGTAGTTTTATTAAAATGCTTTGATCTTTCACACAGGGAGTTGTGGCAGCGACTCGGGGGAAGAGAAGCGAGATGTGAATGTCTTCAGAGAAAGACTTTCAGCTGAAATTAAGAAATTGACCGAGCTGTCCGACCACTGGACGTCAGTCAGTGAAGGCACTGAGGATCTCCCTGAGGAAGGTAATTTGTAATTGACTGCCACAAACTGAGTCAGAAGTGGCATTTTAGGTAATTTTGAAATCAGAAAGACTGTTTTAGATAGTTTTGAAAATCAGAAAGACTGTTTTAGATTGGTTTTGACTCTGTGGCAGTTACAGGAAATGTTCCCAAGCTTCTGAACCATACTTGCTTTCAATTAGCTAATTTCTGTGCAGGGTTTGAAATCATGCACACATTTGGGTAATGTGTCATGCACTGAACTCGGAAATCACTTAAAGGAAAGCATGTATGAGTATGATGTGAACAGAAAAGCAACAGTAGGGCATAAAAACATACTGTATTTATAGGTATGGATTAACAATACATTAACTTGTTTTAGTTGATTGTAGGCTAACGGAGCATAGTTGATGCTTGAGCTTTACCTGTTTGAGTTATACAAATAAAAGAAATCTTTGCTTAATAAGTAGAGAAAAGTCAAAGTCAAGAATAATGCGTTCGTTCAGATAGTCAGAAAGGACTTTAACCCTCTTGTTTTCATAACGGGAGTAGACAGGAGCTCCCGGACAGCACGCTAGTTTTAACAACGGGAGTATGTGTTTGCCACTGTTCCAACCCGTGCTTGGGCCGTGTTAGTGCTCAGACAGCCTCTAAAAGTTGTGGGTATTCCCCAGTATTGTCCAATGAAGCTTAGCAGTAGTACTATTTGGGGACACTGGTGCCACTTCCATTCACTGAAAAAAGGGAAAATGCATGCAGTGACTTGTGAATAAAAACTGACCAAATGCCACATTGGCGTGGTCTGCTAATGCAAGCGCTTTAGATGAAATACTGGAGTATTCTGCAGAGGAATGGGATCAGATTTAACAAGCTGGAGTAAAAAAAAAATGAAAATGAAGAGCTAGAAGAAGAGTCTGATGTTGATATAGGCAATATAGGAGAAGAAAATGTGGAAAGTGATCCTGAGGATAACGTACCACTCGCCACCCTGCAAACAACATGGTGACCAGCTACACGACCTGCAACCGTGACCGCATTCCAATAGCCAACAGGTTCTTGTTCATGCAGTGCCAAACTCCGCCACTACTCTGGATTATTTTTTGTACTCCCAGTTCTTATAGAACAGGGAGTACTTTACAATGGGAACGAAGAAATGCTGTCTGTATGTGTGTGTGTGTGTCCGTCCGTCCGTCCGTGGTCAAAATGTGTTCCACTCGCTCCAGACAAAACTAATGGGCCGATTTTTCTGAAAACTTGTAGGTATGTTCATTATGGGCCAAAGATGATGCCCGATGTGTTATTTTACTGTTATAGCTGTTACTGACGGCTGTAACGGTTTTTCTTCTTTATGGAATATCTCAGAAAGTACATGGCCGATCTTTGTGCAAACTAGCAGGTATGTTCACTATGGGTTACGGATGATGCCCGATGTTTCAGTTTACCGTTATAGCCATTACTAACGGCTATAACGGCCCATAACGGTTTTTCTTTTTTATGGAATGTCTCGGAAAGTACTTTGCTAATCTTTCTGAAAATTTGTTGGTATGTTTGTTATGGGTCGCGGATGATGCTCGACATTTTAGTTTACCGTTATAGCCGTTACTAACGGCTATAACTGCCCATAACGTTTTTTTTTTTTTTAATTTATGGAATATCTCAGAAAGTACTTGGCTAATCTTTCTGAAAATTTGTAGGTATGTTCATTATGGTTCACGGATGATGCCCGATGTTTTAGTTTACCGTTATATCCGTTACTAATGGCTATAACGGCCCATAACAGGTTTTCTTCTTTATGGAATATCTCAGAAAGTTTCTTGGCTGATCTTTCTGAAAATTTGTAGGTATGTTCACTATGGGTCACGGATGATGCCCGATGTTTAAGTTTACCGTTACAGCTGTTACTAGCGGCCCATAATGGTTTTCTTCTTTATGGAAAATCTCAGAAAGTACGTGGCTGATCTTTCTGAAAATTTGTAAGTATGTTCGTTATAGGTCACAGATGATGACCGATGTTTTCCAGAATAGCCATTACCAACAGTTACACCAGCCCAAGACGGTTTTTTTTCTTTATGGAATACCTCACGCATATTCAGGATAAACTGGGAGTATGTTTATATGCTTTGCATCTTGTTTGCTTTTTGCCTCTTGCGTCTTTTCAAACAGCTGTAAATGAAACAAACAGGTATACACAACAAAGCAAGCTGCCAAGAGCACACCTGATCCCCTTTTGTCAAACAAGACACCTGAAGAAATAAAGGCATATCTATCTGTTGACCATGATGGGCACGGCAAACTGACCCCCGCTTCACTTACCCCTGCATTAGAACTGTTTCCGTGATTACAACAACCAAAATATGGCTCAACAATAGAATAATGCAGCCTGCTTGTTTTCATTTTCCTTTTGTTTGTGCTCATCTGTATTTTGTTATGACAATAGTGGCACATTGTCACTTATTGAACAGCTATTGAGACTCGGTATAGACATAAAGGTGGATGCAGGACAGGAAACAATTGCATGAAAACTATGTGAGACTATGGTTGGAAGTGTTTGACATTACTTTTCACCAGTAACAGTTGACAGTCATTGTGTTCCTTTGTTTGGATTAGGGGGGGGGGGGGGGGGGGTGCTGTAGGGGCAGACAGAGGATGGACCATGTCAGATAGGCCTCAGCTTTTCTTTTCTTCAGAACAAACCTTCATGACCACATCCAGAAAATTTCTTAACTCTAGATGTTTATTTTTGGTGATGGTGGTGCATGAGCCCGTGCACACCCATTTTAAGGCTAAACTCACTTCTAAAAGAGTCCAAAAACTGGGTGAAGTTTTGCCTCAGAGAATCTGAATGCAAGAGGGTTAAACCTTATTATTTTGTTGGAATATAAATATTGATTTGTGACTGCTGACACTTTGCTCATTAATCAGCACTCTTTTTTTTTTTAAAAAAATGATGGTAGAGTATGAACATGCACATTCTCCACCTGTCCTCCATCTCCTCAATGCATCTTTCCTATCCCAATATTTTGAAGTAGCAGGGGAAGGGAGGGGGCTGGGTGGGATATTGATATGAAAGACTTTTATTTTATTTGATGGTTACACTGTCTATTCATGATTTTGGGGTCTTTCCAAAGGTCTCAAATTCAGTGGCTTTTCATGCTCTGCTCTCAGGGGGGATCTTTCCTTTCCAAAAGCTCTTTTTCCATTCAGCTATGTTTGCTCTCAGATTTCTAAAGATGATTCCTTGTCATGACAGGAGGGCTGATAAATAATGCAATATTTGGTTGCTTAAATTTTTTTTTGTCACTTAAAAAGTAATAGCAATACCATGTACATAAACACATGCACTCACACACGCATGCACACAAAAATAGACAAAAAGCAAATGCTTGAAGAATGTAATTCAAGTATTTTATGTGTATGTGTTTGTTAATGAATAAGATGCATTGCAGAACTATGTTTGCATGTTTCAGTGGAAGGTCGAGTACGCACGACTGTGTGTCAGGCACAGCTGTTAATGGACAGGAAGGGCAAGTTCCACCAGTTTGCTGGACTGGTGGACAGTTGTGAAGCCGGGGACCCTACCACCACCTGTCAGGACCTGCAGGGATTCTGGGACATGATCTTCATCCAGGTAGGCGAGGTAGCATAATCTGAGGTGGTATCCTGAAGATTGACTGTTTGTGGATGAGTGTGACTTGTATCTCGGATCATTTGAGAGTAATCCAGGGCAATGCCCATGCTTCTGTGCATGCTGTGCAAGTGTCTTAAAAGGTAGAGGTAAAATGATCATTCACTTCAACTGATGGCTATGTTCCTTACAAAGTTTATGGTTCTAAAAGTTTTGGGATTAAATCATGCATATAATTCAATTTTTAATTGTGCATCTGAAAACAAATAATCAAGTGGTAGTTGTGGCCCTCTAACCCAAAAGCTGAACACAAAAACAAACAAGAACCTATGCAGTCCTTACACTTTGAAACTCAAAAGCTGAAGCCTTAAGCCTAAAACCTACAATGGTATAACAGGTTGTGATATCTGGAACTTGAAGTCTATGGCCATCAGCAACTTTCCTTTCCCCTTTTCCTTCTATAAAAAAAGAAAGATTAATAGAACATCACAGCTGAGAACAGAGAAAACCTTGGTTTTTTTAAATTTTAGTACAGGTATGTGTTTTGAATGGATTAGCATATTCATTTCAGAAAAGGTGAGCTTTTTTCAATATATCATTTTCACTCAGATTGATGATAAAAATGCGCTTTTATTTAAAACTTTAAACGTGATTTCATTAAATCTTATTTGTTATTTTGCATATCTTAAATTAAATAGGTCAGTGATGTTTGAATGGTGCTTTTTGTCAACCATCAGTTAACAGCATATGTGTATGTGCTTCTTTTTCATTTAGGCTGAGGACATATACACCAAGTTTGATCAGTTGGAGAGACTGCAGCAGAATAACTGGCAGCCACACTTACCTGCTCCACAGCCTGCCAAGAAATCAAAAGTATTTTGTCCATTTCTCCATCTTTCTCTCTTCTGTCTGCTTCTCTTATTTGGTCTTTTCTGTCTGCTCCTCACCTCCCCCTCCCCCTCTCCACCCTCACCCATCTTATCTCTGGGTTTTTTTTTAATCTACTTTGTCTTGTTCATTTACAGGAAAAAGAAAAGGTTGAGTGGGTCAGACTTGAGCAAAGAATGTTGACAGTGAAGGTCAAATTACTGTCAACCAAGGATTCACACGGAGCTTAATGTATTGCACTTGATTAGGTCAACTTGAATTACTGTGTCACTCTTTCGCTTTCAAATTTGAAAAAGACATGAAAACCACCTCTTTTTTCATGCCTGACTATTCTAAGCCCTGAAATTGTGTGTGTCTGTTGATTTTTGTCCAAATCAGCTTTTTGGCTGTTCATATTATGCATACAGCCCAAATGTTGAATAGACATTTAAACTACAATACCAGGTATTTTTTGGTCAAGTCACCAACTTGAGGGCAATTTGCTGTTAGATAATGTTCTGAATGGAAAATAGATAAGATGTTGACACTTTGCAAATAGCTTTGAATGGGAAATATTATTTTCTCACTAATAGATACCAGTTACACATACTCTAAGTGTAATGGATCTACATGAATTGCCAGATGCAGATGTTCAATACACATGTGTAACTGTCCCTTGATTCTGCTTTAGTTTTTAACACCATCATCATTCATTCGTTATATTCAACGTCAACTGTCAACTGCTTCAGAAATTAACAACTGGCGGCAACAAGAAACAGAAACCCCAGGTCAGATCCAAATTTGCTGCCTTCAAAGCTCAAATGATGAAGCAGCGCAAAGCCCAGGAGGTCAATGCTGATGCTGGTAATATGCCTGAGGAGAAAGTCTTTGATGCTGGATTCTTCAAAGTGAACAGTCCTGTTAGGACCCCATCATATCATTGTGAAGGTAAGATTATTCATGTATATCATTTCCATGAAGATTCTGGCTCATTTTGTCTTAGTCTGTCAGAAGTAAATGAGACCCTTTGTACACATGCACATTACCTAATAACCAGTAGAGCGAAGTGTACAAACCTTAAAAAATTTTCTACTGAGGGTTTTGAACCTTGCATACATCTGTGCAAATGGTTCATATAAAATCATTTACCACTCTGACTTCCTTTATGAAAACAATTTTCAAAACTGATTTTACTTCAAAAGGGGAAATGTGGGAAAAGTAGATGCCAAAATTGAAATGCTAAGGATGAATCTTTTCTGGTTGATCCATGCTAGTGTATTTTCATTGGTTTAAAATTTACCACAACTGTTAAAATCATATACATTATACAAATAGATTAATGAAGCCACAGGTGGGTGTGTGTGTGTATGTTGAAAATGTGATTGTTTTCTGGTAGTGCTCCTATAGGTGATTGATCATTTTGATGTAGTCAGGGTTTCACATTACTAAAGATGTAAGGGTTTTCTTCACTTTTACCTGTCCAAACAAACGCTTTGATGTGAATATGCAGCCTATACATCAGAAATCGCTTTTTAAAAATCAAAAGGGAGAGCGGGGACCAGGAACACAGGAGTGGTCTCTCCTAGCAGACATGTAATCAACTCGCTCCCCATGCCATAACTCGGTTTTCTCCTTTTTTCTTGACGAGTAAGCACACATCATGGTCTCTTTGAGTGCTCTACAATGGATCCTCAGAAGCATTCCTTTGACTTGGCCTTTCCTGCTCAGGAAGATAACCTTCTCAAGCAGAAAATTCCAAATAATTATTATGGCTAGCCTCTGCTCTGCAGTCACCATCATTACAGAATGTCTTGGCACACCCCAGTTTATCCAATGTTTCTATACCACCAGCCTACACACTCTGCAGTTCCTGTCCACGGCTGATGTCATCGCTTGACAAACATGAGACCTGTGTTGTCTGCAGCATCTGCTCACCCTTCACTCCTTGTAGCTTGTGCAAGTATTGGCCAGCTTATCTGGTGTTCAGCTTTTGGCTATTGCTCTGACCAAGGTTCGTACGGTCCTTTCAGGTGCTTTAAAGTGCTGTGAAATTGGGTTTTATTTTAAAGGCCTTTAAAGTACTTTATATCAGCTAGGCAGTCCTTTGAAACAGTCAAAGGTCCTTTTAAAATTGTTGCGGTTAGTTTAAATCCTTTAATTGAGCCAAAAGGCTACACAAAATCAACTACAACAGCATTAAAAAGCAAACCGAATTTAAAATTCCGTTGTCTTCGTTGATTTTGTCAGTAGCAGACGATATATTATCAGTCTAACAGTCACAGTTTTCCTGGAAATCGGCAGATCCCGTACGCGAGATTTAACGCGAGACTTAACATGCGCCATCTTGTTCGCGGCACCAAAGTTTCTATTTGTCTCAGAAAGCAACAGAAAAATGCCTGGGAAGTGCTCCTTTCAAGATCGGTGGTTGCGTGAGGACAGCTACAAAGACTGGGTGCGGAAAGTTATTGACAACAAACATGTGGCTCGTTGTGCTTTCTGTGAGAAAACCCTCAACATAATGTCAATGGGGGAATCCGTCTTGAAGCAACATGCCAAGACTGAACTGCACAAGAGAGCTAAGAGAAAGCGCCGGGCAGATACCAGCCACTGTTGCCATTTCTTGGAGGAGATCTGCACTCGCTGATCAAAAGCTTGATGGAGCGCTTTATGACAGATGCTGCACTCAAGGGAACCACTTCTGCAAGAAAGCTGATCGAAGTTGATGTCTCCAGCTCTTCAAATCATAAGCCACTTGAAGCCATCACACTTGGATTCAAAACTGAAAGTTTTCTGCAGCGATGCAAGACAAACCCTGCTGTGACAAGCGGAATGTGCATTGACTTCAGAAAGGAGTGCAGGCAGTTTCTGATTGGAATCCTTCAAAAGCTGTTGGAAAAGAGTCCATTGCAGTATTCACCCATTCCCCACCCAGTGCTGCTTCTCTTCACCCATTCCCCACCCAGTGCTGCTTCTCTTCACCCATTCCCCACCCCAGTGCTGCTTCTCTTCACCCATTCCCCACCCCAGTGCTGCTTCTCTTCACCCATTCCCCACCCCAGTGCTCCTTCTCTTCACCCATTCCCCACCCCAGTGCTGCTTCTCTTCACCCATTCCCCACCCCTCCCTCATCACTCATCAAACTAGACTCTGGACTCTGCCTCTCTTAGCCACATTCATGCGACTCGAGTTGTGTTGGTGATGCCTCCTCCTATGTTCCTCTCCCTCTACCCATATTTTGTGACTTAATCAAAATGTACTGTGAATCACCCAGCTGTAGCTTATTTTCTTGGGGCCCACTTACTGACATATTTCATGGTATCAAGACTGTTGTGCAAGACTTGTGCAAGTGAAAGTCCAGGATTGGGTGTTACCCTCATTTAGGAAGAAAGGTATGTTATTGCTTTCTCAGTTATAACTTGGTTAAATTTTGTCCTTTGAAAAAAAATTATGGTCCTTTAAAGGTCCTTTTAAGGTCCTTTTTTGCAGTCATGTCAAACAGTGGGAACCATGTCTGACTGTCTGCTTGCTTTACGGCTTCAGCTTCAGTCCCAGGTACAGTGGAGACTGGCCAGTGTCTCCCTTCAGCACGTTTGACGACCGCTACCACAGGTCCACCTGTTTTTGATGAGCAGATGGTTCCTCGTCTTCCTGGTAGGCCTAAGAGAAGTTTGCCTCCATGGAACAGCACTGGCTTGGAGAGTTGCCAACAGGGCATGGCTCCAAGGGGGGTTAGCAGTGCCAGTGGTGCTCCCTAAGCATTGTGTGCAAGGACAGGTTGCACTCTGATCAGTCGAGAAGTATGATAAATATTAATGTGAGCGAACGGGAATCTGGCAAGAGAGAGGAACTGGAAGATGACAGCGACAACATTCTCTTGCTATTTCTTATTTTGATTCATCCTCCATTCTCGTCCATTCTCATCCGTCTGGTTTGATCTTAACCTTCCTTTTTTTATATTAATGAATAAAATGTGAAAAATAACTTGACAAAACATGGAGGAAAGTCTGCCTAAATGTGAATCGATCCCAATTGAATTTTGTTTTTGCCTGTCTGTGCTATGAGCTTGATTCAGATTAATGATTCGGTGGAATTTGAAGGTTGTATTTACGTGGACATTTAGTGATTTACATAGGAATTCACACGAATAAAGATCTCCCCCAAGGCATCAAGTCATATGGAATTTGGTGTATGGCAAACTTATGTATCTGAGGGGATAAATGACATTGACTGTCCTTCATTCTTGTTTTAAATATTGTGGACGGCTAAAGTGTCGGTGGCCTTTCCTTCGGGAATTCCTGCACTGATGACCATGGTCGTAACCTTGATGTCAATGAGCAAATTTACCCTGAAATTTTGTGTCATAGCGTGCCATCATACTAGTAATATTCTCCATCGACTTATTGGCGACAATGTATATTGGCCATTTTCCCTCATCAACCTGATGTTTTTGTGTATGCACATTGCTTTACTGTTTATTTGTGCTTATGTTGTGTCTTAGTGTGAATATCCCTTGCCTACTTGACAGCAAGCAGGGACACTGTCTTGTGAGGGTAATTTACAAGGGTCTTCTCCTTTCCTTGATCCTGACACATTTTTTTTTTCTCAGAATCTTATGTCGATTGTGACTTCAGGGAGAGCAGGGATAATCACTTAAACCTCCAGGAATCTTTGAGACTTAAGGCCATTTGTGGCTCTGGAATGAGTTTTGGTCAGCCTTGTGTACTTTGAGTCTGTTTCCCAGGTGAGATTACCCACAATCCTTTTGGATATTCTGGCATTTGTTTTTGGTATTTGGATAGGTAAGTATGAAGAAAAGGAATTTTTACTACTAAAAGTAGTTTTATGATATACTTACCAGTCCAAACGCTAAGATCCCCACCTCCTCCCACAGTTTGAAAAAGGGGAGAAAACCGCTATAGCGAGGAGAGCGAGTTGATTATGTGTCTGCCAGGGGAGACCACTCCTGTATTCCTGATAGGTTGAGGTTAAGTTAGCTCCCCCGCTTTCCATTTCGATTTTTTTTTTTTCTCGGAGGATCCTGATTTATAGCGTGTTCCATGTCAAGCGGTGATTAGGCATTGGTTTGAACAGGTAAGTATATAAAAACACTACTTTTAATCATAAAATTCCTGTTCATACCCAAAAGTTAAGTAGTTTTGTTTCAGCTAATTTTGCTTTCTTTGCATTTGAATGGCATTCATTTCATTGTGTTCCACTCCGACTTCAGAAGAAAGCGAATTGCAAGAACTAATCAGAATTTTGCTTCCAACAAACTAGATGTAAACTAAACACACACAAAAAAAGAAAGGAAAAAAAAGAAACCACTGCATGCAGTGCCTGCCCTGATTGGATGATTGATGTAAAGGGAAAGCACTCATCACTGAAGAATATGCTTTCTGGCCACCATGCGATCATCCCTTTCAGTTCTTTGACTGAAACAATTGCCGGTGAAGAGACATCTTGCTGTTAACTCAATACTTATTCACACAACTTGATCAATTTCATTTATGCATTCATACTCTTTACCTTTTTTTGTGCATATGATTTTCGATCTTAGCACGTGACTGTAGACGTGAAACCCTGGTAGTAGTACTTGAACCAGTACAGACTAATCTCAGTTCCATGGCTGATAACGTTGCAGTGGGAACACCCAAATCCAAAAGCACATCAGACTCACAGGATCCCAGCCAGACTCCGGTCTCCTCTATGACTACTGAAAAAAACGGTTCCAGAAGTCTCTACCACTACTCCCAAGGTCAGTCTCAGCGAAGCTGACAACAAAGAGAATGTGGCTCAGGTTCTTCTACGGCGATCAGGTCGTAAGAGTTACCTCCCCACAGTGCCCAGCCCTCTGCTGAAGGATGGCGCTCTTTCTGTTAGCTCTCCCTCCTTGTCTCTACCCAAGGAGGCACACTCTGCAGCCAAAAACAGTGACAAGGGAGAGAGGGGAAAAGATGGAGAAGTCGGCTGTTCACACTCCAGTCAGGCCGCGCAGATCGCTGGCTGCAAGGTAAGCAAGGTGTTCCGCACAGACTACTTGGATTCACTCTGTGCACATACCAGTTGTTAATCTTTACCTGCATTCTTGGTGTAAAGTGCACCAGTCTGTTGAATCGTACTTTGCATACATGGCAGAATTCGTAGGAATAAAAATAAGATATGATTTCAGCTTATTTTGATTTGTGGTATTTTCGTTTTTGTGTTGTCTTGAACTTACTTCCCCTCCCAACTGCTGGGAATGTCTCCCCCATACTCAGTCTGTTGCACTGGCAATGCACAAAAAGCAATGGGGAAAAAAAAAATCTCGCCCCCCCAATACTCATCTTGTTGGAACTTCATTACTTGCAATATAGAGCAATTACCATAAAATGGGCGCAGAAGTTGTCCAGATCTTATTGTAATTATGATATTGCTCTCTCTCTCTCTCTCTCTCTCTCTCTCTCTCTCTCTCTCTCTCTCTCTCTCTCTCCTCTCTCTCTCTCTCTCTCTCCAGGGTTCATACAGCCCTTAAAAGTCCTTAAAGGTCTACTTTAGAGATTTTCGATAATTTGTTAAAAACAGGTCTACATGTCATATAACTACAGCATGGTATTCATTTTTCAAAAAAAGTCGCCGGAAGAATTTAATAGATAAAAAACGAGTTTTGCACACCTGTTCAAACCCCGCGCGGTAGACCGAAAACCGTGACGTCACTTGGACTGGCCGTCAGCCGCGACCTACACAACAAGCCAAAGCCAAGTGAAATCAACACAAGTTGCGATCCCCCACAGCCAAAAAAGTCACGAGGGGGTGGCAGATATTGTGCTGTAGGCGTGTGCAGCAGCTCAGCAGGAGACGGATATTCTTTGCACACATTTCCATCTGATCCAGATACTCGAAAGAAGTGGATTCGGTTGGTGCAACCATGCCGGGTCACTAAGTTATTTTTACCACGTCAGTTCCAGCTGGACCACGGAAACGAGCTGTTCTGACAATTGCCGAGCCCGTTCGAGTGGATCAAAAACTTCGTCTGCATTGTGCGCGTATACTTTGAAGGCGGAGTGGTAAGCTCGTACAGATGAGTACGATAGTCGCACGTTTATTCTGTTCATATCTATGGACAGATCACACTTGTTAAATTGAATGAACACGTTAAGGCTTGAGGAAGGAGAATCTCCGCTCGCCGTCCACACGTGATCGCATCAAGAAGTCAGTCGGTAGCCTCCCTCGAGACTTAGGTAAAGTCCGTACGCCTTCGGAATGATGTGTTCGGGCGTCCAGCTGGAACTGAATAGCTCGTTTCCGTGGTCCAGCTGGAACTGACGTGGTAAAAAGAACTTAGCGTTCAAACTGATAAGGTAAAGGCCTTGCAGAAACATCCCATAGTTACATTGGCTGTCGCAATCATAGTCACTGCTTTTACATGATAAATTAAATACCGATCGAGATGTGCAAGAACCATCAGAATCGCTTTCTGTCGCCGTTGGCTTGTTGTGTAGGTCGCGGCTGACAGCCAGTCCATCATGTGACGTCACATCCAAGAGTAGTTAAGCCATGCCAAGATTTAGTTGATTACCTCCCATTTTCTTGATTACAGGTGAAAATGCCCACTTTCGCGGATCGATTTCGTGTGATCGGGAGCGAATCGGATGTTTATTTTACCAATTTATCAAACATTTCATATTTCTGCATAAGCTGACCAATTATCGAAAACCTCTAAAGTAGACCTTTAATTGGGGGGGGGGGGGGGGGGGGGGGGGGGCCTTTTCAAAGCCTTGAAAGTCCTTGAAATCAGGCTTTTGCTCATAGGTCCTTAAAAAGTGCTTAAATATTGTCACTGCCAATGATTTTAAATACAGTCTGTAAAATCTTGAGTCTAGTAAAAGAAAAATCTTAAACTCAGTTGAAAAAAAAAGTATGAAAGTAAAAGAAGTCCAAGTCAGAGTTGACTGACATTCTTGCCAATAAGTCGTCTGCTACAGGTAAAAACACCAGAGTTACTGGCCTTCATGGAGCCTGCGCACATGAAAGAATAATCCACCGTCTTGAAATTGGGACGCCAACATGCTGGGGAAGTGTTCCTTTAAACATCGTTAGGCTGTAAAAAGAAGAGTACAAAGAATGGTTGCAGGCAGACCCAGGTGGAGACAAAAGCAAGGCCTTTTGCAGCATATGCAGAAAGGTCCTTGACAATGAATCATTTAATTTGTGTCAGTATTTTCATGAATATTTTTCTTTAAATTACCCTTGAAATAAGTCTTGGAAATAAAAGAAAAAAAGTGCTTGAAAAGCCCTTAAAAAGTCCTTGAATTTGTCCGGAAATCCCTGCTGTTTCTCTCTGTACACGTCTTTCTCTTTGTTCTCTGCCTTTTAGTTTGTTTCTTTGTTTTGTACAGATACATATCTAGTCTTTTTCATGGTGCAGTGCAATGTCCAACTTACAAAACGTGTACTTTTTAAAAAGAAATTTAAGTATAACACTATTCATGGTTTTTATCTCTCCAGAGCCTTGCACGTCGCATACCAGACATGGCTTGCTGGGCTATAAACGGTGCTAGAAAGAATGTTTTAACTATTTACCAGTCCACCTGAACTTTTCTTGTGCTTTCTATCAAACTAAGTTGAATGTAAGTGCATATTTAGTCACACACACACACACACACACACACACTTCACACTTCACACTGCTCATACATGCCTTATCTACACTTGACATGCAACATCGCCATATCATGATCCCCAAGATCCCCAAAATAAAAAAAAGAATAGTGAAAGCAGGGAGCTAACCTCACTTCTTAGGTAGCCAACAAGAGGGTCATCTTTAGTGAGGTATCTTCATCAAAACATTTAATAAGCTCAGTTTTCTTCTTTTCCTTGGTGGAAGAACTCCCCTCTTCATCTCTGGCTTTTTTTTTTCTTTTTTTTTTCAGAGCTTGGTTTTCCCATATACGCTCGTTTAACCTTCGCCGTTGACTCTGGGTGCAGCACCACCCAGTCTCTCCGTATTTGGGGCATATTATATTCATCTTAAGAGTCATCAACATGAAACTTACAGTAATCCCAGAGCTCATGCATTTGCATCCATCACACTATAACACTTGAATGTAATTAGAAAAGAAACAATAGAAAAATCGATTAAAGGTGAAATCCACCCTATCCGTTCATAGTGGACGATTGTAACACGCATACTTTTCTTGAAGGAAAATTCTGCTGTGCCTGATGTGCGTGTTGGTGCAGCTCCCGGCATGGCCTGGCCCTACCACTCCCCTGAGCCTGTCATCACTGGGCCCGGGCTGCCAGGCAGATGTTTATTCTCCTGCCGGCTGGTGTTGATAAGGAATGGAGGGAAGCGAGCAGCAGTTAGGCACAGGCAGTCTTTGATACTATGATAGTTTTATGTTCTCTCTCTCTCTCCCTCACCTCCTCTCCCACCCCTCTCTCTCTCTCCCTCCCTCTCCAGATGTGTTTTGTTTGTGCAAAGGTTGTGACTCGGCGTGACAGTGTCTGTGTGTGAAAGAGACTGAGAGATGCTATTTTAGCCTGGATGGATTGGTAAAACGAAGTTGCAATCAAACTGCTCAAAAAAGTACAGTACACCTCACGTTTCTCTATATATGACGCAGAAGTATGGGTGTTACAGCTCAGTAAATCAAAGACTGAAAGAGTTTTCAGTGTAGCCGGGCTATTAAAATCCGACAAAAAAATGGAATATTAAATATTTACTGATGGAAGGCGAGATCCTAAATTCTCGGGAGTGCAACTAAGCAAGTGTTCTTCTATTTCTGGCACATCGTATACAAAATAAATTCATCAACTTGACGTGGAAGCATCGCCACTTATTGCCCTGTGGTGGTAAGAGAAGAGTCAAAGCGCTTGCGGATCGGAAAAAATAACAACATTCGTTTTTTGTTCAATTTCATCCAAGCAAGCTTGCTTTCGTAATTCCTAATGCCGTGTCCTTTGTTTTTCTTTTTCTACTTGGAAGCTATCGAGTCGCATTATCTACAGCATATCACCAAAGGGAAAGTGAATGAGATACTAGTCTAATAAAAAAATTGAGAAGGAAAAAAAAAACTTGTCCAGGCTCGGCAAACTCAAGCCTCCATTCCTGCCGTTCGCACTCAAAAAAACAACAACGTTTTTTATTCAAGGATAATTAGCATAAAGGTTTTAGGCATGCTTATTCTTCCAACCTGTCCTTGCTAATCTACTGTAAATACATGCAGCAATATCATAGGATGAAATGTTGATAAACAAAAACAAATAGTTCGAAGATAAACAAAATAACAATAATTAAATGCAGATAAGTGAGAGAGAGAGAAAAGGAAGAGAGAAACAGATATACAGACAGAGGGAGAGAGGGAGACAGAGAGAGAGAAACACTCTCTTCACAAGGATAGTCAAAAAGAATTGCAGCGTGCTACACAACTAACGGGAGTTTTAGATGACACTGTGCTGCTAAACAGACTTGCGATAAGATATCCGACACCTGTCAGTTGAGCGAAGGGCAAGGCACAGCGCTCCCTACCGCGGCTGTAAATTCTCCCTCCGCCGGCGGGTCATGAATAGGTCACACAGCTGGTGGCTGCTTCGCGGCATATGCCGAGTGCCCGTCCCCATGGTGCTAACACGCACGCTGAGCAGTGAAGGAAAACGCCTATACGGAAAGCATGGTAGACTCCACGACGGACATTCAGCTGTTAAGGAAAATCCCTACTTGAAAAGCATGCGTGATAGAACTGTACAGGGTCGACAAATGCTATAAATCTGAGCCTCATACGGCGAAGGTTAAGCTCGTCTTTACTTCTGAAGAAAAGGTAGCTTTTTCTAATGCTTTTCAAAGGAATTTCAGCCAATAATTTACATTTCTTCAGAAGTATCTTCACTTTCATTCAGGCAAGGGGTTTTTCTTTCAAAATCTTCCATTTTGGTCTGTCTCTCCTTTGGGTATTCACTAGGGTTATTATCTCAATCGAATCTGCAGTGTGACAGAGAACTGAGACAATGTCTTCAAACATTCAGAAGGACCAGAATCCAGAAGTTCTTCGCAAAGATCTGGTGATTCTCCATCAGTCCCTCTCCTCTTCAGACTTTCTAGTAAATCTAGAAAGGTTAGTCATCTCTTTTACGGGTTAGTGGGGCAACCAGACGATAAGCTCTTGGCCAGAAACTGCTTAGGCAGCTTTTATTTGCATGAATTGTCTTGAGGATTTCAATGCTCTTGACTGTCCTGGAGGGATAGTCATTGCCCAGAAGACATTACACCCTTTCCTGATTACACGCTGGCCCTTTATGTTCGAATCACCCTGTTAACACAGCACTTACTCTATATGCCGTTCATCTTTTTTTTAACTATGTTAACTTTGTTCTTTGTTCAAATTAGCGTTGATGTTTATGCGATGTGGGTGCTAAAGGATTTTTGAGGAGCACTTTGTGTTTGAAAGGGTATTTGAAGAGATGTTACCAGTACTCGCTTTCCCAGTATGTCTTGGGGGGGGGGGGGGGGGGGGGGTTGTCTTCTTTTCCTGATGCTGGCTTGAGAAATTCTATATCGTTGAATTGTGCTTGTCACTTGTGACTTATTTAAGGGAGAGAAGGGACTAAGCCGTTTGCCTCTAGTTTAAGCATGGAAATGATTAGGTGGGGTCCTTAGTGGCCACTGTCACCAATTTCTAGGCTTGAGGAACTTTCACGGACATTATTATGTGGGTTGATTGTCTCTCTGATTAGGTGAGCATGCTTTCCACCTCCTTTTTTGAATATTCTGGAATGTGTTCAGACAGGTAAGTGTGAGAAAAAGGATTTTTACTTCTGTTTGCCTGACCAAACACAAGATGCCGTCTATGTCCCTGCTTTGTCAGGGAAAAGGTGTGAAAACTGAGCTAGTTCAAATACGTGTGGCTAACTAGGAATGGAGGCGAGATCACCCCCACCCCCCACTCTCCCAATGTTCTTCGGGGATCCTGATGATATGGTGAGGTTCCATGCCAAGAGGGGATAAGGCATTTGTTTGGAAAAGTGTTATATAAAACTACTTTTAGAAGTGATATTCCTTTCTTCCATATATTGTTTGTTAAATTACAAGAGACATCCAGATTTTAGATAGTGTGTAAAAAAATCTTATTTGCAGAATCAGAATCTGTTTGACCTGTGGGAGTTTCAATGGTTGCTCCTGTTCTGAAATGCATAATTCTAGTTAATGCATAGCTGCCAACTGCTACGAGATCGCCGTAGTTTGCTACGCCAAGAGAATGCTTGCTACGATGCTACTACGATCATTAAATTGCTACGGCGAAACAAAAAATTCGAAGATACTTTCGTTTTGTTTGGACAGCGCTAAGTAACGTCTCTATCGGTCTGTCGGAACTGCATTTCCGCTTTCGGTTTTACTGTAGCACGTGATCATTTTGACCAATCAATGGCGACTTCCGTCTTGCTCAGTTCGCAACAGTGTGTGAGTAGGGTTTTTTTTTTTTTTACAATTTGCCCTCTTAGTCTTCCTCTGCTTCATCTCTGTATAATAACATTTATAGATATACTAAGAGTACTGTAGCTTTAATGTGGTCCGTAAAACTGGTTATAGGCCTGATTTCTTTTTAGAACGCGTGCAAAATTAAGTTGCTACTGTCAAATTGGAAATGCTACTGTGAAAATTGTGAAATGCTACTGTAAGCCGCATGAGCAGGTTGGCAGATCTGGTTAATGTATCAGCTGTCAAAAACAGAAGGTCATTATGTATTACCTTATGTCCGAACCTCCCTTCTTGACAGGGAAAAAAAAAAAGTATTTTTGACAGCCATTGTGGTGCTCCCTAAAACTGCCCCGCACAGACATCTTTCCTTTGCCCTCTCTTCCATTCCTTGGCCCTTCACTCTCTCCTCTTTAATTCTGAATAGAAATAAATCTCATTTTCTTCACTACATATTTTTTTTGATATATGTAAATATTTTGTATGTATTTTAACAATTTGGCGCCCTTCTTGTCAAAGACTTAAAAACAAAAATGTATGACCATGTTGCAGACGCAGTAGCCATGGCAGAAGATCTGTGTCATTTGTGGAAAAGTTGCAAGAGGAAAATGGTGATGTGGAGCCGCAGGAGGAAGGGGTGGATATGATGGCCTACCTACAGCCATCCACCAGTCAGTCAACAAGTCCTTTCAAGGTACAGACAACAGAAGATCAGGGCGTTGGGTCTTCTGGTGTGTCCTATGATGTCTTTTCACATCCAATGTTG
Source organism: Conus ventricosus (assembly GCA_018398815.1). Classification (NCBI taxonomy): domain Eukaryota; kingdom Metazoa; phylum Mollusca; class Gastropoda; order Neogastropoda; family Conidae; genus Conus; species Conus ventricosus. The sequence goes on along the minus strand of CM031600.1, from coordinate 51,929,994 downwards.
GAGGTCCATTTTGCCTGTTATAGCTGGGAAGTTGAAACCTTTTTTTTTCCTTCCTTTTTTTTTTTTTTTTAAAATAATCTTCAATCTCAAAGCTTTAGTCATGGTGTTTTAGATAGCGCATTGTGTCTTTTTCTTGGCAGCAGCAGCTGAGCTTGATGCAGTGTGTATTTAAAACAAGAAAAGTATTTGAGGTGTTTTGTTGTGTTTTTTTACTACTTCATTCATGTAACTATAGCATTTCGAGAGGTTTTGTTGAAGCTGTGAACCATGTGACTTGAAATAAACCTTGATCAGTTTGCAAATTTTGTGACTTCATGTTTTCACTTAACTTACTATTTTGTTTGTTTTTGTAATATTGGAATTCAGTTGAAAAGTGTGTGACATATCACTGTTCAGGATGTGAAATGAGCTAAGAGGAAATGATTTTTTCAGTTTAGTGTACCTTCACAATCAACCACTGGAGAGTGCCACTGCCATTTTGAATCAAAATATATTCACAGAGTTATGTGATAACTTTTTTTCATATTAAAATATGTGATCAACATGAAGCACATGGCATCTGAGGGCATTGGGGGGGGGGGGGGGGGGGGGGGGGAGGAGGAAAATTATAATTGGGGCTCATTTATAGCCAAATATTGCTTATAAGTTAACATGAAAAATTTTTAAACTGGTGTCATGTTTTAGGAGATGCATGTGTTTATTTTGAATAGTTTCTAATGTGACGATTGTTGGCCAAGATACTGTAGATATAGATCAAGTATCGTGTTTCTTGGTGTTAGAACTATTAAAAAGAAACAAAAAGAATGTTCAGATTTGGGAATACAAGCTCATCACTCCTAAAAACTGATGCAAGGGCAGAATTCTTAAGGTATCTTTTGTGATATTAGACAAAAATCAGGTTCAGGGCAAAAGAAAAAGTTCGCTATAAAAATAGATAGAATTCGAGAATCTGAGACAAAAATCAAGTTCAGTGCAAAAAAAAGAAGGTTTATTATAAAGAAAATCAGAGAATTTAAACCTATCTACACCATTTGAAAGAGAAATTCAACACTTTCTAAAATTTTCCCTTTGCACCCTGAAGTCATTGCTGAATGCTTAAAAAAATGTCAAACTGCTTCATTATAAAGAAAATTAAATTGTATAATGGTGTTTTCAGGAATAAACAGTTGAAGAAATAAAAAAATAACAAAATTCATGTGCAGGAGTGTGCTATTGAAGACTCGCCTTTCTCAGTGGAAGATGTTCTGAGGCACAGCAAATCTCACACTCCTTATCTGTTTCTCCAGCAGTTCAAGAATCCCCAGGTGAGAAGGTTTTTCCTGCTAACTTCATATCTAGCATCAGCTTTTTTTTTTCTCTTTGATAGTACAATGCCTCATACTTTCAAGAATGAGAATCTCTTCCTCCACTCTGGTTCTGCCGGGTACCAGTTTGGAGATTCTGGTCCATGCTTTCAGGTAGATTGTGCTGTCCATATATCAAGCATTTTCCCTAGTTTCAGTCTAATAAATTGAAAGATGATGATATAACCCGGAAAAACAAATCTTTTAGATTCATGCTACTGCTTTTTTTTTTCATAACCCTGTGGCTGTACTTTGAAACTACTTCAAGACTTATGTTGATATTACTGTAGCTTTACTCAAAGTGTCTTCAGAACTGTTGTTTTGATATGCATAAATTTGTTCAAGACTTGTTTTTCAGAGACTTATTTTGTGAGGCATGAAAACAAACTGGAAATGTAAGCTACAAACAAGGAATATACCCCAAAAATATTTTCAAAAATGAGGATGACATTGCTGCAGTTTGTTTGGATTGTACTGACAGCAACTTAGAGCACCATGTGCAGCGTTGTCCAAAGGAAATGTTCAATTTTGTTGTTTATGATACATTTGCTCTCCCATTATGTACGGCAAGGACCTGTAACTCAATGCCAAGCACATTCAGAGCTGCTCTTCAGCTGTCAGTTAGGTAAACTGAGTACAGTGAAGGAGCAAAGACACTTGAACTATAGAGGGAGCATCCAAATTGGTATGTGTTGTCCTAATTAAGCAGATTATTTTTCCGGTTTGGATGATGCCTTTTTTTTTTTTTTTTTGATTTTTTTTTGTCTGCGTAACATCACAAATTGTGGAGTTCAGCCCTGTATGGCTGTGGACAGCCTGATATGGCCTATGCGTTCGGCTGGGCTATATGCAACAATTATCTCTCATATATCTCTTTCTCTGTTGGGAGAATTATAATATATACTTAAAGACTGCATTGCATAGGTGGACTGCGGAGAAGAACTGCCTAAAAACCTTGCCTTCAAATGAAAGACGACGATCCAGACGCAGCCACGTCAGTTTTGCTACTTCCACCAGTACCACAGAGGGAAGCTTTGCTCTGCCTTCCACACCTTACAACAGGAATACTCTGGGTGTGTACTCAGTAGTTTTGCATGTTTTGATGCTTTATCTATGTTAATTGTTCTCATTATTTAATTTAGAAACAAATGTAGGCTTGTCCACATATGCAAGTTTTATATTGCTGCTGTTGTGGTTGAAATGTTGATTTGGTGTTCGTAATCAGTTTTGTTTCGTAGTGCTACAGTCGTTGAAAGTCTTTGAGAATGGAATGCATTTCCAAGTCTTTGAAAAACATGGTGTCTGTGATAATCCTGAAAGGGTTTCTGAAAATGTCATGGATGCTGGGAAATCTTTATGTATATTTGTTCCCCATATTCATGATTATATATGCAACAAACAGTTTTGGCCCTTAACTTCAGTTCATTTGCAGTGTGTTCAGTATGACGTTCTCATTTCTTGAAACACATGTCATTGAATAATAGAGAGTTGCATCCAGTGACAACACCAATGTTCTGGCAACTTGTGTGACAGACATTTGGGAGGGGTGGAAATTAACCATGAAAATACCTTGGAGTTGTTGCTTCAGTGACAAGCGGTTGGAGAAGGTGGGGACAACATCAGACTGGCAAGGGACAGGTGGTTTTTAGAATATGGTAATGGTCTTTGAAAAGGTCTTTGAAAGTTTGATTTTAATGCTAAAGCAGTAAAGGTCTATAAGAATCGTGGTTAATGATTTGTCAATCTTTAGGCTTGTTTTGCAGTTTTCTAGCCATGCCCTTTATGCCTATCTCCCTCTTCCCCAGTGTTCCTTGTAGCATATAAAAGAAGGGTCCTTTGGAACTTCTGTTGAAAAATCTGAGGATTCTTTAGTGAATTTGAAAGTCCCTACTATTATGAAAGTTTAAGAAATGCTTCATTTATATAATAGTGCTCCAGCATTCTGCTGCACAACAGCTTTCAAACCTAAGGCATTAACTGCAAACAACTTTGGGTTTAAAATCCTTTTTTTTTTTTTCTTTCCAACCTCTGTGCCACCTCAGAGGCAGTGCACCCACGTGCCCTTCGGGACACCCCGTCCACAACACACCCTGGTTGGCCCCCGCCGCATCCCGGCACCGGCGACCCACAGGGAGCAGTCGATGTCAAGTCAAAAGAGGCAACCCACCGGGAGGAGACGCTGCACTGCTGCCGAGTCACTTCGGTGGGGGTTCAATGGCCCCTGTTCTGATCTAATATACGCAGGACACCACCTACTAAGCCCCTTGACGAAAATAATTGCTTAGTCGCGGAGCCGGCGTGAGTGAGCTCTCCCTCCGGAGGGCGCCCCCCATTTCGTCCAACGAGGGGCCCCATGGTCTCGCCGATACCGGTGTCCCGACGGAAACCCAAAACCCAAAACCACAGACGTGGAAAAGGACATCGAAATTGAGGTCACCATGAGAGCAGGGCATGAAAGGCTCAGAATATGAGGCTTTTTTTTTAATGCGTCAATTGAATGAGGATGATTAAGGATGCTACGGATTTCCTTTTCGGTCTGAGACTTACATGACAGGGCTGTACTCTACACTTCCTTTCATAATATATTTCCCCGGCGTCAACCAGGCCGAGAGATACAGGGACCTGCAAGTGTTGGTCAGAAATTTGAGCAACACTCTCAGAAACGCATCCCTTAAGTTTGGATGAACTCGACAGACGACTGTAGTCCCCGTCTTCCCAACTGAGTCCGCAGCAAAAATCAACTATGGGTAGGAGCCGGTCGGGGCAGAAAAAACTCACATGACTCTGATGGGATTCGAAACCATGACCTCTCAGCCGGAAGTCCGCGACGCTAACCACTTTGCCACGGCGGCTGGTGGTTAAATCCTGTTTTAGAGCCTCCCCCCTCCCTCTCCCCTCCTCATTTCTTTCTTCCTTGGAGAAAATTCTCAATTTAATAGAGGCTCTTCTTCGAGAAAAGAACAAAAGGTAGGAGCTCTAAAATGGGACTTTTCTATGTATCTAGCTGCTAATCTGGTACTTTTAAAAAATCTTCTTTGCAATGTTTATCTGGGCCAGCAATCATCCTTACACTGGCATTGCGTCACATGTAGAATCACCACTTTATAACTGTAACGACTCGCCTTCACTTGCGTTGTGCTTGTACTTGTTTAAAACAGCCAGCTTCAAAACTCAAGAATCAACTGCACTTATTTGCAAATGTCAATGTTTGTATTATCCATATCCACTGGCACCTTAGCCAGCTCTTTTGAAAGATGGAAGTAACATGCATATCAGATTTTTTTTTTTTTTTTTAAATCGATGGCCTGGTAGATTCAGCACTGTCAAGGTTTTTTTGTTGATCTTATCAACAAAATTGAAAACCAGATTTACAAACATAATGGCAGAAACCTGTGACAGTATCTCTATTAGGAACGTTGAATAAGGGGAATAAGTCAATCTTTACAAGGAAATCAAAGGCCGACTCGGCTCCAGCAAGTTTTTGGTTGGCAAGATCCACTGAATCAAAACCGTGATTGATGCTTTCCCACAAGGGGAGGTGAGGAATTGGTTGTTTAGGGGCAGAAAAAACTGAGCAAATGGGTTTGACTGAGCTTATCAATGAAACTGAGAAGCTGCAACTCTGAAGAGTTTGCTGGTTTTGACTTCAAGCAAAACTGCAGAAAAAAATTATCCCTGCAACAAAAAAAAAAAATTTGTCTTTGGGATCTTCTGTGTGAAACTGAGCATCAACTGCAAAATCTGTGCAAAAAAAACAAACCCAGTTGTGTGTTACTGGGAACATTGCCCCTATTACCCCCAGTCTGTTTTATTAGGAACACTGCCCTGCCCCTTCCCTCCACTTTGTGTTGTAGTTGTTGTTGTCCACAGAACATTTAGAAGCACGTTCAGAAATTATAGGAGAGGAATTGCGGGAAAAGGGGAGGGGAGGGAGGGCAAAAAGGAAATTGAAGCACTTGAAAAGGTTATCTGCTTGAGCAAAAATAACTGCTACATCTTCAAGATTATCATTGTTTCACTGTAGTCTCATTTCCAGGTAGAATTCTTTTCAATTTGTATAATAATAATAATAATGAATACTTATATAGCGCCTATTCTCGGCTAGAGGCTAAGCTCTAAGCGCTTTAAAATCAACACTCGTTTACACAACGGGCTGGCCTACCTGGGTAGTGCCAACTGAAGAGCTGCCAGCTGGCGCTTCATTCATAGGGTGCTACTTTTCCGGCTCAGGCCTGAAATCCGGCCTGGGAAAAAAAATACTTTCAGGTTTTCCGGCTTCGAAAATGAAACTTGTCTGGCTCAGGCCTAAAATTTCAGGCCTGGAAAAAAAACCCATCTGGTTTTCCGCTTCGAAAATGATCGGCAAAACTTATTCCAGTTTGTACAAATTCTCATTTGGTTCCGAAGTGTGCTCAGTTACGAAAGCGAGGCTTGAGAAAAATTACTTTTGAAAATGGCGCACGCTCTCACGTTTTTTTGGTGATAAGGAGGATACCCATTGTTTAGAAAAAGTGTCACAAAACAAATGGAAGTGGTCGTGGTTAGATCAAACGAGCTGTGACGGCATTCGGCATGGTACTTTGGTGGCAAGAAACTGGCGTTTGCAGGCAAGTTTTTTCTGTACCGTTTGCCAAAAAAACACTCTTTCTACGGTTCGTCAGGGAAGAAAGTTTTACTTAAACATTAAAGGGATGAAAACCATCGTTCCAAAATTACAGTGCAAAGAACAAATTCGACGATCGACGACGCTGTTGGGCACTTCTGATTGTGTGGCTGAAGCCAAAGCTGTGCTTTGTGCCTTCCTGGCGGAACATTGCCTACGTTTTCGATGTCACCTCATCTTATCGACTTTTTGCCGAATGAATTAGTGACAAAAAACATTGTCTTCTCTTGAAATGAGTCGCGCGACTGCTACATACACAACTACCTTTGGTGTAGCTGAAGCATGAAGAGAGAGGTAAATGGCAGCTTGAAAACACTGTGTTCTTCTGAATGTTGACGAGGCAACAAACGTAGCCAAAAACAAAATAGTGAATGTACTTGCTCAGAAACTTCGACAGTGATTTTGGGGAAAGTTCTTGTGGAGCATCTTGGTTCAAGGGTCGTGAACATTGCTTACAGCTTCTAACATTTTTACTGCCATTTCTAATATTCTTGAAAAAGAAATTTACATTGGTCTCAAGGGGTTTTCAAGTTTGTTTGATAACTGCAGCACCATGAGAGGATGCAAAGGAGGTGTGGAAACACTTGCTAGAGCTACAAATGAACACTTAACTGGACATTGGTGGTGATACACTCCCTATTGTCCACAATGCAGCATCTCGCTTCTGCACAATCTTGGGACCAAGAATTTTTGCCACTACAGGACATTGCCAGGACATTTACTACGATATTGAAGAGGTCGCCTAGGGCTTGTGCTCTGTTTAGGGAAATCAAGCCATTCTTGGACAGAAGGGACTCCATCTGGTGGGGGCCAATTTCAAAAAGGTAGGTTTGTTAATTTGTTTGGTTGATTAGTGGTTGGTTGGTTGGTTGGTTGGAAAGCATGCTTTAAAAAAAAGCATTTAAATACATGTACATGCACAAAATATTCCAGTTCATTCACCCATATTACAATATAAATAAATGATTTAACACCATGAACAAAAAGCTAACACAAAGCTTTGCCTAAATATGCACACACATAGTGAAAATGCAACACATAAATTTTGCATTCACTTAAACATAAAAACTGACATGTGAATTTATTTTATTTCTAAAAATTTTAAATTTGGCAGTGCAGTAGCATCTTCCAGATGGTTTGAGGTTTAATTTACTGCTATCACTTTAATGACGCTATCATTTTAAAATTACCTACACGGCCTTTCTAAGTTTCATTTCACTCATACAGCACATTCAGACCTTGTTTCATTCCCCCTGTTATTAATATTTTGCTACAAAAATTGAGTTCACTATTTTTCTCAGTACATTCTTGCTTTTTAACCTTTAAACAGCCTTACCAACATCATGCTAAAACATGTCCATGTGCATTTTTTTAAGTGACACTCAACAACCTAAAGCGACGATACACAGATACAGTTTTGATTAACAAGCTCACTTTCAGTGGTGGCATGAAAAAGATGTGCATTTTATCACAATTTTTTCCCGTTCTAACAAGTACTGGAGATACTAATAGTACAAAAAGTCAAAAGCTTATGTTATGGTGACAGGAAAGGGAAGGGGGTGTGGGGTGGGAGAAATCAGGAGGTGGGGGGTCGGGAGGGGGGTGGGGGGAGGGGATTTGGCATGTCTACAAACATACTTACATAGTCAAGCTTGTTTTGTAGCTTTTGATTTGCTGAGAAAAAAAGCACTTTATTGCATCAAAATACTCGAAAAATAAAGGAGTTATCACTTTTTGAAAAAATTTTGCCTTTCTGCCATTGGTTTTTTTTGATGTGATCAGCCATTTTTAGGAGATTATAGTTTCCAAATTATGCCATCAACTACCTGAAAAAAATAGGCCTATACTATATGATAGTTAACTTAGCTCTATCACTTTCAGACTTCTATCTTGTAAACTTTTGTGTAATATAGGTCCAAACTAGCTGCTGTATTTAATTTGCCCAAAACGGGTCTAAAAACATTTTGCCGTTCATTAAAAGGCCATAACTTCTGTACCAATTGACATAGAAAATTTTAATTCTTTTTGTGTTTGTTTTTGGGTTTACAAGATCTATCAAACAATTGATTTTTAAGCACACTGCCTATAACACTTTTTTTAAATAGGCTTGCGGTACATATCTCATGACATTTACATAAACTTTTGGTATAACTGTACTTTTTCTCAGCTCATTTCATGAATTAAATTGGATATTTCTTTGTTTCTCAGCGCTAATTTTGTTATATGTATCTCTTTAATGTACATGATGCATTAAACCCCCCAAAATACGTGATCGAGCACACACGATCTATTTCGGCAAACAGAAAAAGTCTTCTTCGCATTTCACCTTTTGTCACAGCCCCAAAATATAATAAGACGGAAAAAGTATGCTGATCTGGCAAACAGCCTGAGGAGAGAAGGCTATCAGGCCAAGTCCTCACTGGGAGAAATTGGAGCTAGGGGATTTGTAGGGAAAAGTCTGCATACAGCCTCATGAAACAGCTCTCAGTTGCAGGGGAAGGAAAAAACCAGAGCCCTTTAAAGCAATGGCAGAGCGGCAGAGAGGTGTTCAAGCTGGATCTGGTCAAGGAGGAACAAAGTGAACTTCATAAGGCTTAACTTCCCTACAAATATCAGGTGTCCCTGTGGCTCAGTGGTTAAAGCGCGAGTCATTAAGTGGAAAATGAGCATCTCCAGAGGGTCATGGGTTCGAATCCCAGCCATGGCTCGTCCAAGATGGGGAAACAAAAAAAAAGGGGCAGCAGAGGACATCCGGAGTCATGAACCGGGTGTGGCCCAACCCCCTAGAGTGTCAGGAGATAAGGGCCGAAACACTTGCTTGAAGGGGGCTTCTCTTCTGAGGACTCTCTGCTGCCACGCTCTCCACGAGTTTTCTTTCTACATATATATATATATATATATATATATATATATATATATATATATATATATAGATGAATATAATTAAAAAGCCTAAAATGACTTTAAAAGTGCTCGACCCCTTGGGGAGCAACATTTGTTAAATAATATTAAAAAGGAAGGTTAAAACTCTACAAATTTTTTTCGATCGTGTTGCGCTGGTTGGTTTTTTGAAAACTCAACAGGCATACTACGGTATTGCACACCAACCATTTCTGGGATTGTATTCTTCTTAAAACTGAAAAGGCAGAGGAGTCAAATTACCACTTTCCGCGGTCACTGAGGAGAAACCACCAAGTTTCGAATATCGGTATATGACCAGGAGTTATATGTTAGTGATTTTCCCTCCCTATTGGAGGATGTCTCCCCCTTGGAGAATATAAGCTTGCTGAAGGCTCATTTTGAGAAGCATTTATTTTATTTTCCCCATTCACCCACTCAAGCACATACTGTTAGTTAGCAGAATCATCTACCACTGCAGATATGAATGCGTATTTCCCCCTATTTCTTCAATCTAAGACATAAGAGCAAGCTTTATTTATAATTCAATATTTCTTGCAGTCATTGCAACACCAAGCTGCTCTGTAAGTTGCTGGAACGGTGCGGTACTTATCCTTGGAATTTATTAGTTTGTTGTATTTTAGTCCCTTGCGGATTCATTCCAAGAACTTGCCCTCAGCACTTGTGTCTTAGAGGATATCTTTTATATTTTTTACTTTTCACAAGAAAGTGTAGCTTGTTTTGCTCTTTTATGATTTTCTTTGCTTCTTAGATGGCACCTTTTGGGTTGGTTTTTTGAAAACTCAACAGGCATACTACGGTATTGCACACCAACCATTTCGGGGATTGTATTCTTCTTAAAACTGAAAAGGCAGAGGAGTCAAATTACCACTTTCCGCGGTCACTGGGGAGAAACCACCAATTTTCGAAATATCGGTATATGACCAGGAGTTATATGTTAGTGAGTTTCCCTCCCTATTGGAGGATGTCTCCCCCTTGGAGAATATAAGCTTGCTGAAGGCTCATTTTGAGAAGCATTTATTTTATTTTCCCCATTCACCCATCAAGCACATACTGTTAGTTAGGCAGTTTCATCTACCACTGCAGATATGAATGCGTATTTCCCCCTATTTCTTCAATCTAAGACATAAGAGCAAGCTTTTATTTATAATTCAATATTTCTTGCAGTCATTGCAACACCAAGCTGCTCTGTAAGTTGCTGGAACGGTGCGGTACTTATCCTTGGAATTTATTAGTTTGTTGTATATATATATATATATCTATATAATATAATATATATAATGGTGTGTGTGGGGAGGGGGGGGGGGGGGGGGTATTTCTACCTTTTAAAATTCTATGATACTGTGAATAAAACAAAGTAGACTCCTTTGTCAGGACAAGAATATTGACTGTTTATTTAAAACCCTTCTTCACCTAAAAATATATTGTTGAATTGTGCAGTAATGAAGTGTTGTTGTTTTCTGGGCAGGTTTCTTCAAATGCGGCAGGTAGCTGATAGACTGGATGAGCTGAAGGACCCATTGATTTTGTATTACTTCTCATTCTTAACTTCTGATGAACAACGAAGTACTGTGGCAGAAGTGGGACTCCATCATCGCTGAGCATAGCACTTGCTCCACAGCTCGTCAACAGATAAAAGACATTCAGCAGTGTATACATCAATCTACCAAGTCGCCTGCAAGTACACAAAGGAAAGAAAGGCCTTGCTGTTCCTGTTTCATAAAAGACAACAGACAGAAATTGCATTGCAGTTGTACAGAGGGATTCTGCGGCAGTTTGAAAGGTACACTCTTTCTTTCCAGTATGTCAAACCAATGGCCCATAAACTTCATGCACAGATGTTAGGTGACGAAGCAATTCCTGTCACAGTTCATGAAACCGGAAGCATTGCCTGAACATGATGCTGCAGCAATTGCCGACATTAATGTTGAAGACAGAATACTCCATCTTCGAGACAGCCAACTTGGGGGGGCGAGTTCTGCTTTTCTCCACTTCAGATCTGCAGACGGGACCGAGTGAAACACCATTGGCTGCCATCATTTTGGAATGCTCTTCGACTTGCCTATGAATCAGGAGCAAAGGCCTTGAAAAAGTTGCCACTGACCAACAAGAACATATCAATCTTGCGGCTTTAGACCCAGGCTTGCAAAGGTCACACGGACAGCACAGTCTTTTCTATCCCTGGCCAGAAAATTGCCCAATGTCATTCCTGAAAATGACCTTGGGAAACTTGATGCGGAGCTCAAGCGTTATGGATCTGACACACAAGTCAGCAGTTTCCCTTCTGATGAAACTGATCCTGCTTTCCGACTAGACACAGACTGGTGGGTGCCAATAATGAAACTGAAAGAAAATGAGGAGCAGCGCTATCCAACCTTGTCTCTGTTGGTGAAAGCTTTTGTTAACAGTTTTCAGCGGGCCGCTTGTAGAAGGCAGCTTTCAATATCATGGGGGTTTATTGTCGAGGAGGATCGCACCTGTATTTCCCTTGAAAACTATGAGGCCACAGCAGTAATCAAACAAAGGCTTAAGGCAACCAGAAAACTGTTTGTGACCATGACTGTGATGAGGACATGAAAAGGTGTGTCATGAAAAGCAGAGCATGCTATCATTCTTCCTTGAACAAGGCAAAAACCCAGGGTGGGAGACAATTTGTGACTGGGACAAAATCAGCAGCAGCAGCCAGCAAACAGTCATCTACATCTGCAACAAAAGCACAGCCTTCAACCAGCAAGCAGTCATCTGCAACAAAAGCACAGCCTTCAACCAGCAAGCAGTCATCTGCAACAAAACCACTGCCTTCAACCAGAAAGCAGTCGTCTGCAACAAAACCACAGCCTGCAACCAGCAAGCAGTCATCTGCAATAAAACCACAGCCTTCAACCAGCAAGCAGTCATCTGCAACAAAACCACAGCCTTCAACCAGCAAGCAATCATCTGCAATAAAACCACAGCCTTCAACCAGCAAGCAGTCATCTGCAACAAAACCACAGCCTTCAACCAGCAAGCAGTCATCTGCAACAAAACCACAGCCCTTTAACCAGCAAGCAGTCATCTGCAACAAAAGCACAGCCTTCAACCAGCAAGCAGTCATCTGCAACAAAACCCCAGCCTTCAACCAGCAAGCAGTCATCTGCAACCCAAAAAAACAGCCTTCAACCAGCAAGCAGTCATCTACAACAAAGACACAGGCTTCAACCAGCAAGCTGTCATCTGCATCACACACACAGCCTTCAACCAGCAAGCAGTCATCTGCTTCTGCAACAAATACAACTCGGAAAGAATACTTTGAAAGTCTCAGGAAGAATCTTCAGCATGCTGGTGATTCATTTGAAACATTTCATAATGTAGCGAAAGAGGCAGAACAAGTTTTTCTAACAACATGGCCAGTGAGATGCATGCAGTGTTTGACTTTTTATCATACCAGGCAGAGATCCATGCAGCAGGACTCTATCCTAAAGATGGACCTAATTTGGTTCCAATAAGGATTTTTGGGGATGGGAACTGTTTGCCAAGATGCGCCTCATTCTTGCTTTTGGAAATGAAACCAAACATCCTGAAATGCGTGTTCGAATTGCAGTAGAATTAGCCGCAAATGAGGAGTTCTACTTGTCAGATGCCCATTGAAAAAGGGGTGCTCTTCAGCACAACCGCCTGATGTGTCTCTTTGCAAGCAATATGCCTCATTTTTCCCCACACTTTGGTAATGAAACACTGATCTCTGACAGCATTGGACACATCTTCGAAAGGAGGTGCTAAACACCATTGTGCCAGGTACATACATGGGTGCCTGGCACATGCAAGCAATTGCTAGTGTTCTCGGCAGCACCATCCACTCTGTGTACCCTGATTTGGAGGACATACTGTTAGAAATTTCCTTCATCGCTAGTCTGTCCCAGAGCAACTTGCCCAATTTCAACTACATGTACTGCATTTCCCAGGCAAACATGTGGAGCCGTATATCTGGGAAAGACCTTCGCGAGTGTGAATGGCATCCCAACCATTTTGTTGTGTGCCTTCCAGATACTGAGAGAAAATCTGAAAATCCCAGCAAAAGAAAAGCAAGTTCTCAGGACATAAGAGTTTTTTCACAAAAAAGGCAAAAGAGTGATGTTTTAAAAATTAGCTGTTAAAACTAAAATATAGACCATAAGAGACTGTCATTTCAATATTTTGCTTTTTATTTTTGTACTGCCCCTACATATAACATGGACATAACAGCAAAACAGACAGTTTTATTAGGCTGATGACGGAGAGTGCTCAATGCTTTGTCAAGTTTTGGGTCTAACAAGATGTGAGGCCTGAAGACAGAAATTGAGGTATAAAAAACTTTTTTTTTAAAGGTGATAGGTGAAAATGGAGATAGTGGACAGAAAGAGACAAAGACATGTGTGACCATATCACAAAAGGTGTGCAGGGTGACTGCAGTGAACTTTGTGTATAGAACAGTGACAGATGTTGTAAACAATGACGGGGCATCGCTGGCATTCTGGTCTGGCAAATTTTCTAACACGCCTTCATTTCTCATCTGGTGAGGAGACATATGTTTTGTGTGTTTTAGTACACGTGTATAATGCGTTTGTAATTGAAAATGGTCACTGTCTTTTCTTCTTCTTTTTTAAGCTAAGCCAGGCTTTTTTTTACATTAAAAGTATCTAAACACTATGTTAGCTATACACTTTTATGGGCAGTATGTGTCATTTCAGTTTCAGGCCTGGTGAAATTGGGGTTGTTACTTTCAGGCCTTAGCACTTTCTTTCTGTAGCACCCCTGCATTCAGTCGTTTCCCGTGTCATCCAGCAGTATCGTTCAATATCGATCACTCATTTTCCTTACTTCCTTCATTCTTTCCATTTTCTCACGCAGGGTGCATGCTATGTGTAACGTGTCGTCCATACCAACGGCCAAACTGGCCTACTCTTTTTCCGAAGTTGGTATGGGATTTTACGTGTGTGCAAGATGTTATGCCATGCGTTTCACGACACGGAACCTCGGTTTATAGTCTCATTCGAAGGACTATCATGTATCATTCAACAATTAGATCATGCTGTAAGCTTCCAAACAGATATACTCCATTCCAGCCTGTTTGTATTTCATCCCCTTAGTATCTAGGATGGCTGTCTTATTTTTACTGAAAAAAAAAAAGAAGATTCATTCATGATATGGTTTGGTGTATGATCACAGCAAAGTGGATCCACAGAACATTTTTGCCAGCTTAAAATGTTTCATGGTGACACTCATTCAGTTTGGCAACAGAATCAGTTTTTGAGGCTTCTGTCCAGTCAGAAGATGTTTTTCTCACTACGTTGGTCTATTTTAAAAGAAAAAAAATGACTTGCAGAAGCCCCTTATAATGATCACTTTGGTACCGGAACAGAAAACACAAACAAGTGACATAAATTCAATCTGTGCTTTCCCCTAGCAAGCTCTGTAGGAGGGTCAATTAAGATCAGCCTACAGCTTTGCAAATATTTTAACCAGCTGTTCTCAATTACCTTGCTAAAACACCGCAATGATGGGAGGCAAATGTGTCTGGGAACAAGCGATTGTGAAGAATGAATAGAAGTGGCAGGGCTGAATTAAAAAGATGCTGACAGTACTCTGCACTGACAATGAGAGACAAAATTATGCTGGCATGTTTTTGTGTATGATTTGATGCAAAGCTGAAGAATGGACCAAATGCAAAGAAATTGCTCGATGAGCATGCTTAAAACAGTCCCCCCCCCCCCCCCCCCCCCCCCCCCCCCCCCCACCCCCCCCCCCCAAAAAAAAAAGAAGCAGAAACTGATTTTTATGTGTTCAGGTTTTACCTGACCTCCCCCTCCACCCCCCCCCCCCCCCCCCCCCCCGTCTCTCCAGTTTGCTAATGTTTTGATCAGAATATATTTGTTGTACATCAAAAGTCACCAGTTTCAGTTGTGCATGTGTATTCTCAGTGCCTGAAAGCGTGTGACACGGCACAGTGTGGTAAACACAATGCTGCGAAACAGTCGGTTCTCAGTGAATTGCAAGAACTATGCCAACTCCCCACTCAGAAGATCATGCTGTGAGTACCACCTGTGACATGGACCTGCTTTGTTGATTGGTTCCACATGTTCACCTCATTCTTGTTGTTAATTGGGTTGAAACAGAATGGGTTGTTGATTTATTTGTGTGTGGGGGGGCACAGTTCACCTCATTCTTGCCGTTAATTGGGTTGAAAGTAATGAAAGAGAATGGTTGTTGATTTATTTGTGTGTGTGGGCACAGTTCACCTCATTCTTGCCGTTAGCCTTTACCAGCCGAGTCATCTAATAATGGAGGACAGGATTTCTTTCCCTCGAGCCGAGTCATCTAAGTCTGGATGACGGACAGACAGTACATTCTGCCGTGTCGTCCACTATCAGATGACGGGAACATAAAAAATTCCTGCACTTTCCATACAATTATCCAAGGGAAATAAGCTCTGTAACTAGTCTTGGGGATGTTGGAGCGAGTTGTAGACCATACTTTCAGTGGCCTATTGTGAACTTGACTGACCCCAGGAGCTTTGAAACAAAGAAACTGGCGGCACCGGCATGCGACACGTATTTCATGTGCCAGAAAAAATGTTGGTCAGGCGAAGGGTTGGTAGCGATTTCTCACTCAATGAAGTGCTTGAAAATTCGCTACATTAGAGCCACACCGGATTACCTCCAAATTTTGGGTTTTTTGGTGCATTGTGTGTCTTTTCATGGTCTTATCAAGAGCTCCAAACCTGGTGATGTGATGTTGCATAATAGCGAGATAAAGCGAAAAAACACTTGTGGCACAGAGCAAGATTACCTATGTGTTTGGAGCAACAGCGGAACATCCGGCTTTAACCAACTGTGCTGAGAAAGAGGATATGTTAAGGAAAGGAAGGGAGGGTAGGCTACCTCTGTAACACTTGGCTGATACTCTTCCCTGCTGTGAAAGATGCTGGCAGCAGGAGAGGGAAAACGTCTGCCTTCCTCATTACACTGATTTATGGCCTGCTCTGCCATGTGGGAGGGGAGAGGCTAGGACGGTCAGATAAAGAGCGCGCTACACCAGGCTTACTACTGGAAGTCTGGTTTGCTCCAAATTATGAAGAGCCCTAGCGAGGCAGTTTTCAAGCAAGGAATGACTATTTTTTGTAAATGTGTGTTTTTTATGTTTTCTGTTGAATACTATTTGATGCTGCTAACAGCACTTATACATTACAACTTGAACTTGAACCATTGTGAGTTATGTGACTGTAGAAGTACTCGTGTGACTTCTGCCATTGTTTTAAAAACTTCAAGTCGGCATTTCTCAAATCTGCCATTTTGGAGATGAACCGGTGTGCCTCTGAAGTAGCGAAATCATATTACAAAGTGGATCTGTTGATGAGGGGAGTGATAGAGAGAGAGAAAACTTTGAAAGAGAAGAGGAAAGTGAATTGTTTGAAGATGCAGCCATCCCTTCATCTTCTGATTTGGTGTTGTAAAAGAACAGAATAGAATGCAAACAAAGCATTTTTTCTACTTGTCAGACTGTTTTTCAACGCACACTCGTGTGTACACATTGAAAGTAAATGATTTGAAATTACTATGCTCGATTAGTTGAGTGTTTGTTCTTTCCTGTGACACCTAACACAAGACTGTCAGTTGTTGTCTAGCTACCATAAAAATGAATTAAAAAGTGGCCAAATACCAGCCGCCGTGGCGAAGTGGTTAGCGTCACGGACTCCCGGCTGGGAGGTCGTGGGTTCGAATCCCATCAGAAGTCGTGTGGGTTTTTCTGCTCCTACCCAGAGTTGAGTTGCTGCGGACTCAGTTGGGAAGACTGGGACCACACAGTCGAGTTTCATCCACTTAATGGTTGCGTTTCTGAGAGTGTTGCTCAAATTTCCTGACCAACACTGTAGGTGCCTGTATCTCTCGGGCCTGGTTGACACCGGGATAGATTATGAAAGGAAGTGTAGAGTACAGCCCTGTCATGTAGTCTCAGACCGAAATGGAAATCTGTAGCATCTTAATCATCCTCATTCTCATCGATCAGCATAAAAAAAGTCTCAAATTCTGTGGCCCTTCATGCCCTGCTCTCATGGTGACCTCAATTTCAATGTCCTCTCCACGTCTGTGGCCTTGGTTTGGTTCTGTCGGGGTCACCGGTATCGGTGAATCCATGGGTTTTGTTGTGGTGGGACGGTGGCGCCCTTCTGTTATGGGTTGAAAGATGAAGATGGGCTCATTGCCAGTGCGGCTTTACAATTATACGTCATAGGTTAACAGTGGGTTGTTGATTTATTGTGTAGTGTGGTGTTCACCTTTGTGTATTGGGTTGTAGAACGAATGGCTGCTGATTTGCACCACCGAATGTGACTTGGCATTTTGGTGAGTAAAATCTAATGGTGGGTTGCTTTGACACTTGACATTTCTTCCCTGTGGATTGTGTTGGTGCACTAACTGGTTAGAGGACCGAACTGTGGACTGTGACGGGTTCATTTAGTTGTACAGTGGTTGCACTGCCCTTGAGTGGTGCAGAGGCTTAGGCACAAAAAAAAAAAAAAAAAACAAAAGGCCAAATTGCCGCGCGGGTTAATAGCACGCTATGCACAAGTGTGCGCGGCAGGGTATCGTGCGTCCATGCCGCTCTCGGCTGAGAAGTGTTTTAATTGGGTTGACTCCGTTTGAAGTAAAGTGATTTGATGTGCGTGTGGCACAGTTACATTTTTAATTTGTGTAAATTGGGTTTTAAAGTAATGCAAACAAATGGGCTGTTATTTTTGTGTGGCAGTGTTACCTAAATTGAGTTAGATTAAGTTGAAACACTTATGAAGTGTGGGTAATTTATTTGTGGTGGGCATGTTTCACTGGTTATGTTTAGTTGGTGTTGAAAAGAAATGGTTGTTGATTTTTGTGGTGTTGTCTTTGTTTTTGGGGGAGATAAAATTAAATGGATGTAGTTTGTGCACTTTTTTTGTATGAGATTTTAATGGTCTCTAATTTGTTAATTAAAAATTCCATTTATAATAACTTTTGACTCGATTCAATTTATTAGTGTTACTTACCTTCCCGTTTTTGTGGAACAGGTTCAGTTAAAATCTACATAATGTTACAAGGTTCATTTAACATACCTACATTAGTCTCAGGTTTGGACTTGCCTGTCATGACATTTGCCTGGACACTGCATTGTTCAGAGACTATCGGGTATCACGTCAACAGACCGACAAACGAAAGAATGAACATTTTCTTTCTTTCACTTGAATCACAAAGTACTCCTGGGGACCACTTCCGTAACAATAGTTGTCTTCAAATTACATGGATATTTAAAGCTTATTGTATAAGCCATATTGAAATGAAATGGAGGCTCACCCTCCACAGGTGGAAACATAAGGAAGAGATAGTTACAAAGTTAAGACTTAGACAAAGAAAGCATGGGTAGTGCATTTACCTTCAGGCTTGTACATTTTTGCATGCCTTTTAACAAATGTAAATGGAGTGGGAAGAAAGGAGTTGAGATCCTGTAAGAGAGCCCTAAAGGCAGGACAGTTTCAAAGCTAGACTGTTACCAGGAATTTCATTGTGCTGTTTAGATGAATATGGCAAAAATACAAATGTTGAAAGGTTGTTGGACAGATAATGAATTGACAGCAAATGTGTGCTTGCTGCTTGACCAAGCTTGAATTTGGCATGAACTGTTTTAGAACAATCGTTAACAGTCTGAAAAAGTTAGGAATCATGTTAAATCAGACTTCTGGAGTAAGTGTATTTTTTTCACCATCTTTGAGCAACAGCTTGGTTATTGTTAAATAACAGTGGTTCCATAGTTTTATTTTCCAGGAGTAGTTTACCCCATTGATTTTTTTAAGGATGTTCAATTTCAGTTTACCATTTCTTAAGGATATTAGGTAACCATAAACTTGTATTACTTATGTTGAAATGTTTGACAAAAGTGTGTTGTCTTTTGGACATAGTAGTTGATTTTGTATGAGCTACCCTCACAGTTCCTGATGTGGCCCTTTGCGGTCGGCTGGGCTATAAGCAACATTATCTTATCTTATCTTACCCTCACAGTTTCAACAGATTGACTTGCTGTCTTGTATTTCTCTGGAAGCAAAACTTCACTCAAGCTGTTTCAAAGGATCCCACATAAATGAAGTGTTTTAATTACACATACTATACCGTGGCTCACTAATGCAATAAGCGGCAGCAATTTGCTATCCCTGCCTCGTAAACAATAAAGTCCGTACGGACAACAAAACACGGCGCACGCAATTACAACATCTTGGCCGGCGAGGAAGGCCCGCCTATTTTTAACGAGCGCCCAACCTCCCTTCCCCGCAGTAGCACTCCCACCTCCCCCCACCCCCATCCCATCCCTCTCGCATCGCCCGCGCATTCCATCCCAGCTTCTCTGTGGCGAGGTACACGCAGCGCGGAACGGCAACATCACTGTGGCGAGGTACACGCTGTGCCGATCGGAATGTGTAATGCTGGTCTGCCCAGACATGGGTCGTAGGGTCCTTTGAAGTCCTTTAAAGTCCTTATATTTAGAATTTTTCAGAAAAGGCCTTTAAAGTACTTTAATTTGACCAAGAGGTCCTTTAATATTTTGTCAAGGGCCTTTAAAATGCAATTTGGTCAGTTAAAGTCTTTTAATTTTGCGATACAAAAGAATACTTTCGGTTGCGGAAAAGAACTTCAGGTATGAAATCAAAAGATCGGCATTTCTGTCGGGTCGCGCAAGCAGACGATGCTTCTCACAGCCAGTTTCCTCGCAAGTCTCGCGTTCGAGATTTGACGATACTTCCAGGCGCCATCTTGCATCGTTCACACGTGTTTACCTGCTGAAAATTTTAAGCCCAGTTTTTCGTCCACAATGCCGGGCAAATGTTCATTTCAAGATCGTTGGCTGAGAGACAAGGATTACAAGGACTGGTTGCAGAAAGTTCTGAGCGACAAACATGTAGCGCGCTGTGCGTTTTGCGATTGCTCCGTAAACATCGCCTCAATGGGAGAATCCATGCTAAAGCAACACGCAAAAAGTGTGAAGCATCAGAAGAAAGAGAAACAGCATCAAAGTGACAGTAGATGCAGTGTTGCTGATTTTTTCGCTGTTGGTTCAACGCAGCCCCAGAGTCATGATGATTCACAGCCAACTTGACAGCCTGAACCGACACATCAGGGATGAAAACTCCTCCGCCGTTTCCGCCGTCTCCGCCGTTATTTTTTCGCATCTCCGCCGAAAGAAAAAGTCTCCGCCGAAAAATTATTCGAAGAGTGAAGCTCAGAAACGATCTCAACTTGTCTGCACAGCGAATTTCTTCTCTGTCGGTAATATTCTCAAACGGCGTAGTTCTCATTCTGCTTCCTTCCAGTATCATTCTCATCATGGCGTCGATTCACAGCGAGAGTTTGTCGCCAGTGAGTGGAAACAAAACGGGGAAAAAAAAAGAAAGAAGTATGTGAACCACTAGAAGACCGAGTGGCTGCAGAAGGACGTGTGTGACCGCAGAGTCACGGATGTAATAAGAAAACATGACAAAGACGGCGAATTGAAGTGTTTTGCGAGCCTTGCCAAAAACGTGTCTACTTTGGTAGTCGTGGCTTTGTGGCAATCAGAGATCACATCGAGCGTCCCAGTCACCAACAGAAAATGTGTGTGTTTCCCACACCATTACAGCATGTTTTCAGATCATTTGGTATGCAACAATCTACGTTTCATTTCCAATGATAGTTTGACTCCTACTCTGATTTTTCTAAAAGTTCCATTTCGATGGTAGTTTTCATTCTGACTCTGATTTACTTAATATAAAAAATTACTTCTTTGAAGTCCTTTTTTACAAAAACAAAAATGATAAGCACTCAAGCTTTCGGGTCTTAGACCCTTCATCAGGAAACACTAAACAGTAAACACAAGCGAAAAACAGGATAACAAAACAACGGAGGAAAAAACAACAACTCCGAACCCACTGGAGAGATGAGGAATTGAGTACTTCCACTCGTAAGAGTCTTCAAAGCAAGGGAAAAACGTCAAAGTGACAAAAAAAATATAAAAGAACAAATGACATCAAATAAACTGATGTCACAACAGTATTGTGTAACACTTTTCCCCAGGTATAATGCAAACGTTTGCTACATGTATTAGGTGTCTGCTAACAGCCCCTCTATGAAATCCTTTTCCACCAGCCCACTCCCCCCACTACCTATATACTTCCTCTACTCGTCCTCCTTCTCCCTCAACCCCCACCCTCACCCCACAACACACATACCCCACACATTTCGCCCCCTCCCCCCCCCCACCCCAGTCCCCTACCCCACCTCACACACACACACAACCCCCCCCCTCCCCCCCCACACACACCACAAGCACCCCCCCCCCCCCCCCAAACACACACAAACTTGTCAAGGGTGGGGGGGATATGATAAGTTGTAAGGGGGAAGGGGGGGGGGGTGTGTGTGGTGTACTGTTGTGACATCAGTTTGTTTTGATGTCATTTGTTCTTTTTTGTGTTTAGTGTTTCCTGACGAAGGGTCTAAGGCCCAAAAGCTTGAGTGTTTTTTTTTTAAAAGGACTTCAAAGTAATCATTTTTCATATTGTGTTTATTGAAGTCCAGCAGTCGTTTTCATACATCTGATTTACTTAGTTTGATTTCCCACTCTGATTTACTTATCTACAGGCCTTATTCTTTATGTCCTGAAAGCACTGTTTGTCAAATTTTCTTTAGCTACAGTTCTGAGGATTCATACCAAATGTTTGCTTTGTCTCAATTGACATAGTTTCTTTCCCATATCCAGCTTCATGGTGTTGAAAGCGTTCTAAAAAAGATTTGTTTAGAAGCAAAAAAGTATTTCTAAAGATTTTAAAGCCTTAAATACAAAAATGCTTCGCTTCGGGGCCTGCCCCCTCCCCCCGCCGAGCTGTTCCCAGGGTGCCCCCGCCCCCCCCCCCGATCCCCCCCAAAATTCCCCTTTTTTTTTAAAAATTTTTTTTCATCCCGCACAGTTTCAGCGTCCCCCAAAGCAGTCTGATAAAAACCTTTTTGGTGGGTGTGCCCAGACCGTGTACCTCTACAAAATCATGAATATTTTCCAGGGGAAAGGTCTTTAATTAGGTCCTATGGTCATAAATCCGAACCATGGAGATGGGGGGGTGAAGGAGGGGGGGTGGACAAAAAAAAAAGGGCGATAGTGAAGCCCAGAAGGGGAAGTAACAAGTAGAAAAATTTTTTCGATTATCCCCCTTCTGCAACATGCATCGGGTTTCCTCCCTTACACACACACACCACACACACACACCACACACAACGCTCACTCACACACACACCACACACACAACACGCTCACACACACACACAACACACACCCGAAACCCAAACCCAGCTTTTTTATTCTGGGCAGTCTTGGTGGAAGGGGTGAGGATGGGACAAGAAAAGGGGGAAAGGGGGAAAACGAAAAGGATGCTGGTGGTCCGAAATGTAGGGGCGGACTATTTACAGTTTTAGCTCCAAAACTAGATTTGGGGCGCCTTCCCACTGAAAGGTGAAGGGGGGGGGGTAAACAGGTCTGGTGGTGTGAGGGGTGCGTGGGTTTGCATAAATTGGTGAGAAAGATCCACACCCTAAAAGGGGAGAAAGACAGCCCTGGAAAGGATGCCAAACAGTTGCGTTAAGCTGAGCACTATGCCTCAAAGCCCAGCAGCAAAGCAGCTTAGGCCTTAGAAAAACCCCAATGAACGTGTATTTTTCCAAAAATAAACAAAAACAGTGCCCCTCTTGGGAAAAGGAAAACTTGTCAACAAACAAAAGAGCTAAGCAAATGTAAAAAACCGACAGAGAAAATATTTCGAGGCCCCAATTTTTTTTTGGGTAGGGCCCTTTTCTTTGGGCCCTTTAAAGCCTTTTTTTTTGTTCATAAGGGATACCTGGAGAAAACCCAGAGCCAAAAAAGGGGTTTTGGGCGAACTACTGAAAAATTTCTGCGTGTCACCCCGGGATCGCCCTTTGGGCGGCTTGCTATAAACAACTTTAAAAATTTAACTGTACTCTGGACCGACAAGGCAGAGAGAGAGGAGAGCAAACGCAAGCACACGAAAGAGAGGAGAGCAACAGACAAGAAAGAGACAGATGGGGGCAAAAGAACCCCACACACACAAAACCCTTTGGGTCTAATATCATTTTATGGAAAGACTTAAATTGAAGAAAACAAAAAAAACAACCAACAAAACCTTTTTAAAGACCCATTTTTCCCTCGGACGATTAACAAATTTTACTTAAAAACGGTGCCTGTTTTCTAGTTGAACGCGCTCGGTTCTTCTGCGTGTGTGAGTTTCCGGCGGGGTTTGTGTGTGGTTTTGAATAGGAATTTTGATTTTAATCATGTTTATTTTTTAAACTTTACATTAAAAACTTACACACCACACACAACACCTTACACACACCACACAACACACACACACACACAAAGAAATTATACTAGGGGTAAACTTACGCCACTTTTTTGCTGTCCTCAAAACGTTGTCAAGCCCATTTCCCAACGCAGACGTAAACACACTTTTCTACCAACACGTTTTTTTTGCGTTTTTTCATGCTTTTTTTTTTTTTTTGCTGGAGTGAAACAGTTTAATTTCCACATAAACTGAAAAATTTTGGTTTAGCGGTTCATGCATTTGTTTTTGCGGGTTTTGTAACAGCTTAATTTCCACTAAACAGAACAATTTTAGTGGCATTTTAAAGCTTTTTTACGCATTTTAACATCTGATTTTTTACACACACACACACACACACCATTGGTGGGAGAGAGAAAAAGGGGGAGATAGAGAACAAAGCAAAGCGAGGGGGGGCAAAAGAAAAGTGGGGGGGAGGCAATGCAAGACAGGAAGAGGAAGACAGAGAGTTTTGTACCAGGGGTTGTGAGCGTGGTGGATGTAGGATGTACCATCATTGTTAAAACCCCTAAACTTTTTACTTATCACGGACTGCCCCGTTACATGGAAGATGATAATAATAGTTTTTTTTTTCCTTTTATGAAAACAACTAAGAAGTCCACAACTGTTTCTCTTTAATTTTTCCTGAACTGTTTTGGGAAATTGTCGCTTTGGTTGCCAGCCAGCAAGTACTCACCATGGGGGGACAGAGGGGGGGGTTGGGGTGGGGTGGGGCTTTAAACCAGTTATTCTACAGTAAAGTAAATGAACATGAAAAAAAAAAAAAAACTTTTTTACACTTAAAAGAAAGCATCTTATGGTGCAGGCAATGAACAAATAACACGGGGCTGGGTTTGAAAAGAACACGAACAAACAAACTGGGACTACTGACATACCAAACCAAAAGCGGGGCGATTTTTTTCCGTAAAGCAACAACAAAAACAAGGACAACAACCAGTCGCCAACCCAACCATCCAAACTAAAAAAGAAAAAAAATTTAAAAACAAAAAGCTTTAAAACTAATGGACACGGACAAAAAGAACTGACCAGACTAATAAACTAAGAAACAAAAAAAGATACGGAATTTGGAAACCGAGATAATGCAAAAACTATCAGCTGCCATTCATGTGATACAGGCGTGCAGTTTTCGGGTGAAAGACGCGCACACCACACACACACACCACACACCCACAACACACCAATGTTTTCCATTGCTAAAATTTTTGAATGTTACTTTGCCTTTCTTTTTTTTTCTTAGGCGTGCCCTGCTTTAGGGGGGATTGCATCCATTCTCTTCAGATAGGCCACCTCGGGTCATCTTTCTAATACCCCATGCTCTGCGCTTCAGCGGGGTGACATGGCATGCAAAAACCCTTCTCCCCCTTTCAAGAAAAGCTAACCCAAATTTCCACCTCTGACCATCAGCACAGTTGTCTTAAAGGGTTTGGCGCTTTGGGATAACAGATCTGAGACCAAAGTACTTCTAACATTCATTACGGGGCGTTTGCGATTTTGGATCCTTTAAAGTCCCTTCCAACAGGCGGCTGAGCCGTAGGCTGTACAGGGAATAAGCCTTGTTCAACTGGTTTTTACGTTTTATTTCTCTTCCTATGGCCTAAATGTTTTGGGCGTCTGCATACTATTCACTGTTTTCTCAAGCTTAAAAGAAAACCTAATATCTCTGCTTTGAGGTTTTTTGTTGCAGGTTTGCCGAAAAAAAAGGCCACTGTATGGGCTTCTTCACATCCGTTCTTTAAAAGCACAGACTCAACTGAAACACCTACCGCCCCTTCCCCCCTTTCTTGAAAGGTTAAGGCCTTTCAGTGAAGATATTTTTTCGACTTTGACGCACTCTTCACCCTCCAAACACTTCTTTGAAACCCCGGTGGTCCCCTTTTCAGGGCTCTACCCCCTTCCGCCTCTTTCAGGGACATACTTTTTCAAACCGGACACTACTGATTTCCGGGGACCATGCAGCGGTACACATATCACAACCACACAACATTAAATGAAACTTACCAATTTACACGTAAAACTTCAAATGCTACTTTGCTTCAGCGCATGAAACCTTTTTCGATGTCCGAGTCAGGAAAAATCAATTTAACGCCTCGTTTGCTTTTCCATGCAGCCCAGCAAATTCAGTTCAGCTCAAGGTCAAACCCTCACGTTTTAGCCTTAGACGTCAAAATTTCCGACTGTTGACGCGGCGCGCTGAAAGAATCCGCTAAGTTACAAGATTTCTCCGCTCTCACGGGTTTTTTTGTTCTTCTGTCTTTTCAGGGGCCATGACGGGGGTTTTCTCCCACCTCCAATCCGATGGAAACTCACATGCACAAATTTCACAAACGCTAATCTCGATCTTGCCCGCTTTATGAAAAGCCAGGGGGTTTCCCTAATTTTACAGGAATGCTGCCGACTTTTTTCTTCTTTAGAGAAGCCCCATATCGAGATCGCCGTCGGGATTTTTAAAGTTTCCGTGTTTCGCGTCCATTTTCTCGCTTTCAAAACCGGGAAACGGGGTGCGCATGCGCAAGGTCATTCGCAAAAGTTTGGGGTCTTTTTGACGGAATTTTTTCAATGGCCACACCCAATCGTAAGCGTGATCAGCTACAACTCGACTTCGTTTTTTTTTTTTGTTGTTTTTTTTTTTCCCAATTTTTTTTTTTCGCGGACAAAGAAAAAAAAAGTGATTCCAGGGACAGGCTTTCGATTCATTTTCGGGGGGCAAATACGGGTACTCGGGGACGGGGACAGCCATGCCCCTTACATTGGTTCCTCTTTCTTTGCCAACACGCTATCCTTTTTTCAAAACATAGCACTTTCTTTTTAAAAGATCAGAGCTTCTTTACAAATTTCCCAAAAAGGGTTGAAAAGGAGGGGCGACATGATCTAGTTCAATTCCCACCATTCGCAAAATAAAATTCTGGAACACTTGGCCTGAGATTTTTTCCCACCTTCTTTCACAAACTGGCATGCATTTTTTTTTCTGCCTTTAAGCGTTCTCTGTTTGATAAACCCCAAACCGATCACGCACTTCTTTTTTGCTTGTTCCCTTTTTGGGGTACACCCCAACATGATACCACCCCGACTCCAAAAGCCCCCTACATTTTCAGAGGAAATCAAATCCCCAAAAGGGAAAAGTCAAAATTTTTTCCCTTTTTATGTTGTTTGTGCAAGCCGACTGATCTGCTGCTTTTAAAGGAAACAAACATTTTTATTTTTCACGCGTCTTTGCCTCTACATCAACCGGAAACAGTTTTTTCCTTTGCATTGGGGTTTCAAAAATTTGCGACAGACATACCCGTTTTAAACTGCCACCCCCAGATCACCTCCAAATTTTACCCATATTTCATTTTCAGGGAAAGGTTTATGAAAACCAGTCAACACTTCTTTCTTCATACTGGCTAGTATTTTTTCAGAATTTAGGCAAATCTTCAACCCTACCACAGGGGGACTTTCTTTTTTTTCATCCTGTTTGTTTTCTGGTCATGAAAATTTTTTTTTCCAGTCTACCCAACTTTCCCACTTCAAACTGTTTTTAAACTTTCTTTTTTTTTCCTCACTATCAAGTGTATCCCTCCTGTTTTGTATCTTCCTAAACGCCTCTTTTTGGGCCCCAATCACAAAATTCTTTCTTTTATTTTTTTTGCCCGTTTTTTCAGTGATGTTCCTTTTAAAAAACCACACTTTTTTGTATCTCGTCCCCTTTTTTTTTTTCCGGTGAAAACTAAGCTCAGTGCTTTGCGTTTCAAAAAATCAACTCCGAAGCCCCTGAATATTCTTTTGCGGATTTGGCAAATTGCTGTCCCTTTTTTTCTAGGGGTAACTTTTCAAAGGCTGAAGACTTTTTGGGTTTTTATATCTTTTTTTGAATATAGCCGACCCTAGTTTGCATGCAACATCTGTCACTGGATTTTTCCATTTTATACGGACTAAACGAGTGAGTAATTTTTTTCCCACGTCAAGGTGCACACAAATCTTCTAGTGGGGCAACAAATTTCTTTTCTCAGTTTTTGGGTGACAGGCTTCACTTTTTGTGTGTTTTTTTTTGTCCCGAAACAGTGAATCTTAAAGAGGGCTATTTCAGGTCCACACTGAGGTTTTATTTCCCGAAAGTGCAGTCATTTTATACCCATCATTCGTTTTGGGCGAAACTGCCTATTGTTGGGATCATTTTAAAGAAGTCTGGCCTTCGGGGATTGAGAAACCAAAGCCCCTTTTTTCAGTCTTTTTGAGGGTTTACGATGCTGAAAGGGTGAACAGCTCCTCTGTCACTCTGCAGCTTCTGTTCTGGGAGTGTTTTTTCTGCTGAGAGATTTTCTTTACAGGACGACTGAGGGTATTGCAAGAACTTCACTTATGTCGGGCCCCACTTTAGACGTCCATTGCGTGACGTTGCGAATTGACTCATCACAAATACAGGAGGGCCTGTATTTCAAGCTTGCCACTATTCCCTCAACTTGTCATCACTCTATCTATTTTGGTACAAATGGTGGCTTTCCGCCGCTATTCTCTTCAATGTTCTGCCCAAATACCCCATCGAAAAAAACGGGACTGCAGAAATTTTCACCTAAAAACTACCTGGCAAGCGACCCTTTCTTTACTGCACACGTTTCCTTTCTGCACTGTTTTGTTTTGATTTCTAGGGGCCAGTTTTCCTTTTTTTAAAAGGCCTTTTGGGCTGTTCATGAAACGGGGCACCATGCAACAGCTTCTTCAATCGTTGGTTCAAACTCATCCACAGGCAGTGACGGCATCGTTTTTTTATTATTGGGGAAACAGCACTTTTTTTCCGTTTTATATAAACCTAACAATTTTACACTTTTTCTAAGTACAGCTTGCCCTCTTTCTTCAGAAATATAAGCCCATAAAGTTCCAGTTCGTGCATTTTATTGCAAAAATTGTTTTCCTTAACGGGTTTTGGCTTTGACCGACCCCCACAACACATAAAGAGTTCATCTCTCTGTAGATTTGTTCTGTGTGCTGAAAGACGCCCTCTTCATCACACACACACACACACAACACACACCACACACACACACACACACACACACACCCACACACACAACTAGACACCCAAAGGGCGGGATGACCTTTCATCACACACAACTTATAAAAAAAACACAGGAGACAACAATTTGTCACTGACCCAACACTCTCCTCTCCTATCTCTCTTCTCTCTCTCACCTCTCTCTCCCTTTTCCCTCTCCTCTTCTCCTTCCCCTCTCTCACACGCACGCCACCAACCACGCACACCGCACGTGGCAGCACACGCGCGCGCACACCCACACCCACACAACTGCAACAAAAAAAATCAATCATTATAATCAAAGCACAGGGGCGGGGGACTGAATTGTAGTTAGTTTAAAACGGGGGGAAAACTCCGAATTCTTTAAATGAAGAAACACGGGAAAAAAAGATGATCCCGCAATGACAAAATCGTAAGCAGCAGGAAGAGACAGACAACAACCAGAGAGAGAGGGGGAGGAACGAACAGCACAGGCCCGCAGGGACACCACGCGCGTGTTAAAAACCCACACAGACAGTGACGTCGACACGGAAAAGGCTTACTGACCCCAAACCCGCCAACCCTTTCGCATTTCGCGTAATTTATTACGCCCAAGTGATAATTCTTACGCCCTTACGCATTTAGCCAAAACATTACGCTTTGAAAGTTTTCAACAAAAAAAAAAAAAAAAAAACGGACGAAAAAAATCGGCTTATGTACAGACAGGCACGGCGCCGTGCGTATAACCAGTGGTCTTCAAGAAGCGTTTCCGGTCATGCGCACTTCGTTTCACCATCTTTACCATTCAGCGAAGTTGGCGTTGTTTTGAATTTTTAGCTACGAAAATGTCGAAACGTGGAGTAGAAAGTTTTGGACAAGATGCAAAAAAGAAAAAACTTGGTCAGAAGTTCCGAAAAGAATACTCGGAAAAGTTCCCTGCATACGACCTTCGGCTAAAGGTGTAAATTGTGCAGGGTGTACCACTTGCGAGTCGGACTTCACAATTTCCAATCGCGGGATGGTGGATATGAAGCGTCACCTTGAGTCACGCAAACACATCGATTCCTCAAAGTACAAACGCGCCGAATTCTTCCAGCATTACATAGTTTTTTTTCAGACTGTAGACACCTCAAAAGAGGATGAAATTAGGAAAAGGGTAATTCGGGCTGAAGCATTGGTGGCCGGATTTTTCTTCGAGCACAACATCGCTCTTAGTGCAGCTGACCATGCATCCCAGCTTTTTAAAGAAGCGTTCTCAAATTCGGAGATCACCAAACAGTTCAAGAGCAGTCGAACAAAGACAACACACATGTAAGGACCCTTCTCATGGAAGCCTAAACTGCTGCTGCATCTTGACTGCAGAATGGACCGTTTGTGTTGGGGGTTGATGGAAGTCAGTAAAGGGGGGTGACAAATTCTTTCCTGGATGGTGCGATACTTAAAAAAATGACGCAATCACCACTGAGCTGATAGCCAACCCCACATGCACAGAATCAGCAACAGGGAGAACATTCTTTTGGGTTATATATTTTCTTAATTTCATGTTCCCAGTTTCTCTCCATCTTCGAACCCCCCCCCCCCCCCCCCCCCCCCCCCCCCCCCCCCCCATCCTCAAGTCCAAATCTTTGCCAAGTCATTACTATCAAGACAGTTGAGTTGTTGGCCAGCGCTTGTTTTTTTCCCCCACTATTAGATTGTTCGTCTTTTGTATTTGTCTGACCTTATTCAAGTTTAAAAGGCTGTGCCAGTCTTGAATAAAAGTTACTTTGTGTTAGGTTTCCTTTTGGGAGCAAACGTTACCCCACTTGTTTACTGTTTATTGTTTACTGTTCCCTGCCTCATTTCATTTCCAATTTTTAGGTTGTTTCTGGCGCACTATCAAGCCTTGGTGTGCCATGCCATAATGGTTTAGGGGATTTGTGTGTGTTTCCAGTGTATTCTACATTTTCATAATTTGTAGAGATTTCTTGTGACACTTAAAAGAAAAGCTTGTTTTTTGAAGAAAAGTAAAGTTCACAAAAAATTTTGTGTACAATTTCATCGCATCGTGTTTGTTTGAAAAAAGGTAAATGTCGCGCTTGATTACTCTTAGCTCTCAGAAATTACACATTTCTGCCTCACTGAGCTTCAATTCTTACTCATTGGTCTCTTAGGAGGTTGGCAGGTCTGTGAGCCGGGAACAAGCACGGTTTTTAGTACTTTAACCACCCCACGTATAGCCTTCCAGCGGCCTGTTGCCGGTATATGACTTTGATAACTTAATACTGGAAACTAAAAACTTTCCTGATAACAATTGTAAAAACGGACAACAAACCCCAAAAGACCTGAATTTAAGTTTTAATATTGTCAACAAACCCCAAAATGCACGAATTTTACTTATCTCAAAGAAGGAAACGTTTTCCCGTCGCTCGCACTGATGGATTTAGTGTTTTGAAGATCTGGACAAGAGCTAAGACTATTTGAACACGGCAACCACCGAAGATGATGAACTGCAGTATCCAAAACACACCGAAATTCGCACTTTTTGCACAAATTCACCACAGAGAACACCACGCGCAACTATGGCGGGTAGCGTCGTCCTTCTTTCCTGCTGCTGATGCTGGTCGAGGTGCGCGCGTTCACGCTGATTGGTTAATAGCGGAGCGCTTTGTTTAGCTGCCGGCCAGTAAAATGGCAAAGTCTTGCTCACACTGAGCGCGAAGAAAAACGACGGGGTCTCGTGTGCCGTGAAAACCCTTGAAAGGGCCTCGTGCCTTGCGCATGCTCAGAACCATCCTCTTTTCTCGGCAGCCTTTTCCCGTTAAGCCTCGTGTACACGAGCAGCTAAGTATTTTTTTGCTTTTCTCTCAATCGATCGATTGTTGTTGCTGTTCTTTGGTGTCCTTGCTTATGTTTTCACTTAAGGCAGGCCTGCCTACCGTCCCGGAATTCGCGGGATTGTCCCGCAAAAAAAAAAAAGGCAATAAATCCCACATGTCCCTCGAGTTTAATTTGCGTCCCGGAAAAAAAAAATCTAAGTTTACAAAAAAAAAAAAAAAAAAATATCGAGCGCCTGTACATAGAAACTCTATACAATCTGATGCGGCGATTTTCGGGTAGGCTACCACCCTTGCGGCCCTAAAGCCTTGGTTATGTGATCGAGTTTGGGCCACCGAGGGCACCAGCATTTGAACACTTCGGCACGCTTCGCTTCGACTGTCTTCATAGTAGAGGTGCGCTGTGCGCATGCGCAACACAGTTCAACCCCCCTTTCAAAAAAATCAAAGATGGCGTCCAAGCGACAGCAAAGTTTCGGTGGTGAAGAAGAAAAAAACCGCGAAGCATCCAAGAAAGCTAAACGTGCGACTAGCTTCAATGAAAAATATACTGAAAAGTATTCTTTCATGAAAGCTGGAAATGGGGAGCATAAAGTTTTTTGTGAGATCTGTGGCACACATTTTCTGTGTAAATACGGAGGGATGAACGATGTCGATCGGCACGTGGTGGGGCCAATACATGTGAAAAAAGCAAAGGAAAAAGACAGGCAGAAAGGAATCGAGAAAGCCAACACGAAGATAACGGGTATTTTTTTTCAAGTGGAGGGGACAAGGTCACGAATCACGACATGCAAGTGATGAGGGCAGAGACCTATTTCGTCGATGCTGTTGTTTGAAACGAACATTCCAATCGCGACATTAGACATTTTTAGTAAGATCGTGAAAAAGGCATTCCCCGATTCGAAGATCGCACAGAGTTTCCAGTGTGCGCGGAGCAAGGCAACTGCTGTTGCAAAAGAGTTGGCTGCAAAAACAACACTGACTCTCGCAGAGCGCGGATGTTTTTGAACTTTGACAATTTATCATTTTCACAAAGACTTTTCTATTATTACACAATGGAGACTGACAGTGGCACCGCTTGTTCATCCTGTCTGGAGCATGCAAGTAAGTGTGCATGTCAAATTGATTGCATGAAACGATAGCTTGGTTTTCTTACATATATGAATAATAACTAGTTATGGCACTACAGCAGCAAACATGTCATTTTCTGTGTTGCTATATGCGTCCCTGACATTCAGTCTGTGTCCCTGAAATTTGATAATTCTGCCCCTGAAATCTGGAAATCGGGGTAGGCAGGCCTGCTTAAGGGAGAAAACATACGTGAAGCGATTGGGTGGTAAGGCGAGAGTTAAGAAGGTTTCGTCATTCGATTCCCGCATCTCGCCTGCAGGCTCTTTGTCTCTAGCCGCGCCAAAACCTCCTCTCCCTTCAGCGTCACTTTCTCTCTATTCTTCTTCTCCCAAGGGTTCACTTCAACTCGGCTGCAGTTCTGTTGTGACGGCGAGCTCTTTCTCGCAACCCACAATTTGTGACGGTGATCGGCTCAGCTGCGGTTCTGTGGATCCCGTCCCTTTGTCCCCTAACGGCGAGCGACTCAGCTGTGGTTCTGTCGTTCCCGTGACTGCATCTTGTGTTCAGTTCAGCTGCGGTTTTACTGCACACAGTTCGGTTTCCATGGCAGAACCGAAGATGCTTGAGCCCTCTACAACGGAGGCTCCGGGATGTGGCAATGAGGCAGACTTCTCGTCTACCTCTCCCTCTCGCTCGGTAGGCGATGCAAGGGAAGCAACTTCCTCTCAGGGGCTTGAATCTCGTTCGGCCCCGCTTGTTTCCATTCCCCCACCTCATGTGTCTGCCCCTTCTTTTGGGCAGAACACTTGGGTTTCGCCCTCGTTTCCGAGCGCCCCTCAGGGGACCGGCGCATTAGGCCCCCCCATTTACTGGGTTGGGCCAGCAGCCACAACCTCAGCCCCCCCCATCATGGGGTCAAGGCCCTTTGCCTTGGGCGCCATGGGCCCAATGGCAATATCCCCCAACCATGGGATTTCCACAGCCCCCTGCTCCGGGGTTTCCCTGGTGGCCGGGTTTTATGCCCAGCCCTCCACCAGTGCAGGCCTCTTCCTCCCAGGCCCCCTCGGCCCACCCGGTGATTGATCCCTCCCCCGGAGTGTCTGGGGAATCAGCCAGCCCAGGCCACCCTGGGCTTTCGCCGCGCACCGCTTCGCCAAGGGCGGCCACCCCCTCGGTCTGTGGCTCCGACCTGGTGGATTCTGAGTCGGAGGAAGAGGGCCAGTCGCCCGGTTCTTATTCCTTCCGGGACTCGGTGGCCTTTCTGGCTTCCCTTGTCCCAGAGGCGGTGTCATCCTCTCAGGAGGTCAGAGCCCCTGCCCTTCGGCAGCGGAACTCACCCTGGGATCTCACCCACTGGCAGCTATGCCCTCCTCTCTGCTAAAGGAATCGGTCATGGTGGCCGACTGCATGAGGAGGGCCCAAATAAAAGTCAGGGGCACGGAGGCACAGGACATCACGCCTGGTTCTGTCCCTGATTTTCCTGGTGCGCTGGCGTGCGGGAAGTACCTTAAGCCAGAGAGGCTTCCATTTGCCAAGAAGGCCTTCTTGGCAAATGGAAGCCTCTCTGGCTTAAGGAAGCCACTCTCCCCCTCTCCCAGGAGGACCTCCTCCTGGTCCAGGAGAGGTCGAAATCACACGCTAGGCAGGTGGCCCTTTCAGAGCGCTGCCTTGCCGAGTGGGAAGAGTCTGCGAGGAGGGGTTTGGAGGCCATCTCAATCATGGATTCCTTCCTAGGGGGACTAGTGTCTGCCCTTAAGGATCCTGATTCAGAATCCTTCACCATCCGCCAGTCCGCGGACCCAGCGGCAGTGCTAGCCTGTATTCAGTCAATGGCTGAAGGGCTTAAGTATTCGGCTGGGGCCTTCGCTAGGCTTCATCTGAACTCGGTACTAGCGAGGAGAGATGCTGTCCTATTGGCATCTTCTGTGGCCCGCTCTGCCTCTGCCCGCGCCTCCTCAGAGCCTTGCCAGTCAAGTCAGGGTCTCTCAGACCTGCCTACCCTTCCGTAATCGTCCGTAATTTTACGGAAATTAACCCCCATTACGGAGGTACGATTTTCCGTGCGAAATTACGGAAAAGAAAATTGAAAAACTACGCAAATTTCAGACTCGAAAAATTGTCGACTGCTAGACCTTTCCGAGACCGCAGAGTAACTTCCCTTGACTCAAGCCGAAACCACAGATAGTTCGGAACTTGCGATTGGTCAATGTGGTGCTGTGGGCCAACACGACACGCCATCACATCTGTGCGCGCCATTCGAAGCTTTTTGTTCAGCCATTGTAAGACAAAGTTTCAACCGATTTTTTGCGGCGATTGTGAAAATGGCGGAGAAATCTTCTAAACGTTTGCATGAAACCGATGACGAGGGTTCGAAAACCACTGTGCCACAACGGAAGAAGGCGAAGAAGCAAGTGTTCCGAAGTAAATACACGCGGACTTGGCCTTGTCATGGACCTGGATTTGTATACTCATTTCTGCTCGGTGTGCAATTCAGACTTCTCCATCGGACATGGGGGAGCAAATGACTGCAAGCGCCATATCCTCGGGGAAAATGCACAAAGAGACAGCTGCGAGTGCCTCCAGTCAGAAGATCACATCGTTGTTTACGAAATCCAGCGAGAGCAGCCGTCAGACCCACACACGGAAGATCACCAACGCAGAAAGACTGTTGTGTGAGCTGATCTGCGAAAACAACTTGTCCCTGAGCTGTGCTGAAAGATAGTGGCGAAATGAAAAGGTCCTTTTCATTTTCGCCACTATCTTGTCAGCACAGCTCAGGGACACACACACACACAACATATTTTTTTTTTTTTTTTTTTTTTTGGGGGGGGGTGTTGTACATTAGGTTCTTCATCAGTGGGTCATCTGTGGTGACTGCTGTGTAAGTTACAAACTGTCAAGTATATCACCTTTGAATTGACCTGAAACTCCTGTCCTGAGTCCGTCATCTGCCATCATCCCAAGGTATTTTAATTCTGCTTTGTTGTTTTTGTTCCTTTTTTACTGTTTATTTTTTGTTAAAATGTTAAAAATGTAGTTGGAGTTTTGTACACATTATTTGTTCAATGTTAAAAATGTAGTGTTGGAGTTTTGTACACATTATTTGTTCAAAACGCCGTGTATTACGCGTCGTGGAATTACTGAAGGAAATGCAAAATTACTGAAAATCTCTGTGGTTATTACTGATGAGCACAACATGAGGTAGGCAGGTCTGGTCTCTGTTCGGGAATCACGTACAGGCTACCATAAGAGCCAGGCCGAGATTAGGCGTGACCTCGCCTTTCACTCAGGCCCCCCTCCCCCCCGCCCCGGTTCAAAACGCAAGGCGCCAGCGCCTTTCTCTATCACCGGGTCCCTCTCAACCCAGGGACGACGGTCATTTGGACCCGGGGGATCCGAGGCAAGCAACCCAGCAGGGGTCGGCCTTAGGCACGGCCGGCGGGTCCGAAAGCTCCCACGTCTCAGACGGCCCACCCCCAATGACTTGCCCCCGACCTGGGTACTTCACCCCAGGGCGGTCCTGTGGGCAGTCTGTCCAGGCACTCCAGTGCCTGGGAGCGGCTTCCCGCAAGCCCTTGGGCTCTGCGGGTGATCAGGTCGGGGTTTTCGTCTTCCTTGGGGTGCAGTAAAGGCTCCTCTCACTCCTTTCCCTCCTCCTTTTGCTCCTCCTCGGGATCTAGCGCCTCTCAGGCCTTAGACCGGAGGTCCTTTCGCTGTTAGCCAAGGGAGCCACAGAGGAAGTCCTCTTCCATTCCTCTCCGGGCTTTAATGGCCGCATTTTTGTGGTTCCCAAAGCTTCTGGAGGATGGAGACGGTTTAGACCTCTCGCCCTTGAACAGGTTTCTTATCGTCCTCCGTTTTCGGATGGAAACCCCCGTGTCAATCCGCGATGCCATGCATCCGGCGACTGGGCGGTATCCATCGACCTGAAAAGATGCGTACTTCCATCTCTTGATCCACCCAAGGGACAGGAAGTATCTCCGCTTCGTGGGAGAAGCCGCGTTTTTCAGTTCAGGGCTCTTCCCTTTGGGCTAGCCCCGGCCCCTTGGGTTTTCCAGACCTGCCTACCCTTCGTAATCTTACGGAAATTAACCCCCATTACGGAGGTACGATTTTCCGTGCGAAATTACGGAAAGAAAATTGAAAAACTACGCAAATTCCAGACTCGAAAAATTGTCGACTGCTAGACCTTTCCGAGACCACAGAGTAACTTCCCTTGACTCAAGCCGAAACCACAGATGGTTCGGAACTTGCGATTGGTCAATGTGGTGCTGTGGGCCAACACGATGCGCCATCACATCTGTGCGCGCCATTCGAAGCCTTTTGTTCAGCCATTGTAAGACAAAGTTTCAACCGATTTTTTGCCGGCGATTGTGAAAATGGCGGAGAAATCTTCTAAACGTTTGCATGAAACCGACGACGAGGGTTCGAAAACCACTGTGCCACAACGGAAAAGAAGGCGAAGAAGCAAGGTGTCCGAAGTAAATACACGCGGACTTGGCCTTGTCTTTTGCAATCCAAAAAACATGACCTGGATTTGTATACTGCTCGGTGTGCAATTCAGACTTCTCCATCGGACATGGGGAGCAAATGACTGCAATGCCATATCTCGGGGGAAAATGCACAAAGAGACAGCTGCCAGTGCCTCAGTCAGAAGATCACATCGTTGTTTACGAAATCCAGCGAGAGCAGCCGTCGGACCCACACACGGAAGATCACCAACGCAGAAAGACTGTTGTGTGAGACTGATCTGCGGAAACAACTTGTCCCTGAGCTGTGCTGACAAGATAGTGGCGAAAATGAAAAGGATGTTTCCAGACTCAGCAATCTCTCAGGCACAATACAAGGCTTAGTGCAACACACACACACACACACACACACACATTTTTGTAGTTTGTTTTTTTTTGGGGGGAGGGGGGTTGTACATTAGGTTCTTCATCAGTGGTGTCATCTGTGGTGACTGCTGTGTAAGTTACAAACTGTCAAGTATATCACCTTTGAATTGACCTGAAACTCCTGTCCTGAGTCTGTCATCAGCCATCATCCCAAGGTATTTTAATTCTGCTTTGTTGTTTTTGTTCCTTTTTTACTGTTTATATTTTTTTTGTTAAAAATGTAGTTGGAGTTTTGTACACATTTTTGTTTCAAAAACGCCGTGTATTACGCGTCCGTGGAATTATGAAGGAAAATGCAAAATTACTGAAAATCTCTGTGGTTATTACTGATGAGCATAACATGAGGTAGGCAGGTCTGGTTTTCACGAAGTGGCCCGGGAACTTTGCTTGCATGTTCGGGAGAAAGGAATTCGTCTGAAGGCCTATCTCGACGATTGGCTTCTTCTTGCCTCATCCAGCACTCTGTGCTCCCAGCAAGCCCACCAGGTTTTAAACCTCTGTCAGCAGCTGGGATTTGTTCGCAACGAGGAGAAGTCCGATCTCATCCCGTCGCAGCAGTTTCAGTTTCTGGGCATGTCCTTCCACACCACAACTGGTTGGTCTCTCCAACCCCCCAACGCCTGGTTCGCCTCCAGCACCTCTTGGCCCATCTCCTTTCCTGATCAGGCTCCAGCCAGAAAGCTGGCCTCTCTTCTGGGTCTGATGGAGTCCTTGGCCCCCTTAGTGCCCTCGGACGACTGCACAAACGCCGGTTTCAACGCCTCTTTCGCAAGCGTTGGTCTCAGGCGTTGCAGTCGTGGGACCTTCCGATCCTTCTCGGTCAGTGGTTCCAATCATCGGTGGCCCAATGGCACTCCCAGTCCTGCTGGCTCAGGGAGTCCCCACACACACCCCTCCTCCACAGGAGGACCTGTTCACGGCGCGTCCCAGTCCGGGTGGGGTGCCACGTCAGCTCTCTGACGGCGGCCGGCATGGTCCCCGGAGATGGGATCCTGGCATATCAATCGGCTGGAGCTGGAAGCCGTGTTCCAAGCCCTCAAGGAGTTTCTTCCCTTCCTGAAGGGAAAACACGTTCTCCTCAACACCGACAACACGACTGTGGCATGTTATTATTAACAAGCAGCGGGGCGCGTTCTCACTCCCTGTCCCTGAGGGCGGAACAGCTTCTCCTTTGGTGCGAGACACAATCATCCGGATCTCGGCCAAGCACGTTCCCGGGAAGATCAACATTCTCGCGGACTCCCTCAGCAGGTCGCACATGGTTCTTCCCTCAGAATGGACTCTCGTCCACTCAATCCTGGAACCTCACTGGACTGTATGGTTCAAACCACAGGTGGACCTGTTCGCCACCCGGTTCAACCACCGTCTCCAGCGGTTTGTCTCCCCAGTTCCGGATCCGGCAGCGTGGGCTGTGGACGCCCTGTCCATCCCTTGGTCCGGACTGACGGGCTATGCCTTTCCCCGTTCCCCATTCTGGGAAAAGTTCTCCGCAAAGCAAGGGAAGACGCAGCCACGCTTATTCTTGTGGCTCCACACTGGCCGGCCCAAGCGTGGTTTCCAGAACTGTTACACCTGTCTCACGTGCCTCCGATACCGCTCGCCTTAAAAGCAAAGTCCCTGCTTCAGCCACGGTCAGGCATTCCACACGGCAATCCAAACGTGCTGCATCTTCACGCCTGGCTACTGTGCGGGACGCGCTGTCTGCACAAGGCGCCTCCCCGCGGTAATCGGCCTTGTGGAACTGCCCACAGGCCAGGCACCCAAAGTGTCTACAGTGTCCCACTGGAATGGCTGGCTCATCTTGGTGCTCCAACCACGCAGTATCACCTCATTCTCCCTCTCAATGCCAATTGGCGAACTACCTAGCTTTTCTTTCATCGGAGAAAAAACTTTCAGCCTCCTCTGTTAAGGTTCACGGGCGGCTATTTCCACCACATCCGCCAGTTAGGGGGCCCCTCCTTCGTGGACGACCCTCTTCTGCGGGATCTGGTCAGAGGAGCAGCCCTACAGGAGGCCCGATGCCCCCGCCGTACCCCGGCGTGGGATCTTTTCTTAGTCCTCTCCTCCCTCAGGCTCCCCCCTTACGAGCCCATCCGGGAGTGTTCTCTGAAATTCCTTTCCTTCAAAACAGCCTTTCTCATTTTCCTGGCCTCAGGGAGGTGCTGCAGTGAAGTCCACGCCCTTAGTGGCCTGCCTGGGGACGTCGCACTCGAACCGGATGGCTCGATATCTCTTCGCCTCCTCCCAGAATTTTTAGCGAAAAACCAGTTGCCAGGTTCTCCTTCCCGACTATCTCCATTCTTCCTCTCACTTCTATTCTCGCCCCAGACGACGAAGACCGCACTCTCTGTCCGGTGCGCGCTCTGCGGGAGTATAGGAAACGCACGAAATCTTCTCGCTCCAAGCAGCGCCACCTGTTTCTCTCTTACAACGAAGGTTGTAAGGAGGACATCAGGCGCTCTTCAATCTCTCGATGGTGAGAGAAGTCATTAAAGCTGCGTACGCGAGACCTGGAGGGGATTTGGCTGTTTTCTCACCAAGACCTCATGAGATTAGGGCATGGGCGTCTTCGCTGGCAGTAGCTCATAATGCCAGCATTCAGTGTGTAGATGCCGCATATTGGCACCTTCATCCAATTCTACCTGCGCGACGTTTCTCGTCTGCGCGATGATGGGTCTAGGGCATCGCATCAGCTGTGGTGGCCCAACACTCCATCTCCGCCACACGCTCCGGCTCTTCTCGCTCCTCCAGGCGGTAACCAGGTGAGCCCTCCTTCCAGGTTGTGCGACTCTGCATTAGTGAGCCACGGTATAGTATGTGTATTAAAAGGAAATTTTTATTCTAAAATTACGTTTAATCTAACATACTTACCGTGGCTCACGCAGAGGCCCTCCCTACCTCCCCGCCTTCCTGGTTCCAACAGGAGTTCTCGAAAAGAGGATGGTTCTGAGCATGCGCAAGGCACGAGGCCCTTCAAGGGTTTTGTTGTCCGTACGGACTTTATTGTATACGAGGCAGGGATAGCAAATTGCTGCCGCTTATGCATTAGTGAGCCACGGTAAGTATGTTAGATTAAACGTAATTTTAGAATAAAAATTTCCTTTTCAGCTTGATGCCCTGGTAGATGGTGATGAGGTGATGGTGTCATTTTTTATGATAAAGCTTGTGATTTTATGTAATTGAAAATGCTTGCAAATGCACAGGGCGATTTCCTGATGGATCTGCAACGAAAGGGATTAAAAAAAATTACAATAAAAGCAATAACCCATGGCTGCGTACCTCCATTCATTCATTCTTTCTTGATTTATTTTTTAAAGGTAACAATGAATTAATTACTAACCAGGCACTACTAATGTTGCACACCTAATACTTTCCAGTCGGGCGTCGCAAAGCAACATCGCATCCCTGCAACCGTTGCAGACGCAAAATTTTCGCACTTTTTTAAATTTCATTTTACGTCTCCTAACATAAACCTAACAAGCAGTTGTTATATATCAACGGAAAGGTAAAGCCCAAACTTTGTAATGAGCATAGAATTAAATACATTTTGGGTAAAATAGCAACGCTACTGTTACAGAAACAACATAAGTAAAACGTAGGAGAACACAATCTTGTTACCTTTGTTTGGTTAGTATGCCAACAGCAAATGAGGAAGAAAAGGGGCATAAAACTTCGCCTTACTTTGAACAGATGCAGAGGAAACCATGAGTATTCAATATGTGTAATCCAAGTGAATTCTTTTTTTTTTTCATAAAGGAAATTAAATCATTGCACACAGTACACACTTTTCACTGTTTTGGCTTCAGATGATAAGATGTATAAAACTGTTAAATACACAGAGCAAATAATCAAGCTCAGATTCTTTTCGATAAATGTGTACACCTTTACCGCCTCATTTTCTGAACTACTTTGCTGAACCAGTTCTAAAATCACATGTCATTCTCCTTCTGCCCGATATATTCGTGAACAGGAATTCCACACGTGCTTTCCCAGTGCCAGACGGGTCTCTTTGTTCAGACTACTCTAGGGTCAAAAAGGTCATCGCTAGTGCATGTAAACATACCCTTCCGGTGGCTCAAACCCTGTTCTAAATATTTATGGCAGCTGCATCCCCTAGACGGTAGATGAGAGAACATGGGAATTTTTTATAGTAATGCCGTCACGGAGGCATGGCACATCCAGCAGTACAGCAGTGCTGCCGTCACCAGGGCAACGGCTCGTGAACGGGTCGACTGAGTTGACGTCACTACACTATTCACACAACGCGTCGCGAAAAGGTTAATGGCCTTCTTGCCGAGTGATGGGATTCCACTGGAGTGAGCCATATACACTCAGTCATAGCTTTTGAACAGTAACTGTGAACGTCTGATCTAGTTGACTGATTGTGTGTGAAATGTATGGGTTCACTGTAGGAAGCATCCTCTTCTGTGTGATTGCAGAGACTCAGTCTGCTGTACACCCCTCCAAAGGTTGACAACAGCAAGCCCAAGCACCGTCCAAAGATGTGCCTGTTGCCATGCTTATTTCTTTCAGCCATCAGATCAGTGAGGAAGAGGAGCCAATGTACAGGGCATCAAGTACTCGGCTGTTCTGCACCCAGTAGTTCCTTGTGCCTTGGCTAATAACTGTAAAAATTTGGCATTGGTTTTTTCAGCATGTAGGGATAATTTGGTATTGATGGAAGAGTGTGGGCGTTCTTTTAGTGATTTTTAATGACTTTTCTTGAGACTGCAGTATTATTGTTAATTTCTGTTGACTTCATTATCTTGAACACCCCATCTTTGAGGGTTTCTCATAAAGATTGAACATTTAGTTATTCCTTTGTTATCAAACTGAGCAGTTCTCTGAATCACTGTTTACAGTTCTATAAGAAAAAAGGGGAGGTGGTGCATACTCGGCTGCCAACTATCATGGATTGGCCATAGTTTGCTACTGAATTTTTTTCATGCTGTGGAGCAGTGCAATTGTCAAAACAACCATAGAAATAGAACTTTTGAGTGTCGTTTTAATTGCACCGATCGAACATTGTGAAACAGCCCACCATGTTAGGTTTCCAATACGTGTTGCTGACCAGGAAGTATGCATATGAGTCGGATAGACATTGCACATTTTTTCCTCCATAAAGTGGAACGCAAATTTCTAGTCATTTTAAGTATGCAAGAAAAAAAAAAGACATAAGATAGCACTCGTTAGGGATAGAGAAACCCTCCTCAAAGGTGTCTAACCAGCGATTTTGACTTGCACAGTGAAGATTCCATATGCATAACAGCTTCTAGTGGTTAGCAAGTTCCATCCATGGTGCGAATATACCTCGGTGATTTTTCAGGAAACATGGACTGAATGATTTGTTACTGTAAAAGCTGTTGCCCCAAGGACTATGTTGCAAAGGATAGATGAACCATTTTCCTCTATTTAAAAAAAAACGGGGGTAGGGATGAGTGGGTGGGGTGATCATTTAATTACTTTGTTGAAAACAGAAAAAGTAAAAGCAGGATAATACTTAACTAAATGTATCAGACAATCTCCTCCCTTCCCTCCCATTTCTGTGCCAGATAACCTTTTCTTTTAGTCAACTGTGCAGGTTTGAAGTATTTTTTGGATTAACCTGTACCTTGTCAATTCTTGCAAGCCATGTCCAGTTTGCTTGCTGTGTTTGGTCAATTTTCATTGTTAACGCAGCAATAAGATGGACTGCAGACCGTCTTCCATTTCCGGCATCTCTCCTGTTTCCATGCCTTTTAGCCAGAAGTTTTTTTTCATTCTTTTTCAGTCGGCTAAATCTGAAGTTCGAGACCTCCCCCCGGGTCCTTCTGCTCTGTATTCACCGTTTCAAATGGACTAATAATTAGACAGAAGTACCATGCATACCATACCATACCAAGTAATGGATGCATTCATTTGAGTTTATTCTTAGTAGAGTTGACCCCTTGGGAGAATTACATTACTGAATGTAACTGTTTTAGTAGAGCTCTGATATGTCACAATATTTAGCATTTGCGGATGAGTTTTGGGATGTATAATTTATGCATGGAATATCTGTTCATTTTGCAGTTTTGTTTTGGACCTTTTCATATTAAGTTTGATTTTATTGTATGATTATTTCAGAAGTATTTAAAGTATATTCAGTGGTTTTCTGTTTACATGTCATGCCTAACTATGAATATGATTCTTTTTTTCTTCTAAAGTGGACAACAAAGTACAGAAAGAAAATGGAGAAAAAAGGGGTCATTGTGGCTGTATTTTTTTTTAAATCTATTTTTGACTGAATAGAAGGCTGTTTTGGTTACTGAATAGAAAGAATGGTGTTTTAAATGGATATAGACCTGTCCTAAAAAATTTTTTTGCCTATTTTCAGAGTAGGTTGGTTGGTTTTTAATATATTGCTCTGTCCATTTCATTTTGCCACCCGGAAATACAATTGCTGCAAGTCTGAAAATCAAATTTTACAGGAGACAAAAAAGAAAAATGATTATTATCCCCACAAGATACACTGCGAGCTGAGTTACGGTATAATTAAGTATTTTGATTAATACCTTGAGGGAATAACGCAATTCAATGAAGTGGGTAGTCCTTACTGTGACGATAAGGTCAAGTTGTGCACAACTGCTTTCAGTGTGACTATAAAGTCTTCAGAATGGATTTAGCTTTGAAATTTATTCCTGTTAGTTCATATAAGTTTTTTTTCGTTTTGTTGTTCGATATAAAACCACAGTACAGCACTCGTTTGAAGGACAGAAACATAAAATGTTGTATATGTTGTCTTCCACCAGCAGATAATGCTTTATCATTAACGCTGTGGATGGCAGTGAAATGGGGAAGCCCACATGAGTGTAAACTCCAGATCCAACACTGAATTCTTGAATTGCTAACAGGCAGAATCCCGGGAGGGTTGCATTCTCGGCAGTCTGTGTTGGTTTTTTGTTGAAATTGTAACAGCGTAACTTAAGTCTGCAGTTTATGTTGATATTTGTTTAAAATCACTTTTAAAATAATGAAGAAAATTAAACAAGGCACCAATCCACATTTAATATGAATTACTAGAATGACATCTGGGCCCGAAATCCTTTTTTTAAAGCACAGAGGCACGATTGCTAAACCACTAGTAGATAGAAGAGATCCTAACTTTAAACATGATATTCTTGGGATGGGCGGAATTAGAGGCTTACACTGAAGTCTGTGATTACTCTGTTTTGTATAAACCGATGTATGTCCATATATGAAATGATACATAATGTTTCTGTTCTTGATGCACCATTGCCTGTAGCTTTATGTCTGTCTTT
This sequence comes from Conus ventricosus, assembly GCA_018398815.1. NCBI lineage: Eukaryota > Metazoa > Mollusca > Gastropoda > Neogastropoda > Conidae > Conus > Conus ventricosus. Next base: position 51,885,607 of record CM031600.1, on the reverse strand, counting down.
TTAAATCTTTTATCTTTGTGCTTGCACTGTCTGTCTTCTAAGCTAACATTTTTGTCTTTTCTGTTCATGTTTGCCTGTTATCTTTGTCTTTGTTTTTCTCTTGGCTGACCTTCATAGACTTTCATATCTCGAGAATGGTCCTGGAAAAATTGTCCATGCTTTCCTCTCTCTAAGCTGACCATTATGCCTCTACCTAACTTTGTTGTCCTTTTCAATTTCTGTGTGTATTTGTGCTGCTTTCCCCGTCTTTTAGCTGACCATCATGCCTCTGATCTTTGTCATTATCAGGCTGGAGAACTCTCTTTGGATCCGATTCTGAGAAAACTACCTGACTTTCAGAGGCAGGAAAACTAACATCTGAGAGAAAAAAAAGTCATGGAGTGCTTTAATCACTTTGAGTCTTGTACTGTATCCAGTTTTCCCAATCCAGTTGTCCATGATTTTATGTTCAAGAGCTGCTGCCCTCAGTTGTTATGATATATCGGTATATATCATGGTGCTTCTGCATGCATTAATCAGACTAGTTCAATGGCAGGCAAATAATTGTTATGTAGGTGAATGTCTGGTTGTGTATGATGCACAGGCTTATCTATTGGAGGGGGGAATATATGTCTTGCATGTCACAAATTATGAATTGGAGTGCAGAAGGCACAAGAGTCAACTGTTGGTGTGGACTGAAAAGACTACAAAAGTGAGCAATTTCGATTGACGGTTTTCGACCTATTTTCGGAAAGTGAAGAAGCTGCGAATGGCATATTGTTACTTGTTCGCTTTGTGGAAAAAGAACTAACCTGTATTGACCGTTGTTTTAACAGCACTCTCTGTACACTGCACTACAAGTGATATGTCGATGCTTCAGCACTGGACTGCAATCAGAGCGCACTGGATTTCTTTTCCAAGGTTCAACCGTTCTCCAGCCTGCACTATACATCCCTGTCCATTCATATTTTCATGTGTTCAGTTTGTCCCGCCCTTTCTTCAGCATTCCTTATTTTTCTGTTAAAACTATTGAAGTAGTATTCTTCGGCTCGACTCCTTTTCCATTCATCTTTGTGTGTTCATTCAGTGTTTCAGCTGAATATCATTCCTCTACGACTACCCGACCTTTATGTCCTTTCCAGTCATCTGTACCATCTATCACAGTCTTTCTCGTAGCTCACTGTGCCTCAGTCTGGTCTTTCTTTCCTTCTCCAATCATCTTTGTGTGTATTCTGTCCGTCTGTTCTTGTTTTTCTTTAAAGTGACCATCATTCCTTCTTCATTCAATTTTGTGTGTGTCCTGTCTGTCTGCCCTCATCTTTCTTGAAAACTGTAACTGACCATCATGCCCCATCCTTGTGTTTCTGTTAGCTATCATGTCTCTGCCTGACCTTTCTGTCCTTTTTCGTTTATCTTGTTTTGCAAGTCCATGTCTTGCTCTTAGCTGACCATTACATCCAGCCAAATATCTCATTTCGGTGGAAGGTGTGTGTGCGTGTCATTTTTGCAGAGTCACCTTTTAGCAGAGTTGAGTTTGGTATGCCAGAAATGCTTAAATGGCTGTTTGTGTGGAATTAGGGTTTTATTTCTCATCTCAAAACATGTCCACTGTTTGTTGCGGATGAATCTGTACTTTTTTTTTTAAAGGCTGATTTTCCATATTAAAAAAAAAAAATAACAGCATTTAAAAACAATTATTTGGTTTGAAAGCAAATGGGCATAATTTCTTTTTTTGCTAATTTTCCATGCAGATTTGCACACACACACAAAAAAACCCATGAAAATGGGAAAAACATTGAAACTTTACTGATATATATATATATCTCACTTGGGTCAAAATGAGATGAGGCGTTTTTTTGTTTGGAATATGATGATGAAATTGAACTTGTTCATCTGAATCCTGAGTCAAGCATTATCAAATACAGTTAACAGATTTGTGTCCACAGAATGTGTGCCTGTTCTTCAAATGGGGAAAAGAAAACAGCAAGAGACAAATGGGCACCACACTCGCAAAACTGTCCCGGAGAAGCATTGGGAGGACTGCAACACTTAGCTTACCAGAAACTTCTTCGGGCACGAGAACATCTTTACCTATAGGTGATAGTGTATTTGTCGCACACTTTTCAATACGATTGTCACAATTCCTTAAGATTGTCACAATTCCTATCTTTCCCTTATCGGGTCACCAAGTCAGGTCAGGCCTTTTGAAAATGATATCCACCTGTAGTTTTTTTTGTTTTATTCGTGCATGCCTGTGTATATATTGTGAAAACAAGAAATGCCGCTGTAGGAAGCAACAGTGTTGGACAGGCTGGTAAAAACATTTACATACTTGACCTGCAACCAAATTGTTCGCGAAGTTTCACAGTCTGATGATCAAGCCTAGGATGAAGGCAGTTTTGTGTTGGACAATATTAGTGGTGCGATGAAGTCTCTCACAGCTCTGATGATCAAGATGAAGGCAGTGTTTGTGTATGGACAATATATAATCCCACTGTCTGGAAATTTGGTGCTAGAAGTTCCCCTTTTTTGATCATCTGGATGACACTTCGGCATTTAAAAACAAAAAAATCTGCATTTACTCTCTCCACTGTTCAGCCTTTTTGTCCATTCATATTTGCTCTAAGAAATTTTGTACTCGTTTTCTTTTCATTGAAATGCCCCCCCCCCCCTTTTTTTTTTTTCTTTTTTAAACTACCTTTGAGTTTGTTACTTTATATTTTCAATTTACTTCATTTTTCAATTTACTTCATTTTTCAATTTAGCAGGGGTGTCAGAGTGGGACACATTTGGCACAGACTTGAGTCAGCGGACATTTTTAGCTTGTGATGTTAGTGACAATGAAGGTCATTTGCACATCACCAATGTCACTGCTCTGTCATTTTCTTTTTGTGAAACCAAGTATCCACTGCAAGCGAGAAGTGACCAGTCCATTTCAAGCTGGAAGGGTTTCGGTGTATCTGCAAAATAAAACTGTATATCTACATTGGTGCATTGGGTTTGTTTTTGTAGCAAGTGTTTGACGAGAGTGACGAGTTATTTTTGTGTTATGATTGCATACACCGCCAAAATGGAAGAGCATGTTGAAATCATTTTATTCCTTGGAAATTGATAACCCACAAATGCCCATATCACAACCCACACTTCATGAAAGTTCAAATAAAACAAAAAGGATTCCAACTGCCTCCCGCATGCATTAATAAAGTTCAAACTGCGATGGTTGCTTCGAGGACAATTGGCACTGACAAACTTCATGAGCCACCAGAGAAGATAAGTTGGGGATAGGAACAGGAATATAACCGAACGTGTTACGGACTGCATTATACCCCCCCTCCACACTCATATACCTGTACCATCATGTGGGATATTTCACAGTCCCTGTCTTGCTCCTACTTGCCCATCCCTTCTACCATCACACTGGGTAATGCTCAGTAAAGCTGCCCCTCCTCTTCTCTCACCCACTCCCTGGCAGTGAAATTGGATATATCTAAACACCCTCCCCCCACCCCTCCTGTCTTTTCTTTTGAGGTAGCAAGCATAAGGTGGAAATGGAACCACACAAAACAGCATAAATTTTCAGCGGATGGTCACAATTATCAAAAACCAATTTTAAAAGGCAGTGGTAATTGTCTGGGCACAGCCCACATAATCTGTTGAGAATAATGACTGGAGTAGCTGAGCACAGAGAATAATACTTTAAAAATGTGTACCAGTACACATCAACATTAATGTACGATGAAATATACCCAAACACTGAATCTTCCACAAAAGGTTAAAAAAAAAAAGAAAAGTGTAAAACATTTTCCCCTGAACTAGCCTTGGCAAGCTTGCAGATCATTTGTCATCTCAAGGCTCCTCTTTGTTGCAGTACAAAGCTACTCATTTCAGATCCAAGACCAAACTTGCAAGAATGTGCAACCACTGTAAATACACATGAAATGTTAAACAAAACAAAAAAAATATTCTTCCAGATGTATAAAGCAAGAAGGACCATCCTAAATTACACACGTAATGACACCACATCCAAATCATTTGTCAATGGGATAGGCAGGATCAATGAGACGTGGCAATTGTGCGGCATCTGGTACAGCAAAGGTCAATATCTGAATTCAGATCCTTAATCGATGTAACACATAGCCAGAGCAGACCTGACTACTGCTACGATTCGGCCGTAGCAACTACGTATTTGAGGGGTCTGCTACGGAGCTACGACGAGCGATAATTTTGCTACGGTTTTTTCAAAGTTGAAGTCGATCATGGCGTTTTAGTAGATTTTGCGCTTAGTGAGGAGAGCAGTTCCGTTAGACGCGAGTGTTGAGCGGACACGGTTTTCCTGTTCCTATCGCGCATGCGTGCAAGTCATTCAGTCTCTTCGAATCGATAATGGCGGCACCGGCGAGCGAAAGCGATTGTGAGATTTCAACACCTCCACGACCTGGTGAAAGACGGTGTCTCGAGGGAAGTGAAAGCGGGCCGAGCAAATGTAAACGTAAAAGAGTTCGTGTGGCAGAGCAGACGTTTAGGCAAAGTTACACGGAAGAATGGCCATGCATAGTGAACAGGGGCCGGATAGCTCAGTTGGTAGAGCGCCGGACTCTGATCCTGGGGTTGCGGGTTCGAATTTCGATATAGGGGATTTTTCCCTCGGAGTTAACATTGGTTCTGACTCCATTCCCCATATAGTCGTTCGGATGTGACTATAAACCGAGGTCTAGTCTGTGTCACATGCACTAAGATCATACACGACTCTAAAGATCCCGATGCTCATGTCCTAAGATGGGTGAGTACCGGCTACACGAATGTATACACAATGCATGCAACCTGTGTGCCAGAATAGTCTACGTGAAGACTGTGCGCACGGGGCAGGTTAAACATCCCCATCTGGAAGAAGAAGAACAGTCATAATGGTGATTCACACTATGCCTACTGTAATTTGTGCAAAGTTCAGTAATGAGCTCAAAATTGAGTTTGTCATATGTTGTAAGGTAGTTTCTCTCTCTCTCTCTCTCTCTCTCTCTCTCTCTCTCTCTCTCAAGGAAATGAAGGTAGTATTTACTATTATTAAAGCAAAGAAACATAGTTTTTCAATTATGATTAGATAGCAGTAGTTTGAAACGAGCCCGCGGTAGTTTGAAACCTGGCCGAGGTAGTGGCTACTGGTTAGAGGGTCTTGCTACTGGAAACAGAAGTCTGTGCTACTGGAAATGGTTTGCTGATGTAGTCAGGTCTGCCAGAGCATTATCAACAGTCATGTTCATGAGCAACCATAGGACAAACAAGCATAACTGTATGAGGGGTCCCAAACCTCTCCTTCAAGATCATTGTGATACATTTACGATATATATCACACCTACTTATGACTGCAGCCCTATCGGCCACTTCAGGCCTGTTGGGGCTATTAATATGGTAGAGGGAAAAAAGCCTCGCTTTGAAAAAGATGCAAAAGAAAAAGAAAAGATAAATATCGACATTTATATGTACCCCACTTGCTGATCAACCAGTACACACCAATGAAAATAAACCCACATCACAAACACCAGCTCACACTAATCATACGCACAAAAGTATTAAAACTGTACAAAGCATTTCTTGCGAAACTATCGGGTCTTTTGCAAACTAAATTCATATAAACATGCTTTATAACCCTAGAACACAAGAGGCATTGTACCTCCATCATTGTATTCATCTTTCTACTTAACTTGCATATCCACCAGTTCAATACCACATACCATTTTTCTTTTTTTTTATGTACATGTATATAAATTAACCTTTAAACAAAAAAAAGTTCAGCTGTGGGTGTAGTAGACACATTTACCCACATGATTTCAAAATTGCACCTGGCTATATTTGCTTATACACATGTTTAGAGAAAATTCAATGAATCAAGAAAAATAAGTTTTTAAAAACTCTAGACATAAAGTTCTTGAGTGCCTGCCAAGTGCAACCATGTATGGTCTTGGTGAGCCCGTTTGGGAGCTTTCACAAGAATAACTTGCTAACTTGCACACCTGGTTCTGTTTGTTTCTGAGGCAACGAGCCGATACTTGGAATAACAACAGGGAAGACAAATCAATGAGAGAGCACTTACAGAAAAATTTGGAAAATGAAACGTGAACCCCCTCCCCTTGGGGTTTGCCCTTTTCCCCTGCTTTCACAAAAAATTGGTGGAGTTGTATACAGTCTGTGTAGAAAGTACACTGATTTCTATGAAAAAGTACATAAACAGCAGTTTTAGGGCAAACTGGTCTGTTGTAGTCAAAGAGACTTCAATAAGAATGTTATCCAGATCAGTGGATGACAAGCAGCAAATTTTCTGTCGGCGCACATGCCCTCTTTCCATAGGCTTGTTTGGACTTTCCTTTCTCAATCCCTCCCACAGGATTTGACTTCGTCATCATTCGTTTTTCATCCCTTTTTTTTCCAATTCTGTGTTGGATGGTGTGGGGACTGCAATTTGTTGATATATGTCATGATCATGGTAGTCTGTATCTAAAATACCCAAACCTCAAAATTTCTTCCAGCAGACTAGCGCCAGTACTGTTAATAAAAAAGAAAAAAATATGGCTTTAGGCATAGTCATTTGCACCAATTACATTAATACATAAACTGTATATGTAAAGAAGAAAGATTTGATCTGTATGAGGAATTAAATTCACTGCACCTCAAAATTCTACGTGAACAGATGCACCCGCAATGCAGCAACTTGGCATAGATGCAGAATACAAGGACTGAAGTTGTTCATACTTCATTCAGTAAACACCTCCCACTGGACATGTTTACCTTTAAAACTGCTGTTTGTATACTTTAAACAAAATTTAGTATATTCTACTAGCAGTTTGTACATCTCTTGTAAATTTTTGTCAGAAATTGGGGGACGGGTGTGGTTCAATGTTTAATCTTCCAAATATTTAAAAGCAAAGGGATCTGTTCTGTTTTCGCCTCCCACCACACAGCAGATAGTAGAGGAATACCTGATCTTGCAGTAACTACATGCAAATAGGTTCTTTCAACACAAATTACATGCAAACCTAGTTATCTGCATAGTCTGGCACAAACTGATGCACTCTTGCCTTTTTTTTTTTTTTTTTTAAATAGCATTTCAGGGCATATTGTAAAAGCAAATGCTGCCGCAATTTCTTGATTAAAAAGTAGCAAGATCTTGTTGCTCTTTCAATCAATGCCCCAAACTTGGCACAAGTCACATGCAAAAATTCATCTAGATTTTTTTTCTTCTTTTATTAATCCATTGTAATGGTGGTATTTTTGCCAAACGTGTACAAAATACAGCAAAATTATATGGGTAAACAGGTCACTTCCCAATCTCTGAAACAAACAAAACAGGCATTAAAAAATGTTTTACAGTTCTCAACAGGTATCTTCATGTTAAAAAATATCATACCAAGAACCACGTAATATCAACACATGAGTTGCTGTGCTTGTAGTTTTACTAGCACCATTGTCTGAACTGTCAAGAATATTACTGATAAAAAAAAGGGGATTTGTGCATTTTTATCAGTGAAACTAGAGGGGGAAAAAACCCATCCAACCTCCATTTAGGTAGAAAAAAATCCATATTTTCGTAGGATGCCTTGCCTTGATCCATCTCCATTTAACATGCACTTGGTTTTCAGTTTTCCTTATCAAACTCCTTCCCACCCACGAGAATGCCAGTTCTCCACTTTTACTTCTATCAGATGTGCAGACCAGAACTTCTAAAGAACAGTTAATATCAAAATGGAAGTTGGTGAATCAAGCGACCACACACACACACACAAATCCAAGTGCTGCTTTGTAAAAATCGAGTAGTTAACAAACTGTGAGTAATATATGCATGTGATCTCAGACATGTGTACACGCCACACTTGCGCTCATGTAAGCAGATATCACAAACAAATAACAAAATGTGGTTCAAACTGGTGGTGGAACAAAGCATATTGTCGGCCTTTAAGGAATGCTGACGACAAAAAAAAATAAATACATGATTCATGAATGAGCTTTTTCGGAAGAGTAAAATGAAAACTGAATATGTTCAAGGTTAAGATGTGGCAAATCTACAACTTGAATCATCATAAGTACATAAAGTGGGAAAACAAAAAGTGGAAACTATCAGTGAAGCCAAAAGTTGCCCAATAATGCCACCACCTTTAAATGTGCAAGATAAATCAGGATTTCTTGATCTATCAGAACAAATTTCTAAGCATGACAAATGTTTTCATAAATCATTTTGGGATTCTGTGATCAAATTGTGCTGCCTTACTTGTAGGCTTTTCGTTTCATATTTGTGGTGTGTTGGAAAACAAACATGCTCTGGCACATTTCAGTCTGTTAATACGAAACATTACTATTTGTTATCACCATTCATCAAAGGCAGACCATGTCATCCCATGCTTGCATAAGATCAAAATTTGCAAGTTTCAGCTATCACTGGAGGTTTATAATATTTCAATATAAGCTTATGCACAGATTTCTTTTTTCAAACATTTAAGTCACTATACAAGTTTGGTATAATCCATGCATTACTGCAATACTACAATGTCACCACCACTTGTTATGCCTTTCTTTAGGACGCTGGCTACAACATATACCTGATTTGTTATTTGCATTTTCTACAAGTAAAGCACAAAATGTTTACAGCTTACCAGTTAAAGTAATAAGTAATATAGATATGGCAAGACCTGCATCACTAGAGCCTATTAAAACATACTGCTCATATAATCTTCTCAATAAGCCGTGAAGTAAGCGCAAAAGATCAATCAACACCCACAGTATTCAAAATCCATACAATTATGAAATAAAATGACAGAAAGAAATCTTTCTGAGACATCCCTTACAAAAATGAATACTGAGCAGAAAACTAAACTAGAGTCCATTAAAATCAAAATTATTAGCATTAGATTGGTCATATCAAAGCTGTTATGATTCAGAACTGTTATAGTTCATGTTAGCATTCAAGAACAAACTGATATGTTCTCATCATCACAACCAACACCATCACCCATAGTGACACAACCACAAAGTTCTTGGTCCTATCTCCTGTGCTTGCCCTTCAATGTCTCCATCTCAGGAGTCAGCCGATCCAAATAATCCTGGTGGTTGTAGATTGTGGCCAAAAGACCTTGTCCATTCTTGGGATCATCGGTAGGTTTGTATGTGATGTAGTTTCCCTCTAAGGTGGTCATGGTGCCCTCCACAGCCTTCAAGATGGCATGGCCGGAGCAAATGTCCCACTTCTTGATGAGAGTGACATGGACATACGCCTCCACGTTGCCCTTGATCACCTCCAATGTTTTGTAGCCTGCCACCACACAGCCGCATAAAAGTGTTACAGAGATGCTATTGTGTTGTGTGTGCAAACCATATTTCTGCCATGTAAAAAAATGTCATTGTGTGTTGCGTGTGACTTAAAAATATTTACAACAACAAAGACAAAATGAGAATCACCATGTTGCCAAATGAAAGAATACACAAAGGACAAAACGGTTTCAACAAATTTCAACCTGTTTGGTCATCTTCAGGAAGGACAAATAACACTCAAGATGATGATAATGAGGATGAACAGACGGTCACTAATCTCTTCAAACTGGGTGCAAATAGAACTGAATCCGAAGGGGAAACAATACTGTGTATGTTAAGATAATAAAATAAAGAAAATGTTAATACTATTAATAACGATATAAATAATGGTTGTATAGTCACATAAAACTTAACAATAATAAGAATAGTAATTGTAGTAATAATCCTAACAATACTAACACAAGAAGAAGGAGAAGAAGAGTTAAAGGATATTACAATAACATGGGTATAGTAACAAAAGAGGGGATAAGCAATTGCCAAGGACACAGACAAATAAAGTACAGGACAAAACACAATGCATTTCGACCTCTTGGGTCTTCTTCAGGCAGTGACAAATAACATTTAGGACAGTGAAAACGAAAAATGAGAAACCACTTATCTTCTCAAAATTAATGGTTTTTGGTTTTGCGCCAAATATGAGAAGATAAGTGGTTTCTCATTCTTCATTTTCACTGTCCTAAATGTTATTTGTCTTTGCCTGAAGAAGACCCAAGAGGTAGAAAGGCATTGTGTTTTGTCCTGTATTTTATTTGTCGGTGTCCTTGGCGGTAACTAACCCCCTCTTTTTCCAAATTTTGCTTCATTTTCCACCCTCAGTCACTCCGTTTTGAAGCTTACAATGATAGCAACAACAACAAGAAGAAAGGTGATGTTGATAATATAGAAGAGGAGGAGGAGAGCAAGAAGAATAAAAAGAATGAGAAAGAGGAGGCTACAGATAATGTTAAAGACAGTAAAATAGAATCTAATAAATATGCCAATGGTTATAACAATAATCATGAATAACATTAATGACAGTAATTATCAAGGAAATGGCAAAGACAGTACTGTCTGTTAAACTCTATGAAATATACTAGTCACAACAAGTTAAGGGCCATCTCACAACAGCACCACCAAAGACAGAAAAGGCACAGACGAGGCAATTTGAAATATGAAATTGTTAATTTCATCATTAATCAACAATTTCATAGAGGATGCGATCAAATTCGTTCAAAAACAGAGCAACAGTACAAGGTCAAATCACACACCCCTCTTTTCAAAAGTCAGGAATCAGTTACGCATATCTCAACAAAGGTCAATATTGGGTGTGACCCCATTAGCTGCCAGACATTTAAGGAAGCGCCAGCGCATGGAATGCACAAGATTCCTGAGAGTGTTCTGGGGGATGTTCTGCACTCCTGTTGCAGAAATTGTGCCTGCTGGTTGACATCCACAAGAGGGGGATGATTGTTGGCCCCCCTTTGTCCCAGAACGTCCCACACGTGTTCAATTAGTGCCAAGTCAGGTGAACAAGCAGGCCAGTCCATCCTTGGGATCCCTTGCTGATGCATGAAGTCAGTGACTTCACTGAGCTCAATGAGGAGGAGCGTTATCGTCCTGCAAGGTTGCCCTCGGTCCCATGGCTCGCAGAGCTGGCTGGATGACAGGCAGAACAATCTCATTCCTGTAGTGCAGTCCGGTCAAAGAACCCTGAATGATGTACAAAGGTGTTCTGCCGTTGACATGGAAGCCACCCCACACCATCACTGAGCCTCCTCCACAGTGGTCAACCTCACGAACAGCGCAGTCTACAAACCACTCTCCTTGCCTGTGCCGGACCTGTCTCCTGCCGTCATTGAAGGCAACAGTGAAGCGGGACACGTCGGTGAGCAAGACCTGGGACCATTGCTGCCTGGTCCAGTGCTGATGTTGCTGACACCAGGCCACACAGGCCTGACGATGAGCCGGTGTCAGAGGGATCCTGATGGCTGCACGTCTTGAGTGGACGTCAAACTCATGTAGCCGGTTGCGGATGGTGCTGGTGCTGACGTTCCTGTTGACAGCTGTCCTCAGTTCATGTCTCAGAGTGCTGGCAGTGAACACGCTACTTCAGAGGCACACCGGTTCATCTCCAAAATGGCAGATTTGAGAAATGCCCACCTGAAGTTTTTAAACAATGGCAGAAGTCACACGAGTACTTCTATAGTCACATAACTCACAATGGTTCAAGTTCAAGTTGTAATGTATAAGTGCTGTTAGCAGCATCAAATAGTATTCAACAGAAAACATAAAAACACACATTTACAAAAAATAGTCATTCCTTGCTTGAAAACTGCCTCGCAGGGTTCTTCATAATTTGGAGCAAACCAGACTTCCAGTAGTAAGCCTGGTGTAGCGCGCTCTTATCTGACCGTCCTAGCCTCTCCCCTCCCACATGGCAGAGCAGGCCATAAATCAGTGTAATGAGAAGACAGACGTTTTCCCTCTCCCTGCTGCCAGCATCTTTCACAGCAGGGAAGAGTATCAGCCAAGTGTACAGAGGTAGCCTACCCTCCCTTCCTTTCCTTAACATATCCTCTTTCTCAGCACAGTTGGTTAAAGCCGGATGTTCCGCTGTTGCTCCAAACACATAGGTAATCTTGCTCTGTGCCACAAGTGTTTTTTCGCTTTATCTCTGCTATTATGTAACATCACATCACCAGGTTTGGAGCTCTTGATAAGACCATGAAAAGACACACAATGCACTAAAAAAACCCCAAACCCAAAATTTGGAGGTAATCTGGTGTGGCTCTAATGTAGCGAACAGTACGATTGCGCAGTATGGACAGCCGGAGGAAGCGATCATCCTGTCTGTTGGTGCTGCATGGATGTCCGGACCGAGGGCGTTCTTCTGTTGTGCCTGTGGCCTGGAAATGTTCCTGCAGCCTCTGGATTACAGAGTGGCTCACTCCCAGTCGTCTTTCAACTTCTCGTGATGACAGGCCTTTGTTCAGCCATGCCAGGGCGCGTCCACGGTCCAGGGTGCAAAGTTTTGTTCTCGGAGGCATGCTTGTAGAAGCCCAGATTTTTGTGACTTTTATACCCATCCCTGGTTTGCTAATGCTGACAAGTGTTAACATTAACCTGAACGTTCATGTGCGTCATGCAGTTTTTGTCCTCTAATCCTGCTTTTGCAGCTAAAGCAGCCGAAAGTTAACACAAAAATTCACGAATATCACCGATGTTCACAAGGCTTTCACTCGGTACATAAAGTGACTGTGAGTGAAAGCATGATGCACATGCTTTCATAGGTGGATAGGCTACACTTGTAACCTGGTCTACCGGTCCATTTGTCATATCATTTTTTGAATGTATCTTTCTTGCAGTGGTCGAAATCGACCTGTGGCCCTTAACTTGTGACCAATATACGTTAATGCATTGACATTTAGAAAAAACAAATATAGTACAGTTGTGAATGATGAAAGTATTGATACTGATTATAATAGCATTGACAATGATAATAATAATAATAATAATAATGGTAGTAGTAGCATTCAAATCAATAATAATTTTACCAGGGCTAGTTATAACAATAATGGTAGAATCAATAATAATGTGATAATAGTTGTAATCATAATAATGATAATATTAATAATGTGACAATAGTAATAATAATTATACTAATCATAACAGAAATTATCATTTCATTTGACTGTGTAGTGATTCTGTCTTTGCTCTTGTTTCAATGTCTGCCTGCAGTCATCCCACTTTGAAACCTAAAAAATATTTGTCTCAACATCTCCTTCTCATGGGTGACCTATCTCTTTACAATAAAAAAAATACTTATCTCCACATCTCCTTCTCATGGGTAACCTATCTCTTTACAATAAAAATACTTATCTCCACATCTCCTTCTCATGGGTGAATTATCTCTTTACAATAAAAAAAACTTATATCAACATCTCCTTCTCATCGGTGAATTATCTCTTTACAATTAAAAAATACTTATCTCAACATCTTCTCATGGGTGAATTATCTCTAAAATAAAAAATACTTATCTCAACATCTCCTTCTCACAGGTGAATTATCTCTTTACAATAATAAATACTTATCTCAACATCTTTCTCATGGGTGAATTATCTCTTTACAATAAAAAATACTTATCTCAACATCTCCTTATGGGTGACCTATCTCTTTACAATAAAAATATTTATAATAAAAAATATTAATCTAAACATCTTCTAATATGTGACCTATCTCTTTACAACAAAAAAATATTTATCTCAACATCTCCTTCTCATGGGTAACCTATCTCTTTACAATAAAAAATATTTATCTCAACATCTCCTTATGGGTGAATTATCTCTTTACAATAAAAAATACTTATCTCAACATCTCCTCATGGGTGACCTATCTCTTTACAATAAAAATATTTATAATAAAGAATATTAATCCAAACATCTTCTAATATGTGACCTATCTCTTTACACCCCAAAAAATATTTATCTCAACATCTCCTTCTCATGGGTAACCTATCTCTTTACAATAAAAAATATTTATCTCAACATCTCCTCCTCATGGGTAACCTATCTCTTTGCAATAAAAAATATTTACCTCAACATCTCCTTGTCATGGGCAGCCTATCTCATTACAATATAAAATATTTATTCAACATCTCCTTCTCATGGGAGACCTATCTCTTTACAATAAAAAAATAAATAATTATCTAAACATCTCCTTCTCATAGGTGACCTATCTCTTTAAAATAAAAATATATTTATCTTAACATCTTCTTCCCACGGGTAACCTATCTCTTTAACCCCTTCGCTGCTATCATATTTTGCTAAGTCCCATGCTGGACGAAACAGAAAGAGTGCTGAATCATGACGAACAGCGTTCGTCAACTGAGCATTGCAGACGGCACTTTTTATGACGAACGCCGTTCGTCAGCAGCGCAATGAAGTCAGAAGAGGTTAAAATAAAAAATATTTGTCTCAATATCTCTGTCACCGATCAGCGGTACTGAACCAGCACGTCCATGTGTTCAGAGTGGTAGCTCAGGATAGAGAACGTCAGCGTGTGTGTGCGTGTGTGTTTGTGCGTGTGTGTGTGCGCGCGCGCGTGTGTGTGTGTGTATGCGTCTGTGTGTGTATGTGTGTAGTGTGTGAGGGTTGGGGTTTTAATTAGGTGAGGTCAGGCTAAGTTCCTCGGGGTTAAGTAGGAAGGTTAGGCTGGTAGGGGGATGGGGGAAGAAGGACATAAAATATTCTTGCCTTCCAGTCTTCACTTATTGAGGGAGTGGAAGGGGAGGTCGTGTTTCGTTTCCAACTGTTACCCTTTGTGGCTTTGGTTCTATACCAGAGAGGCTGGGGCAGGATATCGGCTGCTGTTGTGTTGTCAAGGCAGTGAGTTGTTGTTGTAAACTGTCACGTTGTCGCACAAGCAACAACTAGTCCGTTGGTCGGGTGTGTGAGCTCTGTGGATGGATACACTGTTTGACCAATGGTTGCTTTGTGTTGTGAGTGAAGATCACTTGATTCCAACCAGGGGGAATGCGTTGGAGTAGCTTCACTTTAGTCCCTGGTGTTCGTTGGAGTGGACGTGCTCCTTGTAGATGTGGCGGAAGAGCCGTTAGGTTGTGCTGGGTGTGACTTCAAGTCATAGTTAAGGCCAGGTCCTTGTCGGGATTGGTGTGCCCTTGGCCTGTGCTAAGTTCTGTGTCGTCCATGTTTGCATCCACTTCCAGCCAGTTGCAGAACTGGTGTGGTTTTAATCGTCTGTCTGTTCAGTTGTGTCAGCAGATATCCTGCTTCCGTGCCAAGGCTGGGGCCGGATCACCGCAGTCTGCAGCTGCGTGCTGGCAGGTGAGCGGCTGCTTCCGGTTACCTGTTGCTCTCCTGTTATCTGTTGCTCTCCCAGGAGGGAAGACCACCCGGGCTACTCGTGGGAAGTTGCTGGCCACCGTCTCCTCTTTCCCAGGAGGGAAGGACCGCCCTGTTCAGGCGCCACATGAGCGGTGCTGCACCAGGCATTCCTTCCCCCTCAGTTCCGGTGGGTCTTCTGTGGAGGAGTCGTCCTGCGTAAGCCCATGGACAGCGCCAAGGAGCGGAGTCTTCCGCGGGGGAGGAGTCGTCCTGCATGAGGCCACCGACAGTGCCGAGGAGAGGGGTCTTCTGTGGGGGAGTCGTCCTGCATGAGGCCATGGACAGTGCCGAGGAGAGGGTCTTCTGTGGGGAGTCGTCCTGCATGAGGCCATGGACAGCGCCGAGGAGCAGGGTCTTCTGTGGAGGAAGGGTTGTCCAATTTTGTGGTAGGAAGGGGTGTAGGAATAGGCAGTAGGGTTTAGGGTTAGCTGCTGCCTCCTTTAGGGATGCAGGGGCCAGCACGGAATAGGTACCTGTCGTTGCCTCCCTTAGGGATGCAGTGACCGTGCGGCAGCAGTCCCGGGGTCAGGAAAAGAAAAGGGTGGGTCCCAGAGAGAGGGTGGGTGGTAGTAGCTTAGAGATTAGAGCCCCTTGGGTTAGTCCTTGTCCCTAGTAGTTAGCCACCATGTGTGCTGGCTATCAGTGCATCCCTAGGTCGCAGTGATTTACCAAAACTGGTGCTCTAGGATAGGTTAGGGTCCTTCGGGTCATTGTAGCAGGGTAGGATGTGCCAGCGGGAAGTGGGATACCTGTGTGCGGTTGTGGATGGACTTGAGTGGCGATTGCTGGGTGGTGGCGCCATGGTGTGCATGTTGAAATAAAGAAGTGTGTGTGAATGTAAAGCCGTATTGGTATGCTGTGTCATCTGACTTAGTGTGTGATAGGCGTGGGTAGGGGTGGTAGGGCTGTCCGGCTTAGCAACCATGACAATCTCCTTCTCATGGTAATCTATATCTTTACAATAGAAAATGTTTATCTCAATATCTCCTTCTCATGGTTAGCCTATCTCTTTACAACAAAAAATATTTATCTCAATATCTCCTTCTCACAGGAATCCTAACTCTTTACAATAAAAAATATTTATCTAAACATCTCCTTCTTATGGGTAGCCTATCTCTTTACAATAAAAAATATTTATCTCAATATCTCCTTCTCACGGGTAACTCTTTACAATAACAAATATTTATCTAAACATCTCCTTCTCATGGGTAACCTATCACTTTACAATAAAAAAATATTTATCTCAATAATTCTTCTCATGGGTAACCTATCTCTTTACAAGTTACGTTTTAGTTGGTCACCGACTTTGCCATCATGTGCATTAACTGTAGTCTGGTTGTTAACATGGATCCTTTTAACTCAAATTCCGAATGGCCAGCCTGTAATCTAAGGCAACATTGCCACCTATCTACACTCAGTGTGTCAACACAGCTCAAGTATCCATTATGTGCACACCGTTCCATGTATTGAGCATAGCTGCTGATCACAGCGAAGCAAAAGCAGTAAATCTTGTCTCTGCATCCCAAGGACCTGAAGTTTACATTCTAACAGCAAGGTTCCCACACTTCAATATAAAAAAACAAGAGCACTGGAAATGGTTACAGGCATTAACAAGAACAAAAAGTAAGTTCTCTTGGACAAATACGAACCACAAAAGAATGCTTCATAGATATTTAACATTGTTGCAAGAGTGATGTTAAATTTCACACACAAAGATAACTCGTTTCAAATTCAATATGCTGAACTATTCACACTGATCTTTTTTATAAGCTATTAAATCAAATGTTTTGTCCACCCCTAAATTAAATCCAGCAAGCTCTTGAGCGATGATGAATTATTACTTAGTTTTCCACATGGCTTTTAAATGAAATCCAGGAACATGCAAGACCTTGTGCATTCTAAAGTGAAATTTGAAATCTTATGAGCCCTTGTGGGTATGCTGAACAGGAAACTTTGCATCAACTAGTGTGAAGAAAGTCTAACTTCACTTTCCATTGTTTGTTCTCCAATTTCTTTCAAAAAGGGAAAACAGAGGTGAAGAAAAACAATCAACAAATTTCTCAGGAACCATGGCATTCTTATTTGCATGAAAAGGGAACAAAACGAGTACTTCTGAATGTTTTTGCAGATGATGCGAGACCTAAAATCAGTATCCCCAGTTGCAAAGGTGTACAAGGATACTGAACTGTAACCTACTGTATATGCCCCCCAACATCCTTTGTCCCCCTCCCTTATCTTATGGCAGTCAGTCTTTCACTGTTGTTTCGGGTTGTTTTGTTAGGCATTTGGGATCCACCCTACTGTACCCAGGATAGCAATAATAATTTGCTCTTCTTCAGTCACAGCATACCTGTGAACAAATGCCTGTCAGACAACTTTAAGAATCAAACAGGCCTCACCCGCTCCTCCAGCTGGTACCACCTCTGTGTTGTCCCAAAGGATTTCTTGGCTACAGATTCAACAGGGCCAGCATGGGACCGAGACACAATTATCTGCCTGTGATTTGGATCTCTCTGAATTTCTGAAGACTTTTTCAGGTTTGGCGAGTGACCGTAGTTTACCCATGCCCACACTGCAAACAAGGATAAGATGCCAGTTAGAATTACATATCCATGTTGCATGTCCTATTATATCATGACAGACAGACAAACAAAAAGCAAAACAAAAACAGAGAATGATTTTATTAATAATTGTTCTTTAGTGAACACATTTCTTACAACAAAGAAATGGAAGGACATAGAAAGAGAGATGATCTCATGAGCAAATGTTTTTGTGCATGCAAGTGTCTGTATGCATCTGCACACATGTGCGCTTTGTAGTGTGTGTGACTGATGAATTTTTTCTACATACCTTCCCCGTGTACATACCTTCCCCGTGTTTAGGTTCACCTTTTTTAGGTCAACTGTGTATGATTTTTAACTTTCCTACCTATCTCACGCCAGCAAGCACAAAGATGTGAATCAAGCTTTGCATGCTTGTGTGTACACACACACACACACACACATACACACACACAATCACATAGAAGCACCACATAAACAACAAAAAATCTATGTTACAATCTTCACAATGATGAAACGATTCACAGAGGGAAAAAAGCACTATTTTCAATGCATTCAATATGTAAATTTTGGAAGGTTGAAAACTCAGCACTGTACCTGTCTCCCCAGTGAAGGGCTTGTGAATGACACCAATGGTCGGCTCCCCATCCACCACCACACACACCATGGTGGTAACATACTGGTACAGACCCTCTGTAATGGCACACAAACCCACATCGACTGTTCATTTTAAATACAACACAAACCACTGCTCCCATTTGTCCAACAATAAATACCTTGTCAGCTTTCCAGACTGTTCAACCAGCTTGAGCCAATTTACCCCCAAAATAGATCATTCTTCAGCCCATGAGATCCTGCATGGCCTGACGGACACTGACATGCCTAATACCATTGCACAGTGCCCACAACAGGATGCAGGACACGCCATGGTGTTCCCCACTGCATCAGAAAATGAAGGTCTTTGGAAACCTTTGCTAGAAAAATTGTGAGCCCCTGACAAAGTTCAAACATCTCAAAGTTTTTCTAGTTAAAAAAAAAAAAAGACTTTACATTGATGTGAAAATCATTTACACACACACACACACACACACACACATTAACACCCACACACATACATACAATTTACTGAAACTAGTGCACTATTTGACTCTGCATCTTACTGACATTCAACAAAATGCAGATATTCAAAGTTACAGTAAACTAAATACATTCCAAAGATAAGTTAATAGATAGAATATCTCAAATACATTGAAATCAGATTTTTAAAAAAAAATCTAAATATCAACTAATATCTTTATCTACCCTCTGATCTACCCCGTACTCCTCCTCCCCCCTCCCACCACCTACCCCCCCCCCCCCCCCCCCCCTTGCTCTTTCCCTTCACCCCCGCATCACCTGCATCCCAACCCAAGTACATGATTACACCGGTCCACCACTGCAACAACAACCCACTATATATTCCACAAAACCACACACCCACCCACACCACACTAACTTGCAACACACACACACACACACACACACACACACACACACACACACACACATTAACACCCACACACATACATACAATTTACTGAAACTAGTGCACTATTTGACTCTGCATCTTACTGACATTCAACAAAATGCACACACACACATTTTTCCCCCCCTTCCCCACTGACCACTTCTTTTCCTTTGTCCCCATTTTACCTTGTATCTCATGATCACCCCTCGACATACGGGTATGCTTGGATGTATGTACATGTGGTTGTTGGTGTGTGTGTATGTGTGTGTGTGTGTGTGTGTGTGTGTGTGTGTGTTCCCAATATATGACCACCATCATCATTACATTATTACCACCACTCATAAGATATCCTATGTATAACCCTTTTTTTTTTCTTTTTTTTTTTTGACATATGTGTGTATGTTTGCATATATGTGTGTGTGTGTGTGATGTGCTTGTGTACATGCCTATGTACAGGTGTGTGCATGCATGTATTATACATGCTCGTGTGTGTGTGAGACGGTGATTATTTCATGATCTATACAACCTTCACCATCAATTGAGTCATTGATCATTGCTCTCCCCCCCCCCCCCCCCCCCAAAGTTAACTCAGCTGGCATTATCATGCCAATGCTATCATACTTACTATTTCACTTATGGCAATGAATAACATCCTATAGCACTGTTTGTCCCACTTAAGACATTGACCAATTATCCATTATTCATCATCCCCTTTTTTTTTCTTCTTTTTTTTTTTCCAAAATGATATTTTCCTATGTCCCCCCACCTTGCACCATTACCACTGCATTTTTTCCACTTGTATAACAATTGGCACCACCCTGTGGTACTACTTATTTAAAATTATTACCATTTACCAGTCACTGAAGAGACTCCCATCCAGTGAACACCTTCATACTGCACTATATGGAAATGAAGAAGCCAACTAACTGACAAAGGAAGGAGGACAGCAGCCCCAACTGTAAAAGGTAGTCTCCTTGGAATAAATCTAAAATATTTCCAAGGAGACAAATAGGAAGATGACTTGAGCAGCACCCAGACTTCAACAAGAGGGATGCATACTACCGGATGCCCCGATCAGACCAAATGAACATTGTTGGACTGAAGATAAGGCTCCAGCTCCACTGACCTCAACATCACAGGTCCACTACACTCCACACCTGTGAGTCTTTCAAATTATCAATGCAGTGCAGCCCAAGAGACAGCTGAGCATTCCCAGCTAGGCCCAAAGTGGAAACCTGGCCTGCCAACTCACCAATGAGTGCAAAACCCTACTGACCACTGGAGGGTCTTCACCATACAGCAACCTCTGTCAGTACCTCCAGGATTCCCACCGAAGTAAACGAAGAAGAAGACCACCATTGTGATACTGAGAACTGGGCACTCCAGACTGTGACTGGTGGTCTTTAATTTATCCATGCAGCCCCAATGACAGTGGAACAGTCCCAACAACACCAAAAGAACAATCCTGGCCTGCCAACACACCGATGAGTGCAAAACTTTATTGACCACTGGAGAGCCTTCACCATACAGAAGCCCTTGCCAGTACCTCCACCATTCTTGCCTAAGGGAACGGAGAAGAATCTCTTCCTACACTACCATTGATTTCTTATGATCATCACCAATCATTGACTGATTGATGATAATAATTTTTTTTTTTTTAAAGTGTGTGTGTGTGTGTGTGTGGTGTGTGAATGAGTGTATGTGTGAGTAAATATGTGTGTGAAAACTCTCCACAGTTAGTCTCACTATGATCACATGATCTTAACTCACCCAGAACAATGTTTATATGTGGTCCCCCATCCCTTTGTGTGTGTGTGTGTGTGTGTGTGTGTGTGTGTGTGTGTGTGTGTGCAACACATGATACCCTGTTTTTCATTGATCACTGCTATCTTCTCTCAACAAACATCAGCATATTGATGCCAACACATTATTTCACCTGTTGCAATGAACATCATCCCACAGCATTGTTCACTTTTTTAAACAACACCATTTATATGAACCTCCCACCCCCACCCCCCACCCCATAGTGAAAGATGAGATATGAGCCCTCCCCCCCCCCCCCCCACAAACACATTACCCTCCTCCCCCCCCATTTCTTTTTTTTCTTAACTCACCCCCCCCAACCCCCCCCCCCCCCCCCCCCCCGATCACACCTTATCACCCATTTATCTTCCATCCCCTTCCCTCCCTAACATTACCCACACACCTTCACAACTACCCACGCATAACTTCCACTACCTCTTTCATCACCCAACGAAATCATTTATTTTATTCACCTAAACCCTTTTTTTTCTTTTTTTTTCCCCCTCAGTCCCCCCCCCCCCCTTTTTTTTCCCCCTTACCATTATTATCAATCCACCATTACCACAACCATCACAAAGATATCACACCATCCCATTAAACTAGACACAACCCTATCATATCACACACACACACCTCCCCCTACGCAACACCCCCCCCCCCCCCCTCTCTTTTCCTCTCCCATAATCCCCCATGTCATTTCCACCTACCGCTATTCTCCCCACCACATGGACAACAACGGATGAGTCATTTTTCGTTCTTTTTTTCGTTTTTCGTTCATTGTTTGTACTGTCCCAAATGTTAAATGTGATTTATTTTTTCGCCTGAAGAAGACCCAAGTGGTTGAAATGCATCCTGTCTTGTCATGTGCTTTGTTTGTCAATGTCATTGGCGGTAAGAAACAAACTCTATTTCTAAATTTTTTTTTTTTTTTTATCTGAAAGTAAAAATACGGAAAACACTCATATTCTGGTCCAAGTTATAGAACAACACACTGAAAAACTAATAATAATAATAATAATGAATACTTATATAGCACCTATTCTCGGCTAGAGGCCAAGCTCTAAGCGCTTTACAATCAACACTTGTTTACACAACGGGCTGCCTACCTGGGTAGTGCCGACTGAAGAGCTGCCAGCTGGCGCTTCATTCAGTCGTTTCCCGTGTCATCCAGTCAATATCATTCAATATCGATCACTCAATTTCCTTACTTCCTTCATTCTTTCCATTTCTCACGCAGGGTGCATGCTATGTGTAACGTGTCATCCATACCAACGGCCAAACTGGCCTACTCTTCCGAAAGTTGGTGATGGGATTTTACGTGTGTGCAAGATGTTATGCATGCGTTCACACACGGAACCTCAGTTTATAGTCTAGATTCATTCTTTATCTACACACTAACAAATGTGAAATATTGTCTTTATGGTTGATTCACTGATAAACCAAAAAGGCAAAATACAATTATTTGAAAGGATTTGCTGAATTTGTCAGGCAAGTGAAATTTCAGTTTGGCACAGAAAAACAGAATGTGTTGATGAACATGTCTCCATCAGTTTATTTTAGTGGGAACATTGCAACACGAGAAACAATTTACAAACCTATTAGTATTACATACAACATATGCCACAGATGCTTATTAAGAGGAAGTTTCTGTAGCGCCAATCCCTAAAATCACACAGCTGTGAGTGCCTGTTACAACTACATCGAGAGTCCTATTAGTTTTGACATCTCATGTTCACTGACAGGCATGGCTGCCAATTGTGGAGAACAAGTGTCTTCCTCAAGAATGCAACCATGCACAGAACATGCTGCATCAGAGCAGGTACATGTGTGTGTGTGTGTGTGTGTGTGTGTGTGTGTGTGTGTGTGTGTGTGTGTGTGTGTGTGTGTTTTGTTTACATTATATACATGTGCATGTCAAATGGTGTTTGTGTCAAAGTTTTCTCCCATATTTTGTATGACCAGAGATGTGTGAAACTGGAACCATCACTAAACTGAAGTTGCTGGGTAAGTGAAAACATTCAAGCAACAAAGGCACCATGCTTGTGAGGTGTCAAAATGGTCAGAACAGGTCAGAAGTGCTAGAGAAGCTGGGCTACACAGAGCCAGTCACCTGAGGCAAGCATAAATCAGGTAGGCAAGTCGTTTTCAAAACTGAGAAGCCTGTCAAGCGACTAGAAACTATCACCATTGCTCATTTCTCTAAAAATATCTGAAAAATAACAATTTCAACTTTTTAATCTGAAATTTTCTTCCACTTTATTATTCCTACTCTTCCTGCAAGAAACTGATAGTGGTACTGTTAGAATAAATCCCATAAACATGCTTACTTTTTGATATACACTACCAGCCTCTTGGCAAGGTTAAGCTCATCTCAGTAGCTTACATTTATCACAAAACTTATCACTTTGCCTAAAAAATCTTCACTCCAATATAATGATATGGAAAAGTGCAAATGCCAATAAAATATCCCAACAAACAACAAACAAAAACCACACACACACACTCATTTTCAAATCAGTAAGCAAATATTGGGATGCCGTAAGTACAGACATGCCTCCTCGAAAATCTTTCCATCAGGAACAGAGATGACATTAAAATCAGGAATAAATTGACATTTTCAAGGATTCTTAGGGACACTGTATATTCTTACAAATGTGATGTTTTGCAAATGTACATGTATGTACATTAAAACATTCATATAATCAAGCTCACCATGACTGATGGTGAATACCCACATGACCAGTGTCCACCTCACTGTTCCTGAAGGTCTGGCAGCACTGATTTGGTTTCTAACTGTGGGATTTAGATTTTATCAGTTGGATTTAGAGATAGCTAATTTTTCAGTGCTTTCTCAAAACTTCAGTTCAGTCAGGTCTCTTCCACAGCCATAAGGAACTTTACTATTAAAAGTAATTTTATGAAATACTTGTATGTCCTAACAAATGCCATGTCCCTATTTGTTGTGGAACAATGCTGTATTATCAAGACCCCCAATACCCCTTGCCAGAAAAAAAGAAGAAAAACTGGGAGACTAGAGAGGTAATTTTGTCTCAATCCCCACATTCACCAACCAGATTGATCGCTCTTAGTGAGTTCAAATCGTTGCGCCATGGTACCAATAGCTCCATTTTCCTACCTTTTCCTGACTTGGTAGGGTGGAGGGGTGTCCTGGTTTTTGGACAAGTAAGTATGTTGTAAAATTGCTTTAAAGTATAATTCTTTTTTCTCATGTCAAGATGTTCCATGTCCTCAGACATGTCATGTGGGTAGAATCTGCCAACAGTAATCTGTAACTGCCAGCCAACTGCCCAACAGATGTTAGAGAGTGCAAAACTTTGCTGGAGGGCACGACTAGAAGAAAGAGCCTGGACTTTATGTGCCTTTATGTCCACTCTAGGGTGCAGAAGAGATGTTGCATATACTAGCCCAACTGACAGCAAAGAGCAATATTAGGGCTGTCCCCCTCCCCACCCACCCTCCACCCCCACCCCCAACAAACACACACAGCACATCAAAAAGCATTTTCTAAAAACACACTACAATTTCATTAAAATCTTTCTTTTGTAAATTTCAGATGCAAAATGTTGTTCTTTTTCAGAAATTCAAAATCACACAGGGCAGGACATCTCTGAACAAGATTTTCATTGAGTCTCCTGTAAAGTGTTTACGTTTGACCTAATGCAAGTCCCATGACTGTAAGAGTAAGTTGTACATGACATGGAATGCACCACAAAGCTTCTTCACCTTTTAAAAGAGAAGAATGGGAGTAAAGGGAGTGGCCTCGTGCAAACTGCACAAGACTGTTTCCTCTTTACAGTCACCCATAAAACATGGTAAAAACTCTATCACGTCCGGATGGATTTGGAGAAGTTTGTTATCCACTGTGAGTTCTTTTCCTCTTGCTAGGTATTTGACATAAGTCAGTGTTTTTTTTTAAATTTCAAATCGGCGTGAAGAATAAAGAATCTGCTCAGTTCTTTACTTGTGGCATTCCTGGCAAGTTGATCAACCACCTAACTGCCTCGAATGCTGACATGACCAGGAACCCAAATAAAAACTATGTTTCATCCATCAGTTTTTCAAAGAGGCGTATAGTTCGAACAAATTTCAGCAGTTGAGAGTGTTTGAGATTATGGCCAACAATGGCCTCCAAGCAGAATGGGAGTCTGATAAAATGAGGAAGTCTTTTATGTTTTAATTCAGGGACCCTTTTAAAAGCCAGCACCAAGGCTGTCAGGTCAGCAGTGCAGATGGAGATGTCAGTGGGAATGTGCTTAGAACATCTCCGACAGGTAGCTGTCGTGCAAAATACAGCAGACACAACCCCCTCTTCAGATTTGGAACCATAAGTAAATATTCTCTGAAAGAATGGAAATTTGAACAAAGTTCATCCAAAAATGACTTGCATTCCAAACAGTGGATGATGTTTTCTTGATATGAGGCAAGATAAAGGTGGATCTCTAGGGTGAGGAAAGTCCATGGTGGGTCATCAGGAAACTTAGACGAATCACACATGACCCAAGGATTATGTCTGTACCGTTCAAATAGGAACAAAATATGAATTCTCAAGGGTGGAAACTGGAATGGAACTGAGGAAGTCTTCAAATTTCTTGAGGATTTTTGGGTTAAAGACACAGTCATAAGTGGGGTTTTGGAGTTAAGAAAGCGATTCAAACAGTAGTTCAAAGCAAGTTTCAGCTGATGCTTGGAGAGGGATGGTTCTCCAGCCTAAGCATACAGACTGTAAAGTGGGGTTGTGCTGAATACACCCACATGAGTCAAACCCTCGATGGTGGATGAGGTCTTGGTATGCAGATCTGGCAGAAATGTAGATGACATAGCCATGGTCTAGTTTAAAACAGAAGAGAGCCCTATAAAGATGGAAAGCAATTAATCTGTATGTGCCACAACTCTCAGAATGTTCACTGCTTTCTGACGTGATGTTTTTAATTGCTGGATGTGACTTTTAAAGTTCAGTTTTTGACTGAAGGTAACTCCCAGATATGCGGCTTCTTTCACAGCTCGAATGATGAAATTATCCAGATGAATTTGAATTTTCAGGATTTGTAAAGAAGTGTCAACAATTGTGAAAGTGAATACAGTGAGTTTTGGTGCCCCAAAATCTTAAATCTAATTTCCTCAAATCTTATCCACGCCAGGCTGCAGTCAACATTGTAAGCCAGCACAGGTGGCTCTAACTGCGTAGAGAACAAAGTTATCAACAAAAGACAGGCTCCCTGGTTTACAGAATTGACAATCTCATTAATTTTGATGCTGAAGAGAACAGGAGAAAGGATGTTCCCAAGGGTACACCCAGCCCCAGCTCGTAGATGTCAGACAGCCTGGTGCCACCCTAGCTTTGACTGCTCATCAGCCAGAAAGTCTTTATTAAACAGGGTGATGACCTCGAAAGCTGAGATTATAAAGATCTATGAGAATTCCAGATTTTCATGTAGTGACATAAGCCTTCTCTA
>CM031600.1:51819047-51854047 GCA_018398815.1 Conus ventricosus | reverse complement strand
TGGGCATAACGAACAAAGAAAAGCATAATTATTTAATATTTTAGGTAATGTCAGTGGTGTCGATCTATCATTTGAAATATTAGTACCAGCCTTGTGCACTGTATTCTTTGCTCTTGGACAATCTAGTAATAGGTGACTTACACTAAGAATTTCCCCACATACGCATTTAACATTTTTGCTGTATTTGGTTCGAAGTGAATTCAAACGCATCCTATGAATTAAGGATACTACCTCTCTAGATATTGGACTTTCGAATTTGTCTAATTGCGTCTTGGGGTGAATGTCAGGATTGGTCGTATACAATTTTGATAATATTGACTATCTGTGTCTTTCAATAACCTTTTGAAACTGTTAAGAGATGCTTTATTAATCAAGGTATAACATTATGATAGGTCTAGCGGAATGTTAAGTGCAGTCATGCCTTCAATATTTCGAGCTGCTCTCCGAGCAGCTTGATCAACTTTCTCATTTGTTGAGATTCCACAATGTGAGGGCACCCAACAGAACGTCACATTTATTCTTTTCATCGATAGGCGATGTGTCACGTAATTAATTTCTGTAATCGTATTGCAACGAATTTTTGAATTTAAAGACTGTAAGGCAGAAAGAGCTGACTTTGAGTCACTGCACAGTAAAAGTGGACAATTTTCTATGGAAGAATTTAAAACATGCTTCAGGGACATCAGAATAGCAACTAATTCTGCAGTAAAAATTGACAAGTGTATGCCAAGATGATATAATTTCTCTAGTTTTAATTTTGGTATTATAAAAGCTGCTCCTGTTCTATGGTCATCTAACACTGAGCCATCTGTAAAAATTTGAAGATGGTCCTTATATTGATTTTCCAAATGAGAATTTACATAATATTTTAAGAGATATGGTGGATTGTTTTTGTTCAGTTCAGTATAGTTTGTGTCATAATTTGCTTTGGTTTGTTTCCATTTGGGAATGGGTGGAAAGGACGAGTTGACAGCTATTTTACTTTGGTTAATGTTGGTTTTTTTTAATAAGAGTAGATGTGTATGACTGAATAGATTTAGTTGATTTTATGTCTTTTGCTCTTTTAGCAAAATCTGTCTCTGAATTGAGAGATACTTCATTTGTACAGAAACTTTTCTGTGAAAGGTTCTTTAAAACAAATTTAGAGGCGGACACTTTTCGAAATTCGTTCAAAGGTAAGATTCCAATTTCATTATAAGTCCCATTGTTACATGCATGTGTGGGAACTCCAAGAGCAAGTTTATATGCTTTGCAGTCTACACTTTGTAACTTATTAAGTAGATGCTGTGGAGCACTAAAGAAAACTTCTTGAGCATAAATCAATCTAGAGCGCACAAGAGCCGAAGATAGGAGTGTTAAACTCTCTTTATCTTGTCCCCATTTTTGTTTGCTTATGATCTTTAGAAAGTTTAAACTTTTTCTTGCTTTATTCAAAATATATTCAATATGTTGGTTCCATGAAAGTTTTGATGTTAAATATACTCCTAGGAATTTAACAGATTTGACGTATTGTAAGACTGACCCATTCAGGGTAAATTGTGGAAGTTTTTCTGGGTCATATCCAGAGTTAAAAAGCATTAGATTTGTTTTTTTCTGCCGAGAGTGTCAATCCATTTTCATGTAAGAAACTACTGATTTTGTTTAATTCATGCTGATATTTGATCTTTATGTAATTTTAAGAATCTTAATGGGGTTTTTCTTTCATAGTGACTTCATCCACAGACATATGTCGTCAGCAAATTGTACTAAAACTATGTCTTTGGATAAGCCTTTTGTTATATCTGCAATTAGGATATTAAATAAAATTGGAGATAATACTGATCCTTGTGGAAGACCCATTTCCAGCGTTCTAGTGTTGGAATATGTATGCTCTATTCTTGTTTGAATAATTCTACTTTTAAGGAAAGCTTTGACATAGTTATACATGGTTCCATTTACTCCAATAGTTTTAAGTTTAAACAAAAGTCGTTCATGCCATACTTGTTCGTACGCTTTCCTTATGTCAAAGAACGTTGCCAGGATGTTTTTTCGTCTTGCGAACTGTTGTTTAACATGTGTTGTGAGTTTTACTAGATGTTCTGTTGCTGATCTGCCTTTCTGAAAACCAGCTTGATTTACAGGGATAATTTGATGTTTGTTACAAAAGTAAAGTAGTCTGTTTAGGACAATTCTTTCCATTAGTTTACATGCGTGCGACGTCAGGGCAATTGGGCGGTAGCTGTTTATGTTACTTCGAGGTTTTCCTTGTTTATGTATAGGAACTATGATAGAACGCTTCCATAATGAGCGCAAATTGCCGTCTTCCCAGCATTTTTGAATGAATACTGAGATAAAGCGTTTTACATTAGGTGGGACATGACGTAACATTTCATTAGAGATACCGTCTAAACCCACTGATGTTTTTTTGGTGCCCAGATTAGCAAGACATTCTTCTACTTCTTGAATTGTTATGGGAGCATTTAGGTAGTGGTTTATTACAGTGTGTGTGTGTGTGTGTGTGTGTGTGTGTGTGTGTGTGTGTGTGTGTGTGTGTGTGTGTGTGAGTGCATAGGTGGGTGGGAGAGTTTAATGGTAAGAAACCTACCCAGTGTGTTTTTGTCTACACTGAAGAAAATCATTTTGCCATCATTTTAACAATTGCACTGCACAGCATGAACACAAGGCTGCATGGTCAGGATTCCTGCTGATACATTGAACAGTTTCTTACACTAGAAATCTATGCTTTTTACCCATCAAGAATATTAAAAAAATAAATAGAAAAAAAAATAAATAGAAATTGATCAATAAACAAATGAAATAAAAAGTACAGTGCTCTATCACA
The DNA here is from genome assembly GCA_018398815.1 of Conus ventricosus. Lineage (NCBI taxonomy): Eukaryota > Metazoa > Mollusca > Gastropoda > Neogastropoda > Conidae > Conus > Conus ventricosus. The sequence goes on along the minus strand of CM031600.1, from coordinate 51,851,226 downwards.
AACTGTACGCAAGCTAAAAAAAACTTTAACTGGCTGATGTAAATTTTCATCCACTTGTTTGGCTGCCTAGTGACAAACTGAAAACTTCTCCAGGCCAGGAGAAGGCCCACAAGTCACCCTATACCTGTGTACTCCTGGGTGGCATCCAGAGGGTCGATCCACACAGCCAGCCGGTCCATGGCAATCTTCTGGTCAGTGCCCACAGCCTTCATCACCTCCGGAATCACTTTGTTGGATCTGGGATCTGGCTGAAGTCCATTGGCATGTTTTCGTGTTCTTCTGAAATCACCTATAACCAGTGCTCCAGTGCTTTTAGAGTGAACAAAACAGAGTGCCCTTTTCCTATGGCAAGTCTGGATCATGCACAGTGAAGTGTGATGTAACAGTGAAGGGTGGTGGAAGCGCAGCAAAATTAACCAACAACCCTCTGAGAGGAGTGAGAAACAGCAGGCCCAGAAATACTATGTTCGGTGAGCCGAGTTTTGCATCAGGTGATTCTTTCAAAAGAGAAACTTATACACCACCATGAACAAATTCCCTTCATTGACTGGTTGCGATATGTGTTTATGACCAAATGGTTTATTCGTCATGACCAAAATGCAATGAAATTACTACACATTGATAGTGAGATGCATGCACTGCCTGCCAAAAAATTGTTTTCGATGCCTTCATATGTTGGTTAACTCATAGCTTTGCATGTAATGTGTCAAAACAATAACATATCAGCTACCATTCTGTAAACTTAAATGTTCATGATCCAGAGCATGGCCTAAATAATTTTTTAATGCACAGACAGATTACGCTACACATTTTTATTACCTTAACAAATCATTTTTATACAGGAACCGATTACCCTACATAGCTTTTTATTAACTTAGCAATAGCTTAAAAATCATATCACATTCATGTTTTAGTAAAGCAAAAACCGGTCTCCAAAACCGATCATGACCTAGATTCAGGAAATGGCCACGCCCAATAGGTCAAACAAAGGTCACAAACCTTTGCCTCTACCACTTTTTGAATACAGCTCGGCAAGAAGTATATCCACACCAAATTTCTTGCTTCTATCCCAAAAATCAATCTGCTGAAAACATGTTCTTAGCAAGCTTGCTATTAGAACTGAATACATTGAAACTGACCTCAAAACATGTTGGGATGAGCCAATTACTAATGAACAGACTTTAACTAGTTAAATTATTTGTCTCATCTAAAATGCCTGTCTTCACTTATAAGCAAGCTTATGTCATCCCTATGATACAGAGATGATCACTGTTATATTTAATGACCTTGCAAACTCCTTGGAATTCAAAGGGACTTTGAAAAGGAAAATATTTCATTTAAATTGAATTTGACCTGTTTTTCGTTGACCTGCTTAATTAGTGCCTTGCCCCTAAACGTCAGTATATGACTAATAATTAAGTAATATGACTTATTTTGCACATACAAAGTTAATTACATTGACAGGGTTATTGTTATGCATGTTTTGGACACTTCAGTACACATTTTTAATACAGAAACTTGAGAGGGAAAAAATGTGACACACTGACCTAATTGACTGTATGACAACGCTGGGCCAGAGGTTGTGCCCAATGTGTTTCCCACTGTAATATCACTCAGAAAGGGTCTAGGTATCCACAGACCAGAACCCACTCTTCTACTATAAAGTGCAGGATTCCATATAATTGGCAGCCTTGACTACCCCACCACTATGTGTGGCAAGGCTAACATTACTGGTTCTCCTGGGAGGAATGGTGTAGTAGCATTGTTAGTGCCTCCTACCAGCAAAGCAGGCCATGCCACATTTGCTTTCACCAGCAATGTGGGTCAAATTTTCCCCAGTGTATAGGCTATTAAAGGGCAGGGGTAATTTCACCCAGTAAGTATGCCACACATGAACTCGAAGTTTTTACTTAATTAAAACTTTTGCTTTTTCACAAAAGAGCGCTGTTTGTGGCATGTGTGTCAGGGGGAAAAATAGTTTACAAAGTCACAAAATCTTGGTGACATAACTCAAACAGTTTTTGAGTGAAGACTTTTGTAAGGAATACATCTGGTACAGAAACATCAACAACTGCCAAAGAAACTCTACTCCTGGAAGAAGGAGGATCTGCATCAGCAGGACTCATGACGCCTTGTGGTGAAAGCCAAAAGGAAGCCTCAGCACCCACCCACCTTCTGACGACTAGGAAAACCATCACCATCGGTTCGTGGAACATCAGAACCATGTATGAAGCAGGGAAAACTCGACAAGTAGCAACTGAGATGCACAACTACAACCTGGCATTACTAGGACTCAGTGAGACAAGATGGTTACAATCCGGACAAGCAAGGTTATCTTCGCAGAGTCAATCCTCTTTTCAGGCCATGAACATGAATACTCAGCACATACAGAGGAGTAGCAATCAAGCTGTCAAAATGAGCACAAGAAGCACTAATTGGACGGGAAGCACATGGCCCAAGGATTGTGACTGCAAGTTTCAGAACAAAGAAGAAAGACATAAAACTGAACACTGTACAGTGCTATGCCCCAACCGATGACCATGATGAAGCGGACAAAAACAGCTTCTACAACAGACTGCAGACCATACTGAACAGGCTGAAGGACAAAGACATCACCATTCTCATGGGAGACATGAATACCAAGGTTGGAGGAGACAATCGAGGATACAAAGAAGATATGGGCACCCATGTACTAGGTGACAAGAACAAAAACCGCCAACAACTCGCAGATCTCCGTGGGATGAACAACTTAGTCATCGGTGGCAGCATATTTCCACACAAAAGGATTCACAAAGCAACATGGGTGTCACCAAATCATGAAACTGAAAATCAAATCGACCACATCTGCAGTTCCAAGAAATTCAGACGGTTACTGCAGGATGTTAGAGTGAGGAGAGGGGCAGACGTAGCATCAGACCATCACCTTCTGACACTAGTGACAGCAAGAATCAAGCTCAAAGTTGAAGAAGAACCCAGTGAAACCAACTGTAAAAAGAGAAAAAGAATCTATAGATTCCAAGCCCCACAAGACCTGCACACGGAAGATACAAACATAGGCACCCATTGAACAGAAACAAAAGAAGCCTTTTTTATCAGTGTGCAAAGAGCTTCTTGGATCCAAGAAAAAACATCACAAAGATTGGATCACAACAAAAACCCTGAAGAAAATCGACAAACGAAAACAGAAGAAAGAACAAGTCAACAGGAGCAGAACAAGAGCAGAGAAAGCAGCTGTCTAAGCAGATCACAACAAAGCCCACAAGGAAGTGAGACGGAGTGTGAACAGTGACAAGACGATGTACACTGACCAGCTTGCAGAAGAAGCAGAACAGGCTGCCAGCAGCAGAAACATGAACGCGCCCTACAATACGACCAAGAAACTCACAGGAAAGTTTTCCAAGCCAGAGAGACTCATTCAAAACAAACAGGGAGAGACTATTACCGACCAAGGGGGACAACTCAACAGATCAGTGGAGCACATCGAAGAGTTACTGAACAGACCAGCACTCCACATATCCCGGGGGCAGAAATTGATCTGCAAATCAATAGGGAGCCACCAACCAGGAAAAAATCATCAGTGCTATCAAGAAAATGAAGAATGGAAAGGCAGCAGGCCCAGATGCAATTCCGGCAGAAGATAAGATAATGTTGCTTATAGCCCAGCCGACCGCAAAGGGCCACATCAGGGCTGAATTCCAGCAGAAGCACTACAGGCTGACATCAACATTTCATCCACTTTTTGAGAATATATGGACATACAAGGAGGTCCCTATAGACTGGAAAGATGGACACATCATTAAATTACCAAAGAAGGGAGATCTTAGCAACTGCGGATAGAGACATCACTCTCCTGTCAGTACCAGGCAAGGTCTTCCACAGGATTCTTTTAGAGATAAGAAAAGATAAGATAATGTTGCTTATAGCCCAGCCGACAGCAAAGGGCCACATCAGGGCTGTCACCACGTTAAAATCAACTCACCAGTCATTAAAAAAAAAAAAAAAAAAAAAAAAAAAAACCAACCCTTTCACACATCTCTTTAAATGACATCGTCTAGAAACGTACCAGAAACTTCGTTAAAAATCTTTCTTCCGTAAAATCTTAAATCAGATGAAAAATGTTAATCTCTCTCAAAAACTCAAGGATCACGTCAGGCGGGACATCCCTGAACAGATTCTTCATGGACTCCGCTGTAAAATGTTTGTGTCTCACATCGTGCAAATCCCAACACTCCAAAAGAACATGTTCATTGTGAGTGGCGCATGACATGGAATGCACCACGGAGCTTCTTCACTCTTTAAAAGGAAGAATGGGTAAAATACGAATGGCCGGTGTGCAGCCGCACAGAACCGTTTCCTCTTTACGACCACCCGACGTAGATGGGAGGAAGTCCTTATGGTTTGGACGGATCTGAAAGAGTTTGTTATTCGTCTGTGTGTTCAATCCTTCTGCCAGAGGTCTCTCACATAATCGTTAATTTTGGGTTTCACATCTGAGCAGGGGATATAAATGTTGGACAGTTTCTCTCTTGTGGCGTTCTTGGCTAAACGATCGACCATTTCGTTCCCGCCGATGCCAACATGACCAGGAACCCAAGCAAGAGTAATGTTGTAACCGTCCGCTTTCAACGTGCTAAAAAGTTTTAAAAAATGTAAAAGTTTCTGGATGCTGAAGGTTGCGGCCAGCTATGGCCTCCAAAGCTGACAGCGAATCCGACAGAACCAGAAAGTCGCTCTTCGAAGACTGTGAGATTATCTTCAAAGCCAGAACCAGAGCAGTAAGTTCAGCGGAATAGACAGAAGCATCTGATGTATATGTTCCAACAGTATCTGAAAGGAGCCCCAGGGCAGTAGGCTGCACAGGCCACCCATCTTCAGACTTGGAACCATCAGTGAAAACTTTTTGATAGGATGGGAATTTGGAACAGAGGTCAGCATACAATGCCTTGTACGCCAGAGAGCTGGTAGACTCTTTGCGAAAAGCTGCAAGATCAAAACGAATCTCTGGTGTGAAAAAGGTCCACGGAGGTTGATCCGGAAACTTGGAAAAAATCGGACACGACTCCTAGGTCTAGACCTGCATTCCGCACGTGAGGCCGCATACGAAGACCAAACGGCGGAATACATTTCGGGTTATTTTCAAACTTACTTTGGAACGGAGGGTCAAAGACACAGTCATAGGCAGGATTCTGCGGTTCTGAGAACAGTCGGATATAATCATTCAAAGACAGTTTCAGCCTGCGGTGGGACAGTAAAGGTTCACCCCGCTCTGCTACAGGCTGTACACGGGGGTGGTGCGGAACGCTCCAAGACAGAGACGAAGCCCTTGATGGTGGATAGGGTCCAAGAGTTTGAGGTAAGACGATCTTGCGGAGCCGTACACAGCACAACCGTAGTCCAGTTTGGAACGGACCAAGGCTCTGTAGAGGTGCAGCAAAGTTTTCTTATCAGCGCCCCAGTCGGTGTGCGCTACGACCCGCAGAATATTCAGTGCTTTCTGCAAGCAGTTTTGAGGTTTTTGATGTGGCTGAGAAAGTTAAGTTTCTGGTAAAAATGACTCCCAGAAATTTGGCCTCTTTAACAGCTGGAATGGGAGATTTCCCTACTTGAAGTTCAGGATCTGGAAAAAACGGAGGGAAATTATGGAAGTGAATACACTGTGTTTTTGTAGCAGAAAAGATGAAACCGTTTTCCATCCGCCCACTGATGGATTTTATCCACGCAAAGCTGGAGCCTGCGCTGGACACCGGGTACAGGCTTCCAGTTGCGTAGACAGCGAAATCATCCACAAACAATGAGCAGTCTGAACCCTGCTGAACTGATTGAACAATGTTGTTGATCTTAATACTAAAGAGGGCAGGAGACAGTATGCTCCCCTGTGGAACACCCAACTCCTGCTCGTGGACATCAGAGTGGTGCCAACCTGGACCTGAAACTGTCGTTCTGGCCAAAAAATTTTGAATGAAAAGCAGAAGATGACCTCGAAAACCCAGATCGTGGAGATCAAGAAGTATCCCCGACTTCCAGGTGGTATTGTAGGCCTTCTCCAAGTCAAAGAAAATTGCCACTGCATGCTGTCTATTCAAAAAAGCGTTCCGAAGTGTAGATTCCAGACGAATCAAATGGTCAACTGTAGTCCGATGTTTGCGGAAACCACACTGTTCTTTCGCCAAAAGGCCATCGGTTTCGAGTTTCTACATGAGCCTAGCATTGACCATTTTCTCCATCAATTTACAGACACAGCTGGTCAAAGCTATGGCCCACGGTAGTTTGATGGATTAGAAAGATCTTTTCCGGGTTTGGGAATTGGAATAATGAGGGCTTTTCGCCAAGAAGGTGGAAAGAAACCAGTAGTCCACACATGGTTGTATACCTGTAGCAGGATGTTCAGACCTATTTGCGGAAGATGTTTCAACAGTTGATAATGGATTTCTTTCTATACCTCGAGAGGAATCGCTGCAAGAAAGTAAGGCAGATTTCAGCTCGTTTAACGTGAAAGGAAGATTGTAGTCTTCCATGTTGTCTGACGAAAAGTTGCAGGGTGATTTTTCTTTAAGGGCTTTGCTTTTGACGAAAGTGGCTGATTTGTTTGAAGAGGAGGAATTCTTTTCAATTGTAGAAGCAAGCAGATTAGCAACTGCTTTTTTCTCCGTTATTAAAGAGTCCGAAAACTTGAGATGGTTCACAGGGGGACAGGTGTTCTTCCCTTGATTTTCTTAATGATGTTCCACACTTTTTTCTTGGAAGTTTTCGATGTCAGCCTGGAGCAGAAGCTTCTCCAGGACCGACGTTTACTGATTTTAAAAAGTGTGTCTTGATTTAGCACGGAGTTTCTGATGGCTCGAGCGTTGGGACCCGAAGGTCGTTGGTATACCCGACGCTGAGCCCGTTTTCGAACTTTGGAAATTTGTTGGCAGTCCGAATCGAACCAGGGTGTTTTTGGCATTTGAAGTTTATGGGAAGACACTGGAATACAGGCTTTAGCACATTAGATCACAGTGTTAGTCAGAGATTCAGCTGGGTCCGGACTCTGAAGAAAATCAGTGTCCTGGAATTCCTTAGAAATAGTGGCTGCAAACAGATCCCAGTTTGCTTTCTTATAATTTAGATGTGGAGAGACAGAGACGTGTTCAGTTATTACGGTTGTAGAAGGACAGGGAAATGGTCACTTCCGTGCAGATCGTCATGGACAGACCACTCATAGTCCAGGACCAGCGAGGGGTCACAAACCGACAAATCTAAACACGAAAGTGAACCTGTGAAGAGTGGAGGTAAGTTGCAGATCCGTCGTTCAGAACAACACAAATCCAAATCCGAAAGGACAAACCTCAATTAGTAGACCTCTGGACGACGTACTGACACTACCCGAAAGAGGATTGTGACCGTTAAAGTCACCCAACAGCAAAAAAGGTCGAGGAAGTTCTCCTATCAGACTGACAAGGTCCTGACGACAAACCGGGACAGAAGGAGGAAGATAAAGGGAACAGATTGTCACAGTCTTGTGGAGAGTGACTCTCGCAGCTACAGCCTGAAGGGAGGTTAAGACAGAGCGACAGGACTATACAGCAAAGTTTTGTGTATGAGAAGGGCAACACCGCCCAACAGTCCCAACGTGGATGGTTGTGCAGGTTTTGAAAGAACATTAAAGCAGAAAGAGTAAAGGGCTTCTGGCTTTGAATTTGAGTTTTCCTGAAGAGCCACGACGGAAGGTTTCATAGATTGACACAGAAGCTGCAGCTCCTCAAAGTTGGAATTTAGTCCACGGATATTCCAATGGGATATTGTACTATCCATGGTGCAGAGGGCGAAAAGGAAGAGATCAGGTCATCCTCCTCAAACGTCTGCTTCCAATGGAGTGAATTTATTTCTTAATTTCACTGGACTGAGTGGTCTACAGACCTGCTGGCAGACTTGCCAACAGGTGAAGAAGGTCTGGATTTGGGAGATGTGGAGGTTTCTTCCTCATCTCCACCATCTCCACACTGGGTGGAACTCCCTTGCCCGCACGGGCACTGGACAGAGGGTTCGAGGCGGGATTGCGGGTTTTTTAATCTGCCCAGCACAGATGTTGTAGACTGCTGGGCAGTCCTGAGGGGTGGCGATTTTTGCCTCCACCAGGGGCATTCACTTTGGGTTGGAAGGTGGTGGACCTGCTTCCACCAGAGTTGACAATTCGTCCTTGCAATGTCTTCGAAAACGTGAAGTCATCAGTCTGGCAGCAGACTGACCGAGTGGGAACTGTGGGAACTGTCTTTACGGCCAAAGCATATGAAGCTGTTGGCGTCTGACTGCCCACAACCTGCTTGCGGGCTTCAAAAAACGAGATCTTCTTTTCTGTTTTAATGCGTTGTATAGTGGATTCCTGAATCCAAAGAGGACAGTTTCTTGAAGAGGAGGGGTGATCGCCACCGCAGTTAGCACAATGTGCCGGATCTTTACACGGCCCATCATGATCGCCTTGCAGCAAACACCGCACACCTCCTGCCCAGAACAGCGGTCTCTGACATGGCCAAACCTCTGGCATCTGAAGCACCTCAACAGGACGGAACATACAGCTGAACACGAACATTCAGGTAACCAACTTTGATGACCGGAGGCAGCACAGGGTTGCAGAATGTCAGAAAGAGGGTGTTGGGCCACTCTCTCTGCACCTTTTTTATCGTCACCCTGCGCACCTCCGTCACAACCCTGGATGCCAGTTCCGTTTTGATCTCTGCCTCTGAGACACCTGTTAAATCACGGCAGCGAATCACACCTTTCGATGAATTCAACTGTTTATGGGGAGTCACCTTGATCTCCCTGTCCACTAGTTTTGTTTTCCCTCAGCAGCTGTTCAGATTGCTTTTGTGAATCTACATTGAATCAGAAACGAGCCATTCCTCAACCTTTTGATGGACCGAGGGGCACCTGCTATACCTTGAAAGCCCTTTTGGATAGCAAAAGGGCTCAGAGCTGAAAGGGGTCTTTCCTGCTCCGTCCCTTCCATCACGAGCCAGGAAGCCCAGAAACCTGTCCTCTGTCTACCTCTGTATCGGAATCACTGTCTGTTTGAAAAACCCCTGAAATAGGGATGCTGCCTTCCTCTTCTTTTTGGGGGGATATTTTTTGAAAAAGCCATATTTAGTTTATTATGTTTCCCTCTCTCCCTTACCCACCCACCTTGGAGTCCAACTAAGGGGGCCCGGGCCAAGAAACCAATGTCTTGACCCCTTCCAGGCTTCGGGAGAGATATACGACAAACAGAAACCACCAACCCTATCCCCCCTGATTATGCTCAACTCCCGGGGAAAAGAGAGCTGAGCACTGCAGGGGTTCACATGGCCAGCAGGGAACTGCCTGTCTTGACCCAGCCCCAAGAAGGGGAGCCGATAGTACACCCGGGCCAAAGTGTAACTCCCTGTCTAGGAGAGGTCCGAGCCAAAGTGATGTGTTGAGAGCGCTGGCCCTCTCAATCACCAGGATCTCATCCCCTCCGACACAGGTCGCACCGCACGGCAAACGCGGCGGATCTTAAGGAGACCACAGAGAGAAAAGGAGTGTGGAAAAGAAGACTTGAAGGGGAGACGAAGATAGAAAAGGGCCAAATAAAGGCAGAAAACAAGAAAAGGAGAAAGGCGGGTTACTCTTAGTCAGGATCCTCACCCTTAGCCTATCTGCAGCATGAAAGTGACCAGCACTAAAAAAGGGTGAAAAATCGGCGGGGGTCTGGGGACCACCATAGGCCCCCCAGTGGGGCCCAGGGGCAACGCCCGGGCGGGGTCAGGGGGCAGAGCCCCCTGAAGCTGAAGCTTTTATGAAATAAAAGGCCTAAAACTGCAAATAAACCCCTATTTCAGCGCTGTTAAGAAGGGCAAATAAGCCACATTTTCATGTTTTCAGTAATGAAAATAATACTTCAAAAGATCATATAATAATATACTTTTATATGTGCATACTGACTCATTCACTCGCATTATTTTGTGTTATTTTATTTTTACTTTTTCATGCGCGCTGGTGACCTACTCGTTTTTGAGTGAACCAGTATTTTAGGAAGAAGAAGAAAACAATGAGGCAGCCTTCATCACAACATTGATTCAGTCGGTCAATCTTTCCACATGGAACACAAAATGCAGCGCCTTTTTCGTCTAATTTGCGAAACACATCACCAACTCGAACATCGTCCACTTCCTGGTCTAGCCAGTCCCACCTCCAATCGTTTCTCATCCCTTTTTTTTTTGGCGTGAAATCGTGACGCGCTTGACAAACTTCAGCAATTTAACGATGTCCGACGTTCGACAGGTGCGAAAAGACCGGATGTTGATTGACGGCGGAAGTGACCGGTTGACTCTTTTGAGAATAACAAATTGTCCAAATGGGAATAGCATCGAACGAAAGTTTATTTCAGGATTTTTCTTTTCTTTTTTTTTTTTTGGACGGCACATTTTTTGGGGGGGGGCGGCGCAGATGAAAAAAATGGGCGGAAAATCCGCCTTAGGCGGACGAATTTCATGCCTGATCTGACATGGGAAGCCCTACCAGGGGCATCAACTCCTTACCACGTTACGCTTAGGCCAGACAGCATCTTAGCTTCTCGGACCTAGAAGCAGTTTGAAAAAACCAGCCTATCTCCGAGTATTGATGCCCCCCGCCAGCAAAGCCTAAGGGATCACTGGACCGCGCAAGCCCTCCGACCATGACAAGGTCGCAACCCCGGGAGGGATTCTTTTAGAGAGTATGAAGGATGAAGTGGACAAAACACTTAGGGACCAACAAGCAAGCTTCCGGAAAGATTGCTCCTGGACAGACCAGACTGCCATGCTAAGGATCGTCATGGAACAAACTTTAGAATGGAACACATCGAACAAACTTTAGAATGGAACACTTCACTCTACATAATTTTTGTGGACTTTCAGAAAGCCTTTGACAGTTTGCACAGACACAGCTTGTGGCAACGCGACAGTTTGCACAGACACAGCTTGTGGCAACTACTATGACACTATGGAGTACCAGCAAAGGTCACAAATTTGATCCTGAAAACCTATGAAGGAATGGCATGCCAGGTGAAGCAGGACAGACAACATGTCGATTTGAGGTGTGGACCAGAGTCCGTCAGGGCTGTCTCCTCTCACCATTCCTGTTCCTTCTGGCCATCTACTGGGTTAATGAAGAGGACAACAGAAGAAAAGAGGAATGGCATACAGTGGACCCTCTGGACCCAGCTCGACGACATGGACTTTGCGGACAATCTGGCTCGGCTCTGCTCTCCCATACCAGACAAACAGATGCAGGACAAGACATCAGACCTGTCAATCTTTGCAGCAAAGGTCGGCCTTACCATCCACCCACAGAAGATACAAATATTCAAGATCAACACAGTCAGTCCAGACCCTGTGATGCTAGATGGAGCCCCACTGGAAGAAGTCTTCACTTATCTGGGCAGTGCAGTCACCCAGCAAGGGGGACTGAAGCCGATATGAAAACCTGAATAGGAAAAGCAAGAGCAGCCTTTGTCACTGTCAAAAACATTTGCCGATTTGGCACTAGCATGAAAATAAGCCACTTCAATTCAAACATCAAATCTGTCCTCTTATATGGATCAGAGACCTGGAAAACCACAAAGACCACCATACACAAACTGCAGACCTTCATTAACATCTGCCTGTGAAAGATCCTCCACGTCCATTGGCCAGAGACAGTCAGCAACAAAGAGCTGTGGGAAAGAAGTGACCAACTGCCAGTAGAGCAAGACATCCGTAAAAGAAGTTGGCTGCGCATAGGACACACCCTCCAAAGCCTCCACACACCACCGGAAAAGCTCCGACTTGGAATCCTCAAGGTAAGAAAAAGCGAGCAAGACCACAAAACACCTGGAGGCAGGACCTGGCGGCAGACACCAAGCAGATGGATTACAGATGGGGTGCAACAGAAAAGATTGCCCAGGATTGTTGGCGTGCAGTTGTTGACTGCCTATGCGCTGGCAAGAGCAATGGGTAAGACGGACTGCAGCAAGTTAAATAATACTGAGAATCTGCTGCAACCATATCCCCAGCTGTCATTTTTTTCAATCTAGCGTTTGTCATTCAGGAAACTTTCAGCACATCTAACATCATAATCCAAACCAAACATTGATGCCTTGTGTAGTTGGCTAAGGCTCTCATCACAGAAAAACAACTTAGATGCCATCGGGCCATCTGATGGCCGTGTCTTTGCTGGATTTCAGGAGCTATGTGTATTATCTGCCTTCCATCCCCTCCCTCTGGCCCCTCTCCCCCATCAGTGTGTCAAAGGTACGCTGGCTCAGTTTATTATGACTGGTGTATGCTATGAAGCGCTGTCTCGTTAGTGTCTGTTTACATAGAGACCCATCATTTAGATGACCAACATCAACAGACATGGGATAGGCAGAGCACATTCAACAAACTATTCTATGCTTCCATCAAGAGACACATGTCCTTGGTCTCCTCTTCTACTGCTGAGCATGTCAAAGTCTCGTTTGTTTCCTCTTGACAAAGAACACAGGCAGTCCAATCTATGATGGATGCTCTAGATATTGAAGGACCATCAGAAGAATCTACTTGTCTATATTCTCTAACCATTATGCCGGACTTGTGATCCTGAGATTACGGGTTCGAATTTTGGTACAGGGGGATTTTTCCCTCAGACTTAACATTGGTTCTGAGTCCATTCCCCATACAGTCCTTCGAATGAGACTATAAACCGAGGTTCCATGTGTGAATGCACGCACAACATCTTGCACACATGTAAAATCCCATCACCAGTTTTCGGAAGAGAAGGCTTATTTGGCCGTTGGTATGCATGCCCCTTACACATAGCATGCACCTTCCCTGAAGTTGGAGTATGGCTGCCTTAATCAAGTTAATGGCAGGATAAAAAACGGTCATACACACAAAAGTGTCAGAATCTTAAACTCGATGAAGGTGGACACTCAAAGAAAGAAGAAGAAGGAAGGCAAAACTTGATAACCTTGGCATTAGACAAGTGGACAATTTGTTACGCTGAAGGATCAGAAAAAAAAGATAATTCCATGAAAGTGGTAGACACTAATCCTTTAATTCTTAATGTAAGTGGTAAAAAAAGTTGATGACAAATTAAGGTCTTTGATAAGTAAGGGGCAGTAACGAACCTGTCCTGGTAAAAATCTACTTTGACTTGATTAGGTCAACGCACACAGACAGACAAATATATGCATGCATGCACACACACACACACACACACACACAGAAAATCATTTTCATAATGCTGACGCTTTAACATAAATGCGAACTGAATTGTAGATTGTAAACTTCAATCACCTTGCTTCTAGTCATGGTTTACTATCATTTTTATTTGTTAAAACACATCAAATGTGCACATGGAATTTGAGTGTGCAGCGAGGTCACGTAGGCCAGAAAAACAGGTCAGGCAGCTAGCTGTTTTTGCCTATGGCCACCAGAACTCACCAAATGTTCATACGGCTGGTTTTGTGAACACAATTACTCCTAAACAGTACCTCACAAACTTGCTTCTAAACCACTTCTTAGAATCAGAACAATATATAGTACCTTTCCACAAAAGCAGGAAATAGAATCTACCCCAAAAATCAAACTTGTTGACAACAAGTTCATTATTAGGGGTAAAGCTGGGGTGACAAGTAGGCCTACTTGCCTTGCTAATAGTTATTGGTTATGTTAATACACTGCCAATGTAATTTACCTTTTTTTTCTTATCTGGCCCTTTTAGGATACATTTTGGCACAACCTTTCAACTCTTGTTGTTTCATATTTTTCAAGATGTATGGCACAAGTAAGTTATCAAGATACAACCAGCCGCCGTGGCGAAGTGGTTAGCGTCGCGGACTCCCGGCTGGGAGGTCGTGGGTTCGAATCCCATCAGAGTCATGTGGGTTTTTTTCTGCTCCGACCGCTCCTACCCAGAGTTGAGTTTGCTGCGGACTCAGTTGGGAAGACTGGGACCACACAGTCGAGTTTCATCCACTTAATGGATGCGCTTCTGAGAGTGTTGCTCAAATTTCCTGACCAACACTGCAGGTGCCTGTATCTCTCGGCCTGGTTGACGTGACGCCAGGATATATTATGAAAGGAAGCGTAGAGTACAGCCCTGTCATGTAGTCTCAGACCGAAATGGAAATCCGTAGCATCATCTTAATCATCCTCATTCCCATTGATCAGCATTAAAAAATAAAAAGTCTCAAATTCTGTGGCCCTTCATGCCCTGCTCTCATGGTGACCTCAATTTCGATGTCCTCTCCACGTCTGTGGCCTTGGTTTGCTTCCGTCGGGGTCACCGGTATCGGCGGGTCCATGGGGCTGTCGTTGGACGGACGTGGTGGCGCCCTCTGGAGGGAGAGCTCACTCACGCCGGCTCCGCTACTAAGCAATTATTGTCGTCAGTAGGGGGCTTAGTAGGTGGTGTCCTGCGTATGTTAGATCAGAACAGGCGCCACTGAACACCACCGAAGTGACTCGGCAGCAGTGCAGTGTCTCCTCCGGTGGGTTGCCTCTTGACAACTTGACATTGACTGCTCCCTGTGGATTGCTGGTGCCGGGGCTGCGGCGGGGCCAGCCGGGCTATGGCTGTGGACAGGGTGTCGGAATGAGTGGCGTGGGTGCACTGCCTCTGAGGTGGCGCAGAGGTTGGGACAGCAAAAAAAAAAAAGTTAAAAAAAAAAAAAAAAAAGTTATCAAGATACTCCTTACATATCTTGGCTAGTTTTGATGAAAACAGCTGCAAAGGCATAGCTCCATGGAGCAGATTTGCATCAACTGTATTAAGCGGACAGGGGGATCAGAAAAGCTGCAGCATCCAACTGACACCCAGCCTCTTTCCAAGGATCTTCAGTTTCAATGGAATCATAGAAGTCATCAGACAATTAAAGTGGCACATTAAGCAGGATTTTAGAAAGATAAGCATTTCTTATCTACCATGTCCTTGTTTGGTTGTGTATTAATCACAGGCTTGTTTGCTCTTAATAGATCTGCACTGATTCCTGTTCTAAGTTGCCTATATTTTGACAGTGACGGTGGTCATGGGTTTCATGCTTAAAAACTTTACACAAGTTTCATTTCTGAATTGGCACACAATGCACACAGAAAACAGACAGCAATCATCTGCCTATTTTACTAGATTGTTTTTCATATTTGCATGCAATCTGTGAATTGCAATTGGTATACTGACTCAGGTCAAGTGAAATGCCTTGATTAATGACTCAGCAATGCCAGAACAGCCTTTCCTGTCTAGAGGCAGTCTCCAAATATTTTGGAAGTAGACATTTCTATGCCTAGGGACGAGTCTGTCTCTGTGTCACTTAACATGCATGCACGTCTGGACCCCCAGGTGGCTTTGTCGGTGCCCTATCCTCTCCCTCTCTCTCTGTTGTTTCTGTTTCATTTCTTTTGGCTTTTTTCCCCTATTTTTTGTTCTGTATTTAATTAATTTTTGAAAATTCTCCCCCTACAAATACGTTAACACATGGTACGGAAACTGTTTATGGTACCTGGCCAAAATGGCTGTTGAAGCATAAATGGTGTGAATCGTACACTGATATGAAGTGAAATGCTATGACTTTTATATGTGAAATGTTATGTTTTTGCAAGGAGAAAAATAAAAATCAATTAAAAAAAAAAAATCTATGTAAAGACTTCTGATATGATGACAATGTTTCTTGCCAATTGTCTCTGACCAGCATCACTGAATTTCTTTTGTTTATGCAAGCAAATCCATGCCAAGAACAGGTGGTTGTTTTAGATTGCCGTGATGAGTGGCTTCTTTCAGCAAAGTTATTGTATGTCTGATTAAATTCAGTGAGTGTGCATTGTCTACACTGAGTGAGGTAGCAGTCTAATATGTCAACTGGGACATCATCTCATGGCAGGAGATGCATGGCTTGCGGTCCATGATAATCTATCCTTGTTTGTTCACAGGCTCTGTCTCCAGTGCAGCTAAGACGTGTTTCAGCCAGATATATTCCTTGATCTAACTTAAAGCCTCAGGACTGATGTCTGACTGGCTACATCCTAGTGATGGAGGCATCAGCTGTTTTTGTGGGGGTCAGCACAGAAAAAATGGTGCTGTTATTTGGTGGCAACAAAGAATTCGTGTAATTCCCGCTTTTAGCTTCATCACCAATATGTGGTCTCCATTGCTTTTGAACAACATCTTTGATAACTCTGAGCTGAACATGGAAATTTTTGCTTCCATGTAAAAAACTTCTGGCACTTTAAGGTCCCTTGGTCTATGTTGTCAACCATGCCAGCTGTGAGCAATCCTTTTCCTCACATTTGATGCTTAATTCCTTTGTCATCTTCAAATTCATCTGCAAATCTTGTGTACTAATTGAGATGCAGCTGAAATTACCATGTCGTGAAATCCTGAATCCAAGATCAGAGAGGGAGTTAATATATCCTTAATTTCTTTTTGCAAACAATTTTTGACCAAGGTAAACTGGCAGAGAAGGTTCTATTTCACAGTTGTGTTGCTTAAAATAAGATTGAAATCAGTCCATTGGGAGAGAGTGAGAACAGCTTGTCTTCGCAGTTCTGCATCATGTTGTGACTATTTTACAGCTGTTTGATCATCCAGGATAGAACTCCTAAGCTTTTTCAGAGAGGCTGGGACTGACTCTTCTTGCCATAAAATGATGATTGTCATTAAACACTCCTAAAGGTGCCCATTCTCTCTGCAACATGTCTTTCTTATGAGCTGCACTAAAAAAAAGTCCAAACTGAAGAGCTTCTGAGTTAGGTTTATACACTTATTTCAAAACACATAAAAGGTCTGTGTTTAATCTGAGATCGATTTGCACATCTGAGATCTAGTATGACTCGATCAAGGAAGTGTGAGAGGCAAGAGGTGTAGAGACAAAATACCATGATGAAACAGGGTGTGTTATCTGGAAAGCTTCCAATGCCAGTTACAACTGTAGAAAAAGCAGTTACGTGATTTTCTTCTTGTCTCTTGTCAACCTGGAGTCTATTTTGTTGGTATACTTCTGCCAAATGCAGATTTATAAACATTTAATGCAATACTGACAATCACTGCTACCTTGTAGCTGACATGAAGTTTAATGTTCTCGATTGTTAATCATTAACATCCAGGGATAAAGTGAGAGCTCCATGACATGTTGCGATGCAAGAAGATCCTTTGCAGAAAGAATCCTGTTGGTTCCGTTCCTGTCTCATCTCTCACACAACTAAATTCATCTAAGTTTTACCACTTGCTGGTTTCCTTTTCCTTTTTAACACAGTGGTGCTTATTATCACAAGATATTTGTGCCAAGAAGTTATCCTTTTTCCAAGTTTTCACAGACCTATGAATTTCCTTCAACATTCATGGAACAGAAACTGGGGACTAGTTCCTGTATAACTCTCAAATTCTGACCAATATCAAGAGAGAGAGAGAGAGAGAGAGAGAGAGAGAGAGAGAGAGAGAGACAGAGAGACAGAGAGAGAGAGAGAGTGTGTGTATGTGTACATGTGCCTTAGTTACAACTCAGAACTATGTAGGCTCAAAAATGCAAAACTTGATTTCTGACACCAACAGATGGCCATACAATTTGCGATGGGATCACTAAGATGTACTTCAAAATTCCACTGTTTCAGAGTAGTAAAATTGAAAGGACTGAACATTTTAACCATTGGGAAAATATTTCATTTTGACAAAAACTAACAAATGATACAGGTCTACTGTTTTAACGAACAACTTTGATATCCTTAGTTAGAAGCTAGTAAACAGATTTCGTGTAAATCATAACTAAATTTTTTGCTGATTGCAGTCTTCATCTTTCACAGCACATTGTAAACATTTCTAATAGATTTGACATAAGATCAGAGCTGCCAACCTGCTCATGTGCTTACAGTAGCATTTCACAATTTTCACAGTAGCATTTCCAATTTGACAGTAGCAACTTAATTTTGCGCGCGTTCTAAAAGAAATCGGGCCTATAACCAGTTTTACGGACCACATTAAAGCTACAGTACTCTTAGTATATCTATAAATGTTATTATACAGAGATGAAGCAGAGGAAGAGGGCAAATTGTAAAAAAAAATCTACGTGCTACAGTAAAACCGAAAGCGGAAATGCAGTTCCGACAGACCGATAGAGACGTTACTTAGCGCTGTCCAAACAAAACGAAAGTATATTCGAATTTTTTTGTTCGCCGTAGCAATTTAATGATCGTAGTAGCGTCGTAGCAAGCATTCTCTTGGCGTAGCAAACTACGGCGATATGTAGCAGTTGGCAGCTATGTAAGATCTATCAAACGTGGACATGATATAAAAAAAACAGGGAAATAATGTAATAATGGAAATAATGCATACCAGTTCATGACCATAAAACATCCGAGTTACATACACAAAACATCAAGTGAAAGGTACTACTGTTTGCATGCCATCCCTGCTACCCTTACACCGCTGGCAGCTTTGCATTGCTGGTACTATGGCATACTGATAGTGTAAATTATGCAACCACTGGAAACTTATCGATTACAATGCCTAACACAGGGTGCTGAGATTTTGTTTCCTCTCCAGACATAATCGTCACATGGTTTACAGTAAATTGTTATGCAAGAGGAAATGTCTCTTCTAGTACAACTACAGAGATTTGCAGAGACACCTTGGCAAACATTAGAAATAGTCTCTGTAAATCTCTGTAGTTGTACCTGTAGACTACACCTGCGCACTGAAAAGTATTATACTGTATATGTATGCCTGAATTTCTATGTGGGTGCAGATTAGTCATGGACATTCATTCTCTTGTAAAAGAATAAACTATATAAAGCTTATGCAAAATCTCATCCTGAGGCTTTCTCTCTCTTTCTCTGTTTGTTACACTCTCTCCTCTCTCTCTCTCTTACAGTTACACACACACACACACACAACAAACACACACACACAATCTTACACTGGCAGTGCAAAATCTACACGCATGTAGCCTGTGTTGTAAAAACCTGTTCACATACATGTATACACACACACACACACACACACACACACACACCACACACAACACACACACACCAGACACTCCAAGTCCTTGCTCTTGAAAATGTAGCCTAACGTAAACAGTAATGCTAACAGGGAAACAAGTCATCTTATTTAGGTTTTATTAATAGCTTCAATAACTAGAATAAGATGTTTCAATGGTCATACAAACACACACACACACACACACACACACACACACACACACACACATCACACCACACCACACCCCTACAGAACATTGCACTACAAAGGCTTATAAAACAATGCCAGAACTTTTTAATTTAAAACAAAATTGAAAAGAAATTTGAAACAAAGTCAGCAAATATGCTGCTGTGCATTCTAGTCACATCAGCTACCAGCAACATACTAAACTACACACAAACGGTCTATTGATCTAGAGCATGTGTCATGTGTTTGTTGAATCAATGCAGCTTTGGCAACATCTGCTTCTCTTGCAGTGATTCAGAGGATGCAGCAAAGTGGTTTCAAGCAGCTATGATCTAGTGTATGGAAGGTTACGGGAGGATCACCAGCAAAGTCTTAAATTATTTTGGAGCCCATAGCTTCCGATTTTTTTTTCAGTCACCATTGGATACTATCCCTGGCAGGTCAAAGCAACTTTAGACAAGCTTAGTCATTACTTCTGAGCTCTCAAGCAATTTTAACCAGTCATTGGCAGCAAAAACCATGAATTCATTAGTCTGACTGTACTTTTTATCTTGTGTACACAGTGTGTATGCTCTGTGTGTGTGTGTGTGTGTGTGTGTGTGTGTGTGTGTGTGTGTGTGTGTGTGTGTGTGTGTGTGTATGTGTGTGTGTGTGTGTGGGTAAAAATTTCTCTGTGCGTGTGTGTGTGAGTGTGATATGTGTCACACTCACAGTGTGATGAGAGAGAGAGAGAGAGAGAGAGAGAGAGAGAGGGGAGAGAGAGAGAGAGAGAGAAGAGAAATGAACAGCACCTATGTGAAGGTAGAGTGATTTTCATCATGTTCACAAATTTGAGTTGCTTAAAAAATCGATTCAAACTTCAAACTCAGTTGAATGGTTTGTGACCCTGGAAACCACCCTTCTGCCTTTGGTGATATTTTTCTCACTGACGACTGCCAGTACTATGAACATAGCATGTGCAGAGCTGACATTTCCAGTAAAGTAACTTAAGTGACACAACTCTTTTTTCTTTTTTTTTTGTCACTTGTTTTTGATCCAAATTGATCAAAAGCTGATCGTACATTATACATCTATCTTTAAATGACCTCCGAAGGAGTGGATTGGCCCAATTTTTCTATTTCAGAAGCTTCACAAGATCAAGTGAGAGACAGGACTGAATCCCATCTCAGCATTGGTCCTCACCTGTGTGCGACACCCTGGTGCATCAGCTTGAATTGTGATGTGCTATTTAATACTTCCACATGAAAAAACGCTGGTGCTCCAGAAATCTGAAGCTCTGGGAGTTCCCCACCCCACCTCCCCCATCTTCACTTCTTTTCTAAAGAAGTTCAGTGTCTATTAATCACAACACATACTCTTCTGTATGAAAAAAGAAAAGATGTGTGCGTGTGCGTGTGTGTGTGTGTGTGTTTGTGTGTGTGAAGGGAAAGAGGGGATGGGGTATGGGTGGGACTGTGAAACAGGCCTTTACCAGGATGTCCCTCCACCAACCCATTAAGGTATACTTGTATTAACATGATCTGTTAATACAAAATTTTGTTTTAAGTAAAAGTTAAAGTTTTAATCATGATTGCCCATTTGAACATACACAGCCTTTTCAGGACTGTCAATCTCGTGCAATTAAAAAAAAATCACAATACCAATCAAACCCTGAAAAAGAAACAAACAACAAAATGCGGTTATGGCTTAACTACTGACATCGTAACATTAGGCCATGCTCAGAGCGCTGGGCGTTGCCCTTAGTTTTACACTTCTGGACGATGTTTTAAGTTTCATTATCCAATTCAACTGAACTAAAAAGCTGGCATGTCATGAACTGCTGGGGTAAAAGTTTAACATTAAATGATTTAATATATTACAACCTATTAAAAGATATTAGCCTAGGCTAAATATAATCAAATCATGCCCAAACTTCACTTACCACCATTCCTGGATACGTTTTTAAAAAGCCATTCAAAATAGCCCTGTGGCTCTCCAAATCGCCTTCGGTCAGCATTTCCTTGGCCCCCTCTTTTGTTCTTCCCTTCTCCTTTGCCTCGAGTGTTTGTGCATCTGCGATCTCTTTTACTCTTCTCCCACCTCTCTGCGCGAGATCCACACTGACAGACAAAAGTTCTCTCATGCTAACTCTCTCCTGTCTGGAGAACCCTGGAATTCCAAAGAGGTAGAAAAAGAGACACAAAACAAGGGCAAAGAGCACCACAAGGCCCACAGGATTCAGACGGATGTTTGCGGGCGCCATGCTGGTGACCGTGCGACAAAGTGAAGAAGAGCGTGCTTAGTTTCGAAACCTAGTCTAGGCATACAGGCTCCCCGTCTCGTGACGTGAGTAACAACAGTATAAATAACTACCAATCGACTGGAAGTTTTCTAAATGCGGCGGATCTGGTAGTTCGATCTTACTGTAAGAGAAAGAAATAGAACAGAATCTAAGACGAGAATCCAACAACCAAAAATAAGATGTCTTCATCGAGAAAGACAGTCTTCTTTCTTCACCCCCACCCTCCGCCCCTAACAAAAAAAACAAAAACAAAACAAAAAAAGGACCATACGTCTTCCGATTGGTAGACAAAGCGATCGGACCTTGTGCGGCTTGCAGAGCTTTAGTTGCTCGTTCAGTACGCACGATGATGAAACGCCTTTTAAGTGGGGGGGGGGGGGGGGGGGGGGGGGGGGGGGTACCGCACAAAAAGTCGCCACTGTGCAAAATGTCACAAGGATAGTTTGTGCAGTTATTCATCTTCTTCTTCTTCCGAATACTGGATAGGGTTCGCACTGCACAAACTGTCACAATTTGCAAATTGTGACAATTTGTGCACCTGTATGCCTTTTTTTTCAAAATCACTGCTGCACAAATTGTCACAACTCTCTTTCTCATCTGTGTGGGTGGGTGGATGGATGGGTGGGTATACTCTATGATGTCCATGTATTTTTTGTTGTTGTTGTTGCGTTTTTCAATTTGGCTTGCAATCTATACTGAACAACATTAAAAACGCACCGCTTGCCAAAAGACCCAGACAACGTTGGTAGTACAGAATTATTTAATGAAAGTAAGCATATTTGATTACGCATCCATTTTTCAATTAAACAAAATGTCTGTTCTTGACAAGAATGGCCGAATTCATCTGAAATTAGCTGTTGACTTCACTAGGGTCCCTGTCAAAAGTACACCACGACGAGCATGTCCGTCCGCGAGCTCTAATACGAGTGTGTCCGCCATTTGCCCGATGCATGCTTGGCAGCGCCTCCTCATGGAGTAGACAAGGTTGTGCAAGAACGCCTGTGTCAGTCCATCCCACTCCTCGGTCAGTGCGCGCCTCAAATGATCGAGAGTCTGTGGACGTCTTCCACGGGCCACAAGACGCCCCAGCTCATCCCAGACGTGTTCAATGGGAGCCATGTCAGGGGACAGAGATGGCCAGGGCAACACGGCAATGTTGTTCGCCTGGAGAAACGCAGCGGTGGCTCTTGCGGTGTGGGGTCGTGCATTATCATGCTGGAAGAACTGCAGCTCCGGGTGCTGGCCAAACAGTGGGACGACGTGGTTCTGCAGCACCTGCTGGTACGTGTTGGCATTCACATGGTTGTCAAAAAAGTACAGAGGTGTCCGGTAGTCATGACTGAATGCCCCCCAAACCATCAGACTGCCCCTCCCCATCTATCGGCTTCAAACACGCAGCAGTTGGCGTAGCGTCCCAGACACGCCTCCAGACTCTCATTCTCCCGTCAGCATGAGATAACGCGAAGCGACTTTCGTCAGAGAACAGCACAGCTCTCCACTGACGTCGTGTCCATGGCAGATGCTGGTTGGCCCACTGCAGGCGTTGCTGACGGTGTTCTACGGGTGAGGACTGGGCCAACATGAGGGCGTCTTGCATTGAGCCCTGATTCTTGCAATCGACGTCGAACGGTTTGTCCAGACACTGGACCCCGTCGACCAACCACCTGGCGACATGTTTCTGCTGCTGTAAGGAATCGATTACGAAGATGAAGCTGTCGAATGTATCGATCCTGCGCTGGTGTGGTAACACGAGGTTGGCCCGTTCGGCGCCGATCAGTGGTGGAACCAGTCGCTGCCAAACGTTGTGATAGCCTTACAATTGTAGAGTGACTGCAGTTCAGTTGTCTGGCTGTCTCTCTCGATGACATACCGACCATCAACATTCCAATGGCTCGCTCGCGTTCTTGCATAGACAGTCGCGGCATTGTTTTCGGACCACTTCGCCTGGTCGAATGACAACTGATACCGTTTTCCAGTCGGCATGACTTCAAACTCACCATTTGAGACAAAGAAACAGATGAGCTACGTTCAGTCTCGGCCCCAGTGGCAAAAAAAGTGTTTTGGGCGAGTTGCACGTGGGCGTCACACGAATGTCGGCAAGCGCGGAGAAACCGAGGCAGTGTGAATCTGTGTCCCTTAAAAATTGTGTTAACATACCAAATCCAAATACACATTTTTTCCAAATGGGAAATCGGCAAATCAAAACGGTGCGTTTTTAATGTTGTTCAGTATATAATTTTCAATTTTATATATGATATATACTTTTAGTCTGTATTCACTGCACATGTTTACGAAGTCACAGCCCAGATGAGATGGCCCATGTTTGTTGATGAGGCTATTAGAAACAACATGATTTGTCTTGATTCACATGCTCATCTCTTTTGCACTTTGTTAGTCTTGAGCAATTGTACTCATATACATCCAAACTATGCATATCATATACATCCAAACATGTGCGCAGCACACATGGGTTGTTGTCAGTTGTTCTCCTATAGCAAGTTTGGAAAATCTAGCTTGAAAGATGTGGAAAATATTGCAGAAAAAAAGAAAATGGGTGTTCAACAATCGGTGTGACCTTGACCTTGACCTTGACCTTGATTTTTTGCGAGCAGTATCAGCATACCTTACCTAATAAACAAACCACTCTGAGAAGGCTGTCTTACGTGGCTGAAGAGACACTGCCAAAAATGTCCGTTTTTGGCCGATGTGGGACACACACACACACACACACACACACACACACACACACACACACACACACACACCACACACACGCATGCACGCACGCACGCACGCACGCACGCACGCACGCACGCTCGCACACACACACACACACACACACACCACACACACACACACTCACATACACACACAAAGCAACGAAAAAAAACAGACTCGAATGAACTTAATAGTCTGCTCGCTTTCTTGAAGCGGTGGACCATTACTGCAAAAAATGTCACCATTGCACAAAATGTCAAGGTGACATTTTGTGCAGTTATTCACTGCACAAATTGTCACAATTTACACAAATTTGCACAAAATGTCACGATTGTGACAATTTGTGCATCCGTATGCCTTTTTTGAAATCACTGCTGCAAAAATTGTCACCACTCTCTCGTCAGAAAACATCACTCGGGCCCAATGCTGCCTCGTCCAAGCAACATGAGCTTGGCACCAGGTCAGTCGCTCCCTAGGGTGAGCGACTGACCTGGTGCCAAGCTCATGTGGCTTGGACGAGGCAGCATTGGGCCCGAGTGATGTTTTCTGACGAGTTGCGTTTTGCTCGGCTCTTCCACGATGGTCGCATACATGTTTGGAGGCGGACGGGGGAATGCTACCAAGAAGCCAACGTAATCGAACGGGGCCGGTATGGCGGGGGTCTATCATGGTGTGGGGTGGCATAGGAAGGAACTTCAGAACCCCCTGTACGAGTTGAAGGCAACCTAACTTGTGTGGGGTACAGGGACAACATTCTTAAGCCTCTGGTCCTGCCTGCTCTGCGAGCCCTGGGCTCTGACGCCATCCTCCAGGACGACAACGCCCTTCCCCACCATGTCAGGGTGGTAAACGTCTTCTTGGAGGAGCAGCAGGTCAACCGCCTCGACTGGCCAGCGTCCTCTCCCGACCTTAACCGATCGAGCACGCCTGGGACGTCCTGGGGCGCTTGCTTCATGAGAACCCCCCTCCAGCAGTGAACCTGGGCCAGCTCTTCGACTTCTTCCAGCAGGAGTGAACAACAACTCTCAGGAGGCTTGTGGACTCTATGAGACAGAGATGTCTAGCTTGTATCCGCGCTGATGGCGACCATGCTGAGTATTGACATTGATTGTCATTTGATTTGACTGTTCTGATTTCTGAAATGAAGGTGTTCATCAATTAAGCCCATGAATTTGTTTCTGAGCAGCTGTTATTCGTTTATTTCTGATGTCATTGTATCGTTCCATAGATGAATTTTCAATTAAATTGTTTGAAGAAGTTATTTCATTTTTCGGTTGAATTGTGTGTGAATGTTTTCAACTGGCTCTTAAATTGTTTTGAGCAGTATATGTATGTAATTTCATATGTGTTTGTAATTTCCTTTTTTTTTTCTTATGCAAGTTTTAGATACATTTTGCTGTTTTCTCCATTTAGAGAGCACGGGATTTTTTTTATTCTTCTGGCAGGGGAGCAGGTCCTTCTTCTTCTTGTTTTCTTCTCCTTCTTCTCTTCCTCCTCCTCCTCTTCCTCCATTTTTTTTCTTCTTCTTCACACACACACACACACACACACACACACCACACACACACACACACACACACCACACACACACACGCACGCACACACACACACACACACACACACACCACACACACACACACACACACACACACACACACACACACCACAAACACTCTCTCTCTTTCTCTCTCTGGATTTATTATGTCATTTATTTGTCTATGTTGTCTCTTGGTGTCTTTCCCTTTAGCTCTTTTTTTGTTTGTTTGTTTTTACCTTCGGTTTATAAGGTGTGTATACATTTATTTCGGTTTGTCTGTCTGTCTGTGTCTTTGTACACAGCATCTCTCTGTTGCTTGTGGACAAAATTGCAGATATTTCATGGATAGGTTCCATATGACCATGGGGTGGTCGTAACGTGCAACATGCAATCCTTCGGTACACTTCAGTGGATACATACCTACATGCACTCAATTTGCACGCATACAAACACTCATACGCACGCAAACAGACAGGGATAATAACGAAAGTAATATACTACTACACCATGTCCAAACATAGTATGGACGAAAGTATTCTAACTATAGTGCTTCTGGAAGAAAAATGTTTTGAGATTTGATTTGAAGACAGCTAGGAGTTAGAATGTCTTATGTGCAGGGGAAAGAGTTCCAAAGCTGAGGGGCATAGATTGAGAAAGAACGATAGCCATGAGTTTGACGTTTGTAACGCCCTTTGTGAAGCAGACAGGAGTCAGAAGAAGAGCGAGAGTGCAAGAAGGAAGGTAGAGACTTATAAGTTCAGACTGATAGGAAGGTGTTATTATATTGAAGCATGTAAGATACAAAGAGTTAATAGTTGGAGAGAGAGATTGATTGATTGATTGATTGATCTTTAATACACAAGGATGGAGATTTTAGGCCAAAGCCTAGTCTTACAATCTGTCCTTGTCATGCATACATTATTTCAACACATACTGACAATTCAACACAGCAACATGGTAATCTAATTCTACAATGATAAGCAAGCTATTAATAAAAGTACTAATGAGATGGGGGATGGTAAAGCAGAAGGAAACTTACAAACAAACAAAACAAAACTACAGAGAGAGAGAGGTTAGAGGAGGGTGGGGAAGAGAGAATGGTAGGTAGGGGGAGGAGAAAAGGGATGGTAGACAGAGTGGGAGTGGGGATGAGCGATTTTAACAGAGTATAGGTTTTATGTTTAGACGATTTATTCAAAGTATGGTACACAGAAGACTTTGCGAATGGGCGCTAATCATTGTAATCGTATAATTAAATTACTGAGACATAAAATGTTTATGCAAATGTTCCTTGAAAAGTTTTAAAGTATTTATGTTTTGTAGATTCGGTGGAAGTGAGTTCCAGACATATGGTCCAGAGTAAGCTAGGCTTGTTTTGTATAGATAAATGCGTGGGTAGGGAAGAAGGAATTTCGTCGAGCCAGAAAAGCTGTTCGATCTTGTAAAAAGGGCATTGATATAACATGGCATAGTATCTGTCAAGATTGTAAACATTAATGATGCCTTGTTGAATTCCAATTGCCCATTCAGAGGAAGTATGTTCAGTGCTTTTAGTTTTTCGTCTGTTGTTAGAGATACAGCTGGATGGAGTAGCTTTGCTGCACGTCTATGGAGAGAATTCAGCCTTTTTTGTGGACGTCACAACTTCCGTCCCACACTGTTGAAGCGTAATTGATACGTGACATTATGTGTGCATTGAAGAAAAGTTTAAGCACATTACTGTTGACGTGCGCTTTAATTGAGATTATAATTACAGGAAAATGTGTTTTGAGACTACCTTGCATACGTTATTGAGATGAAATTGCCATTTCAATTCTTTATCTATCTTTAACCCTAAAACACGATGCTCATCTACCTGCTCATAGAAGTGCCATTCAACTGAACTTTTAGGCAAAGAGGAGTCAACTGGTGTTTTTGGCGGGTAGCTATAATCATAGATTTGGTTTTGGCTGGGTGTATGACCATTGAGTTTGAATGACACCAGTCTGACACGTCGTTTAGACTTTCCTGGAGAGAGTTTCTATTGTCTGTAGATCACTACCATTCGTTTGGAGTGACGAGTCATCAGCAAATACATCTGTCGTGACCTTTTCATCTGAAACGGACAATGGTAAATCATTGATGAAGATGCAGAATACTAGGGGGCCTAGTACTGACCCCTGTGGGACTCCATGTCTGACAAAGTCTGAAGCGGAGGTTTTGCATTAAGCACCACATACTGAGTCCTATGTTCAAGTATGATTGGAATAATGAGATTGTCGGGGTATGGTTCAAGTAGACAGATGGTTTCTTTAGAAGAATGGAATGATCAACAAGATCAAACGCCTTTTTGAAGTCAAGAAAGACAAACCCTGTCATTTGTGATTGGTTCATATTTGAAAGCCATGAGTCACACATTCGTGATAATGCTGTGTGGCAGGAATGATTAGATCGGAATCCAGATTGGAGTGGGTGAAATAGTTTGTTTTTCTCCATGAACTGAGATACGTGTGTGTGTATGTATCTTTCAAGGGGTTTGGATAGAATAGATAGTAAGGACATAGGTCTGAAATTATTTGGATCTGACAAATCATTTGATTTTGGAAGGGTGATCACTTTGGCGTTTTTGAACGCCTGAGGGAAAACATTAGTTTCAATGGATAAATTAGATATGTATGTAAGAGACTCAACATATAAGGTAGAGTGAGTTTGAGAAGAAATGCGGGTATGTTATCAGGACCCATGGATTTTTTAATTCTTTAATTGCGCTATGTGCATTCCTACTTCATGTACAGCAAGAAGGGGAATTTTGATAGTTACTGGATCCAAGTTTTGTTTGCAAAATGATATTAGGGAAGTCGGGCATGTATATTCATTTGGTGCTCTTATAGTCTGTGAAGCTTGAGTAAGGGTATCTGATAATGACAGAAAGTGGGTATTAAATTTGTCCGGGGTGATGTTTGTGCTTGAATTTTGTGAATCTGTACGCTTGTTGCGTACAATAGTGTTTATTACCTCCACATTGGTGCTGTGGATTTTGCATCGTTATCATTTGACTGAAGTAGTCTCGTTTGGCTTTTTCAACTTCGTTTGAAACACAGTTTCTTGCTCTTTGTATTCGTCAAACAAATTTGCTGCCTTGAGTTGGTCACGTAGTACCATTTCTTGCAGCAATTCTGGTGTTAACCACAGGTTCATCTGCGGATGCCTAACTCTTTTTTGATGTAACGGCGCGTGTTTATTTATGATGGTGAGGAATGTTTGGTACCAGGAGGACAGTGCATCATTGACGTCTGAGTAATTATAAGTTAAGTGAAATGGGGAAATGTTTAAGTCATAGAGGTATGCTGTTTCATTAAACTTTTTGAAAGAGCGGTATTGGATGGTCGTGTGACTTTTGGGTGGTGGTTTTGGGAGCCTTAAGGACCACGTGCAGAAGACTGGACAGTGATCACTAATACCAGAATGTACCACTGAAACATCTAATACTGCAGATTTGTTGTTAGTGTATGTATGATCAATAAGAGTCGCAGTTGTTTTAGTTATTCTCGTTGGGGTTTGTACTAACTGATGGAGTGCATTAAGTGATAGTGTACTTGTCCAAGCTGGTTGTTGTTTTAACATATCATATTGAAGTCCCTAACAGTAGTATATTTGAATTTTTATGACAGATCCGATCCATCATTTGTACAAAGTTGTCATACCATTCGTATGTGGAAGATGGGTTGCTATATAAATGTCCGATTATTAATGGCGGTGATTTGGAGTTTTTTAAATTTCAATCCAGTCACATTCGATAGTATTAGTTTCAAGATCAGTTCTGCATCGGGTAATGTTGGCAATTGATTGATGAATGTATACGGCAAGGCCAGTATGTTGGGGTTGATCACTGTCGCGTCGTTCTATGTTGTATTCAGGAATGCCAAGAAGGTTATATGTGATGCGAGAGTCCAACCTTGTTTCACTTATGCCAAATACTTGTACTGGATGGGGAGACTGTTTTAAGAGTGATGAGATTTCATGGACCTTATTAAATAAATGATAGACATTGAGATGTCCAACTTTAAGTCCTGGGACAGCGGGGTTATGGGAAGGCATGGGTAGTAAGGGAACAGTGACACAAATCGACGAAGAAGACAGTTTTCACAAAAAAGACACAGAGAATTATAGGTCAAAAAACAGAATACAGGTGAGAAAAGTAACGTTTGTGGATAACGCACAATAATGACAAACGCACAGAAAGAATTTAAAGGTTAACTTGGATAGTATAGTGTTTGTGTACGGTGACAACTGCATTGCCCATCTTTGAATCCTGTTAGAAACCTCTGGATGGGTTTCTGTTCACTGAACAATGTCATCAAGGGCTTGTGATCAGTGTACAAGCAAAAATGGCGGCCAAAGAGAAAGTCACGGAATTTTTTCACTCCGAAGGCGATTGCAAGAGCTTCCCTTTCAATGTTGGAGTAACTTCGTTCAGCTTTGTTCAGTGACCTTGAGGCACAGGCAATGGGGCGCTCAGAACCATCAGGAAACTTGTGGGCTAGAACTGCTCCTAGGCCCACTGCAGAAGCGTCACAAGACTAGGTCACATCCAGGTCTGGATTGAAATGTACCAGAAGACTGGCTGACAGAAGCATGTCCTTCACTTTTTTGAAAGCTTGAACCTGTTGTACTCCCCACCTGAAAACAACACCTTTGTGAAGGAGACTGTTCAATGGAGATAGCACGGTTGACAGCTGAGGCAGGAATTTCCATAGAAGTTGATGAGACCAACGAATGACTTTAACTCTGCTGCGTTCTGGGGTGTTGGGGCATCCTGGACAGCCTTCACTTTCTCAGGTGTCGGCTGGACTCCTTCTGCATTGATTCGGTGACCTAAGTATGATTGTGATCTCAGACAGCACTCAACTCACATATTTCTTTCTTCGAACGAAAACCTTCTGCTTCAAGTCTGCGAAATACTTCCCGGAGGTGAAGAATGTGGTCTTCATCTGTCCTGCCAGTGACCATGATATCATCCAAAAATACTGCAACTTGCGGAATGTCCTGTAGCAAGCAGTCCATTGTCCGCTGGAAGATGGCTGGTGCAGCTGAGACTCCAAAGGACAGTCAATTGTTTCTAAACAGGCCCTTCTGAGTGTTGATGGTGGTCACCCCCTTGGGTTCTTCAGCAAGTGGTAGCTGCTGGTATGCATACTTCAAATCAAGTTTGGTAAAAGATTGCCCTCCAGCAACTTTATTGAACAGTTCTTCAACTCAAGGCAATGAGTACACATCTGCTTTTGCTACAGTGTTTATTGTCACTTTGTAGTCACCACACAAGCGCCAGTTCCATCAGGCTTTAGAACTGGCATGACCAGTGCTGCCAAAGCTGAGTGCTTAACTGGCTCAATGATTCCTTCATTGTCCAGTCTCTGGATTTCAGCTCCAACCTTGTCCCTGAGTGTGTACGGTACAGTTCTAGCTTTGTAGAACTTGGGTTTGCAGTTATCTTCAACATGAAGTGTGCCTGGACATGACTCAACATGTCCCAGTTCATCCTTGAAGAGATTGGGAAACTGGTCACGTTCTGCTAAGGCTGAGGGTGGTTTCATTGACATTTGATTCACGAGAATCGCTGTTTCCATGTCCAAACCTCGGATCCAGTTCCTACCTAGTAGACTGGGTCCACTTCCACTAACCACAATGAGAGGTGCATGGCAGACTTGCCTTGGTGGCAAACTTGGACTAGAGCTTTCCCTCGTACTGGGATTGATTGGCCAGTGTATGTTTTCAATTTTGTCTCACAGTCCGTCAGTGAAATGTTCTTGTCCAACACGTCATCAAACGCTCTAGCGTTGATAAGAGTGACTGAAGCTCCGCTATCAACTGCAAAGACCATAGGTTTGCCTTCAACCTGTAGTGTGACTATATATGGTTCACTGTTTTTCTTTTCAGTGTGCATCACCACCTCTATGTCCTCATGGCTTTCAGAAAGTGAATGTAGCTGTTTACATAGCATGGGCAATTTCCACTGCCTTGGAAAAGGTGAGATCTTTCTCAGATAGCAGCTTCTTCTGAGTTGTGGCATCAGAAATGCCACACACAAATCTATCTTTAGGTGCTTCCTGCAAAAATTGTCCAAATTCACATGTGGATGCTAAACGTCTAAGTTCCGCTGCAAAGTCATTCACAGTTTCCAACTCATTCTGTTTTCTGCTGTGAAATTTGAATCTTTCACCTATGACCAGCGGCTTGGGTGATACATGTGCCTTAAGAGTGTCAACAAGCTGATCATATGTTTTTGTAGCTAGTGTGTCAGGTGAGCACAGCGAACGAAGCAGTGAATAGTATTTTGCACCAATAACCGACAAGAACACTCGTTCTTTTTACCTTGAGCTATGTTATTTGCTTCAAAGTACATAGTAAGACGTCCAATGTAACAGTCACAATTTTCTACTGCTGGATTGAATTCGTCAAATTTAAGTATGTTAGCCATTCTGAACGAAAAAACTTCCTTTCAGTTTTAGCAAAACAAG
>CM031600.1:51809047-51814047 GCA_018398815.1 Conus ventricosus | reverse complement strand
GGAAGCTGTTTTAACGTGACTTAAATATTTGATGATGAAATGGACGGAACATTGAAGCAGTACTATACAATGCCCTTCATGTGTATGTAGTTTTGTTTATTAACATAGAGCCTACGTTTGAACCAGTAACCACCCTGTTTGAGCGTCGACACGTAGCTTAGACTACACTTCTCGCTATCCCATAAAACCAGTCAAACTCTCATCTCTTCTAAGAATTCGATTGCTGCGAGGGGATTCTCGTTTCAAAACTTCAAGTCGCTGTGACTACGTGTTTGTGTCATTTCGTTTATGTTTACACACGTACGCACGCACGCACGCACGCACGCACGCACGCACGCACGCACGCACGCACGCACGCACGCACACACACACACACACACACACACACACACACACACACATATATATATAATATATATAAATATATATATATATATAATATATATATATATATATATGTGCACTCAATCAAGCAAAGAACATGTACTCGGCTGTATTTTTGATTTGCCCCATCTTACTGCCTTTAGCCAGTAACATGTTTTGACAGAGCTGACCTGTGCACAGGGATTCCTGATGAAGGCTGAAAAGCCGAAAATATTGAGAAAAAAATAAAGTGGAAGAAAACAGGCACGGGCATGTGGATTTCTCTATTTATTATCATCATATTCCTACATGGAACTATCCTTGCCCCTTCTACTGCTAGGTGCGGAGTCAGAGTTATAGCAGGGTTTTCTGAAAACTATATATATATATATATATATATATATATATATATATATATATATATATATATATATATATATATATATATATATATAATTTTTTTTCAATGGGTGGCGAAGTACGGGGTGCACTTACAAAAAAGTGTCTCTCAGTAATGGTTCAGTTATATTCAGGGAATTGTACTGTATCTATCAATTTTCGCAGTCATTCTTTAGAAGAAAAATGTGTCGGGGTGTGGATGTGTAAATGCCGAAGCCTTTGCTTCGATAATTCCTCGTAGGCTTACATTATCCCCTTGCCCGTGCATTCTGACAATCGTTTCGTGCCTGTGCCACATGGTGGGCGTGATATTGCTTGTCTATTCTTTATATTGGGATTGTTATTGATTATCTGCCCCTCAGGTTTGCAGATGTTCCGGATCGATTCTTCTTTGTCTGTCTTCGGCTTATTGTCTACCAATCAGTGAAGAACACACCTGGCAATCAATGCTATCGTCTCTTTCCACGTTAACCGGCGTAGACATTGGTGATCAGGATGCTGTGTAGAGTTTGGTGGTCAGTACAGTCCTGCAGGATGTTATATAGAGTTTGGTGGTCAGTACAGTCCTGCAGGATGATGTATAGAGGTTGGTGGTCAGTACATTCCTGCAGGATGCTGTATACAGTTTTGGTGGTGAGTACAGTCCTGCAGGATTCTGTATACTTTGGGTCAGTACTGTCCTGTAGTATGTTGTATAACGTTTGGTGGTCACTATAGTCCTGCGGATGCTGTATAGAGTTTGGTGGTCAGTACAGTCCTGCAGGATGCTGTATATAGTTTGGTGGTGAGTATAGTCCTGCAGGATGCTGTATAGAGTTTGGTGTCGGTACAGTCCTGCAGATGCTGTGTAGAGTTAGGTGGTTAGAGGAGTCCTGCACGCTGCTGTATAGACTTTGATGGTCAGTACATACCTGCAGGATTCTGTATAGACTTGGTGGTCAGTACAGTCCTGCAGCATGTTGCATAGAGTTTGGTGTCACTATAGTCCTGCAGATGCTGTATAGAGTTTGGTGCTCAGTACAGTTTTGCATGATGCTGTATAGAGTTTGGTGGTTTAGTACAGTCCTGGAGGATGCTGTATAGAGTTTGGTCGTTAGTACAGTCCTGCAGGAAGCTGTATAGAGTTTGGTGGTTAGTACAGTCCTGCAGGAAGCTGTATGGAGTTTGGTGTTAGTACAGTCCTGCAGGATGCTGTATAGAGTTTGGTGTTAGTACAGTCCTGCAGGATGCTGTATACAGTTTGGTGGACAGCACAGTCCTGAAGGATGCTGTACAGAGTTTGGTGGTCACTACAGTCCTGCAGGATGTGGTATAGAGTTTAGTGGGCGGTACAGTCTTGCAGGATCCTGCATAGAGTTTGGTGGTCAGAACAGTCCTGCAGGATGCTGTATAGAGTTTGTGGTGAGTACAGTCCTGCAGGATGCTGTAAAGAGTTTGGTGGTCAGTACAGTCCTGCAGGATGCTGCATAGAGTTTGATGGTCAGTGGAGTCCTGCAGGATGCTGTATAGAGTTTGGAGGTCAATACAGTCCCGCAGGATGCTGTATAGAATTTCTTGGTGAGTATACTTCTGCAGGAGGTATATAGAGTTTGGTGGTGAGTACAATCCTGCGAGATGCTGTATAGAGTTTGGTGGTCAGTGGAGTCCTGCATAATTTTGCTCTATAGGTGTGGTGGTTAGTAGAGTTCTGCAGGATGCTGTATACAGTTTGGTGTCAGTAGAGACATGCAGGATGCTGTATAGAGTTTGGTGGACAGTACAGTCCTGCAGGATGCTGTATAGAGTTTGGAGGTCAATACAGTCCCGCAGGATGCTAAACAGAGTTTCTTGGTGAGTATAGTCCTGCAGGAGGTATATAGAGTTCTGGTGGTCTGTACAGTCCTGCAGGATGCTGTGTAGAGTTTGGTGGTCAGTACAATCCTGCAGGATGCAGTATAGAGTTTGGTGGTCAGTGGAGTCCTGCAGGATGTGGTATAGAGTTTAGTGGTGAGTACAGTCCTGCAGGATACTGTATAGATTTTTTGGAGGTCACTACAATCCTGCAGGATGCTGTATAGAATTTGGCGATCAGATCAGTCTTGGAGGATGCTGTATAGAGTTTGGTGATCAGATCAGTCCTGCAGGATACTGTAAGAGTTTAGTGGTCAGTCCAGTCCTGCAGATGCTGTATAGAGTTTGTGGTGAGTACAGTCCTGCAGGATGCTGTATAGAGTTTGGCGATCAGTGAAGTCCTGCAGGATGTTGTACAGAGTTTGGAAGTCACTACAGTCCTGCAGGATGTTCTATAGAGTTATGGTGACAGTACAGTCCTGCAGGATGCTGTATGGAGATTGCTGGTCACTTCAGACCTACAGGATGTTGTATAGAGATTGGTGGTCACTACAGTCCTGCAGGATGCTGTATAGACTTTGGTGGTCAGTAGACTTCTGCAGGATGCTGTATAGAGTTTGGTGGTCAGTGGAGTCCTGCAGGATGCTGTACAGAGTTTTGGAGGTCACTACAGTCCTGTAGGATGTTGTATAGAATTTGTGGTCAATGGAGTCCTGCCGGATGTTGTATAGAGTTTGGTGATCAGTACAGTCCTGCAGAACGTCGTATAGAGTTTCGTGGTCAGTACAGTCGTGCAGGATGCTGTATAAAGTTTGGTGGTCAGTACCGTCCTGCAGGATGCTGTATAGAGTTTGGTGGTGAGTACAGTCCTGCAGGATGATGTATAGTTTGGTGTCAGTACCGTTCGGCAGCATGCTGTATAGAATTTTTGGAGGTCACAACAGTCCTGCAGGATGTTGTATAGAGTTTGGTGGTCACTACAGTACCGCAGGATTCTGTAATAGAGTTTGATGGTCAGTGGAGTCGTGCAGGATGCTGTATAGATTTTGGTGGTCAGTACAGTCCTGCAGGATGCTGTGTAGAGTTTGGTGGTCAGTACAGCCCTGCAGGATGCTGTATAGAGTTTGGTGGCGAGTACAGCCCTGGAGGATGCTGTATAGAGTTTGGTGGTCAGTGGAGTCCTGCAGGATGCTGTACAGATTTTGGTGGTCAGTACAGTTCTGCAGGATGCTGTGTAGAGTTGGTGGTCAGTACAGCCCTGGAGGATGTTGTATAGAGTTTCGTGGTCGGTACAGTCCTGCAGGATGCTGTAAAGAGTTTGGTGGTCAGTACAGTCCTGCAGGATGCTGTATAGTGTTTGGTGGTCAGTACAGTCCTGCAGGATGCTGTATAGAGTTTGGTGGTCAGTGGAGTCGAGCAGGATGCTGTACAGATTTTGGTGGTCAGTACAGTCCTGCAGGATGCTGTGTAGAGTTTGGTGGTCAGTACAGCCCTGGAGGATGCTGTATAGAGTTTGGTGGTCAGTACAGTCCTGCAGGATGCTGTATAGAGTTTGGTGGTCAGTACAGTCCTGCAGGCTGCTGTAGTGAGTGCAGTCCTGCAGGATGTTGTATAGAGTTTGGTGGTGAGTACAGTCCTGCAGGATGCTGTATAGAGTTTGGTGGTCAGTTGAGTTTCTGCAGGATGCTGTATAGAGTTTGGTGGTCGGTACAGTCCTGCAGGATAGAGTTTGTGGTGCAGTGGAGTTCTGCAGGATGCTGTATAGAGTTTGGTGGTCAGTACAGTCCTGCAGGATGCTGTATAGAGTTTGGTGGTCAGTGGAGTTCTGTAGGATGCTGTATAGAGTTTGGTGGTCAGTACAGTCCTGCAGGATGCTGTATAGAGTTTGGTGGTCGGTACAGTCCTGTAGGATGCTGTATAGAGTTTGGTGGTCATGGAGTTCTGCTGGATGTTGTATAGAGTTTGGTGGTCAGTACAGTCCTGCAGATGCTGTATAGAGTTTGGGGTTGTTGATGTAGGATGCCGTAGCAAGGCTGGAGGCCAGTGGTGTCCCGTTAAGATGCTGCATAGAATTTGGTCAGAAGAGTCCTGCACGATGAAGTTATAGTTTGGTGAAATATGTCCACGAAAACGGTAATTATGACGTGATAGTAGTAATTATCACTGTAATAAACACCTTGACGTCACAATAGTAATGACTACCAGGAAGGTAATTATGACGTGACAATGGTAATATCGCAAGAGTGACTTTGACAACAGTAGATTACTGAAAGAAAACGCTTATCGTAAGGCAAAACAGTAATCATTGCTGAAAGACAGCGCTCACTGTGACGTAAGAGCTGCAATACTACTGGAAAGTTAGATCAGTTAGTATGAAAGGCACGCGCGCCATGCTGTTATGTTGGGGG
>CM031600.1:51792704-51808047 GCA_018398815.1 Conus ventricosus | reverse complement strand
CCCCTTCCATAAGCATGTCAAGGACACCTGTACACCCTTGGAGGCCTGCGCTGTGTTGCGATGGTACGACGCGCAGGCACTCTAAGAATCAGGGACAAACTGCCCTGAACAGAGTATCAGACCGCAGGATGCAACTCATAACAGCCTTAAATAGCATCCCCATGGGTGTACCAGCCCGTATTTCATGACTGCAGAGCCCACCGGCGAAAAACACCACCCTCCAGCTGCCGGCACACCCCACAGACCCAACCACCCATGCCACGGACATATATATATATACACTTTTTTTTTCAATGGGTGGCGATGTACGGGGCTGCACTTACAAAAAGTGTCTCTCAGTAATGGTTCAGTTATATTCAGGGATATTGTACTGTATCTATCAATTATCGCAGTCATTCTTTAGAAGAAAATGTGTCGGGGTGTGGATGTGTAAATGCCGAAGCCTTTGCTTCGATAATTCCTCGTAGGCTTACATTATCCCTTGCCCGTGTCATTCTGACAATCGTTTTGTGCCTGTGGCCACATTGGTGGGCGTGATTATTGCTTGTCTATTCTTTATATTGGGATTGTTATTGATTATCTGCCCTCAGGTTTGCAGATGTTCCGGGATCGATTCTTCTTTGTCTGTCTTCGGGCTTCATTGTCTACCAATCAGTAAAGAACACACCTGGCAATCAATGCTATCGTCTCTTTCCACGTTAACCGGCGTAGACATTGGTGATCAGGATGCTGTGTAGAGTTTGGTGGTCAGTACAGTCCTGCAGGATGCTGGTATAGAGTTTGGTGGTCAGTACAGTCTGCAGGCTGCTGTATAGAGTTTGGTGGTCAGTACAGTCCTGCAGGCTGCTGTATAGAGTTTGGTGGTCAGTACAGTCCTGCAGGCTGCTGTATAGAGTTTGGTGGTCAGTACAGTCCTGCAGGATGCTGTATAGAGTTTGGTGGTCAGTACAGTCCTGCAGGCTGCTGTATAGAGTTTGGTGGTCAGTACAGTCCTGCAGGATGCTGTATAGAGGTTGGTGGTCAGTACAGTCCTGCAGGATGCTGTATAGAGTTTGGTGGTCAGTACAGTCCTGCAGGATGCTGTTATAGAGTTTGGTGGTCAGTACAGTCCTGCAGGATGATGTATTAGAGTTTGGTGGTCAGTACAGTCCTGCAGGCTGCTGTATAGAGTTTGGTGGGTCAGTACAGTCCTGCAGGATGCTGTATAGAGTTTGGTGGTCAGTACAGTCCTGCAGGATGTTATATAGAGTTTGGTGGTCAGTACAGTCCTGCAGGATGATGTATACAGTTTGGTGGTGAGTACAGTCCTGCAGGATTCTGTATACTTTGGTGGTCAGTACTGTCCTTTAGCATGTTGTATAACGTTTGGTGGTCACTATAGTCCTGGGATGCTGTATAGAGTTTGGTGGTCGTACAGTCCTGCAGGATGCTGTATATAGTTTGGGGGTCATTTACAGTCTGCAGGATGCTGTATATAGTTTGGTGGTCAGTACAGTCCTGCAGGTGCTGTATATAGTTTGGTGGTGAGTACAGTCCTGCAGGATGTTGTATAGAGTTTGGTGGTCAGTACAGTCCTGCGGATGTGTATATAGTTTGGTGGTGAGATACAGTCCTGCAGGTTGCTGTATATAGTTTGGTGGTGAGTACAGTCCTGCAGGATGTGGTATAGAGTTTGGTGGTGAGTACAGCCCTGCAGGATGCTGTATATAGTTTGGTGGTGAGTACAGTCCTGCAGGATGCTGTATATAGTTTGGTGGTGAGTACAGTCCTGCAGGATGCTGTATATAGTTTGGTGGTAAAGTACAGTCCTGCAGGATGTTGTACAGAGTTTGGTGGTCAGTACAGTCTTGCAGGATGCTGTATAGAGTTTGGTGGTCAGTACAGTCCGCAGGATGCTGTATAGAGTTTGGTGGTCGGTACAGTCCTGCAGATGCTGTTAGAGTTTGGTGGTCGGTACAGTCCTGCAGATGCTGTATAGAGTTTGGTGGTCGGTACAGTCCTCAGATGCTGTTTTAGAGTTGGTGGTCAGTGTGGAGTCTGCGATGACTGTATAGTGTTTGGTGAGCGTCAGTACAGTCCTGCAGGATGCTGTTTATAGAGTTTGTGTGTTGAGTTACAGTTTTCTGCCAGGATGCTGGCCATTGAGTTTGATGTTGGTCCTGTTCAGTGGAGTACTGCAGGATGCACTGTATAGAGTTTGGAGGTACATACAGTCACCGCTAGGATGCTGTATAGTATTTCTTGGTGAGTATATCTTCTGCAGGAGGTTTGTAGAGTTTGGTGGTGAGTACAATCCTGCGAGATGCTGTTATAGAGTTTGGTTGGCGTCAGTGGAGTCCGGCATATGCTCTATAGGGGTGTGGTGGTTAGTAGAGTCCTGCACGGGTGTGCTGTATACAGTTGTGTGGTCACAGTAAGAGACCATGCAGATTGACATGTTATAGAGTTTGGTGGGACTGTTACAGTCCTGCAGGATGCTGTATAGAGTTTGTGTGCGTCTATTACAGTCCCGCAGGATGCTATACAGAGTTTCTTGGTGAGTATAGGTCTGCACGGAGGTACATGTATATTTGAGTGGATGGTGGGTCGTACAGGTTTCCTGCAGGATGCGGTTTGTAGAGTTTGGTGGTCAGTTTACATTCCTGCAGGATGCAGTATAGAGTTTGGTGGTCTGTGGAGTCTCTGCTGGAATGTGGTATAGAGTTTAGTGGTCGAAGTACAGTCTCTGCAGGATGCTGTATATGTGTTTGGTTTGGCGAGGTAAGTACAGTCCTGCAGGATACTGTATAGATTTTTGGAGGTCACTACCAATCCTGCAGGATGCTGTATTAGGAGTTTGGTGGTCAGTACAGTCTTGGAAGGATGACGGTATAGAGTGTGGTGATCCAGATCTGTCCTACTGGGATACTGTATTGAGTTTTTAGTGGTCAGTACGTCATGCTAGTATGCTGTTTATAGAGTTTGTGGTTTAGTACAGTCCTGCAGGATGCGGTATTTGTGTTGGGCGTGACAGTGAAGTCCTGCAGGTTGTCTGTACGTGGTTTGGAAGGAACTACAATCCTGCAGGATGTTTCTATAGAGTTTATGCGTGATCAGTACAGTCCTGGCCAGGATGCTGTATGGAGGATTTGCTGGTCACTTAAGACCTACAGGTTGTTGTATAGAGATTGGTGGTCACTAATAGGCCTGCAGGATTGCTACATAGTGTTTGGTGTCTGTAGACTCCTGCAGGATGCTTGTTTTAGAGTTTGGTGTGTCAGTTGGTGTCCATGCATGGATGCTGTTCAGAGTTTGGACAGGTCACTAACAGTCACTGTAGGATGTTGTATAGATTGGTGGTCATTGGAGTACTAGCCAGGGATGTTGTATAGAGTTTGGTGATCAGTACAGTCCTGCAGAACGTCCGTATAGAGTTTGTGTGGTCTGTGTTACTGTCGTGCTTGATGCTGTTTAAAGTTAGGTTGGTCAGTACCGTCCTGCAGGATTGCTGTATTAGTAGTTTGGTGCCGTGAGTACAGTCCCGCAGCATGCTGTATAGAGGTTGGTGGTCAGTGGACGTCCTCCAGGATGCTGTTATTGTGTTTGGTTGGTGAGTACAGTCCGCAGGATGATGTATAGTTTGGTGTTCAGTACCGTTCGGCAGATGCTAGATTATAGAAATGTTATGAAGGTCAACAACAGTTCCTGCAGGATGTTAGTTATAGAGTTTGGTGGTATTGAGAAGCGTTCTACAGACCGCAGGATTCTGTATAGAGTTTTGATTGGTCAGTGGAGTCGTTGCAGTGATGTGATCTAGATTTTGGTGTGAGTCAGGTACAGATCCTGCAGGATGCTGTTGGAGAGTTTGGTGGTCAGCTACAGCCCTGGAAGGATGCTTGTATAGAGTTTGGTTGGTCAGTACAGTCCTGCGGATGTTTTATTTTTTGGGTGGTCGTACAGCCTGCAGGAGATGGGGGGGTTGGTGGTTTTTTTTTAGGGGGAATTTTAAAAGGAGTGGTGGTTTTGGGGGCATTTTAACCCCCCGGAGGATGTTATAGAGTTTGGTGGGGGTTCATTGGGGGCGTATAATTTTGGTTAGTGGATTTCCTGCAGGAGGTTTTGATTTTGGGGTCAGTACAGTCTGCAGGTGCTGTTTAATTTGGTGGCAGTCCCCCTGGGGATGCTGTATGATTTTTTGTGGCAGTACAGCCGGGGAGGTGCTGTTAGAGTTTGGTGGTCAGTAAGTCCTGAGGTTTTTGTATGGGTTTTGGTGGGGGTACAGTCCTGCAGGATGCTTTTAAAAGGTTTGGTGGGCGTAGCCTGGGAGCTTTTTATAGTTTTTTGGTGGTCATTTACAGTCCTGCGGATGCTGTTAGAGTTTGGTGGTCAGTACTTTTTTTGCAGGATTTTTGTATAGGTTTTGGTGGCGTAAAGTCCTGCAGGTGCTGTTAGAGTTTGGGGTCGTAAATCTGGGGGGTGCTGTTAGTTTTGGTGGCAGTAAGCCCTGCGGGGATGCTGGTGAGTTTGGGTGGTCAGAAAACCCCCCTGGGGAAGCTGTATGGGTTTTGGTGGCGGGTACACCCCCTGGGGATGCTGTTTGAGTTTGGTGGCGTGGAAATCTGCAGGACCTGGTATATTTTTTGGTGGTCGTACAGTCTGAGGTTGCTGTGTAGGTTTGGTGGCAGTACAGCCTGGGGGGATGTGAAGGTTTGGTGGCATACGCCTGGGGATGCTGTTAGGTTT
The DNA here is from genome assembly GCA_018398815.1 of Conus ventricosus. Taxonomy (NCBI): domain Eukaryota; kingdom Metazoa; phylum Mollusca; class Gastropoda; order Neogastropoda; family Conidae; genus Conus; species Conus ventricosus. The sequence continues at coordinate 51,803,325 of CM031600.1, read as the reverse complement.
GGGGTAGTTCCTGCAGGTGCTGTTGGGTTTTGGGTGGTCAGTACCCCCCTGGGGATGCTGTTAGAGTTTGGTGGGCGTAAGCCCGAGGATGTTTATAGGTTTGGTGGTCATTTCAGTCCTGCGGTTTTGTTAGGTTTGGGTGGTCAGTCAGCCCTGGAGGTGCTGTTTTGAGTTTTGGGGGTTTTCATTACGCCTGAGGATGCTGTGAGAGTTTGGTGGTCGTACGTCCCCCAGGTGTGGGTTGATTTTGGGGGGAGAAGCCCTGAGGTTGCATGATTTGGGGTGGTAGTACAGCCGGGAGGATGTGTTAGAGTTTGGTGGTGGTTTTACTTCCTGCAGGATGCTGTTTTTTTGGGGAAGTTGAGGTTTTGGTGGAGGGGTTTTCTCCCAGGATCGTTTAGATTTTGGTGGGGGTACGTCCTGAGGATGGTTTTTGGTTTGGTGGAAAAGGTCTGGGATGTGTATAGGTTTGGTGGTCTTATTTCCTGCAGGATGCTGTTTTAGAGTTTTGGGGGTCGTACAAAGTCCTGCGGGGGATAAGATTTGGGGGTTTCAGTGGAGTTCTGGGGGGGATGTTGTAAGAGTTTGGTGGCCCGTAATTTCCTGCAGGTGCTGTATAGGTTTGGTGGGTCGTAGTCTGCAGGAGTGTTAGAGTTTGGGGTCAGTGGGGTTTCTGCGGATGTGTATAGATTTTGGTGGTCAGTAAGTCCTGCAGGATGCTGTTAGGTTTGGTGGTCGGGGGAGTCCTGCAGGATGTTGTATAGAGTTTGGGGGGGTGTGGGTTTTGCAGGATGTTGATGAGTTTGGTGGTCAGTACAGCCCTGCAGGATGTGTATGATTTTTGGTGGGTCGTGGATTTTCTGCAGGATGTGTTTTGGGTTTTGGGGGGTCAGTGTCTGCGGATGTTTTTTATGGGTTTTTGGTGGTAGTACAGTCCTGCGGACTGTATAGAGTTTGGTGGTCAGTATTTCCTGCAGGTGGTATGGGTTTTGGTGGTCGTAATTTCTCCCGGATGTTGTATGAGTTTGGTGGTCAGTACGTCCTGGAGTTTTTTAGGTTTTTGGTGGTCAGTAATTTCCGCAGGTGTGTAAAAATTTGGTGGTATTTTTTGGGTGTTGGTTTTTGGTGGTCAAAAGTTGGGTGTGTTGGGGTTTGGGGTGGTCAACGCCTGCAGGTGTGTTAGGTTGGTGGTGGGGGCTTGAGGGATGGTGAGTTTGGTGTCGAAGTTGGGGGTGCTGATGGTTTGGTGGTGTATTTTTTTTGGGGGGTTTTTGTTGTGTTTGGGGGTCGTATTTCGGCGGATGCTGTTTAGAGTTTGGTGGTCAGTAGCCCTGCAGGATGTTTGTATGGTTTGGTGGTCAGTAAGTCGAGGATGCTGTATAGTGTTTGGTGGTAGTCAGCTGCGGAGCTGTATGGTTTTTTGGTGGTCAGTGGAGTTTGCGGATGCTGTATAGAGTTTGGGGTGTGGAGGTTTTTGAGGTGCTTTTATGAGTTTGTGGGGTTGTCCTGGGGGATGCTGATTGGTTTTTTCCCGCCCCTCCTCGGGATGCTTTAGATTTTTTTGTTGATGTAGGATGCCGTAGCGGCTTTGGGGAAGTGGGTGTGAAGTGTGATGTTTTTGTAAAAGGGGTTGAAAAAGGGTTATATTTTTTGGTGAATTTTTAAAAGTCCAGGGAAAAAACGGTAATTATGACGTGATGCGTTAAATTATCATGAAATTTTAAACACCTTGACGTCCTTAGTGATGACTACAGGAGAGGTAATTATAGTGAAAATGGTTTATGCAAAGGAGTGCTTTGAAAAACAGTAGTTTTACGAAAGAAAACGCTTATCTTTAAGGCAAAACGTAGTTATTCTAAAAGGGGGAAAACGCTTATCGTAGGCAAAACGTAGTTATATGAAAAAAAAACGTTTTCTTTAAGGCCCCAAAACGTTGTTTTACTAAAAGAAAACCCCTTATCGTAAGGCAAAAACAGTTTATTATGAAAAAAAAACGCTTATGAAAGGCAAAAACAGTAGTTATTACTGAAAAAAAACGCTTATCGAAAAGCAAAACAGTAGTTTTACTGAAAAAAACCTTACGTAAGGCCCCAAAACCCCTTTTTTATTACTGAAAGAAAACGCTTATCGTAAGGCAAAACATATTTAAATTACTAAAAAAAACCCTTTATTAAAAAGGGAAAAAACAGAAATTAATTTTTGAAAAAAACGCTTTCGAAAGGAAAAACCCATAGTTTATTACAAAAAGAAAACGCAAAAATCGTAAGGCAAAACAAAATCATTGCTGAAAGAAACGCTTATGTGGGAAAAAAACAAGTTATTCCTGAAAAAAAAACCGCTTATCGAAAGGCAAAACAGAAAAGTTTAAAAAAATTAAAAAACTGAAAGAAAACCTTACCCGAAAAGGCAAAACATATTTAAATTCCCTGAAAAAAAACGCTTTTTCCGAAAGGCAAAACAGTAGTTATTACTGAAAGAAAACGCTTTTTCGAAAGGGCAAAACAAGTTTTTTAAACTGAAAGAAAACGCCTTTTTTCTAAAGGCCAACAAAACAGTAGTTATTACTGAAAAAAAAAACGTTTATCGTAAGGCAAAACATTTAGTTTTTAACTGAAAGAAAACGCTTATGGGAAAGGCAAAACAGTGGGGTTATTCCCGAAAGAAAACGCTTATGGGAAGGAAAAAACAAAAATTTATTACTGAAAAAAAACCTTATCGAAAGGAAAAACAGCAATAAATTCTGAAAACAGCCCCTCACTGGGGAACGAAGCTGCAATACTACTGAAAGTTTGATCATTAGTAAAAAAGGGGCACGCGCGCCCCATTTTCTTGTATTTTGGGGTGTGGTTGATTGGTTTTGGTGTGGTGTGGTGGGGTTGGGGTTTGTGGGGGGGTGGGTGTGGTGATTTTGGGGCCTTGGTTGGTTTTTTGTGTTGTTTTGTATTCCCGTGCGGTGTTGGTAAATGCCTGTATTTGTGTGTGGGGTGTGTGTGTGTTTTGTGTTGTGTGTGTGTTGTGGGTGTGTTTTGTGGTGTACGGCGTGCGTGCGTGCGTGCGGCGTGCTTTGGCGTGCGTGCGTGCTGCGGTTTGTGTGGGTTTTGGTGTGTTTTTGTGTGGTGTGTGGGGTTGTGTGTGTGGGGTTTGTTTTTTTTGGTGTGTGTTGTGTTGTGGGTGTGGGGTGTGTGTGGTGAAAAAAAAGGGAAAAAGAGAAGAGAGAAAAGAAATGTGTGGGTTTTTTGGGGGTGTGCGTGTGTGTTTGGTGTGTTGGTGTGTTGTGTGTGGGGTTGTGTTTTGCGTGGTTGTGTTGGGTGGGGTTTGGGGGGTGGATTTTTGTGGTGTGGGTGTGTGTTTTGGTGTGTGTGTGGTGTGTGTGTGTGTGTTTGTGTGTGGTTGGGGGTGGGGTTGCTTTAAAAAAAGGGGTGTGGGGAACATTCATAGCCCCAATATCTAACCAATAAAACGAATTACAGAAAAATATGCGAACAATTTAGGAAAAAAATTCAAAAAAGTGTAAATTTTTTCCATACAAAAAGGGATTTGAAAAAAAACAATAAAAAACTGTAAACAACTTCAAAAGTAGGCCCCTTTAAAAAAAGTCTCTTTTCTTTTTATTTTTGGGGCTTTAATAAACTTTTCTCTAATTCTCATAGAGCGGGAAAAGACGTACGAAGGGGCATTCCCGGTTTTCCCTTTTGATTCTTTGCATAAAGGACAAAGCAAACCATCATCATTACATAAACCCGATTTTTTAAACTGATGGATGGCTTATCCCAGATACCCCTTAATCTGATTTTTTGCTGTTACATGATTTAGGTGCCTGTCTATATCTAATGTTAAGTATGTTTTCTCATGAAAAAAGAAAAAGGGTTCCCTTTAGAAATAAAACCCTTCATTGTTATGAACATACATTATCACTCACGGGACCATTTCCGCCATCTGAAACCCCAACAGCCTTTGGGCGGAAAAACATAGGAATTGTTTGGGTGTTCCCCCCCCCCCTTTGATTCACCAAAAAAACCCAAATCCAAAATTTAAACAAACAGAAAAAACCGAATTTTGGGATCACCCATTTTACAAAACCCCTTTAGTATCAAAGGGTCATACGGCTGCTGAAACCCCACGAAAAAATTTCTGAAGTCACCCCTTTTATAAATTTTGGGACCCAATACAAAATGCATCTGACAGCAGAAACAATAAAAATGGGAAATCAAACATTTCCCCGGGTAAATGAGATCATTTGGAGCCCTCTTCTACACCTAGAAATCTCATCAAGCAAGGATAAACAGATTCAAAATAACGCCGTTTTTTTTTCTTGTCCCCCATAGCTCAAGCCGTACTCACATTTGCTGAACCTGAGTAAAAAACAGTTTTTAAAAGCGTAAATGAAGAATCATTAAGAATACATAACGAGAGGAGAGAAAGAGAAAAGAAGAGAGAGAGAGGGAGAGAGAGAAGAGAAGAGAGAGAAGAAACAGAAGAGAGAGAGAGAGAAAAAGAGAGAGGAGTGCGTGTGTGTGCGCAAACGTGTGTTGTGTTTTGTGTGTGTGTGTGTGCTTGTGCGTGCGGGCTTTGCGTGAGGGCTGCTGCGGTGGGGGTTTGGTTTTTTTGTTTTGGGTAATGTGGGTGGGGTGGGGGGTAGGGGTGGTGGGGGGGTGGTAGTGGTGGTGTGTTGTTTTGTTTTTGGGGGTTTTGGGGTACAAGGGTTTGCTTTTTTGGGTTTGAAAAAAAAATACAATCCTTCCAGGGATGACCCAAAATTTTTAATCCCAAATTAAATTTTGAAAATTTTCAGCACCCCCCTCCTCCCCTCTTTTATATTCACGCCCCAAAGGGCCCACACCACCACACACACACACAACCCCACACACACACAAAACACACACACACACACACCCCACAAAACGGGGCGCGCTTGCGCGCGTGCCCCGCGCACACCACACACACAAAACACAGACGACCCCGTGCGTGCGCGCACGAACACACAACACCCCACACACCCCAACACCCACACACACACACACACACACACAAAACACACCACACAAAACACACTCGGTCTCGCCCCTTCATCACTAAAAAACAGGCATTACACAATGTAAAAACTTTTTTATTATCAATCAAATTAAACAATGCGGGAAAAAAAAAGGGGCTATTGAACAACAATACCGTACAAATCACGCCATTTCAAAACGATGATTTTCCATTTCAACTCAACATAGGGAAAAAAATGGAACGCAAGTCCTAAGAAAAAATGGGCTGAGTAAAAGAAGGGTTGGCTAGGGCAACAAAATTGCAAGCAGTGCAAAGGGAAAATAACCTGGGGTTCAAAACTGTCTAAATTCCCCCTCGTAAACTGAAAAACGATGGGGTTGGCTAAGACAAACCGGGAAAAAAAGAAAAAAAACAAAAGGAAGAGTTTTTCCCAAGGCGCAGCCCTTCCCCACCTAAACAAAATCCTAAACCACCCTTTGGGGATCAAACTCATCTGCATTTAAAGGGGTCCGTTTTTGGCAACATTTTTTTTTTTATAAATTTTCCTTTAAAAGGGCTGGGTAGGATTTGATCTTTTCATCAAGTTTCCTTTAAAGGGTTTTGGGTGGGTTTTTGATCTTTTCATCTTTTTCCCTTTTCAAGGGTTTCTTTAAGGTTTTGATTTTTTTCATCAATTTTCCCTTTGGGGGGGGGATTGGGTGGGTTTTTTAATTTTTTCATAATTTTCCTTTCAAGGGATTGGGTTTTTTTTGATCTTTTCATCAATTTCCCTTTCAATGGATTGGGTGGGTTTTAAACTTTCAAAATTTTTCCTTTAATGGGCTCGGTATTTTTTTTGCGTTATTTTGCGGACGAAAAACCCAACCCAACCCCAACATATGCGGAGGGGAAAAACACAGCCTCATGGGGGGAGGTAACAACAAAAAGCAAAATCATGAAGGGGAGGTGAACTGAACCCCCGGAAAAGAGGCGGGAAATGAGGGTAAAGAGGGGGGAGGAATGGGGGAGGGGGAAACAAAAGGGGGGGAAAAGGGGAGGAAAATGAAAGAAGAAGAGAGAGAGAGAAAGAGAGAAGAAAAGAGAAGAGAAAAGAGAGAGAGAAGAGAGAGAAAAGAGAAGAGAGAGAGGGGGGTGGGGGTTTTGGTGAAGATAGGACTAATGGACACACACAAAAAAAAAAAAAGGGGGAAACTGGAAAAAAACGGGGAAGAAAAAGGAGGGGGGATTAAAAAGGAAAAAACGATAAAAAGGGGGAAAGGGAGAAAAGGGGGGATTAAAAAGGAGAAAGATGAAAGAGGGGAAGGAGAAGAGGGGGGAGTTAGAAAGGAAAAGATAAGGGGAGGGGGAAGAAAAGGGAGGGGTTTTAAAAAAACGATAAAAAGGGGGAAAAGGAAAGAAGGGGGGAGTTAAAAAGGGAAAAAGATAAGAGGGGGGGAAAGGGAGAAGGGGAGTGGGGATTAAAAAGGGAAAAGATGAAAGGAGGAGGAAAGAAGGAGGAAGAAGTGCACATAGGGCAACGTAGAATCTATAACGAGATGGGGAAAAGAAGAGGAATAACAGTGAAAGGGGAAAAACGAGGAGAAAGGGAAACAGGGGGGGGGGGTAGAGTGGGGTGGGGAAAAAAAAACATAAGGGAAGAGAAGGGGGGGGAGGAGAGGGAAGGGGGAAGAAAAAGAGGGGGAACAGGAAGGGAAAGCACGGGAAAAAGAAAGGAAATGGGGGGGAGAAAGGGGGAAAAAAAATGAAAAGCAGGGAAAGGAAAAAGAGGAGGGAAAAAAGGGAAAAAACTGCAAAAAAAAGGGAAGAAGAACTGGGCAAAGAAAGAAAAAGGGGGGGAGGGATATGGAAAAGGGAAAAGGGGGGGGAGAAACGTTTGAGAGAAGGAAGGGGGAGGTAGAGGAGGGGGGAGGACAAGAAAAAGAAGGGGGGGTTTGAAGAGGGGGAATGGGAAACATGAAAATGAAAAAAGAGAAAAAAAGAGGAAGAGAAAAGGGGGGAAGAGGATAAATGTGACAACCATTTCTAACAACCATTAAATGATTTGAGATTTTGCCCTTTTTGTGCCCCGGATTTTCAAAAAACGGGAATTTTTAAAATTGCAATTTTAAAAACATAAGTAAAATAAAACCCAATAAATAAACAACGAAGAACAGAACCCAAACCAAAGAGAAAGCGACAAAAGTAAATTTTCGTCAGTCCCTTTTAAAGGGGGAAAGGGGGGGGGGGGGGGGTACGAGGAATGGGGTAAAGGAAAGGGCGTCGGGAGAAGGGGGAGGAAGTAGAGGGCGAGGGGGGGGGGGGGGGGGGGGGGGGGGGGGGGGGGGGGGGGGGGGGGGGGGAAGGGGGGGGGGGCGGGGGGAAAAAGAAAAGGTTGTTTCCAAAATCCAATTGAAAATTGGGCAACCCAAACAACGTTCCCTTTTTTATCTCTGTTTCTCCTGCCTGCAATTTCCCCCTTTACACGTCAAAAACTCAGGCCCCCCGATCCCCACACCAAGGGGAAACCCACTCAGCCCCGTTTCCCCCTCAAAGCAGGGGAAACCCACCAGCCATTTTCCCCCCTCACGCAGGGGAAACCCACCTTCACCCTTAAACCACCTCAAGCAGGGAAACCCACTCAGCCCTAACCCCTCACGCAGGGAACCACTCACCCTGATCCACCTCACCCCGGGGAAACCACCCAGCCCAATCCACCTCACCAGGAATCACTCACCTGCTGTTTGTTGCTGCTTCAACCTTTGGAAAATTTTCCCAAACGAACAAAAAGAACGAAACAAAGTCCAAATTTCAACACACATACGGAAAGGAAAACATGAAAAAAACACCCACCTGATTGTTGGGTTTTTGTTCTACCCCAAAAACTCACCTGTACTGATCATTATGAAAACATCACCCACCTATTGTTGTTTGTGGGTTTTACCCAAAACCCCCCTGTCTGACATTATGGGAAAAAACACCCACCTGAATTTTTTGTTTTTGTTCTAACCCAAAAACTCACCTTACTGAACATTATGAAAACAACACCCCCCTATTGTTGTTTGGGTTTTTACCCAAAAACTCCCTGTAAGGGTCATTAAAGGGAAAAAATCACCCACCTGATTTTGTTTGGTTCTACCACCAACCTTTTCCCCCCTAAATGGGTCATTATGAAAAAATCCCCCCACCATTGTTTTTTTGTGTTCTAAAACCCAAAAACTCACCTGTATGATCATTATGGGAAAAAATCACCCACCTGATTTTTTTTGTTTTTCTACCAACAACCTACCTGTTTCTGATCATTATGAAAAACCCTCACCCACCTGATTGTTGTTTGTGTTCTACCAACAATCACCTTACTGATCATTAGAAAACATCACCCACCTAAATTTTTGTTTGTATTCTACCAACAACTCACCGTACTGATCATTAAAAAAACATCACTTTCCTGATTGTTTTTTCGTAAATTTCACCAAAAAACTCACCTGTACTGATCAATTTTTGAAACATCAACCAAACCCGATTTTTGTTTGTGTTCCCAAAAAACAACTCACCTGTACTGATCATTTTAAAACATCACTTACCTGATTGTTGTTTTTATTCTACCAACCCAAAAATCACCTGTACTGATCTTATGAAAACATCACCCACCTGAAATTTTTTTTTGTTTCTACCAACCCAAATCACCGTACGATAAATTAAAGAAAAAATCAAATTTCCTGATTTTTTTTATTCTACCAACAACTCACCTGTACTGATCATTAAAAAACATCACCCCCCTGATTGTTTTTTTGTGTTCTAACTACCAACAACTCACCTGTACTGATCATTATGAAAAAAATCCCCACCTGATTGTTGTTTTTTTGTTCTACCAACAACTCACCTTTTACTGATCAATTTTTGAAAAATCACCCCCCCTGAAATTTTTTTGTTTTATTCTACCAACAACTCCCTGTACTGATAAATTTTGAAAACATCACCCCCCCTGATTTTTGTTTTATTCTACCCAAAAACCACCTGTTTCGATCATTTTGAAAAAATCACTTACCTTTATTGTTGTTTGTATTCTACCAACCCAAATCACCTGTACTGATCATTAAAAAAACCTCACTTCCTGATTGTTTTTTGTATTCCAAACCCAAAAACTCACCTGTAAATATCCTTTTGGAAAAAAATCACTTACCTTTGTTGTTTGTATTCTACCAACAAAATCACCTGTACTATCATTAGGGAAAACCTTTACTTACCGTTTGTTGGTTTTTATCAACCAAAAACTCACCTGTAAAATGATCAATTTTGGGAAAAAATCACTTTCCCCGATTGTTTTTTTGTATTCACCCCAAAAACTCACCTTAAAGATCATTTTGAAAACTCACTTACCTGAAATTTTTGGGGTTTTTTTTCTACCAACAAATCACCTGGGACCGGGTCATTAAAGAAAAAATCCTTACCGATTGTTGGTTTTTATTTTACCAAAAACCACCTGTACTGAAACATTAAAGAAAAAATCAAATTTTCCTGATTGTTGTTTTGTTAAACTACCAACAACTCACCCCCGGGACTGACATTATGAAAAAAATCACTTACCTGATTGTTGTTTTATTCAAACCCAAAAACTTTACCTGTACTGAACATTAAGAAAACATCACTTACCCCGATTTTTTTTTGTATTCTACCAAAAAACTCCCTGTACTGACATTTTGAAAACATCCAAATTACCTTATTGTTTTTTGTATTCTCCAACAACTCAACCCGTACGAAACATTTGAAAAAATCACTTACCGATTTTTTGTTTGGATTTTACCAACAACTCACCTTTACCCGATCATTAAAAAAACACACCCCTTTTGATTTTTATTTGGGATTCTACCAAAAAACTACCGGGACTTTATCTTAAAAAACATCAAACCCCTCTGATTTTTATTTTTATTCTACCAACAAATCACCGTTTCTATCATTAAAGAAAAAATCACCCATCTGATTGTTTATTTGTATTCTAACCAAAAACTCCCCCTTAATATTTATTATGAAAACATCACCCCCCTTTTATTTTTATTTGGATTCTACCAACAACTTTACCTGTACTGATCATTTTGAAAAAAATCACCCCTCGATGTTTTTTTTGTATTCTAACCCCAAAAACTCCCCCTTACTGACATTATTAAAACATCAACCCCTCTGGGTTGTTATTTTTTAAATTTTACCCCAAAAACTCACCTTCCCGATCATTATGAAAAAAAATCACCCATCCCGATTTTATTTGATTCTCCAACAACTCACCTTTACTGAACATTATGAAAAAACACCCACGATTGTTTTTTTTATTCTACCCCCAACCCCAAATCACCGTACTGGGGCATTAGAAAACAACACCCAACTGATTGTTATTTGTATTTTTACCAACAACTCACCTGTACTACATTTTGAAAACAACCCCCCCTCTATTGTTGTTTGTATTCCCACCCAACCCCAAATCACCTGTACGATCATTATTAAAACACACCCATCTGATTGTTAATTTTTTTTCTACCAACAACTCCCTTTTACTGACATTATGAAAACCTTTAAACCCCTCGGGTTGTTATTTGTATTTCTAAACCCCAAACTCCCCCTGTAAAGAACTTATGAAAAAAATCACCCATCTATTGTTTTT
>CM031600.1:51777704-51785204 GCA_018398815.1 Conus ventricosus | reverse complement strand
ACTCTGGTTTAAAATGTGTTACCTGAAAACGGCCACTGTTGTTTTTAACGAGTCTTGCTGTTTTCACATATTCGAACTGCGGTTTCATTGAACTAATGAATCAGTGTATATTTATGTACTGTTTGCTTACTTACTTGATTGTGAGCTGTTATTTTCTTTTTTTTCTGGGTATGTATGTTGATTTGTTCTAGGTTTCATTTTGTTCTCTTGCTCTTGAGGAGACAGTGATCCTGCCGCTGCACTTCTAAATGACACCAACGTATCATCGGTTTATTCAACCAATTTGTAAGACACATCCAGGAAAAATCAGAATGCTATCAGAATAGAAGTAATTTGGATTCGAAGTATCCTCCCGTCATTTTATCATATTTCACTTAGACTGATCACAACAAAAAAGGTATTTCCAAAGCAGAAAATTCATGGTTAATTTTCATTGCTTTAAATCAGTTATGAGTTAAATAACCTACCATTGTCACTCCAACCATCCCGCACGTGTGTATATACATATATGCAAGCATATGTACATATGCACACTCATGCACAAGCACACACACACATGAGTACATAAACGCGCGTACGCCTATACGCACAGGCATACATAGACACATGCACACACATACACGCGCGAGCACGAGCACGAGCACACACACACACACACACACACACACACACACACACACACACACACACACACACACACACACACACACACACACTATAGGAGTGGCGCAGCCAATGTTGGCTAAGAATCGAACGCCGGATCAGTCAGACATATGCGCACTCTCGTGCACGAGACCCTCTTTGCAATATTTCATTTTATGAATCATTCATTCTTTTCTTTTCACCTCGGTGTAACCAACCCTGCGCACTTTAATCTCAAGGCTTAGAAGATGTAGCGTGTGTAGATTAGTCCACATACAGGGACGCTTCCTTGGCAAATCGGAGAAGTTATTGCTCAACGCATGCAGAGACGGCCTGTTATACGCTATGTGGTGAAGTCTGTTGTGATTGAAGTCGTTTCTGTTTCCATTTCGATGAACTGGCTCATTTCACACAGCTTCTTACACGGTAGTTCTGTTACTGATCAGCGTCTTGTGCACGTGACGCACAGAACTGTATCCAACGCTAAATCAACACGGACAAGTGTCCCAACTTTATTCTTTGGAACAGAGATGCGTTTGTTTACATGCTGATCTGTAAAAAATACATTTCTGACAAAAAGCAGCCGAAGACCTTGAGAATGTTCTCATGACCTCTCTCTTTCTCACTCTCTCTCACTCCCCCACCCTCTCTCTCTCTCCCTCCCTCCCTCTCATCATTAAAGTACTCTGCTATCATTCACGCAGAACGCTGCACATGGGTTCCTAAACGCTCCTTTGATTTCCAGAACGGACCAAATTGATTGAGGAGGAAGGGAAAAGAGAAAGATATGGAAAAGGATGACGATGAAAATGAGTGAGGAGAAAAAAGGAGAATGGGTAATATGTGTTGGAGGGGTGGGGGTGGAGGGTGGTAAGTAGGGAGGGGGGAGGGGGGATAACGGCAGGGTGGTAAAAAACTAGGGAGCCAAAGAAGAACAGACAGAAAATGGACACAAATGGCGGAAAATGATCTGCTGTATCTCCCGACCATTTGGTTTGATTGACCGACATTTTGCTTTCAGGTATTTTACTCATAAAAACTGATATTTCACACACACACACACACACGCATGCACGCACGCACGCACGCACACACATCATACATGCACGCACGCACGCACGTACACTTGCTAATATCTACTTTCTATCAGTAATACGTTTCTAGATTTTTTATAACCACATTTACTGTGGTTCACCAAATCCTAATGGAAAGAGCAGCAAATTCCTGTGTCTCCTCTATTTTTTCTTCTTGCAACGGTTGACATTGAATCCTATTTCTAGTACACTGTCGCTCTGATTCTAGCAACACAGTCTTCACTGGAGAGAGAAGCGCGATGTTAACATGATTTTTTGTGTGTGATGGAAATGCACTGAAAAACACTCGCTAACATGATTATTTTTCACGTTGATGGCTAGTGACTCATGGACAAAATGTCCATAATTACAGAAAAGTAAACTAATGATGAATATTAAATCTTAATTCTAGCCAACACTGAATTCAAGGGACCCACTGCATATCAACATTTTGTACATGATTTTTTTCTTCTTCTAGATATTACTTAATGACTCTCTTTGGTTATGGATCAACTCACCCAGACTGGGATAGAAACTATGGAACTATTAGTTCTGACAATGTAAACACAAACAGAATCTACCGAATCTAAAATGTCTCACGATACGGAAAACTCTCACAACTGCCTATTGTCAATGCATACCAAATGAGAGTCTAACAGTCAGGAGGAAAACGTGTTATATGACGTGAGGGGAAACAAAGCGGGGTGTCTTTGCACTTCGTTCGACATTGTAAGATGTAACACTAGCTTCACAATCCCAACAGTCCACACAGAAGGAAAAGATCACAGCAAGGTAGTTCATACAAACACCGATCAGGAAAACCCGGGAAACGTGGAAAAAAACAAAACCTTTTTTTCCATTCCAAGTGAAGCTTAGACGCAATAGTCACAGAAACTGTCAACATTGACCACAGAGCACAGCAAGCCCCGGAGTTAGTTTTGCATAATTATCACACGGACAATTGTCTGAAAAAGTATTAGTCACACACATCAGTTAGACACTTGACCTGGGATATTTAAAAAAAGGGAAACAACTTGTGCCTGGTCTTCTTTGAAGACAAGACTAGGTAAGAAAGATACACGAAAGGAATATTCAAGAGAAACGCATTCATTGCTACTGCAATCAACGCAAGGGATTGTCACTCACTCAGAACAAATTGGTTAAAAGCTACCGAACAAACATTGGTTAATATCACTGTTTTTCTTGTTCACGCGCCCAGCATGTTCACACTGTACGAAGTACCGTGCGCTGAAGGTAGCACGCACACGCAAACATGAAGCGGGGGCCCGGCACTGTTGCATTGATTGTAATGTGTCCACTGGAAGCCATAGAAACTCATTTGCACCGTGGCCAGACATCTTACAACCTTTTAATTTTCAGCCAATCACAGGCTCGCTAACTTTTTGTCCACCAGCTGAGTGTACACCACAAACACTCCACCAGCCAACCACAGGCTCGCTAACGTATCATCTGCCTGCAATACAGCCAACCACAGGCTCGCTAACGAATCATCTGCCTGCAATACAGCCAACCACAGGCTCGCCAACGCATTTTCCGCCAAGCAGATGCTTCAACACACACATTCATGTTAGCCAACCACAGGCTGGTTTTAACGCTTCGTCTGCCAACCAGATGCATCAATACAAACGGTTTGTCAGTCGGTCCCAGGGCTGCAGGCGGTCCGCCAGAGCAAGGCCAAAAGTTTGTCAGCAAAATAGAAAACCCTGAAATGAGGTCAGCCAGCCAGTCGTCGACGGGCCATCCTGCTGGCAGCAAGTATGCAGGCGGGAGAGAGACTCCAGGGCCACCTGACTCAAGCGTGCTGCATAGGCTCAAAGAAGATTACCTGGAACATAGGACAGAAAACCGTGATGATGTGTACATCCTTCAATCAATCATTATGACCACAACAGGTCTTGACACCGAATGTAACAGACCTGTTAAGACATCATCAGGTGTTTGTGCCTTATCTAACAGACGACTAGGACATCATCAGGTGTTTGTGCCTTGTCTAACAGACGGCTAGGACATCATCAGGTGTTTGTGCCTAGGACATCATCAGGTCGTGTGCTTGAGACTGTGGTATTGCATGCAACAGATCGCTATGACACCTCCAAGTCTTGGGAATATACCTCCGTTAACTTCGCGGACAGTCAAGAGTCCCTGGAGCACAACAGTGGAGAACAGTTCACCAACTTCCTCCAGTTTTGTCGATTGTGTGCTCAGACCTGGGTCTCTGCAGCTGTTTTCCTGGTCCACTCTGCAATGTTCTGGGCCCATTGTATTTGTTGTCTTCCCTTCCGTCTCCCTCCTTCAACAGTTCCTTGGGGGATCGTTTTAGTGAGGTCACTAGATCTTACATGGGCATACCAATGTACTTTTCTTTTCTTGAGTAATGTCAGCGGAGTTTCGCGTGGTCCTACGTGCTGCCTGGTGGTTTGATGGACTTGCTGACTGGTGATCTGATCAGTGTATCTGGTGGTTAATATCTTGCACATATTTGGTACTAAACCTAACCGATTGTTTAAAACAATAACAAGTTTTGGTATCATAAGTAACGGCTGGTTCAAGGCAACATAAGATCTTCCTATCATGTGTAACAATTGTCAGCACAGGGTCTTGGTATCACACATAATAGCTGGTGACAGACAATATGAGGCACTGGTATCGTGCAACACATTGCTAAAACAACATGATGTCCTCGTATATGTAACAAATTGTTCAGACTACACGAGGCCTTGGTGTTATACAGAACAATTGTCAAGACAACGTGAGGTCTTGTCATCATACGCAAACGATTGCTAAGACAACGTCAGGTCCTGGTGTCATAAGTAAACTTGTTAAGACAACATCAGATCGTGGCACCATAGGGAATCAATTGTTAAGACAACATCAGATCGTGGCACCACATGGAATCAATTGTTAAGACAACATCAGATCGTGGCACCATAGGGAATCAATTGTTAAGACAACATCAGATCGTGGCACCACATGGAATCAATTGTTAAGACAACATCAGACCGTGGCACCATAGGGAATCAATTGTTAAGACAACATCAGATCGTGGCACCACATGGAATCAATTGTTAGGACAACATCAGATCGTGGCACCATAGGGAATCAATTGTTAAGACAACATCAGATCGTGGCACCACATGGAATCAATTGTTAAGACAACATCAGATCGTGGCACCATAGGGAATCAATTGTTAAGACAACATCAGATCGTGGCACATAGGGAATCAATTGTTAAGACAACATCAGATCGTGGCACCATAGGGAATCAATTGTTAAGACAACATCAGATCGTGGCACCATAGGGAATCAATTGTTAAGACAACATCAGATCGTGGCACCATAGGGAATCAACTGTTAAGACATCAGATCGTGGCACCCCATGGGATCAATTGTGAAGACAACATCAGATCGTGGCACCATGCGGAATAAATTGTTAAGATACATCAGGGTCTTGGTACTGTGTCACAATGTCTGCATCCGCCCACAACACCTGAAAAAATGGGTAAGAAAAATGTAAACAAAGTTTGTACCCTTTACCACATGGTTAGAACAACACGAGATCTTTGTGACACCCTGTAACAGATCATTAAGACAACACATCCAGAAAATCAGAAACGGACTGATAACACAACTTGACATTCCTACGGCAAATCTCAACCGCTTCTCATCTGGAAGGAAAGCACCGTATGTCATCAACACTGGAAGGAAAGCACCGTATGTCATCAACACTGGAAGGAAAGCCACCTATGTCATCAACACTGGAAGGAAAGCACCGTATGTCATCAACACTGGAAGGAAAGCACCCTATGTCATCAACACTGGAAGGAAAGCACCGTATGTCATCAACACTGGAAGGAAAGCACCCTATGTCATCAACACTGGAAGGAAAGCGTATTTCATTAACACCTCAAAGTATTTATATGCCACGAACATCTACTAGCAAAGATGGAAAGAACGTTTGCTGTTTGGGGCAACAATTTCCAGCGTCTGTACATCTCGCACTGCAACACCAGGCGACACGATGACCCGTGGGCAAGGCTGAGCCACAACAGATGCTACATGGACTGCTTACCGATGACCACATGTTGAGGCTTGATCTAAATCGATGACCAAATGTGCCCTTCTGACCACAGGTCTGACCACCTTCTGCATATACCAAGTGCAGTCTTAATGAAACACATTCATAAAACAGACCTACAGCATTATGACTGTTACATCACTTACAGTGTAAAAAATCCGTACCAACTTGAAACAAGGGAATCGGTTTTCCTGCCTGACTCACGTGTGATAAAGACATGCCGCAGGTGGGATGAAGGGCAACGAGTGGCTGAGACCCATGGGGGAAGGACAGAGGGATGTAGACCAATTCCAACAATCTCCATGGGTGGGAGCAAGCGTTTTTAACCATACTGAAACGTCAATATAATGGCGGATACCGTGGTGAGACAGTCCTTGGAAACAGGGATCTACTACACAGTCCTTGGAAACAGGGATCTACTACACAGTCCTTAGACACAGAGATCTACTACACAGTCCTTGGACACTGGGATCTACTACACAGTCCTTGGAAACAGGGATCTACTACACAGTCCTTGGAAACAGGGATCTACTACACAGTCCTTGGACACAGGGATCTACTACACAGTCCTTGGAAACAGGGATCTACTACACAGTCCTTGGACACAGGGATCTACTACACAGTCCTTGGACACAGGGATCTACTACACAGTCCTTAAGACACAGGGATCTACTACAACATGGACACAAGGCACTGTGAAGGGTCTAACTCTCACCAGGAGCATCATGTTTCAACTCTCACCAGTAGTGTCATGTTCCAACTCTCACATGTAGTGTCATGTTCCAACTCTCACCTGTAGTGTCATGTTCCAACTCTCACCTGTAGTGTCATGTTCCAACTCTTACCAGTAGTGTCATGTTCCAACTCTCACCTGTAGTGTCATGTTCCAACTCTCACCAGTAGTGTCATGTTCCAACTCTCACCAGGAGCGTCATGGTTTGGTTTTGTAGCCACTAAGCTCATATGATTAAAGCTGGTGGTTGTAAACTGAAAAGCTCTCACTTCTTAACAAAAAAAACACAAAACTATTATAAAAGGGATTTCTCGGGCCCTTTTCATTTTCTACAGAACCAAACACTCCATTCTGATCGGATTATTCATAAAGATGCCAAAAATAAAAGTAATACTGATCAACACAAGAAAAGCACCTGGGCGTGTCAGTTGGTGATTTTTTGAACATGTGAACAGAAAGAGATTTGCATTTTCACACTTGCTATACTGAATTCAGCATCTTTACTGAATGACTCCCACTCATCAATTTCTCCTTCCTAAGGACGGTCAATGTCAAGTGGCAGCTGAAACATGTTACATTTAGGGATACACCCCCCCCCCTCCCCTTCCTCTATGTGCCCAACCAAAGCAAAAAACAAAACAAAAAAAACAAACTAATAAAAAAAAAAGAAAAAAAGAAAAGAGAAGAAAAGAACCAGCCGCCGTGGCGAAGTGGTTAGCGTCGCGGACTCCCGGCTGGAAGGTCGTGGGTTCGATTCCGATCAGAGTCATGTGAGATTTTTCTGCCCCGACCGGCTCCAGTCCAGAGTTAAGTTTGCTACGGGCTCAGTTGGGAAGACTGGGACCACACAGTCGCTTTTCAGCCACTTAATGAATGAATGCGTCTCTGAGAGAGATACTCAACTTTCCTGACCAACACTGCAGGTGTCTGTATCTTTCGGGCCTGGTTGACGCCGG
>CM031600.1:51765204-51772704 GCA_018398815.1 Conus ventricosus | reverse complement strand
GGTGGTTCGGCTTGTTGTCGGGTTCGGACTCCTTGGCGGGCGTGACGTCGGTGGTGAGGTTGTTGTTCAGAAGGCTGTGGGCGGCAGTGTTGCCAGTGCTGGTGGTACTGGTGCTTGTGGACGTGGCGGTGGTTGTAGCGGTGGAGTAGTTGTGGTGCCGGTGGCCGCACTCCCCTTCCTTGCAAGCTGCCAGCAGCAGCTCCCGGTGTCGTCGTTGTCGTCGGCCACGTGCGGCTCGCGGCGGAGAAGGGAGCGCTTCTTGGAGGGCGAGAAGGAGGGAGAGTCAAAGAGGGCGGGGCTGGAACGCTGCATGGGGAGTGCTTCTGCAACTGGAGCCACGACGGCCCGTGTGCATCGTCCCTGCTCCTCGTGCTGCCTCCGGGCCCTACACGACAGCACGTATGCGCGCGCGGACACACACACACGCACACACACACACACACCACACACACACACACACACACACACACACACACACACACACACACGGGCACATGCATCAGCCAGGGATTTTATCATGAGTTTTCATAGGCTGCTATACCAACACGAACACCAAGCTGTAGCTGTTCATAGCAGACTGTAGTGATGGTGATGCTGAGTCGTGAGTGTGTGTGTGTGTGTGTGTGTGTGTGTGTGTGTGTGTGTGTGTGTGTGTGTGTGTGTGTGCGCGTGCGTGCGTGCGTGCGTGCGTGCGTGCGTGCGTGTGTGTGTGTGTGGAGAGAGAGAGATAAAGAGAGAGAGAGAAGAGAGAGAGAGAGAGAGAGAGAGAGAGAGAGAGAGAGAGAGAAAGAGAGAGAGAGAGAGAGTGTGTTGTGCGCGCGCGCGCGTGCGTGTGTGTGTAGTGTAGGGGGAGAGAGAGAGAGAAGAGAGAGAGAGAGAGAGAGAGAGAGAGAGAGAGAGAGAGAGAGAGAGAGATTGTCCATCCGTGCGCACGCGCGCCTATTCAAAACTGCTGTTCAGGATGAAACCTACCACCTTGCGATTAAACAACAGCTACCATCCCGTTTGATTAGAACTATCCCTCCATAATCTGACACCTTCCCGCCCCCTTACAATCGTCATTATCCCTCTCGCTGGTTTTGTCTCTCCTTCCTCATCTCCCTCTTTCACCACCCTGTCTTTCTCTCCTTTCTCATCTCCCTCTTTCACCACCCTGTCTTTCTCTCCTTCTCATCTCCCTCTTTCACCACCCTGTCTTTCTCTCCTTCTCATCTCCCTCTTTCACCACCCTGTCTTTCTCTCCTTTCTCATCTCCCTCTTTCACCCCCCTGTCTTTCTCTCCTTCTCATCTCCCTCCTTCACCACCCTGTCTTTCTCTCCTTCCTCATCTCCCTCTTTCACCACCCTGTCTTTCTCTCCTTCCAGCACGCGCGATCTCCCCCCCCCCCCTCCCCCAAATCCTTTCTCTCGTCTTTCCGACCCCTTCCCTCTACCCTACGAAGCATGCACCACGCGCACTCACACAATACAACACAAAACACGCACACACACACGCACGCATGCACGCATGCGCACGCACGCACACGCGCGCGCATATACAAACATTCACTTGTGCAAGCGAACGCACAATCACCTCCACCTTCTGGTTCCATAGATATTCCTTTTATCACTATGAACTGTTTGACAACTTACATTCACTGACATATGATATTCCTTTGCATCACTATGAACCTGTGTTGACAACTTTACATTCATTACATATGATATTCCTTTTCATCCCCATGAACTGTGTTGACAACTTTACATTCACTGACAAGACATCAAAATCGCCACGTTCTCAAACTTTACCCCCCCCCCCCCCTCATTTTTTCAAAAACAACACTGTTGGCACTTAAGCCATTTTCCCCATTGAATCAGAACAGCAAGAGTCAAAGAGCTAAGTCAAGGATCATTAAAGTGACATTTTGGAGCTTTCGGTCGTTCGGATATCTAAATGAAATGAGAATGGGATTTTAAGCCATTTGTAAATGCCGGGTGATAGCCTAAAACGTATCATAAAGCCATTCATTGACGTCATACTGACGTCAGCACCGCTGAAATTGCATGCAAGGATGTTAGACATCATTCGTTAAAAGGAACATTCACATGTTAAAAATCTTCATTGATTCTTATGGTTTGAGCAGCTCAGCTTTAATTAAAGAAACAAACTAACTGACATACACAGGCATTTCTCAGGCATGATGCCATTCAACCGAGCCAAAGGACCAAGGAGTCTGTCTGCATTTCTTTATTGACATTTGAACAAACGTTTCATTTTCTCGACCATCAAATCATTTTCAACAGAAAATGACGACAACATGTCAACAGAAAACGTGACGTGACGCAGCTGTACAGGGGAGAGTGGACGAAGAGCACAGGAAGCGTGTCGTCACCAGTTTGTGAGTGCACACAAGCCATGACGTCACGAAGCCAAGTGGTCAGGGGCTGATGACGAAGAAGGGCAAGCGGACGCTACCCGTTAGCAGGGAGAGGAGGAGGAGGGAGAGGAAAGGGAAGGCGGTAGAAGGAAGAGCGGGAGAGGCGAGGGGAGGGGAGGAAGGGGAAAGGTTGTTAATGTGGTTACATGTTCCAGCAAGAAACAGGGAACAGGTGAATGCTACAGAAATAGTACATCTCCATTTTCATCGCGCGACTCAGCTTTATGAGCATTTGACACTTTTTACATTGATGTGTTGTCATAATGAAAGCCTGACTAAAACAACAACAACAAAACCGAAACAAATCATTCATTAAAATAGATATTCTGAGTTAACAACAACTTCACTGGAATGAGACTGAATTTAAAAAACAAATTCGGGTTCTCAAACTAAATTCTGTTAATGTGTCGCATCATCGAGTGCTGATGATCGGAAGTGCTTGGTCAGAGGACGACCACTGCCCATACCGTGCACTGACCCCTCCTACCAGAAACTACTTCATGGCACACAGTGCTCTTGCCCCTACCTTCCAGAAACTACTTCCATACACACAATACGCTTGACCCTTCCTTCCAGAAACTACTTCCATACACACAATACGCTTGACCCTTCCTTCCAGAAACTACTTCCATACACACAAAACTCTTGACCCGTCCTTCCAGAAACTACTTCTATACACACAATACTCTTGACCCGTCCTTCCAGAAACTACTTCTATACACACAATGCTCTTGACCCGTCCTTCCAGAAACTACTTTTATACACACAATACTCTTGACCCGTCCTTCCAGACACTACTTTCTGACACACAGCGCTCTTGACCCTACCTTCCAGAAACTACTTCTATACACACAATACTCTTGACCCTTCCTTCCAGAAACTACTTCCATACACACAATACTCTTGACCCTTCCTTCCAGAAACTACTTCCATACACACAATACTCTTGACCCTACCTTCCAGAAACTACTTCCATACACACAATACTCTTGACCCTTCCTTCCAGAAACTACTTCCATACACACAATACTCTTGACTCTTCCTTCCAGAAACTACTTCCATACACACAATACTCTTGACTCTTCCTTCCAGAAACTACTTTCATACACACAATGCTCTTGACCCCACCTTCCAGAAACTACTTTCATACACACAATGCTCTTGACCCCACCTTCCAGAAACTACTTTCAGACACACAGTGCTCTTGACCCACACAGTACTCTTGACTTTACTTCTAGAAACTACTTCCGGACACACAGTGCTCTTGACCTTCCTTCAAAAAACACTGACTACTTCTGACCACAGTGCTCTTGACCCTTCCTTCCAGAAACTACTTCCTGACACACAGTGCTCTTGACCCTTCCTTCCAGAAACTACTTCCTGACACACAGTGCTCTTGACCCTTCCTTCCAGAAACTACTTCCTGACACACAGTGCTCTTGACCCTTCCTTCCAGAAACTACTTCCTGACACACAGTGCTCTTGACCCACACAGTGCTTTGACCCTTCCTTCCAGAAACTATTTCCTGACACACAGGGCTCTTGACCCTTCCTTCCACAAACTACTTCCCGACATACAGTGCTCTTGACCCGTTACGTCAACATTGGCAGATGTGCAGTTTGGCAACACAGTTTCAATGGCGCGCCTAACCCGTATAATACATAAGCTGATTTAAGCCTGTGATGGTAAGAATAAAAATGTACATTTTTTTGAAGCAGACGATTCACCATAGGGAGACGTCATAGATGATGAGGACAACGGGAAGGAGGGTTCCATATAACAGACGATGTTCGGAAAGCTTGGTGACACGGGGACAAACAAACTGCTTTTAAACAAATGTACTTTACGAAGTGCACGAACAATGGAAGTGAATAATGCTCAGGGTTTAATGGACTTCAATCACAGCCACCTACCCCCCCCCCCCCAACCCCCACACACACATACACACACACACAAGTGCATTAGCGACGTTTTCTAGCCTTAAAGATCAGAAACAGCAGTTTGTTTGTCCCGCCCTCAAGGTTTCCGGCACACGTCTACTTGGCGCAGGGGCGTGGAGGCACACGTCATTAGGGCAGGGGCGTGGAGGTACACGTCTATTTAAGGGCAGGGGCGTGGAGGCACACGTCTATTTAAGGGCAGGGGCGTGGAGGCACACGTCTATTTAAGGGCAGGGGCGTGGAGGTACACGTCTATTTAAGGGCAGGGGCGTGGAGGCACACGTCTATTTAAGCAGGGCGTGGAGGTCGGTGGAGGCACACGTCTATTTAGGGTTGGGGCGTGGAGGCACACGTCTATTTGAGGGTAGGGGCGTGGAGGCACACGTCTATTTAAGGGAGGGGCGTGGAGGCACACGTCTATTTGAGGGTAGGGGCGTGGAGGCACACGTCTATTTGAGGGTTGGGGCGTGGAGGCACACGTCTATTTGAGGCAGGGGCGTGGAGGCACACGTCTATTTGAGGGCAGGGGCGTGGGGCACACTTCCATCTGAGGGCAGGGGCGTGGAGGCACACGTCTTATTTGAGGCAGGGGCGTGGAGGCACACGTCCATCTGAGGCAGGGCGTGGAGGCACACGTCAATCTGAGGGCAGGGGCGTGGAGGCACACGTCTATTTGAGGGCAGGGGCGTGGAGGCACACGTCTATTTGAGGGTAGGGGCGTGGAGGCACACGTCTAATTGAGGGTAGGGGCGTGGAGGCACACGTCCATCTGAGAGCAGGGGCGTGGAGGCACACGTCCATCTGAGGGCAGGGCGTGGGGCACACGTCTATTTAAGAGCAGGGGCGTGGAGGCACACGTCTATTTAAGAGCAGGGGCGTGGGGGCACACGTCCATCTGAGGGCAGGGGCGTGGGGGCACACGTCTATTTAAGAGCAGGGGCGTGGAGGCACACGTCTATTTAAGAGCAGGGGCGTGGGGCACACGTCCATCTGAGGGCAGGGGCGTGGAGGCACACGTCTATTTGAGGCAGGGCGTAAAGGTACACGTCATTTGAGGACAGGGCGTAAAGGTACACGTTTATTTGAGGGCAGGGGCGTAAAGGTACACGTCTATTTGAGGGCAGGGGCGTAAAGGTACACGTCTATTTGAGGGCAGGGGCGTAAAGGTACACGTCTATTTGAGGACAGGAGCGTGGAGGCACGGCGCTAGTGGCACGGACTGGTGTGACCCAAACACAGACTAACAAGCAGATCTGTCAGCAGCCTGGAAAATGAACCTTCGGCACCTGGCAAGGAAACAAACGGACAAATGTGTCGGCTGCCTGACAGGTTAGTTATGCCTGCGTACTGAAACACACACACACACACCACACACCACACACACACACACACCACACACACACACTACACACACACACACACACACACACACACACACACACACACACACACACACACACACACACCTCTCTCTCTCTTCTCCAGATAGACACACAGTACGCTCTCTCTCTCTCTCTCTCTCTCTCTCTCTCTCTCTCTCTGAAACAACACGATGGAGAGGTACGGAAGAAAATACGTGGATGAATAACATGCCACTAGGAATGTGTGTGTGTGTGTGTGTGTGTGTGTGTGTGTGTGGTGTGTGTGTGTGTGTGTGTGTGTGTGTATGTGTGTGTGGTGAGTGAGAGAGAGAGAGAGAGAGAGAGAGAGAGAGAGAGAGAGAGAGAGAGAGAGAGGAGAGAGAGAGCGAGAGCGTGCGCCATGTGTCCGTGTTCGCATGCCAGATGAAAGAGACAGAGACATTTACCCCCAGTTACTCTTGTGCGTCATGTTGGTAAAAGCAAAGAAGTACACCAACAGGTATATGCAAGTCTGAGGAACTTACTTATGCTTCCTTAAAACAAAAAAGTAACATGGGTTTAAATGTTAATACTGCCGATTGCCCAAGCGCAAGCAAGAGTTGTGCGCGCGAGCGTGTGTGTTTTCTATGTTGGCAGTGTACAAATAGACCCACACCAGAATTCTACTGTGAGTTACACTGCTTACCTGCTTTGAATAGGTCTGGCTACTGCAGATTGCGTAAGACTCACGATTACCAAAGGCTGGAGACAGGAGCGCTTAGTTAAAAATACAGCATGCTGTCTCTATTCCTTCAGCAGGGACGCCCCTCCCAACCTCGTAGGAACGGAACCAGAACGGACAGAACAAAGAGCTAGGAACATAGTGAAACTGAAGAGCAAGAGAAATCACTAACTTAGGACAGCTTTAATACTGATCTTTCCCACACCTTTAACGGATACTCAGACAGTATCCAGGATCTGCTACGCTGATTATCACTTTACTTCTTTCGTGCAGAAAATTGCACAGCTATTAGTTCTTGGGAAAACTCGTAAGTTTCTTTTTTTTTCAGTGTCATGCCTTCTCGCTGAAATCACATCACTGACAAATGTAAGTATGTATAAACGAGAATCCAGTACTCTAAAGACATCTGGCTACCACAAAGCGAACGTGTATGCGTGCTTGATGTTCGTAAGTACAAACAAGCCGTCTGACAAGCATGAAACAAATGTGGCCATACAACTGGTGAAATGTCATCTTCCAGGACCTCTGAATAAAACCCGAAGTGAATGTATACTTACATTTAATCTGTGAAATTCCAACCTCTTGCAAAAAAAAACTTTATCCACTGTAGGCCTTGGCAGACAAAATACATGCAAATTTGATGATTCTTTTTTTCTGTTCAAAATTAAGACAAACAGGACTTCTGATTAAAAAAACTAAACGTACATGAAGAATTATTGTCACTTTTCGTAAAGACTACAACAAAATATTTACCCTCTATAAAGACTTAAATGACAAATGCAGCTTTTAGAAATATTTACATGAAAAATTCAGTTTCAAGAGACCAACTTACTAAGGTCTAACTTGGCTACGAAAATTTAGATGAACGTGTCACACCGAACACGACAAAACATGACATAACTTAGATCAATACAAACGTTCTTCTGTACAGAACCATGAGGTAAGTGTTGAGCTCCGTGCGCCTAAGAGGATTGAGGGGAGACAAATCCAATGTCGGTGGTTACCTGACTGATAAAGGGGAGGTAAAATTGTTACGTTGGCTATGAGTCACAGCAGTGAC
>CM031600.1:51715204-51760204 GCA_018398815.1 Conus ventricosus | reverse complement strand
CTGCCTTTATACATTACTAGTTACAAGCTTTGGCAACATAGCGTTCGATATATATGTATAGCGTTCTATCTAGCGAGGGAAGTCATAAGGGCATGTTTGAAAAAAAAAAAAAAAAACGCGCGCGTGCAGGTCACACCAGCCAGTGCACGTGCCATGATCGCACACAAGCGCCTCCTGGTGTCTACAACGTCCACTCACCTCATGCTTACGTCATGTCACGTGTCAATTGAGCAGAAACTTTTCATCTGGAAGAGAATGTCAGCAGCTAATATGAGAGAAACATGCAAATGTCTAAATAAGAAAAAAACAGCATACTGACCGGCCGAAACAAATGTGAACACAACTCAATAAGAAACGCGGTCAACCAAACATATAAGACTAAAACAGAGAAGAAAAGAACTGGAAAAATGCAACCCAAAAATAAGGTCAAACCAAACCGACTTCTAAGAAAAAGGTTAACAAAACCGAACATAGAAGTGATCCAAATAAAACAGTCAATTCATAACTCAAAATCAAGATAATCGTTCAAAACAGCAAGCAAATATATTACCCATGCGAAAGAAAACAAGGGGAAACCGAACTTAAGTTAGACAATATATTTACAAGGGAGGAAAAAAAAGTAAACACGCTACAATTAGTATTAAAAAGAAACCACACCATACAAGCAGATACTTTGCGTTATTATTTCATTATTTCTTTTCGTGTGTCAACAAATCGTTTTGCAAATTGAAACAATGAAAATTAGAAAATGGTGCAATAAAAAGGAAATCAATTACATTCACAACAGAAACAAGAGTAATAATTATATTCAAATTACAATATCTGATTCATGTATATTTTGTTAGTAAAACACAAGTAAATATTCAGACGTACAATCAGTTAAAAAGTGGAGGGAAGGGAGTGCAACAGAAGAGTGAAAAGTCGTAAACCGATTTACAGACTTGACTGGACGAGGCCACAGAATCATGAAGTCGGCATTAGCAGTACTTTCTCTATTTCAGATTTACATTATAATGGGCGGTTTGACGTTTAAACATGCGCACCTGCCTATTTCTTGTTAACTTGTTCATTTCCTTTGTTCGATTGCTACAGAACAGCGCTGCACTAACAAAAGAAAGTCTGAAATTTGAAGGCAATGTAGTGTTTTGAAGGTGATAATATTCTTTCCTCACACATACACTGAGGGCGATTCTCACTTGCTAACGGGGGGAGGGGGGGGGGGCGAGGGGGGGGGCTTTCTGATTTTCCACTTTCAGTGGTATTCATTGAAGAAATATTATGTCTAATGACTGGCAGCCGAGATTTATAAAACATTTATCCATATACTGATTGATTTTCAGTGAGATGTATAAAACATTTATGCCATATGATTGATTTCAGTGAGATGTATAAAACATTTATATGACTTATAGGAAACGGGCTTCACTCTTCAGACTTCAGAGAGGAGGGAGGGAGGGGCGGCTTTGCCACCATGTGGGGGCGGCTTTGCCACCATGTGGCAATTCATTTGAAGAAAAATATTATGTTCTAATTGACTGTCAGTCGATATTTATAAAACATTTATACTATATACTGACTGATTTTCAGTGGGATGTATAAAACATTTATTATGACTTACTGAGAAACGGGCTTCACTCTTCAGACAGCAGAGACAGTCAGACATTGAACAGGAGTAGAACAGAGTTCAAATCTTTAACCAGGTCACTAGCACAGGCAGTTCTGAGTGATGATGACGCATTATGAAATGAAGAGACTTCATTCATGTCCTGTCACTACTCCCACCATTCTCTCGGCTATTCCCTCTTTTTCTTTTTCACTCTCTGTCTCTCTCTATTTCTTTGTTTGCTTCCGCCATCCCGCCATCTCTTATACCCTTGTCTTTCCCTTAACCCACCCCCATCCATCTCCTCTCTTTGCTCCTCCACCCTCACATCCTCTTCTCTCTCCATCGACCCTATCCTCAATTTCTTTAACCTCCCTTTCCCCCCTTTTTCTCCTCCTCTTACTATTTCTTCCCTCCCATTTTCTATCTCTACCACCCCCTCCCTCTCTCTCTTTTTCCTCCATATTCATCTTCTTGCCACCATTCTACGCCAGTGTCTTCTCCCTTTCCTCTTTGCCACCATTCTACGCCAGTTCTTCTCCCTTTCCTCTTTCACCATTCTACGCCAGTGTCTCTCTCCTTTCCTCTTTATCACCATTCTACGCCAGTGTCTTCTCCCTTTCCTCTTTTCACCATTCTACGCCAGTGTCTTCTCCCTTTCCTCTTTACACCATTCTACGCCAGTGTCTTCTCCCTTTCCTCTTTATCACCATTCTACGCCAGTGTCTTCTCCCTTTCCTCTTTATCACCATTCTACGCCAGTGTCTTCTTCCTTTCCTCTTTATCACCATTCTACGCCAGTGTCTTCTCCCTTTCCTCTTTATCACCATTCTACGCCAGTGTCTTCTCCCTTTCCTCTTTATCACCATTCTACGCCAGTGTTTCTCCCTTTCCTCTTTGCCACCATTCTACGCCAGTGTCTTCTTCCTTTCCTCTTTATCACCATTCTACGCCAGTCTCTTCTCCCTTCTCCCTTTCCTCTTTATCACCATTCTACGCCAGTCTCTTCTCCCTTCTTCCTTTCCTCTTTATCACCATTCTATGCCAGTCTCTTCTCCCTTTCCTCTTTATCACCATTCTATGCCAGTCTCTTCCTTTCCTCTTTGCCACCATTCTATGCCAGTCTCTTCCTTTCCTCTTTATCACCATTCTATGCCAGTCTCTTCCTTTCTTCTTATCACCATTCTATGCCAGTCTCTTCCTTTCCTCTTTATCACCATTCTACGCCAGTCTCTTCTCCCTTTCCTCTTTATCACCATTCTATGCCAGTCTCTTCCTTTCCTCTTTATCACCATTCTATGCCAGTCTCTTCCTTTCCTCTTTATCACCATTCTATGCCATCCTTCCTTTCTCTATGCCACCATTCTTGCCTCCTTTCCTTTCCTCTTTGCCACCAATTCTATGCCAGTCTCTTCCTTTCCCTTTGCCACCATTCTATGCCGTGTCTTCCCCTTTCCCTTGCATCCATTCTATCCAGTTCCCCTTTCCTCTTTGCCACCAATCTATGCCAGTCCTTCTTTCCTCTTTGCCACCTTTCTCAATGCCATGTCTTCTCCCTTTCCTCTTTGCCACCATTCTAGCCAGTCTTCTCCTTTCCTCTTTGCCACCATTCTAGCCAGTGTCTTTCCCTTTCCTCTTTGCCACCATTCTAGCCAGCTCTCTTTCTTTCCCTCTTGCCACCATTCTTGCCATCTCTTCCTTTCCTCTTTGCCACCATTTCATCCCGTGTCTTCTCCCTTTCCTCTTGCCACCATTCTATGCCAGTGTTTCTTCCTTTCCTCTTTCCACCATTCTACGCCAGTGTCTCTTCTCCCTTTCCCTTTTCCACACTACGCCAGTCTCTTCTCCCTTTCCTTTTATCACCATTCTATGCCAGTGTCTTCTCCCTTTCCTCTTTATCACCATTCTACCAGTTCCCTTACTTCACATTCTACTCCTTTCCTCTTTATCACCATTCTATGCCAGTCTCTCTTCTCCCTTTCCTCTTTCCACCATTCTACGCCAGTCTCTTCTCCCTTCTCCCTTTCCTTCTTTCACACCATTCTGCCATCCTCCCTTTCCTCTTATCACCATTCTATGCCAGTCTCTCCTTTCCTTTCTCTTTCCACCATTCTATGCCAGTCTCTTCCCTTTCCTCTTTGCCACCATTCTATGCCAGTCTCTTCCCTTTCCTCTTTATCACCATTCTATGCCAGTCTTCTCCCTTTCCTCTTTATCACCATTCATGCCAGTCTTCTCCCTTTCCTCTTTGCCACCATTCTATGCCAGTCTCTTCTTTCCTTCCCTTTCCCTTTTTCACCATTCTATGCCCGTCTTCTTCCTTTCCCTTTGCCACCATCTTTCATGTCTCTCTTCCTTTCCTCTTTGCCCCATTCTGCCATGTTTCTTCCCTTTCCTCTTGCCACATCTATTCCTAGTCTTCTTCCTTCCTCTTTGCCACCATTCTATGCCAGTCTCCCTTCTTCCTTTCCTCTTTCATCACCATTCTATGCCAGTCTTCTTCCTTTCCTCTTTCACCATTCTATGCCCGTGTCTTTCCCTTTCCTCTTTACCATCTTCTATGCCATTTGTCCTTCTACCCATTTCCTCTTCTTCCCTCTTCCTGCACCACCTGTTCCCCTTCTTTCATCTCTCTGCTCCTTCTTTCAACTCTCCGGTTCCTTCTTTCCACTGTTCACCTTCTTTCATCTTCCATTTCCTTCTTTTCATTCTCCCGGTTCCCCTTTCCTCTCTCCGTTCCTCTTTTCATCTCTCCCGGTTCCTCTTTTCATCTATCCGGTTCCTTCATTTCTCTTCCCAGTTCCTTCTTTCCACTGTTCCCTTCTTTTCATTCCTCCAGTTCCTTCTTTCACTGTTCCCCTTCTTTTCATCTCTCCCTTGTCCTTTTTCCAGTTCTCCCTTTTCATCTTCCCGGTTCTTTTCCACTGTTTCCCCTTCCTTTTCATCTTCTCTCGGTTCTTCTTTCCCTGTTTCCCCTTTTTTCATCTCTCCAGTTCCTTCTTTCCACTGTTCCCCTTTTTTCATCTCTCCCATTCCTTTTCCCATGTTCCCCTTCTTTCATCTCTCGGTTCCTTCTTTCACATCGTTCCCCTTCTTTTCCTCCATTTCCTTCTTTCCACTGTTCCCCTTTTTCTTCTCACCTTCTCCCTTCTTTTCACTTTTCCCTTCTTTTCATCTCTCCGGTTCCTTCTTTTCATCTCTCCGGTTCCTTCTTTCCATCTCTCGTTCCCTTCTTTTCATCTCTCCGGTTCCTTCTTTCCACTGTCCTTCTTTCACTCTCCGGTTCCTTCTTTCCACTGTTCACTCTTCATTTCGTCCTTTCCATGTTCCTTCTTTTCATCTCTCCGGTTCCTCTTTTCATCTCTCCGGTTCCTTCTTTTCACTTTCCCTTCGTTTCCTCTCGTTTCTCTCTCCCGTTCCCTTCTTTTCATCTCTCCGTTTCCCTCTTTTCATCTTTCCGGTTCTTCATTTCCTCTTCTCCAGTTCCTTCTTTCCACTGTTCCCCTTTTTTCATCTCTCCGGTTCCTTCTTTCCCACTGTTCCCTTCTTTTCACTTCGGTTCCTTCTCTTTCATCTCTCTGGTTCCTTCTTTCCATTGTTCCCCTTCTTTTCATCTCTCCGGTTCCCTCTTTTCATCTCTCCTGTTCTTTCTTTTCATCTCTCCGGTTCCTTCTTTTCATATCTCCGTTCCCTCTTTTCATCTCTCTGGTTCCCTCTTTCCACTGTTTCCCTTCTTTTCATCTCTCCGGTTCCTTCTTTCCAAGTCCTTCTATTCCTCTACTTCCCACTCTTGATTATCATTTCTTTTCAACGCGTGAAATATTTCTGCAATCATCTGTGACGTTAGTGATAAAGCTGTGGCCATTCTCTCGTTGCCATTAATTTATTTCTGTGGAAAGGCAGTGTCTGCGGAAGGTTGATTAACCGGATTATGGTAGCCGTGTTTTGCGCAGAATTTTAATGTTTTATTCACTCGTCTCACTGCACATAAACTTACCATTCGTCATTTTCATGTCTATCTTTGTTTGCAAATGTTTCACATTCGCTGGAAACAGTTACACAAAAGCGAGCTACGGAGTAAATTTCTGTAGTTTTAAATGTTGGCTCACATTCATCAGCCACAGGATGACATTCAGCAGTTTTCAAAGTCAGCTCACTATTTCACTTGACATGGGGTGACTTTCAGCAGTTTTCAAAGTCAGCTCACATATTTCACCTGAATGGGGCGACTTTCAGCAGTTTTCAAAGTCAGCTCACCTATTTCACTTGAATGGGTGACTTTCAGCAGTTTTCAAAGTCAGCTCACAATTTCACCTGAGATGGGGCGACTTTCAGCAGTTTTCAAAGTCAGCTCACTATTTCACTGACATGGGTGTCTTTTGCAGTTGTGTTCAAGTCGTCGTTTCTGCGTGGTGTGACTTGTCAGAGTTTTTCAAAGTCAGCTCACATTCCTGCGTGGGGGATGTAATTTCGCACGTTTTCAAATGTCCAGCTCACATCTGACGTGGTGGACTTTCAGCAGTTTCAAGTCAGGCCAAATTCCTGACGGGCAGGGAATTTCAGATTTTCAAGTGTCAGTCTCACTATTCTCTGCGTTGGTGACTTTCAGCAGTTTTCAAGTCAGCTATTTCTGATTGAGGTGACTTTCACAGTTTGTCAAGTCAGTCCGTAATAATTCATCTGCCGCGGGAACTTGTGTGTGTGGTGTGTGAGTGTTGTCGTGTGTTGTAACGTGCGTGCTCGAGCGTGCGTCGTGGTGGTGCGCGCGCGAGTGTGTATGTCCCATATTCCTCGCTGACTTGCTTGCTGAAACTGTGACCATCCACCTACATGTATGGGGATCTAATTCAGACAGATAACCATCCCACGCAAGCCTCTCAGGCCAAAATACTGACGAATGCCCAAGGCCGAATTTTCTGTTTTCACAGGTGCTCAGTCTCTTATTCTCCTGTTTTAATAGACGGTTCACTTACTGCTATTTCTGATATAAAGGCCACATTTGCAATCACCGATCACTGACACCAGAAAAAAATTTTCATCAACAGGATGCTCGATTTTAACCTGATCTAGATAACGCTGAACTTACAAAAAAAAAAACCTTCTTTGGGAATGTGTCTGTGGTATTCACTAGTTTCATTCGATTGTTCCAAGATTCAAAAAGCTGTTGACCGCCAAGGGAAAACGGTTGAGCGCCGACTCTGGAAGCCACGCACCAAAGCAACCCCCCCCCCCCCCCCCCCAGTTCTACACAGTTATTCAAAATCATCCAGTAAGGCGTTAAACCACGTACCTACGCATAAGACTTTCAATTTGATTAGATAACCCAAATGGTATTAAACATCTCTATAGTTATTAAATCCAGGTGTGTTTGGTATTAAACATCTCTATAGTTATTAAATCCAGGTGTGTTTAAACAAGGCTCCGTGTAATTCGTACAGTGTACCCCTTAAAAAAATTTTTCAGAGGAGGCTCTTCTCTCTAGTGTAACAATCTTGTCGAACAAACAATTTTTTAAACGAGTTTTTCGAATGCATGTAAATTTTCTTTCTTTCTATCAGTGTGTGTGTGGGAATAGGGGTGGGGTGGGGTGGGTTGGGGTGGGGGGAGAGAGAGAGAGAGAGAGAGAGAGAGAGAGAGAGAGAGAGAGAGAGAGAGAGAGAGAGAGAGAGAGAGAGAGAGAGAGATTTAATTACTGGATTCGTGTCTGTTCAATGTCAGAAACTGTGAACAAACTTCACTGTCTGAAACAATGGTAACATTCATTGCTGCCGTTTTATCTTCATGGAATCACAAAACGATCAACTAAAAAAAGAAACAA
Organism: Conus ventricosus; assembly: GCA_018398815.1. NCBI lineage: Eukaryota > Metazoa > Mollusca > Gastropoda > Neogastropoda > Conidae > Conus > Conus ventricosus. Next base: position 51,752,783 of record CM031600.1, on the reverse strand, counting down.
ACAAAAACAAAAAGTCAATTATTTCACTATTTCAGTTAACTTACGAGAATGACAAAGGTTGCAAATTCATTTTGTATCCCGCATTTTTGACGTATCAGTTTAGCCTCAATCATAATTATGGAAAAGGCAACAAAAGCAGAAAGACACCAAAAGAATATAAACAAAGACGAACACACATACAATGCATGCATAACAAGACTGCAATACTGTTTTCGTTACCGATTTTTTCCCCTCATCTACTCCCAGTGACACAGAAGTACATGTCTATCATTTGGCTAGGCCTGTCTGAGTTTATACAATAATGTAAAAAAGAAAGACTGTTCCCATATGTGACTGTCTCAACACCCCATCCCCCCCCAAAAAAAAAAAAAGAGAGAAAAAAAAAAAAAAAAAAAAAAGCAGACTGGCAAGATACCGTATATGCATAACATAACCTCTGACAGAATCGACAGAATCAAACGGCGCACAGTATACATATACACACGCACAGCGCGCGCACAGAGAGAGAAGAGAGAGAGAGAGAGAGAGAGAGAGAGAGAGAGAGAGAGAGAGAGAGAGAGAGAGAGAGAGAGAGAGGAGAGGAGAGGGGGGGGGCAGGGGTGAGAGGTCCTGACCTGATTTGGTGCTGGTGATGAGGTGGTAGTTGGCCAGCTTGCGGCCAGTGGAGGGGCTGGAGTGAAGGCGGCTGGCCAGGGAGACCGCTTTCCGGAACTTGGTCTTGGGCTTGGGGAAGCCATGGCCGGCCAGATTGTCCGTGGACGAGTAGTTTCGCTCTTTCACTTCCGTCACGCGCGAATGCTTCTCCACCGACAACGACTTGTGCCGCTTGAAACTGGACCGGCGAGGACCGGCGGCGGTGGCGGACGGCGCGCTCGTGCTGTTGGAATCACTCTGCGCCGACAACTGCCGCTGGAGAGGGCGGTGGTGGTGGGGGTGCTGGTGGAAGTGGTGGGAGTGGTGGTGGGTGCTAGGGTGCGAGTTCAGCGACTGAGAGTGCTGGATGGGCGGGTGCGGTTGGGGGGGCTGCGGGTGGTGCGGGTGGGACGCGTGAGCCTGGGGAGGTGGGGTGGCTCCAGGAGGGACTTTGGGGGGCAGACCTCTCTGCCAGGTGGTGGACAGTCCGGTGTCCAGCATCTGCACGATCTGACTGGTCGGGGTGTGAGGCCCCTGACCCGGGCTGTCGCTCTCTCCGGGCTGGCCGGGGGAGGGGGAGGAAGGGACCTGATCGTGGACCGGCAACCCGTCCCCGGGAGAGTCGTGAGGGAGGTCGGCAAAGAGCTGCTCGTAAGAGCCCACTGTGTCCAGGCTCCGGCCCGCCGACGACGTGACCAGCAGGACCGACTCGGCGGGGTCTCCCAAAGGGTTGACGTAGAGGTTGTGACGAGCCTTGTCGGAGGGCGTGTGGGCGGTGGTGGACGGGGAGCTGTGCGGGTGGGTCTGGCAGGAGGCGTAGGTATCGGAGCTGGAGGCCGTGCTGCTCTGTCGGGGCAGCTGCTTCAGCTCGATGCAGCTTTTGTCCACGCTGCTGGACCGCTCGTCACTGCCCGTACCGGAGCTGGAGCCCCCACTCCGCCAGTTGCCTGGGCGACCCTGCCACACAGCGCTACAAGGTCACAGCGTTACACGTTAAACAGCGCTACACGTCAGAGCGTTACACGGTACACAGCGCTACAGATCACAGCGTTACACGGTACACAGCGCTACAGGTCAAAGAGCTACACTTGACACAGCGTTACAGGTCACAGCGTTACACTTGACACAGCACTACAGGTCACAGAGTTACACTTAACAGTGTTACACGTCATAGCGTTACATTTCACAGTTTAATACAAGTCCGAATTAACGACACGTCATAGCGTTACACTTCACACGACAGAACACGTCACAGTGTTACATTTCACGCAGTGCTACATGTCTAAGCGTTTTGATTCACACAGTACTGCGAGTCAAAGCATCACACTGATGCCATACGTCCCAGAATCGCACTCCGAATAGTGCTACATGTGAAAGTGTTGCACTTAGCACGGCCGCAACGCGTCACAATTTACACGATGCTATTATGTCATAGCAGTCTGACAGCAGTAAACGACACAGAATTATACATCTGACAGAAGTACACGTCACATGATCACACTTCGGACAGCATTAAACGTCACAGGGTTGCACATTTGACACTTCTAAAAGTACAGGATTACACGTCTGACAGTACACAAGATTATATTCCGGACAGCAATAAACATCACAGGTTTGTATCTCTGACAGCATTACATGTCACATAATCACATTATGACAACACTACACGTCACAGCATCGTAATTCTGACAAAACTACACGTTACAGATTATACTTCTGACCGCACTATGCCTCACAAGGTTATACCTTTGACGGCACTAACGTCAAGAATTACACTTCTGACAGCAGTGAACGTCACAGAATCACAATTCAGACAAAACTACACGTTACAAAATTACACTTTTGACAAAACTGCAAGTCACAGGATTATATCCTGAGAGTACTACGCTTCACAGAATTACACTTCTGAAAGCATTATACTACACAGGATTATACTCCTGACGGCACAAACGTCACACGATTACACTTCTGAAAGCACTGACCGTCACAGGACTACACTTCTGACGAACGTCAACATACACTTCTGACGACAGTACACATCATAGAATTACAACCCAGACAGCATAAACGTCACAGGATTACCCTTCTGACAGCACTGAACGTCACAGGATTACCCTTTTGACAGCACTGAACGTCATAGGATTATACGTTTGACAGCACTAAACATTACAGGCTTGCACATCTGACAGCACTAAAAGTAAAATGATTACACTTGTGACTGTACTAAACGTCAAAGGATTACACTTCTGACAGCACTTAACTGTACAGGATTGCACTTCTGACAGCACTAAACATTAAGGCTTGCACTTCTGACAGCACAAAACGTCATAGAATGACACTTGTGACAGCACTAAACGTCATAGGATACACTTCTGACAGCACTAAACTGTACAGGATTGCCCTTCTGACAGCACTAAACTGTACAGGATTGCCCTTCTGACAGCACTAAAATGTACAGGATTGCCCTTCTGACAGCACTAAACTGTACAGGATTGCACTTCTGACAGCACTAAAATGTACAGGATTGCGCTTCTGACAGCACTAAAATGTACAGGATTGCCCTTCTGACAGCACTAAAATGTACAGGATTGCCCTTCTGACAGCACTAAAATGTACAGGATTGCACTTCTGACAGCACTAAACTGTACAGGATTGCCCTTCTGACAGCACTAAACTGTACAGATTGCCCTTCTGACAGCACTAAACTGTACAGGATTGCACTTCTGACGCACTAAAATGTACAGGATTGCCCTTCTGACAGCACTAAAATATACAGGATTGCCCTTCTGACAGCACTAAAATGTACAGGATTGCCTTCTGACAGCACTAAAATGTACAGGATTGCCCTTCTGACAGCACTAAAATGTACAGGATTGCCCTTCTGACAGCACTAAACTGTACAGGACTGCACTTCTGTCAGCACTAAACTGTACAGGACTGCACTTCTGACAGCACTAAAATGTACATGATTGCACTTCTGACAGCACTAAAATGTACAGGATTGCACTTCTGTCAGCACTAAACTGTACAGGATTGCACTTCTGACAGCACTAAAATGTACAGGATTGCACTTCTGACAGCACTAAACTGTACAGGATTGCACTTCTGACCGCACTAAAATGTACAGGATTGCACTTCTGACAGCACTAAACTGTACAGGATTGCACTTCTGACAGCACTAAACTGTACAGGATTGCACTTCTGACAGCACTAAATGTACAGGATTGCACTTCTGACAGCACTAAACTGTACAGGATTGCACTTCTGACAGCACTAAACTGTACAGGACTGCACTTCTGACAGCACTAAACTGTACAGGATTGCCCTTCTGACACCACTAAACTGTACAGGATTGGGATTTTTGACAGAACTGCACGTCATGGGACTACACCTGTGACAGCAATAAACGTCACGTGATTACATCTCTGGCAGCACTAGACGTTAGGGTTACACATCGGACAGCACTAAGCGTCATAGGATTAAACTTCTAATAGCACCAAACGTCATAAGATTATTCGTCTGTAAAGCCAATACACAACGTCACACTTCAGATAGCGCTAGACGTCAGAGCACTACGCTTTAGCGCTATATGTCAAGGCATAAGTACACTTCTGACAGTGTGCAAGACATAACAGCATTACTCTTTAAACAGATTAAAAACAAATGGAAGGGATAACTATGGCGGCACATTTGCTTCACAGTTCATTAATCATTATTTTTAATACAAAATCAGTCATTACCAGTTTGTTTTTCAACATCAGATCAGTTATTCTCACTGAACAAAAACATCAATGATGATAACAGCCATTTTCACGTGCAGTTTACAGGTATTACCAGTCATGCAAGTCTTCTGACAACATGATTTCATTATAAAAACGGTCTTCAAATGCTCCCTGCCTGCCATATCATCTGAGGTGGGTGTGCCTGATACACTCGGGAGTGCGCTGACCGCTGCCTAGACTGGACAGTCTTTTGCTCACCGGATCCAGGTTTTTGATCCGGATTCAGACAAAACTTTACAGGCTGGCAGAACTTTTCAATCTAATGAAACGGATTTCTCGACCCATGGTTATTTCTTGAGAAACTTACAAAAGTGTCAAAAACGTCCATCACTTTGACACTGTCAAAAAAGGTCCTATCAAAAAAAGTCCTATCTGGCGATGCAAAGTACAGTGAAAAAGAAAAGGATCCGTCCTTGGATCCAGATCCACACCCACATTTAGCGGGTTTGTCATTAAGTCGCACTGCACCTGTCTACCAAGTTTCGTTAAAATCGATTTTATTTTCGTTTTATCTTACTAACAGACAGACAGACAGACAAACCAACAGACTCAGGTAAAAACATAACATCCGTGGCGGAGGGAACAGTAGCTAACGGTCATGATGGGCTCATGACGCTGTATGCTCTCACAGAGAAGTCCAATGGTTTTCTTAGCACCGATTCTGACGTGCCTAAAGATCACTTTTTTGCTTGGCATTGTGGTCATCAGACAAAGATCGCCGTGCTGGCTTGTTGCATCTGAAATGCAGAGACTCACAGTCAAGCCTTCTGCCCCATCAGCATCGTAATGGTATTTTCTGCCCTAGGAAGATAGAAAGAGGTGGACGAGTAGGTTGTTTATAGCTCGCCTGGGCGGACAGATAAAGCGATCGACCAACAAACTCTGAGTCGCGCACACACACACACACACACACACACACACACACACACACACACACACACACACACACACACACACACACACACACACACACACACACACACACATCTATTTCGGGGGCCGGAATAGCTCATTGGTAAAGCGTCGGACTCGTGATTCTGGGGTTGCGGGTTCGAATTTCGGTACAGGAGGATTTTTCCCTCGGAGTTAACCTTTGTTCTGACCCCTTTCCCCATACAGTCCTTCGAATGAGACTATAAACCGAGGTTCCGTGTGTGAACGCACGCACAACATCTTGCACACACGTAAAATCCCATCACCAGCTTTCGGAAGAGAAGGCCAGTTTGGCCGCTGGTATGGATGTCACGTTAAACATAGCATGCGCCCTGCGTGAGAAATGGAAAGAATGAAGGAAGTAGGGAAATTGAGAGAGAGATATTGACCGGATGACACGGGAAACGACTGAATGATGAGCCGGCAGGCAGCTTTTTAGTCGGCACTACCTAGGTAGGAAGCCCGTTGTGTAAATGAGTGTTTATTATGATATGCCCTGGCAAAATTGATGTAGATTGAAGATAGCCGCCTGGTATTTCTTACCAAGCCACAAAAATTGTCACTTACTGTTATCGTGTGCCATCGTGTACGGTGGAAATGGAGGACACGTATAAACATCGCATGCATTCTATGTGAGAAACTCGAGGAATAAATGAGATAAATGAAAGTGAGTGACTGATATTTGAATGGTACGGGAAACGACTGAATGAGCGCCAGTAGGCTGCTCTTCGGCCGGCTCTACTGGGTAGGCAGCCCGTTGAGTGAGTGACGTAGTGTTTATTGTAAAGCGCTTAGAGCTTGGTCTGTGACCGAGGATACGCGCTATATAAATATCCGATAATTATATCATGTGTAAAGCGCTTAGAGCCCTAATCTTTAGAGAATAGGCGCTATAAAAATTAACATTATATTATTATTATAAAACACACACACACAGACACACACACACAACACACACAACAGAGAGAGAGAGAGAGAGAGAGAGAGAGAGAGAGAGAGAGAGAGAGAGGAGAGAGAGAGAGAGAGAGAGAGAGAGAGAGCTGGGTGGGTGGGTGAGCTGGGGTGTGGTGCAGAGGAATAGGCTGTACAGGGGCAGTATTATAAGTTTGATCAACACATCATTTCACGCGATGTTCGAATTGCTTCTTCTCTCTTGCCATTTGTACAGCACGAAAAAGGGATGCCGCTGTAGAATTGTATTGTATTGTATTGCATTGCATTTTATTGTACCTATTGTACTGTATTACTGTATTGTACTGTACTGTACATCATTTTATCTTCGTAACAGATTTCCTGACTGAAACTCAGGTTGCTCCCCTGGAGACTCCAGGTACCACTTCTGCTCACTGCTCCTCACATTTTTTTGTAACATATGATATCGGAGCTTCCAGTGAAGTGTTTGCTATTACACCTTCTTAGTTTCCGTGGCTCTGTTACGTGAGCTCTTTGTGCAGATTCACAAGGTAATTCGGTTTATTGTTTCATTTAAAAGACTAGTACCAAAAGTAGGGCACGAAGAGCCACGGAGTGCATGTTCTTTTTTGTTTAATGGTGATCGATGATGATGTATGATGATGATGATGATGGATGATGATGATGATGATAATGAGGATGATGAGATGATGGTGATGATGATGGTGATGATGACGATGATGATGGTGATGCTATGGAGTTGCATTCTAGCCCACGTGACAGCACTGAACTCTATCCTTGCTTTCATCATGTATCGCGACGTCAGCCAGGTCCGAGAGATACAGTTACTCTGTTGGTCAGAAACTTTGAAGCACACTCTCAGAAACGCTTCAGTTAAGTGGAAGAAACTAGACTGTGTGGTTCCGTCTTCCTATTTTATCACACAGTAAACACAGCCGTCTTCCAGACTGGCAGTATAGGTGACTGGCTCCGTACCACTGTTGGCGTACGCCAGGGATGTCTACTCTCACCAACCCTCTTCAATGTCTTCTTGGAGAGGATCATGGAAGATTCTTGGAAAAAACATGAACAGTTAACATCGGGGGAAGAACAATCACCAATTTGCGATTTGCTGATGATATTGATGGTCTTGCAGGAAATGAAGACGAGTTGATGAGCTTGTTGGAACATCTTGACAAAGCAGCTTCCGCATACGGCATGGAGATCAGCGCCGAAAAGACCAAGCTCATGACCAACAGTACCAAAGGCATTAAGGCAGAGATCAAAGTCAGCGGAACATCCTTGGAAACCGTGAAGGCCTTCAAATAGTTAGGATCCATCATATCTGATGAAGGCTCAAAGCCTGAGATTGTGGCAAGGATTGCACAAACAGCAGTTGTAGTGACAAGACCAAAAACTATATGGAGAGACAAAAATCTGTCTTCGCTCCAAGATCCACCTAATGCGCTCCCTTGCCCTCTCAGTTTTCCTATATGCGTGTGAAACTTGGACACTCACAGCAGAGCTACAAAGAAGAATTCTGGCAACTGAAATGAGATGCTACAGAAAGATCTTGGGCATCAATTACACAGACCACGTGACAAATGAAGAAGTCCGCAGAATAATTCAACAGGCAATTGGACCCCACGAAGATCCACTCACAGTCGTCAAAAAGCGGAAAATGAAGTGGTACGGACATGTGTCCCGTTCAGCAAGCCTTGCAAAGACAATCCTGCAAGGAACAGTCAGAGGAAGTCGCAACAGAGGAAGACAAAAGAAGAGGTGGGAAGACAAAATATTCGAGAGTGGACTGAATGAGCCTGGCGGAATCTCAGCGAGCGGTGGTAGACAGGGACAGACGGAGGAGGAGAGTGGTGGCCGGATCATCAAGGGTGCCCCAACGACAACAGACGATGTCAAGGAATAGGTAAAAGTAAAGGTAAAAACACAGCTCTGGGTAGGAGCCAGTCGACACCCAAAAAATCCCAAAAACAAACAAAAATATTAATGGCCCCGATGGCAATCGAACTCATGATCTCCCTGTCAACAATCTGCGACGCTGACCACTGCGGCGTGGTGGCTGGTGTTTCTGCTGTTTCTTTGTCGACCGTGTTATGCCCTTGGCATATTTCCACTGTATTATGTTAGTTCTCTCATATGGATGTCAGTACAACACTACGTTAATCTGACAGTAAATGGTTTCAGTCAGTCATATGGATGTACAGCTTAAAAAGTCTGATCGATAGTCACTTTTCTTCCAGTCCGCTGGATGGAGGCAGTCACTTTTCTTGTAGTTCGCTGGATGGAGGCAGTCACTTTTCTTGTAGTTCGCTGGATGGAGGCAGTCACTTTTCTTGTAGTTCGCTGGAGGGAGACAGTCACTTTTCTTGTAGTTCGCTGGATGGAGGCAGTTCCTATCAACCTCATCAGCTGAGCCTCCTCCACCTTTTTCCCACCGTCCTCTGTCTTTTTCTCACAGTTTCTAAAGAGCCATCTGTAGGAGTTGGGAAGATGTCGGGACGATAATTGTTCTTTTTACCAATGGAACCTAAAGCCATAGCCAAAACAGAATCCCTTTTCAGCTTTTCCAACTCACGTTGTCGCCTTTGTCTTCTCTCCTGTTTTTCCCTTTTGATTTTGCTTTTTTTTTCTCTCTCGTTTTTTCTTTGTTTTTTCCCTCCTTTTTTCTCCCCATCATTATGTTCGAGTGTCGCGTGTACTACGCACGTATAGGCAGGCGCGCGGGGCTTATCTGTACTATAACGGGGATTAAAAAAAAGAGTTACAAAAACTATGAAAAGCGCTTTTGATTTTATAGCAAAAGTACATGAACAAGGGCCCAGGGTAAAAACATTACAGCGTGAAAAAACAAACAAACAAAACAACAAAACAAAACGAACACACGAACAAACCGGACACCGGCAAAACGCATGCCACCTGATAACGATCGCGCCGATAAGCTACTGTCGGTACCTCATGCACCCGCCTCTCTTTTATTAGGTTTTTGTCTTACTGATCTTCCATTTGTCTTTAAAATAAAGCACGCCAGCCTGTAGCAGAAAGCTACCTCATCCCTGATGAAGAAAATAATATATAGCCATCGATGAAAGGGGAGAGGTAGCATGGGGCGTCGTGTGAATACGAGAGAGAGAGAGAGAGAGAGAGAGAGAGAGAGACTCAAGACTCAAGACTCAAAATTTTATACTCAAGGAAGAGATTTTAGGCAGTGCCTATTCTTCCAACTGTCCTTGCTATTCTACAACATTCAACTAAACAAACTGCAACATATTAATAATGACAGAAAAAATGGAAAAAAAAAAATTTATATATATATATATATATATTATATATCTCAACATATAATATTAACAATAACAATAGTAATAAGAATAATAATTATTTAAAAAAAAAAAAAAAAAAACCATTCAAAATTACACAAACACAGTCAAACACATACGCTCGCGCGCTCACATGCATGCACACGCCCACACATACACGCACGCATGCGCATACCCACATCCACCACACACCACACACACACACACACACACACACACCACACACACACACCCCAACACAAAACATTTTCATTAGATAATATAGAGGCAAGCATAAAAGTAGGGCGTTGAGACTATGATAAAAAGGGGTAGATTTATTGTTCAAGTAAATGTTTAAGTACTGCTGATTTGAAGGACGGCAGTGATTGACATGTTTGGCAGACGGAGGAAGAGAGTTCCACACAGATGGACCAAAAAATGCAAAACTAGATTTGAACAAATCAATGGACACGTGGTTAGAATGTAATTTTTTGGAATCATTTCGCGTTGTTGCCATTTGGATAAACTCAGCAAGATATGTTGGCCCCATGTTTGCAGGGACTTTAAACATTAGTACTGCCTTATTATAGGTCAGTTGGCTCTGCAGTGGTAACATCATTATTTGCGAATTTGCCCGTGGTTGATAGAGACTTGTCGGGAAGAAAACAGCTTAATTCCCCGTCAATGCATAGAGTTGTCTTTTTTATTGTGATTTTCACCGGCACCACTCCAGACAGTCGACGCATGGTTGATGTGAGAAAGGCAATGGGCTTCAAAAAATAATTTCCGGATATGTGGTTCAACATAAAAACTGATTTTAAATTGAGTAAAAAAATTGCGAGCCAACTGTTTGCAAACTGATTTATATGTGATTGCCATTTAAAGTTCTCATCAATGATCACGCCTAAGACACGGTGTTCGGTAACCCGCTCGATTTAAGGTTTCACTCATTTTTAGGCTCAACATAAGATGCTGTCGTTGATGTTTCTGTCTCGATGCAAGACCATACATTTTGTTTGTGCGGAAATTAAGGACCATTCGGTTTTGGTGCCCTTCTAAGACATCAAATGATACTTTGTTGTAACGATATTTGTACAGACATGATGTTTGTATCACTACAGTGAAGAGAAAAAATCGTCAGCGAACAGATCACAGTTGACATCTGTGGATATGTGCATTGGTAGGTCATTTATAAAAATACAGAAGAGAAGAGGTCCAAGGACAGAGCCTTGTGGAACGCCACAGCTCACTATTCCTTCGAGGAATAAGTACCGTTTAAGTAAACACGCTGGGTCCTGCTTTCAAGATATGACGAAAGAAGGGACTACTGCCGGAATTTTTAACTAGCAGTCATTTTTTTTAAAAATTGTTGTGGTCTACAAGATCAAACGCTTTTAAAATCGAGGGAAAAAAGTTCCAGTGAGTTTTTTTTTCGTTGATGGTGATAGCCATGTATCAAGAGGCGTGTTAAGGGCCCTGTGGCAAAGATGATTTTGAGAAAGCCAGACTGAAATGGGTGGAACAGTTTGTGATGTTCCATAATGTTTAGTTAGGTGTTTGTGAACATGCATCTCTAGAGGTTTTGATACAACGGATAAAAGAGATATTGGTCTAAAATTGTTTTAAAACAGGAGATCTCTGATTTGGGTATGGGAACCACTTTTGCTGCCTTTAGACCAGGGAAGACATTCTGATCAATACACAAATTATAAACATACGTAAGGGTATCAACAATGTAAGGTAGAGCAAGCTTAAGTATATAATTATTAGAAGCATTTAAGTTATCTGGACCCATTGCTTTTTTATTTTAAGTTTTGAAATTAAGAACCAACTTCATTAATAGCAAGTAAGGGATGATAAATGAATCTCTAGTATTTAATCGTTTTGGCAAAAACGATTGAAGAACAGCTGGAGTTTCTACCCATTAAAAAGTGACACTGGCAGCCGTTTGTACTGAATTTAGTTACCCCGAAGGAAATGATTGTTGAAAGTGTTTTGCAGAACACATAGTCGCAGTATTATCGCAAAAGAGAGAGAGAGAGAGGGGAGAGAGAGAGAGAGAGAGAGAGAGAGAGAGAGAGAGGGGAGAGAGAGAGATGAGAGAGAGGAGGAGGATGGGGGAGGGAGGGGGAAAGAGACAGAGAGGGAGGGGGGGGAGAGAGAGAGGGAGGGAGAGAGAGGGGGGGAGAGAGAGAGAAAGAGGGAAGAGAGAGAGAAAGAGAGGGGAGAGAGAGGAGAGAGAGAAGAGAGAAAAGGGGAGAGAGAGAGAGAGAGAGAGAGAGAGAGAGAGAGAGAGAGGGGGGGGAGAGAACATAGAAAGTTTGTTCATGTAAAGGCCGTTGCCCTTCATGAAGAGTACACATATGCAACATTTCTTTTTCAGAACTGACAATGGTGAACAGTGATATCATCCATAATAAACTTGGCAGTAAATTTAAGAACTGAGAACGGAATCAACTTGAAGGCTTTATAAAAGTAGATTGACAGTTCCTGACTGTTTATTCATGCATACTCTCCATAAGAAATTTAAATTTAAACTGACTCGGCACCTTCTAATATTTCAGCTGAGTACTGTGTTCTTAGGTCATACAGAAATGGACAACATGAAACGAAATAAAAACCTTGCTTCTTTCTCTTTTAGAAACAAAGTGGACAAATGATTCACTTCACCGTGTGCTCTAGCGATTACAAATATACTGTGATTCAGAATACCAAGCCTAAATTTTTGTCAGCAAATATCTTTAAAAGCCTGCGTGAACTGATCAATTCTAGGTTTTAACGTAAGTAATAATACAAAAAGGTTCTGTAATGGTTAAGCCTATCACTTTTATTAATATGGAAATTCTAGTCTTGCCATCTGCACAATATTACCTTTCCTTAAACCTTATCAGAGGTTCATTATGGGTCACGGATGATACCCATGTTTTAGTTTACCGTTACAGCCGTTACTAGCGGCTGTAACGGCCTGTAAACGCTTTTTCTTCTTCATGGAATATCTCAGAAAGTACTTGGTCGATCTTTGTGAACATTAGGAGGTATGTTTATTAAAGGGTCACGAATAATGCCGGATGTTTTAGTTTACCGTTATAGCCCTACTAACGGCTGCAGCGGCCTGTAACGTTTGTTTTTCTTCACGGAATATCTCAGAAAGTACTTGGCCAATCTTTGTGATAATTAAAAAGGTATTTCTTATGGTTCCGATGATGCCCATGTTTTAGTTTTCCCTTTATAGCATTACTAACGGCTGTAACGGCCTGTAACGTTTTTTTCTTTATGGAATATCTCAGAAAATACTTGGCTGATCTTTTTGACTTTAGCAGGTTGTTTCACTCTGGGTTACGGATGATGCCCGATGTTTTTGTTTACCGTTTATACCCTTACTAACGGCTGTAACAGCCTGTAACGGTTTTTCTTCTTTAAAGGAAAATCTCAGAAAGTACGTGGCCGATGTTTCTGAAAATTTGTAGTATGTTCATTATGGGGCAAGGATGATGCCCCATGTTTTAGTTTTACCGTTATAGCCGTTACTAACGGCCCATAATGGTTTTCTTCTTTATGGAAAATCTCAGAAAGCACTTGGCCGATCTTTCTGAAAATTTGTAAGTATGTTCATTTTAGGTCACAGACGATGGCCGATGTTTACCGGAATAGCCATTACTAACGGTTACACCGGCCCAAAACGGTTTTTCCTCTTTATGGAATATCTCACGCGTATTCAGGATAAACTGGGAGTACGTTCATATCCTTTTTTTTTTAATCTTCTGAAAATCCTCAAAGACATTTATTATTCATATATAATAAAGCATTTTCTTCTCTGTTTGTAAGGTCAGGACATGCAGCCACAAAACTCAGCTTTGTTGAAAAATAATTCCTAAATATTTGTAATATGCATTCACAACAGTCATCACAATCCCGTTAAACGCCCGTCTTTCTCTGGCAGCTAAATACCTTCCTTTCCTGAACACCGCTATGTTACTTTTATCCCAATTAACCTTCAATTGCAAAAGCAGCAGCTGCACGCTGAAGATTGTTTATCTGTGTTTGTAAGCCTAAGACAGTTTCAGAAAATAAACCCACATCATCAGCAAGAAGCAGTCCGAATAATTCAAAATAATCTGACATAAACATTGGCCATGTTTCCCTCCCTTATCACCTCTAATGCCAACTCGTTAAAAATAAAGAAAAGAAGAGGGTTACAGGCGTCCCCTTGTTTAATCCACGAGTGCAAGGAATGTGATCTGTTACACTACTTCCACATCTAATTCTGGCTTCGACACTGTCGCACATGCTGCATATACACCTAAACATCTTGCCGTTGATGCTGCTTGTAATACGATAGGTCACAGTAGGTTTCTTTTTACAGAATCAAAAGCCTTTTCAAGTCAATAAAAGCTACGTACAGTTTACGACTAAAGCAAAATTGTTTTAGTATGAGTGCCAATAAAGTAAACATGTGAACAGTAGAAGCACCTTTCAGTTTCGCATACAAACAGAACCGTTTCAGTTCGCATACAAACAGAACAGATCAACAGATGATGCCACACTCACACTTCTCCATCATGCGTTTTCACACCTCGAAAAACCTGCCTCCTTTGTACGCATTCTTTACATTGATTTCTCATCAGCATTCAACACCATACAACCACATCTGATGGCAAAGAAACTCATTAACATGAATGTGTGTAACAAGCTAATTCTTTGGATAATAGATTTTCTAACAAAGAGGACACAGTCTGTGCGATATCAGAGTGTTGTTTCGTCTTCCAGAGTCATTTCAACTGGCGCACCTCAGGGTACTGTTTTATCTCCAGTGCTTTTTACTCTGTACACAAATGATTGTTCAGGAAGTGATTCAACTTTGTACATTAAATATTCAGATGACTCAGCACTTGAGGATCTTTCCAACTCTGACTCTGTTTACTTCAAGGAGGTTCAAAGATTTGTTGACTGGTGCGATCACAACTATCTTGATCTGAATGTAACAAAAACGAAAGAAATGTTGATTGATTTTAGAAAGAATCCAAAAGTTGTACCACCGCTTTTTATCAAAGGTGCTGAAGTAGAACGTGTTGAATCATACAAATATTTAGGAACTTTTATAGATAATAAGCTGAATTTTAAATCCCATGTTGATTATGTCCACAAAAATGTCAAACCAGATTATATTGTCTTCGCAAGCTGCGATCATTTCATGTGAATACTGACATTCTTCGGACATTTTATTCATGCTTCTTGGAATCTGTTTTAACTTTCTCATTTATGTGTTGGTATGGTGGGTTGACTGTGAAGAGTAGGAATGTGCTTGAGAAAGTGGTGAACGTGGGAGGAAAAATTGTTGGTGGGAGACAAAAAAGTCTGAGTGAGCTGTACAGGTGCCGTGTTGTTTGTAAAGCGAAGAAGATTGTGTGTGACCAGACCCACGTTCTTGCAAGTCAGTATGACCTTCTTCAGTCAGGACGAAGATATCGATCAGTTAAATGCAGAAGTGTCAGATTTAAACAAAGTTTTATTCCCCTGTCCATTGATTTTCTTAACAGAGGTGATGTTTAATTGCTTTTTAGCTATGGATTATTGTTACATTTTGTTTTATAAAGATACATAATTTAAGCTCAGATTGAGCATACTGTTGCATTTAGATATTTTGTTTTAAACCTCATCTTAGAATTTATTGTCAAATGCGTTGTAGGAATGTAATTTTATATAGTATTATTCTTATATTATTTAGTCACCTTGAAATCCAAATTCTTTTATATGAATGTGTGCCATATGTGACAAAATGGGTGATATGACAAAATCATTGTTTATTTGCTGTGAATGTGTGTGACCACAAACTAATTTCTCGAACTGAGATAATAAAGTTTACTTGACTTGACTTGACTTGACTTGACCTCTCTTAAATACAGTTTGATATTCGCCTGTCAAATTATGTTCTTCTATCCATTCCTGCAGTCTACTGTTAATAATTGTGCTGTACATCTCACTACTTGTATCACATAATGAAATGCCCCTATAACTGTTTAGAGTATAAGTGTCATCCTTCTTGAACAAAGGGTGGACAATAAAGTCCGTCTAGTTCTCTGGAAAACACGCCTTTATCAAATAATATATTGAAAAGCTTTACAAAAATCAGTAACACAATCCCCACCATGCTTTAACAGATTTATCAAGAATTTCATCTGGTCTAGTAGCCTTCCCATTCTTTAGCTTTGTTACACAAGCAAATTTCTTCTCTTGATATTGGACGGTTCATAGAACTTATCTCCTCTTCTTTGACATCACTGATATTTTAGCCAAATCTTTCATAACTGTTGTTACCTCTTATTCAAGTAGATCTTTAAAATGCTTAAACCAGTCATTGACTGTTAGAATATTTTGAAAAGTTTTTCGCTTGAAGGATATTTTATGTACAGTTTTCCCAAAATTCTCTTTGCTTGTTTACCGAGGAGACTAGTCTGTCTTGCAACAAATCATTACACTATTTTCCTTTTCTTTTTATCAGATGTTTCTATTCTCTTCTTGCTATGCACCAGGTGTCTCTGTCTTCTTTCCATCTGGTTTTCCAAAAAATAGATAGGAGTCCTTTTGCTTTGACTTTACATAACCTCCATTTTTTATCATGCCAATCACTGGTTTTCACCACATTTTGTTAGATTAATTCTCTTTTCATACAATTAATTTGCTTTTTAATCCAGCCATTAAGGTAAGGTAGGGTAAGGTAATGTTGCTTATAGCCCAGCCGACCGCAAAGGGCCATATCAGGGCTGTCATCACATTAAAATCAACTCACAAGTCATAAAAAAAACCCATTCACGCATTTCTTTAAAATACACCTTCTAAAACCGCACCAGAAACTTCGTTAAAAATCTTTCTTCCGTAAAATCTTAGATCAGATGAAAAATGTTAATCTCTTTCAGACTCTCAAAGATCACGTCAGGTGGGACATCTCTGGACAAAGTTTTCATGGAGTCTGCTGTAAGGTGTTTCTGTCTCACATCGTGCAAGTCCCAACATTCTAAAAGAATATGTCTCACTGTGAGTGTTACATTAAATATTTCCTGAGCAGTATGGGAATTATGATCAATCAAACTTTATGCATGATCAAGCGCGGGTATTTTTTTCGTTGAAATCTATTTGTTTTTAATATAAATTAGTTCCAAATCTTTGTTCCATACAAATTTATAAATGAATTGGTCACCATCCGCGGGATATATGTTCAGTCTATTTTTCTTTCTTTAACTCTAAAACGCAATTCCATGGGAAAATGGTCTAATTCTGTTCTCTCTGAAACCAGCAATTCATATGAAGATACAACAGCGAAAAACAATTCCTATGACAGCAAAAAGCAATCATTGACGCCTGTTTCTGATATGTACGTAACATTACCACCAGCATCCCCTTTATATGTGCCGTTCTAAATACTCACTCCAAGGGTTGTGCACATATTTGACAAACATTTCCCATAGTTACTGAGAATACTGTCTGCAGATCTTCTCACGCTGTTAGCTGATTGTATGCTGTTAGACGATTGTAAAGAACGTTACCAACTGAATCATTGTCGTAAAAATATCTGGAGAGATGTCGTAGGTCCCGCCATTCAAACAGTCTGACAAAGTCACTTGCACGGTCTCCAACTCGAGCAGACAATCAACGAGACATTCTTCAAGCTCACTCATGCCGTTTTCAACGTCAAAGCAAGTATAATTATATAGCGCCTATCCTCGGTCACAGACCAAGCTCTAAGCGCTTTACAATAAACACACTATCTCACTCTCTGGTAGAACATAAGTACAAACATATAATACATCTTCCCCAAACTAAAAACACCCTTATCAATCAAAAATATAAGACCGTTGGGGCTGCATGTCTTAATCTCATGAATGTAAGATATAAGCTCTTTTTTTTTATTACTCCGCCTGACCGTCTTCCTTGTTTTGTAAATTTCACAGCAGGTTTATAAAAGGCGGCATAACCTGGTAGTAGGAAGTTCTGGAGGTTCTCTGCAAATGTCTCAAAAAAATGAAATCGAATTTCAACAAAAGGGGAATGAATTCATCAGTAATATTTGACAAAAGACATTTGCATTCCTATGCAAAAAAAGGAAAGGAAACACCATGCTATCTGTCAACTTCACATTGATCTATATGTAGCTCATTTTCGTTCACGCTGTTATCTTTCCTTTCACATTCCAGTGTATCTCTCTCCACTCGCTCACCCGCTAGATAATTATCACCCCTGCCTTCCGCTCCATGTAACACATGTCCTTTTGAGACATTCCCGGTTAAACCTTCCACAGTTTCAATAACACTCTCATTGTCATTATCACTGTCAGTCTGAGAGTCACATGACAAGGCTCGGCGAATGTCTCCAGCACCATCAGTACCACAAGCACCATCATTTCTAGAACATAATATTACTTCCCCCGTATTAATACAACCAATTACATCAACATCAACAAAAGCATTATCATCATCATCTAACACTGCAAACCCCTCTTCCTTGTTACATGTGCCTTCCACCCCACCCTTGTGTGCACGGTATTTACAATGTCAATCGGATCACAACTCGTGTTCCTACGCCACTTGTCTGACACTCGTCTTTTTTGCCGCTTTGCACAACTAGCACGTGCGGAAATGTGAGATGGCCTACCCATTATCCTGACTCCCTATGATTCCCTCTCTCTCCCTGATAACACTTACTCCCCTCAATAAGGACTGGTCGCTCTCTTTTC
The DNA here is from genome assembly GCA_018398815.1 of Conus ventricosus. Taxonomy (NCBI): domain Eukaryota; kingdom Metazoa; phylum Mollusca; class Gastropoda; order Neogastropoda; family Conidae; genus Conus; species Conus ventricosus. Next base: position 51,734,478 of record CM031600.1, on the reverse strand, counting down.
CTTCATCTCTGACCTTTTTGAGATGTTGGGACAGTTGTTTACGTATGTCTCTAATACGTAAAGGGAAGTCCTCCCGACAAACACATGACTGCCCTTCAGTTTGCGTTTGGCCTTGAGAATCTTCTCTGACGAGGGTACAGCGGCGATGACGGGAGAGTTTGGTCTTGCCGTTCAAGCGATGCTCCCTGTCAACTGAACATTGCCAGTAAAGCCCAGTTTGTCCACTAACAGGTCTCCAACAATGCCTTTGCATTCAGCCTGCGTCTCATTATTTGGTTTATGGGAATTGTTTCTTCTCTGAGCGTCCGTCGAGGTCGTTGCTTTTTGGTTCACATCCAGCAACCTCTTCTTCAGTTCTTCATTCTCCTGACAAATGTCTACCACTTCTTTCAGAGACTGGACTCTTCATGTAAGCATGCGAAGCCATCACGGATGTCCTTTGTATCGCCTTTAATTCCATGAACTTTATTGTTCAGCTCCTAAAGCATAAACACCACGCTGTAAGGGTGGGCAACTCGACAGACTGGAGGTTGTTTGACCTGCTGGTCGAGGAACTTGCTGCTTTCACGTGTCTGGCTCTCGGCTGTCAGTATTCAGGCAGGTCTGGTGATAGCTGTCCTTTCGCGGTCCAGGATTTTGTTCAGCATCGCCGCACTGGAGTGGTATACTCCCCAAGAATAAAAACGAGAGAAGGCAGTCTACCGTTACACCGTCAGCCACCGTTTTTAAATTTCAATGTCTTCAGGCGCATGGCGATACTGTTTTCCACTCTCTTGTACATAAACCCAAGACGAACCGAAGAAAACATCCAGATCTTGTCCTAAAGCCTAGTTGTGATAAGGCACTGTACTGCATGGGGATTCTTGCTGAGTAAAACGTCAAAACACTGTCTGGGATCCTTCGCAATTCAACAAAACAGAGCTAATTCAGTTGCGTGTCGCTCTCCTGCATGCTGCTCCCCCCTCCACCCAAGAGACGGGGGAGAGAAGAGAGAGAGAGAGAGAGAGAGAGAGAGAGGAGAGAGAGAGAGAGAGAGAGAGAGAGAGAGAGAGAGAGAGAGAGAATACGAATACAAATACAAATAATTTATTCAGATTAAGACCATATCCCATACCGAAGGGGGAGAGAGAAGAGAGAGAGAGAGAGAGAGAGAGAGAGAGAGAGAGAGAGAGAGAGAGAGAGAGAGAGAGAGAGAGAGAAGAGAGAGAGAGAGAGAGCCAGCCAGCCAGCCAGACCGACCGACGGAAGACAGACAGACAGACAGAACCAAACAGAAAAACAGAGAGAAATGAGGACACGCAAAGGCAGAATCAGCCAGTCTTCTAGATGCGTCTTTTAAGGTTGATCTTCTGGTCCCATTTCTGCCCGGGTCTATTTCGGGATGGAGGGGACGGGCCACAAATGTCATGTCACAGGGACCAGCCACGTCACGAGGAGAATAGCCCAAGTGTCAAAGCGTGACGCCACGGGGCGTCCATCTTTAATTTCTTTTCCATTCATATTTCTGTCCTCTTTAAATGGTTTTGCGCAAGAAGGGTTTGACACTGCGCGACAATCGGAACAAGGCGCGCATTCTTGATGGGAAATGGAGACAGAGGTTGGGAGGAGGAAGTAGGTGATACAACTCGAGATGTGTGTGCAGTCTTAATTAAGATTAGAGAGGGTTTGGAAGGGGGTGGGTGGGTGGAGGTCGGTAGAGGGGATGGGGAGTCGGTAAGGGGATGAGGGGTACGATGATGTGAGGGATGCGCTTGCTTGCTTGTGTGTGTGTGTGTGTGTGTGTGTGTGTGTGTGTGTGTGTGTGTGTGTGTGTGTGTGTGCGCGCGCGCGCATGTGTGTGTGTGGCGCGCGCGCATGTGTGTGTGTGTGTGTGTGTGTGTGTGTTGTTGGTGTGGTGGTGGTGGTGAGAGAGAGAGAGAGAGAGAGAGAGAGTGTAAAGGGAGCCAGGGGAGGGGAGGGAGGGGGTAGGGAGATGCAGAGACGAAGGGAGGGAGAAAGTTTGAAGATGGAGGACATACTTGTGAATGGGTAGGGAGAAAGATTAGCTGTTTGCCCTTTTTTCTGAATGGGTCCAAGTCCAGAAGCCTGTTTCTCTGACTCTTTAAAGCACACACACACACACACACACGATCACGACGAAGTCGAAGACAATTTTGTCTTTTATAATTCTTTTAAGGGAGTAGATTACGATCTTCATTCTCTAATCAAATGAGAACAAGAAGAAGAGGAAGGTGGGGGTGGGGAGGAACATTCTGTATTTGTAGCTCTTTAGAGAAGAATGAGGAAAGAGTAAGATGAAGAGAAGACAGGCACTGACTTATCTGTGGAAAGAGCCATGATTAGTTAGTTTCGTCGGCAGCCGGGATTATTATCAAGAAAACTGTTCTTTCTTTCACAGTTCCCTTATAGCGGTACCACATGCTGGGAGGGTTGGCAGCGGTCTCAAGGGCTACTTTTTCAAAATGTTCCATGTACAGGTTGGCTACCACTGGAGATACTGGCGAACCCATGGCAGCTCCTTGTTTCTGCTGGTAGAACTCATGGTTGAACGAAAAGTAGGTGCTAGTGAGGCACAGTTCCAACAGTTCTAGCACCTGTTCTGTAGTGAGTTCACATCGGTGACGAAGGTGGTAGTCATCCTCAATCTTCTTCCGAATGACTTGGAGAGCCTTGGGTACAGGGATGCTAGTGAAAAGTGCACAACATCATAGGAGACAAGTTTCTCCCATGGAGCCAGTTGCTGGTTTTCCATCTTCTGTACAAAGTCTGTGCTGTTGACTATGTGGTGCTCGGTCTGCCCGACTGAAGGTCCCAATACTTGTGTCAGGAATTTGGAGGCATTGTACATGACACTGCCACAGCTGGACACAATGGGGTGGAGGGGGTCGTCCTTCTTGTGTATCTTGGGTAATCCATACAGCTTAGGCGTGGATTCTGAGGTGGGGTAAAGTCGTTGGTAAAAACTAGGGGAGATAGAATCTTCTTTCCTCCATTTCTTCAGTAGGTTGATAAGTTGGTTTTTCACTTTCTTCGTAGGGTCAGTCTTAAGTTTTTCATAGGTGTCTGTATCACTGAGAAGGGTCTGTACTTTCTTGTTGTACTCATCTTTCGGTAACAATACTGTGGTCCTACCTTTGTCAGCTGGAAGGATGACGATGCTGTCGTCCTGTCTCAGGTTTTCAGGGCTTGTTTTTCCTCTCATGAAATGTTGGACTTGAGTGGCTTACTGGACCTAATGACTTTGACCACTTCGCTCCGTAGGCTGTCAGCTGTGGCTTGGTCTTTGATCTGGCTGCACGCTGCTTCAGTGAAAGCTATGATTTCCTTTACTGGAATCGATGTGGGCGCAACACATCGATTCTAGTCAAGGAAATCGTAGACATCATAGACACCATGACCCGCATACAAGAGACGGAGGTTGACAGCTTCACCACTCACCTGAATTCCATCGACGACAGTATCCAATTCACCTCGGAAACTGAAGCAGAAGGAAGATCCCGTTCCTGGACACTCTCATCACCCGAACCCATGACGACAGGGTGGAGACCAGCGTCTATAGGAAACCCACCCACACTGACCAATATCTGAACTTTCACTCTAACCACCCCCTCCAGCACAAGAGATTTGTTGTCAACACCCTCATGCACAGAGCCTCTGTACTGTGTTCCACTAAGGAGGAAGAGCTGAAAGAAGAAGAACACATCAAGACTGCCCTTTCCGCTAATGGATACCCTGCATGGATGTGGGACAACCATCGAGTTCCCTACCCTTCTTCTACAGATACGAACAGTGTGAAAGTGGGGATCCCTTACATCAAAGGAGTCTCAGAGCGTCTAGCCAGGACCTTCCAACAACATGGATGCAAGTGTTCCACAAACCCACCAACTCCCTACGTCAGCAACTGACCCATGTCAAAGACAAAACGGACCCCCTCAAGCAGTGTGGTGTTGTGTACCAGGTAGGTTGTCAAGACTGCGCCCATACCTACATTGGCGAGACAGCAAGATCACTCACCACCCGTCTACAGAAACACCAAAACCGATCTACTTCTGCCATACACGAACACCTACAAGCCACAGGCCACAGTTTCAGCCCCCAAGAAACCAAGATCTTATCTACAGAGCCCTTCCTCATAAAAGAAGCCATCAAATCAAGACCAGACGCCCCAGCCTGAACAGAGATCAAGGCTTTGAACCCCCCCCCCCCCCCCCCCCCCCATCTATAATCAGATCCTGACAACCGTTCACCCCACACAACAGTCGCCCCACCAGGTCACGCTGCCAAAACAGCAACAGTGAGCTGATGAAGAGAGGGCGACCCTGCCGAAATATTCTCCAATTAAAATTTTGATTCTGAGTCTACCTACCTTTCTAATAAGATAAACGTATTATTCGAATTCGTAGAAAGAAAATATATCTAACGACTTCTTCATTAAACTAGTTTAAATTAGTACATAATAATAGCCCTCCGCCACACGCAGCTAGTAAAGAATCAGTTGAATTCAACGAATTAACACTGACTGAAGTTGAAAATGTTTGAAAAAAAATCTGGTCAGGATTTAATTCACAATAAAGTATTGAAACCCTCTGTTGACGTAATATCTGCCCCTTTAACTGCCCTTTTTCCATCGATATCTTTCCGAGATAATTCCCACAAATTTGTAAAATCATCGCTGTAAGATGAATAATGAGTGATCAAGAAAGAAAGTAAAAGATGAATGTACGAATATTGACCAATATTTTTTCTAAGCTGTGTTGGTAAACTGTTTGAAACATGAATACACAAACATGAATACCACTTCATTATCTATTTGCTGATGGAGGCTCAATCAGGACGTATTAAAGGTGATTCAACAATTTATGAATCGCTCAGTATTTACGATAATTAAGTGTTTAAAAAACGTGACAAACCTTTCCAGTTCAGTCCATAGTTTTCGATGATATTTCCGAAGTGTTTGATCACGTGTGGCACAAAGTCTCTTTCTCAAACTAAAAACTAAAGGCATGAAATGTCCACTTTTCAACCAGTTTAGCAGTTACGAAGAGAATTTTGATGTAAATTTAGCGCAGGTCTATAACCCTGCTCCTCTCCTCCTCCCCTCTATTTTTTTTTGTTTTGTTTTTCTGATCATGCAGTGATCGCTCACAGTTGAGATGAGGATTTCCTCGGCACCCCCCCCCAGTACCAGGGAACCATCATTCCCCTTGTCTCCCTATCCCCGCCCATGCCCACTCCTGAGTAGGGTGGCCGTACTGTCTCGTCAGGTACGTTACGCGATTCCCGTGAACTGAGCCAAAGTTTCAATGCCAACCATGCCTGCATGTGTCTCACAGGTGTAGACATCGTAGTTTGGTTCATTAGCATAAATGCTGATGAACATGAACATCTGAGAGACTGCCATCCCTGATCTCAATTAAACTGTTTCACACTTCAGGTGTTTGGCAGTACTGTCACCTTCCAGAACACCCCCCCCCCCCTCCCAAGATGACTCACATCCCCCCTTTCTTTTCTCTGATGATATTACTGGCTGTACCATGTCAGGACTCTTGGCAGCCTGTCAATCAGACAGGCATCAGAGACAGGATGTGCAGCTTAGCACACAAAAAGGGGAGATCAAGCCTCCTCAATGTCCATCATAGGCTGTAAGACTGGTCACAACAAAATCGTCAGCATTACACTTTACAGCAGAGAGGGGAAACTTTATCTCTCATACTCTGCAGATCATGCATCAAGTTTCACCGATCAGCCCAGCAGAAATGTAAGTTGAAACTAAGGTTCTAAGTCTTGGGACTATGCACTGCATGTATTTGTACCATATATTTTGACAGTTTGCTTTACGCCATTATCAGGTAAACATCTGTTAAGATTATGAATGAGTATGGTATTTTAACAATATAACTTTTATGCCATACTTGGTAAAAATCTGTCAAGATGATGAATGAGTATTCTACTTTCAACAGTTTAACTTTATGCCACATTACTTTGTAAAATCTGTTTGGATGATTGATGAATATCATCTTTTAAAAGCATAGCATTTTGCCAGTTATTGGTACTGTCACCGGTCACACAACATGCCCGGAGTGCAGGGCCACTGCAGGTGGATTGTCTAACAAGACAATCTCCATTTGACCTGGTCGTTGGCTAGCATCTAGGTTTGGGCAAAGCTTCTGCCAGTCCATTCCATGACGTCGTCTGACCATCTCTTTCTCTGGCGTCCCTTTCTCCGCTTTCCTTGCCCTGTATAATGGTCCTGGACAGGCCTCGCGATCTGGTTAAGTGGCCTTACCACTTCAATTTCCTCTTTTTTATGGTTGACAATAAGTCTTCATATGACTCATGTGTTGACCTACCCTTCTAGACACCTCTTTATTAGAGATGCGGTCAGTGTATGAAATGCCAAGTAGTTGCCATTGGCACAACATTTTTGCAGCTTGGATCTTCCTATGGAGTTCTGCTGTTAGAGTCCATGACTCCCATGCATATACAGGAAAACGAAAAGACCATGCAATAGTTTCAGTTTGATTTGGAGGGTGACCTTTTCATCTTTCTAATTAGTTTTAACTTTGCCATCGTGGCTGTTGTCAGCGCAATTATTGCGTGGACTTCTGGCTTGGATCCTTCTTGGTTGATGATAGCACCAAGGTATTTGGACTCTGTGACTGTTTCAAGTTGTTGACCTCTGATTTAGATTGGTGTCTCGATGGGTTCGTCACTATTTCTCATCAGCTTAACTTTTTTGACGCTGCTTTCCATACTATATCTAGCTAGCTAGATGCTGTTTTGTCCAGAAATTTCATTGGGTTAGCCAGCTCATCTTCACTTCCTGCCAGGCTCTCGATGTCATCAGCAAATTTGATATTGGTAATTGTTTGCCCTCCAATACTAACTGCGCTGATATGATGATCTTCCTGGACATCAGTCACTGTTCATTCAAGGAAGATGTTGAATAGTGTGGGGACAGCAAGCAGCCTTGACATACGCCAACAGATGTGTGAAATTGTCTTCCACTCTTCCCTGGACAAATATCGCACTGCTGGCTTGTTTGTATAGCTGGATGGTTTGAATTAGCTTTTGGCCCTTCTTGTACTTCTTCATAATCGCCCCAAGTGCATCATGCCAAATGCAATCAAAGGCATTTTTAATATCCATAAAGATGTGAAAGATGTCTTTGATGTTGACTGTATTTTTCACACAGAACTCGGAGGTTGAATAGATGTTCTATGGTGCTCCTTCCGCATCTGAAGCCAGCTTGTTCTTCCATGATTATTTCTTCTGCCTGTGGTCTCGTCTGTTTCAGGTAACCTTTAGCATAACTTTACTTGTGTGACTGATCAAGCTTATCGTTCTGTGATTCTGGCATAGTTGCAAGTTGCCTTATTTTGGGAAGGGTGATTATGAGGGATTGTGTCCAAGGCGTTGGCCATTCACCAGTCTGACATATCTTATTGCATATGCTAGTGAGGAAATCAGTCACCGACTCTCCCCCATTTAGTTCTGCACGAACGTTTTCCCATTTTTAAATATTCTGTCTGTTTCTACTTCTTCTCTTAAAATTGAGGACTCATCACTGTTTGATGATTCTTGGCATTTTGTTACACTGGGCTCTCCTCTGTTTTGGTGGTTGTAGCGGTTTGAGCAGTACTCTGTCCATCTCTTCAGTATGTCCTCTTCTTTCATGAGACAGTTTCCTGCTTTGTCTTGGATGGTGGTGACACGTGGTTGCCTTGATTTTGTTATGTCCTTCACAGTTTGGAACGCTCGTCTACTGTTGTTCTTCTCCAGAATTTCCTCTGTCTTTGTGCCGTGTTCTCAAACTAGTCTTCTTTGGCCTTTTCCATGCTCTTCCTGATCCTTTTGTTGACTTTTTTGTAAGCTGCAGCTCCTGTGGGAGTATACTTATTTTCCTTTAAGTCTCTTCCCTTGTCGCACACCTGAAGTACTTCACTTCGTATGTTATCCATGGCTGCTTTTTTTGTACGGTTTCTCTCAATAATATCCTTGGCTGCCTCCGTCATTATGTTGTTGAACTGAGCTGTCAGTGTTTCCACACTTTTGTTATCCATTGTTAAAATGGAGCATATTTCCCTCCAACTGTTGCCTTGAATTCTTCAGCAACGATGGATCCTGCAGCCTATCCAGGTTGAACTTTAGTCATGTACACCTGGCATGTTGTCGGACTCTGTGAGGTCAGATAGTTGAACTTTGGAGAACATGTTGCAAAGAAAGGCCATGTACTCTGCTATAGTGCAGAAATTGCCACATCTCTTTGTCTATCTGTCTGTCTGTCTGTCTTCCATCTATCTATCTATTTTGGGTTACGAGGATGAAAGTGAGCGTATAGAAAGCACCTGTCAAGCGGGCCTGCGGAGGATATGCACGTTTACCGACATGCAACACGCACAACACAATCAATCCTAGCCTCACTCCCGCTCCCCTTCCACTCCCCCTCCCGCCTTTCCCAAGAACCCACCTACTCAACCTGGGCCAGAATAACGGACTATATAACGAAATGCCACCATTGTCAAAGCCTGTTTTGTGATCATGTTCCCCTTTCGATTCTAGCGTAAATAATTATTGAAATCCATCCCAGTCTATTCAGCACATGCGAAAGCATTATTTTGTTAGCTGCTCCAGTTGAGGTCAGTTTGCAATGAATCTCATGAAGGACAGGTTTATGGAAGGACTCGGTACATGGAAGCCGATCACGACATGAAGGAGACTGCTGCACATCCGATTCACCTTACCCAATGTGATTGTGATGCAGCGCTCAGCGGGATCCAGAGCTCATTAGTTTGCGCTGTGCTGTTCACTTCTGTCTGTCTGTCTGTCTGTCTCCTCTCTCTCTCTCTCTCTCCAGAGGCCTCGAACCAGAGCGGTGGGGGTGGGGAAGAAGGGCAGGCGGCCTGTAGGTTACCGGCTCCCCCACTAAAAATGTTGGGGGGGGGGGGGGGGGGAAGATTACCTCATGGTCCCCCAAATATTTGAATCCAAAAATGTGGACCTCATGACATGGTCATCCCTCCGCCTCCTAACTTTCATATGAATTTGGAAGATGAGAGAACCCTCCCTCTGAAAAGCTGGAAAAATGAGAGTGCTCCCCAACCTCTTCTCTGGATTTAACAAAATTTTGGAGAGTCCCCCCTCTCACTCCCTCAGTTCTTATGAACAGCTTCTCACCCTCCTTTTTTCAATAATAAAAAAAAGAAAGTCGAAGTACTACTGTGATCTTTTGTCAGTTTCAATTCAGGTCCCCCCCCCCTCCCTCTTGCATCTTCCGACGCTTCTGTTCTCTTGGCTGCTGTGTGTGTGTGTGTGTGTGTGTGTGTGTGATGGGGTGTGTGTGTGTGTGTGTGTGTGTGTCACACACACACACACACACACACACACACACACACACACACACACACACACACACACACACAAAGAGAGAGAAGAGAGAGAGAGAGAGAGAGAGAAGAGAGAGAGAGACAGTGAGGCAGTTTCATACTTTAAAAAGCCATACGCCAATTCAAAATACCTCAAAGAGAGGAGAGAGAGAGAGAGAGAGGAGAGAGAGAGAGAGAGAGAGAGAGAGAGAGGTTGGAAAGGGAACCCACACAATACCTAGAGAGAGAGAGAGAGAGAGAGAGAGAGAGAGAGAGAATTTGTACAGATGTTGCGTTTATTGTTATTGCCCAGTGTCAGATCTGAGCCTTCCTGTCCTGTCGTCGTTACCATGGTCAAGATGTCACGAGCTACGGCAATCGGTTCGCACTCTGTCATCAGCAGTCTGTCTATATTAGTGACAGTTTTGGGGAGTTGTACTGCGCTCTGGGGTTGTTTACTAGGAGTTTGTTATTTTCAAGCCGGTAGAGAGTGTAGGGGATTAGATTGACTAGTTTGTATTTGGCCCTACTCAACGCCTTTAGTCTATTTTTAGGACAGGTGAAATGGGTCAGCTGGTTTTGCTGACACTGCCGTGTTTGTGCACGCCGTAGTGGTGTGTGGGCTTGTGTAGGGTCTATGTTTGTGTGGGGTGGACTCGTGCACCGATCTGACTATTGACTAAGTGTTTAGTCAAGTTGTAGTGAATATTGGATTTAGACTAAGGGTCTGTGCTCTTTCTCTGATTGACCTGTAAAGATGTGTGGCGTGCACTGTGGGTGTGGAAGGGATTGATCGGAGTTGAAAGGTTGTCGTTTTGTTAATGTCGGTGCAAATGTTCTTGTATTCTTGTAAATAAATGTTGTGTGAATGTTAATATGTGTTCAGCAGTTCTAGGTCTGTTTGGAAGTAACTAGATTAGGCTGCAAACTCTGTCTGTCAATCTTAGTGGTAGTTCAGGTCTTAGCGAACCTGATCACCCACCCGACCACATACAACTTTTCAGGGCTGTCAAATGTGGACAAAATCCTGTCCTTGTTAAAAACTACAACAACTGACACGCTATGATAATGTGTGTACACGTAGCTAGTCTTTTATGTAATGCGACCGAATAGGCATTGTTCTCCCTCTCACCCCTCTCCCTACCGCTGCTCTTCTGGGGTCGGCCCGCTTTGCGTGGGGCCGCTATTGCGCGGGGCCGCCATTGCGTGGGGGCGCATTGCGCGGGTCGCTATTGCGCGATGACTATTTGTCATTCAACCAGTCTCTCAAAACAGTGTAACAGAAATAGCCAAAGCCAAGAGACGCAGCCTAGAGAATACTGTGCTGACAATCATTCAAACGTCTCCCAAGTCGGTTTTTTGTTAAATTCTCTCAAATGTTCTTTCCCTTGACTACTTTAGTTAAAACTACCTAATTTGCAACCAAAAATACCGACTTTGTGCGGGAATCCGGAATGAAGGTATAATATACGATGCAACCTAAGGTATAATATACGATGCAGCCTTAGGTATAATATACGATGCAGCCTAAGGTATAATCAAAGTAAGCCACATGCAGCCTAAGGTATAAATACACAGTGCCGTCTAAGGTCTTAGGTCGCGCAATAGCGGACCCGCGCAATAGCGGCCCAGCCCCGCTCTTCTGACCTCCTTTGCTTTTGTGCCAGGATATAATGATTTGTGCATCGTGCGATGTTTTTGTTGATGCACCATTTGCTCTTGTATCATGTATGTATGTTAGCTTCCTCCTCTTTGGTGGAATCGCCCGCAGTCGAGAGCGTAGACGGACAAGCGAGGAAAGTTCGTAGATGAGACGAAGCCAAAGTAGAATTCCTCTGTAGCTATTCACTCATTTGTAGAGGTCCTGTTTTGCGGCTCGCTCATTTGTTTCTTTCGTTTTTTCCCCGCTATCTTATAACGTCATAAGTGCAAATGTGCAGCCATAACCCATCCATGTCAAAACATTTCGTTCATGAAGTTTTGGATGATTGTTTCTTTCATACGCATTATTTCCTGAAGACATCCATGATTATTTATAGAATAACATTGCAATGAAAAAGGGCGCTTTGCAAAAAAGAAATGAGTCCGTGACAAGAAAGAAATCCAGAAGAAAGGGTGGTCTAATATAATCCGTTTAAGTTGCTAGCGCCTTGGAAGTGTTTAAAAAGAAAAGAAGATATGTTTTTTTAGTTCCCAAGACAAAAACCATATTCCATATTGTTTTTACAGGACAAGCGCTTTACAAAACAAAACAAAACAAACAAAAAACATACACCCCCCTCCATCCCACGGCTTTGTACTTCAGTCTATGAATGAAGGCTTCTGTCAACTGTCAGTTACACTGACAAAAGATTTGATATGTTTACTAAAGGAAGCCAGGTTAAGACAACATCTGAAGAATGGAGGCCACAGGCATGCTTCAATTTCACGTACATATTTAGGTCTGCTTGTAAAGCCATGTTTAGTAAAGGGAAGCAAGTTAAGACATTACCTAAAGAATGGAGGCCACAGGCACGCTTCAATTTAGGTCTGCTTGTACAGCCAATAGAATCAAAATAATTTAATCAAATTAAAGAATATTGATGATATACTTTAATCACACGTAAAATAGGTATGACTTATTCGGATACAGAACTGCTGAATTTTATCTAATTATAGTATCATACATGTAAAATGATGTTCTGTCAAAATGTTTCAATGCAAGATGACAAAAATATTGGAAGGGCGAGAGGAGTATCTCACACTTAGCATATAAAAGCATGAATGGTTCGTTATTGATTGATTAATTCATTTTATTATTCTTCCTCTCTCTCTTCTCTACTCACAGAGAGAGAGAGAGAGAGAGAGGAGAGAGATCAATAATTATGTAAATCAGTCAATCACAATTTAGCGAACCAATGATTGTTCTGTCCGAGTGAAAAAATAATGGTCTCGTTTGAAATAGACAATATTCTTTCCTATTTGAAAATGCACTCAAATGACAGGAAAACATCTGAATACAATAACAACATCCACAAAAACAGCAACAACAAAACGGTGAAAAAAAGTGATAATTGCAAAGAAATACCGCAGAATGGACAAGTAGTGCTGACTTGAGGGGATCGATTTCGAATTCATAGGCATTTCGATGTTCTTCAAACATAGAACATTCAAAGGCCACTGCAAAAACAGTAATAAGAAAATGGGTTACAGTATATCAACATATATTCAATGATACACTGAAGTTGTGAGTGTATACGTCAGAAGCCTAAGAAAGACAGGATGACCCATTTTTGACTCATGTTCAAGGAAAAGCAGCAGAGACGGTGTAAGGCATGAACCCAACTCAGACGCGGTGTAACATGCCAAAATCGCCTGCATTCTCCAAATCCCTCTACGGTGGGTGAGAAAAGCCACCTGTCCCTACTGCCCCTCCCGATCTTCTCGCACCTGCCCGGGGAAGGAAATCCAAATCAACTTCTCACTTCATACTAAAGCCACTCCCCTGCTTCGACAGTCTCAAAGTCCCCCAAACTACAAAACACATCAATCAATGTGACTGGGGGTGGGTGGTGTGGTGTGGTTGGGGCTGGGGGTAGATGGGTGTGACTTTGGACTTGAGCATGAAGTGCTTCCTACCCGTTCCAAAACCACTCCCCAATCAGCGACTGAGGGCATGGTCCACAGGCACCCTCTACAGTCTGTAAGTGCCCATTTCCAACCCCCTGTCACATAGGGCCAGTGAGTTTGGGCACGTGCTATCACCCCTTGGGCTGTTTCTGGACCATGTCCCAACTCACTCTCCGGGGAGTAGTCATAGAACACCAGGCATGGTGTAGCGTACACAGCCAACACCAGGCATGGTGTATGTAACACGGCCAACACCAACATGGTGTAATGTACACAACCAACACCAGGCATGGAGTAACGTACACAGCCAACACCAGGCATGGTGTAATGTACACAGCCAACACCAGGCATGGTGTAATGTACACAACCAACACCAGGCCATGGTGTAATGTACACGGCCAACACCAGCATGGTGTAATGTACACAGCCAACACCAGGCATGGTGTAATGTACACGGCCAACACCAGGCATGGTTGTAACGTACATGGCCAACACCAGGCATGGTGTAATGTAACACGGCCAACACCAGCCATGGTGTAATGTACACAACCAACACCAGCCCATGGTGTACGTACACAGCCAACACCAGGCATGGTGTAATGTACACATCCAACACGCAGGCATGTGCAACGTACACGGCCAACACCAGCCATGGTGTAATGTACACAGCCACACCAGGCATGGTGTAATGTACACGGCCAACACCAGCCATGGTGTAACGTACACAGCCAACACCAGGCATGGAGTAACGTACACAACCAACACCAGGCATGGTGTAAGCACACGCCAACACCAGACATGGTGTAATGTACACAGCCAACACCAGCCATGGTGTAACGTACACAGCCAACACCAGCCATGGTGTAACGTACACAGCCAACACCAGCCATGGTGTAACGCACACAGGCCAACACCAGATTTGGTGTAACGTACACAGCCAACACCAGGCATGGTGTACGTACGCAGCCCAACACCAGCCATGGTGTAACGTACACAGCCGACACCAGCCATGGTGTAATGTACACAGCCAACACCAGACATTGGTGTACTGTACACAGCCAACACCAGACATGGTGAAACGTACACAGCCAACACAGCACTTGTGTAATGTACACTCAGCCAACACCCAGACATGGAGTAACGTATACACAGCCAACACAGACCACGTTGTAACGTACACGGCCAACACCAGACACCGTAAACGCACACAGCCCACAACAGACACGATGTACACAGGGAGCATCATGTCTTAACGCCAGCATGACAGTGGTAATTCCTGGGTGCCAGGAGCTGCTGCAGCGTGTGTGAGAATGTCACATTAACCCGGCAGCGCCATCCCTGTGACTGCATTGCTTTTGCTGTTCTCTCAATGCCGTGTCCACGGAGTATTCCCATGCCGTGTCCATGGAGTATTCCCATGCCATGTCCATGGAGTATTCCCATGCCGTGTCCATGGAGAATTCCCATGCCGTGTCCAGAGAGTATTCCCATGCCGTGTCCATGGAGTATTCCATGCTGTGTCCACGGAGTATTCCCATGCCATGTCCACGGAGTATTCCCATGCCGTGTCATGGAGTATTCCCATGCCATGTCCATGGGAGTATTCCCATGCCATGTCCATGGAGTATTCCCATGCCGTGTCCACAGAGTATTCCCATGCCATGTCCATGGAGTATTCCCATGCCATGTCCATGGAGTATTCCATGCCGTGTCCAGGAGTATTCCCATGCCGTGTCCATGGAGTATTCCCATGCCGTGTCCACGGAGTATTCCCATGCCGTGTCCAGGAGCATTCCCATGCCGGTCCACGAGTATTCCCATCCGTGTCCACGGAGCATTCCCATGCCGGGGTCCACGGAGCATTTCCCATGCCGTGGAGAATTCCCATGCCGTGTCCACGGAGTATTCCCATGCTGTGTCCACGGAGTATTCCCATGCCATGGTCCATGGAGTATTCCCATGCCATGTCCACGGAGTATTCCCATGCGTCGTGTCCAGAGTATTCCCATGCCATGTCCATGGTATTCCCATGCCATGTCCACAGAGTATTCCCATGCCGTGTCCACGAGAATTCCAATGCTGTGTCCACGGAGTATTCCCATGCCGTGTCCATGGAGTATTCCCATGCCATGTCCATGGAGTATTCCCATGCTGTTCCACGGAGTATTCCTATGCCGTGTCCATGGAGTATTCCCATGCCGTGTCCACGGAGTATTCCCATGCCGTGTCCATGGAGTATTCCCATGCGTGTCATGGAGCATTCCCATGCCGTTTCCACGGAGTATTCCCATGCCGTGTCCACGGAGTATCCCATGCAATGTCCATGAGTATTCACATGCCATGTCCATGGAGTATTCCCATGCCGTGTCCATGGAGAATTCCCATGCCATGTCCACGGAGTATTCACATGCCATGTCCACGGAGTATTCCCATGGTTGTGACCACGGAGTATTCCCATGCCATGTCCATGGAGTATTCACATGCCATGTCCACGGAGTATTCCATGCCGTGTCCACAGAGTATTCCCATGCCATGTCCATGGAGTATCCCATGCCATGTCCATGGAGTATTCACATGCCATGTCCACGGAGTATTCCCATGCCGTGTCTACGGAGTATTCCCATGCCATGTCCACGGAGTATTCCATGCCGTGTCCATGGAGAATTCCCAGCCATGTCCATGGAGTATTCACTGCCTGTCCACGACTATTCCATGCCATGTCCATGAGTATTCCACATGCCATGTCCATGGAGTATTCCCATGCCGTGTCCATGGAGTATTCCCATGCCGGTGTCCATGGAGTATTCCCATGCCGTGTCCACGGAGTATTCCCATGCCGTGTCCATGGAGTATTCCATGCTGTGTCCACGAGTATTCCCATGCCGTGTCCATGGAGTAATTCCATGCTGTGTCCATGGAGTATTCCCATGCCATGTCCATGGAGTATTCCCATGCTGTGTCCACGGAGTATTCCCATGCCGTGTCCATGGAGTATTCCCATGCGTGTCCATGGAGTATTCCCATGCCGTGTCCATGGAGTATTCCCATGCTGTGTCCACGGAATATTCCCATGCCGTGTCCATGAGTATTCCATGCTGTGTCCACGGAGTATTACCATGCCGTGTCCACGGAGTATTCCCATGCCGTGTTACGGATCATTCCCATGCCGTGTCTGTCCACGGAGTATTCCCATGCTGTGTCCACGAGTATTACCATGCCGTGTCCACGGATCATTCCCATGCCGTGTCCACGGAGTATTCCCATGCTGTGTCCATGAAGTATTCCCATGCCGTGTCCACGGAGTTTTCCCCATGCTGTGTCCACGGAGTATTCCCATGCCATGTCACGGAGTATTCCCATGCCGTGTCCAAGGAGTATTCCCATGCTGTGTCCACGGAGTTTTACTTTGCGTGTCTACGGAGTATTCCCATGCATGTTCACAGAGTATTTCCCATGCCGTGTGCACGGAGTATTCCCATGCCTGTGTGCATAGAGATTTTCATGCTGTGTCCACGAGTATTCCCATGTCCACGGAGTATTCCCATGCCGTGTCCATGGAGTATTCCCATGCCATGTCCATGAAGTATTCCCATGCCGTGTCCATGGAGTATTCCCATGCCGTGTCTACGGAGTATTCCCATGCCATGTTAATTGAGTATTCCTATGCCGTGTGTACGGAGTATTTTCATGCTGTGTCCATGGAGTATTTCCATGCTGTATCTATGGAGTATTCCCATGCCGTGTCCAGGGAGTATTTCCATGCGGTGTCCATGGAGTATTCCTATGCCGTGTGCACGGAATATACTTTTCATGTTGTGTCCACGGAGTGTTTCCATGCTGTGTTATGCAGTATTTCCATGCTGTGTTTCGATATTCCATGCTGTCATGAGTATTCCCATGCTGTGTCCACGAGTTCCCATGCAGTCCATGAGTTTCCATGCCGTGTTCATGGAGTATTTCCATGCCATGTCTCATGGAGTATTCCCATGCCGTGTCCACGGAGTATTTCCATGCTGTGTCTATGGAGTATTCCCATGCCCATGCTGTGGCACGAGTATTTCCATGCCCGTGCCGTGTACACGGAGTATTCCCATGCCATGTTTATGGAGCATTCCCATGAAACAGCAAAAAGAAAGCAAGCTGCTCTGTTTAAAAAAAGCAAGCTGCTCTGTAACACCAAGCTGCTCTGTAAGTTGCTGGAATGGTGCTCGGTTACCTATCCTTGGAATGTATTGTAATTCTGTCCCTTACGGATTCATTCCAAAACTGGCCCTCAGTGCTTGTGTCTTAAGAGGTTATCGTTTTATATTTTCTACTTTTCACAAGAAACTGTAGCTTTTTTGCTGTTTCATGATTTTCTTTTGCTTCTTAGGTGGCACCTTTAGTTGTTTTTTTTCAAAACTCAACAAACATACTATGGTATTGCACACCAGCCTTTTTCTGGGATAGCATTCTGCTTAAAACCGAAAAGGCAGAGGAGTCAAGTTACCACTTTCCACAGTCACTGAGGAGAAACAATCAGGTTTCGAAATACCGGTATCTGACCAGGAGTTATATGATAGCGAGTTTCCTCCTTGTTGGAGATTGTCTCCCCCTTGGAGACTATAAGCTTGCTAAAGGCTCATTTTGAGAAGCATTTATTATTCCCCATTCTTCAACTCAAGCACATACTGTTGGTTAGGCAGAATTATCTGCCACTGCAGATATGAATGCTTATCTCTCCCTATTTCTTCAATCTAAGACATAAGAGCAAGCTTTGTTTATAATTGAATATTTCTTGCAGTCATTGCAACACCAAGCTGCTCTGTAAGTTGCTAGAATGGTGCTCGGTTACTTATCCTTGGAATTTATCAGTTTATTATATATATATATATATATATATATATATATATATATATATATATGTCTATTTATCTACAGGAAAAAAAGGTTTCACTAATCAGCATCCCCAGCTCCCCTCCGAAGAAAAAGGACAGAAAAAACGGGAGAAAATCCAAATTCTGACCTGCAGATCGTCGCTCCTAAGTTTTCGCAGCGCGGAGAATCAGGGAATAATCTGTCCCTGGGAGAGCGATGGAGCAACTTGACTAGCTTTCATCAAAGACTGGCGGTGCTTCTCTCCACTCCCTTCTACAACACCCCCACTTCCCCGGCAAATTCCCGCCCTAGCAATTTTCCCAGACTCCCCCATTCGTTCCTGTCTCCCAGCTCTTAAAATTCTCCATCTCTTCCCTTCTTCTTCTGAGATGACCCTCCTATCGATTTCTGCTTGGGGGGGGGGGGGGGGGGGGGGGGGGGGGGGGGGGGGGGGGGGGGAGAGGAGAGACCGGCACGTGAGCTAATTTTAGGCGAAAGGCCGGGGGTCACGCGATTGTCTAATTTTGGCGACAACGGTGCCTTCTTCTTCGTCATCGTCTTCGTGGTAGGTGGTGTGCAAAGCTTGCGTTGGCAGATATTACCAATTGCCTTTTTTATTTTTGGCCAGTTCAACGAGCGTCTTGCCTGAAAGGATGTGTGTGTGTAGTGGGGTGTGTGTGTGTGTGTGATGTGTGTGTGTGTGTGTGTGTGTGTGCGGGGAGAGAGAGAGAGAGAGAGAGAGAGAGAGAGAGAGAGAGAGAGAGAGAGAGAGAGAGAGGGGAGCAGACACAGACACTGAGAGAGATGGGGGAGGCGGGAACAGACAATGAGAGCAACAATCAACTCATACAACGTTAGATCCAAGCTCACCGAAATCTACGACAGTGAACCACCAGATTATTAACAACCAATTACCAAATCAATGACAACCTTTTGCTAGGACAATGACAAGCAACCACCAGAACAATGACAAGCAACCATCAGATCAGTGACAAACATCCGCAGTGAGAGCCTTCTCAAAACACAGTAACTGTGCAGCATCGGACTTATATTGCATTTAACATCACGTAGTAACCAAAGTTGAGAAACCACCACCAACACCACCACCAACACACACACACACACACACACACACACACACACACACACACACACACACACACACACACACACACCGCGTGCCAGCGCACACAGGAGCAATATTAAAAAAAAGAAGCTATTTTTATTTTCTAACTCGAGCTGATAAGACAAGATTTCCCTAAACAAATGCAGAACGTATGGCTACACATGCAATCGAAAACATATGAATCGTGTTATCTTAGACCAAATCGTCCATCATGAAAGTAAAAAGAAAAGAAAACACGCACACACACGCGCACACACACACACACACACACACCACCACACACACAGACACCACACACACACACACACACACACACA
>CM031600.1:51705158-51714204 GCA_018398815.1 Conus ventricosus | reverse complement strand
TCTCTCTCTCTCCTCTCTCCTCTTTCCTCTTTCTCATTTCTCTTCTTCTCTCCTCCTTGCCTTTTATCTTTCAGTTTACTTTTCATGTTCGCCACATTTTCGTTTTTTTTTCCATTTCCTGTTTGTCACTTTTTTTATTTCAAATGTGAGGTTGCGTCGGCACTTTATGCACAAATCAATGCCAGACACGCGCCTATGATTTCAATACTATTAGAATAATGATCATCAACTGTTATATTTAAATGAAAAGATACATTATAGGCATTAACGTTCAATCGAGCCTCCATTTCCAAATGACATGTTGCAAATCACAACAATGATTCGTGTCTTGTTCTGTTTTTCAACATAACACGTAATTCATGCGCATCCCCCCCCCCCCCCCTCCCATCATCACACACATATAGTTCCTCCGGCATCCCCCCCCCCCATCACACACAGTAATTCCTCCGGCATCCCCCCCTCCCATCACACACAACGTAATTCCTCCGCATACCCCCCCCCCCCTATCCCATCACACACACGTAATTTATCCGGCATCCCCCCCACACCCCTTCCAACACACACACGTAATTCCTCCGCGTCCCCCCTCCCTCCCATCACACACACGTAATTCTCCCGCATCCCCCCCCCCCCTCCCATCACACACATGTAATTCCTTCGGCATTCCCCCCCCCCCCCCCCCCTCCCATCACACACATGTAATTCCTTCGGCATTCCCCCCCCCCCCCCTCCCATCACACACAGTAATTCCTTCGGCATCCCTCCCCCCCCCCTTCTATCACACACACATGTAATTCCTCCAGCACCCCCCCCCCTTCCATCACACACATGTAATCCTCCGGCATCCCCCCCCCCCCTTCCATCACACACATGTAATTCCTCCGGCACTCCCCCCCGCCCTTCCATCACATACATGTAATTCCCTCCGGCATCCCCCCCCCCCCCCTTCCATCACACACATGTAATTCCTCCGGCATCCCCCCCACCCCCTTCCATCACACACATGTAATTCCTCCGGCATCCCCCCCCCCCTTCCATCACACACATGTAACTCCTCCGGAATCCCCCCCCTCCCATCACACACATGTAATTCCTCCGGCATCCCCCCCCCTCCCTCCCATCACACACATGTAATTCCTCCGGCACCCCCCCCCCCTCCCATCACACACATGTAATTCCTCCGGCATCCCCCCCCCCCCCTTCCATCACACACATGTAAACTCCTCCGAATCCCCCCCCCTCCCATCACAACACATGTAATTCCTCCGGCACCCCCCCCCCCCCCCCCCCCATCACACACATGTAATTCCTCCGGCATCCCCCCCCCCTTCCATCACACACATGTAACTCCTCCGGAAATCCCCCCCTCCCCTCCCATCACACACATGTAATTCCTCCGGCATCTCCCCCCCCCCTCCCATCACACACATGTAATTCCTCCGGCATCCCCCCCCCCCCCTTCCATCACACACATGTAATTCCACCGGCATCCCCCCCCCCCTTCCATCACACACATGGAAATTCCTCCGGCATCCCCCCCCCCTTCCATCACACACATGTAACTCCTCCGGCTTCCCCCCCCCCCCCCTTCCATCACACACATGTAATTCCACCGGCATCACCCCCCCCCCCTTCCATCACACCACATGTAATTCCTCCGCATCCCCCCCCCCCCTTCCATCACACACATGTAACTCCTCCGGAATCCCCCCCCCCCTCCCATCACACACATGTAATTCCTCCGCATCTCCCCCCCCCCCCTCCCATCACACACATGTAATTCCTCCGGCATCCCCCCCCCCTCCATCACACACAGTAATTCCTCCGGCATCCCCCCCCCCCTTCCATCACACACATGTAACTCCTCCGGAATCCCCCCTCCCCTCCCATCACACACATGTAACTCCTCCGGCATCTCCCCCCCCCTCCCATCACACACATGCAATTTCTCCGGCATCCCCCCCCCCCCCCCTCCCATCACACACATGTAATTTCTCTCCGCATCCCCCCCCCCCTTCCATCACACACGTAATTCCTCCGGCATCCCTCCCCCCTTCCATCACACACATGTAATTCCCTCCGTATCCCCCCCCCCTTTCATCATACACACGCACATACGCACGCACACACGCACGCACGCACAAAAGCACACATACCTATATACGCGCGCGGCGCGCCACAACACACACACAACACACACACACACCACACACACACACACACACACCACACACACACACACACACATTGGGTGTGTGTGGTTTTGGTGTGTGGGGTTTTGGTGTGTGGGTGTGTGTGTGTGGTGGGTATATATTATGCTTACCACACCCCCTACTGTAATGGGACAAAGGTTCTATAATTGTATATTCTCTCTCTCTCTCACTCCCTCTCTCCCCTTTCCCCCCTCCCTCTTCCCCCTCTCTCTCTCCCTTTCTCTCTCTCCCTCTCTCTCTCTCTCTGTGCAAGATTAAGCTTTTTTTAAAACCCTTTCATCCAAAAGCCTACACGCACATGTTCTCTTTTCAATAAAATTATTTTTCAACACTATTTATTGGGCTTACAAAAGCCAAAACCCTTAAGAGTGCCCTACAAAAAGCACTTAAAGCAGTCCTTTTAAAATCATCTAGTCTTAGTAAAGGGGGTTATCTAAAGGGGGGGGCTCTTCCGTTACGGGAAATGTTGCTGTCAACAAATTCTGCTTAATGCAAAAAATTTCATCGGGTTTTAGCCCCAAAAAATCTCGTCCAAATTTAGCATAAACCCTAGGGATTAAACCAAAAATTCCAGTTCCCAACCCTAGAAAAAGATCATTTAAATCAAGCTTACCTCGGGTAAGTGTTTTGGAATTCACTTCCACTACATTTCCAATTCCCAAAATTACAGAATCCTTCGGGGAAAAAAAAATTACACATTTCACAGCAGACCACTGCTATTAGGGACAAAATACATAACCATGGCCCACCCTCTGTTTTGCTGTATTTTAACGATAGGGGGCCGTTTCCTTTCCACGATTTTTTCAAAACCGAAATGTTTAAATGAAGAATGGGAACTATGGGGTTTTTTAAATGATTGAAATTATATCTGATAAATGACGTCGTGGTCGCGGTTTTATTGGGCATTGTCACAATTGTTGAGTCTTAATATTTTTATTTTTTCGAGCACGAACTGGAAGGGATAAATGTTGTCTGGATTACTTTTTGCATTTTGATTTTGCCTTTTTTTCAAATTTATAGCAATGTTTAGCATGTAAATTTTTTTGGATAAAAAAAGGGAATTATAATCTCTCCCTCTCTCTCCCCTTCTCTCCCCTTTCTTTTCCTCTTTCCTCTCCCCCTTTTCCCTCTCATCTCCTCTCTCTCCTCTTTCGTTAATTAGGCTGCGTTTCGAGGGAAATGTCGCTAATTAAAAAATTATATTTTTGGGTATTTAATGAAGGGTAAAAAAAGAAACAAAAAAAATGGAAGGGGAAGGTAAAAAATAAGGGCATCTCTCTCCCCTCTTCTCCCTCGTCTCCTCTCCTCTCCTCTTCTCCACACACCACACACACACCACACCACACACACACACACACACTACACCCCCAACACACACACACAAAACCCCCAAAAAACCCCCAAAATAACACCCCGCGCGCCACACCGCACACGAAACACGCACACATCAAAAAAATTGTTATATTATGAGGCTAGGAATGTTTTGCGCTTCGAAAATGATTTCTTTCTCGTTTTGCCTTAAAACCCCAACATCAAAAAATGTAAAAAGAAGTACAAATTTTGATATATTATGCATTTAATAATTATTGTCTAATTACATCCTTAGCATTTTTTTGTTGCTAATATTTTACAAAAGGAATAAACTCCTCTCTCTCTCTTTCTTCTCTCTCTCCCCTCTCTCCTCTCTTCCCCCTCTCTCCTCCCCTCTCACTCTCCAGTGTTAATGAAATAAATATTGTGGCGCACGTTTTTTGATTTTGAAAAGGCATTTGATTCACTGACCACAAATTGTTACGGGAATTTTTATCATAGGGTATAAAAGAATACCTTCCAACTGATAACTCATTCCTAAAGACCGTCAGAAAAATCGTTTTGTGTCAATAAAAATTTTCAAGAAGTTACCTATCCAACTGCTTTACCCCGGGTTTTTCGTGTTAGGTCCTTTGCTGTTCTCAGTTTAAAAAAATGATCTCCCTCTTTATATTGAGGATTCAGGTTAACTTTTTTGTGATAAAAACCACTTCCAACAAGTCCCCACTTGGAACTGTTTTCACTTCATTCAGAAGAATGCCAAACTTAATAATTGGTGCAATGTAAATCAAAAGTCACGAATCCTAACAAAAAAAAACCCCTAATGGGAAAAAAACAAGGCAAGAAAAAAAAACATAACCCCCCAAACCCCCCATCGTTTTTATCAATAATCAGGAAATTGAAGTGGGGGATAGCCACGATTTCTGGGTGTATTTTTTTTATAAAAATCTTTTTTGGTCTCATCACCTTTCGCAGTTTATGAAAATCAAACCAGACAAACATATCACTGTGCAAGATTAAAAAATTTTTTTAAAACCCTTCATGCCGGGAAAATTTGTTCCTACACGCGCATTTTTCTCTCTTCAATCAATTATTGTTCAACACATTGATTCTGCAAGGCTAAAGCCATGAAACCCTTAAAGGGTTCACAAAAGAGCACTTAAAGCATTCTATTAAAACATCTAGTTTTAGTGAAGGGATTATACTAAAGCGGGGGCCTCCGTTAAAAAAAATTTTTTGCTGTAAACAAATGTCACTAATCAAAAAATTGCTCGGGTTTTTAGCACCAAAAAATCTTTCATCCAAATTTAAACATAAACCCTAGGGTTAAACCCAAATTCCGGGTTCCCACACCAAATAGACTTTTTTAAATCAAGCTTTAGTTTACTCAGGTAGCGAGTTTTGGAATTCACTTCCCACTACATTTCCGAGACTCATTTTAAAGAAACCTCAGGGAAAAACTAATCACACATTTCACAGCAACCATTGCATTAGAACAAAAAACATATACCAGGCACACCCCTGTTTTGCTGCTATTAAAAAGAAACGCCCTTTTTCCTTTCCACTGATGTTTTTTTAAAAACCCGATAAGATAAATAAAAAATGTTACTATCGGTAAAATAAAGATTGAAATCATATTTTGATAATGAAAATTTTGGGTCGCTGGTTTATTGGGGCATTGCACGAAAAGATTGATGTCTTAAACTTTGATTTTTTGAGCCTGTAATTGCAAGGGGATAAAAGTTTTCCCGTTACTTTATCATATTGAAGGATTCTCTTTTTCAAATTTAAGTAATGTTTTGCATTGAAATTTTTGGGGAAAAAAGGAATTATAATCTCTCTCTCTCTCCTCCTCTCTCCCCCCTTCTCCTCTCCCTCCTTCTCTTTTCCCTCTCCTCTCTCTCCCTCTTCGTTTTTCTACGGCTGCGTTTCGAGGGTTGTCGCTAATTAATAATTAAAAATTTGGGTAGTGAGAAGGTAAAGAAGAAACAAAAAAGATGGGGAAGGTAAAAAATAAGGGGAATTCCCCCCTCTCTCTCTCCTCTCCCCACACCACACACACACCACACACACACACACCACACACCCCCACGCACTACACACACACACACCACACCACACAACCACCACACAAATACACGCGCGCGCGCACATCACACGCACACATCGAAAAAAAAAAATTTATAATTATTATCAAAGGGAAATTTTTTTCGCTTACGATAACGATTTTCGTTCTCGTTTTGCCTTATAACCACATCATTTTAAAAATTAAGAAAAAAGAAAAATTTATATTATTTATCATTTATTTCTTAGTTA
This sequence comes from Conus ventricosus, assembly GCA_018398815.1. Lineage (NCBI taxonomy): Eukaryota > Metazoa > Mollusca > Gastropoda > Neogastropoda > Conidae > Conus > Conus ventricosus. The sequence goes on along the minus strand of CM031600.1, from coordinate 51,708,364 downwards.
CATCCTTTCAGTTGTTTAAATTTTAAACTTTTACAAAAGAATGTAACTCTCTCCTCTCTCTTCTCCACTCTTCTCTCTCCTCCTCTCCTCCTCTCTCTCTCCCCCTCTTCTCCCTCTCTCTCCTTCTCTCTCTCTCTCCTTCTTCTCTCTCTCTCTCTCCTCCCTTAGATAGGGGATCGCTTTTTCCAAAATCTGTGTGTGCTAATTCTTTTCTTCTTTGAATCTTTCTTTATTTTTGTTTGTTGTTTAAAAACGTTCTTTTTTTTTTAAAAAAATCTCTACGCCTTTAAATGTTTAAAGCTAAACTTTTTTTTGTTGTGAAGATATTATGTTTGTTAAAGTTTTGTAAGTCTTTGCGCTAGCAAAATTTTCCCTTTAAAGTGGCAAGGGCCGATAAAAAAAGCGTGTTTCTTTTCTGTTACCCTTGGAAATAAAGATTATCATCTCATCACATCACTCCTCTCTTCTCTCTCTCTCTCCTCTCCCCTTCCTCCCTCCTCTCTCTTTCTTTTTCTCCTTCCTCCCCTCTCCCCTTTCTCTCTCTTTCCTTCCTCTCCTCTTCTCCCCTCTCTCTCCTCTCTCTCTCTCCCTCTCTCCCCCCCCCCCCCTTCGATAGAGGATCGCTTATTTTCCCTATCTGTGTGTGCCGATTTTTTTCTCTTTGTAACAATTTCTTTTTTCTTTTTTTGTTGTTTAAATCGTCTCTTTTTCCTTATAAAGTCACTACCCTTAACTGTTAATGGATGAACTTTTTAATTTTTTGAAAATGTTGTTTGTTAAAAGTTTTGTAATTCTTAGTGCAGCATACTTTTTCCCCCTTTAAAGGGGCAAGGGGCCCTGAAAAAAGCATGGTTTTTTTTCTTTACCCTTGGGGAAAAAAAGATTATCACATCAACATCATCACATCACTCTCTCTCTCTCCCTTCCCCTCCCTTCTTCTCTCTCTCTCCTCTCCTTCCTCTCCCTCCTCTCCTCCCTCTTATCTGCTTTCTCAATTTTTTTCCCTCCCTTTGCTATATCTTTCATTTTAAATTTTCATGTTCGCCCCATTTTTTGTTTTTTTTTCCCTTTCCTGTTTGCACTTTTTATTTCAAATTAGGTTGCCATGCCCGAGTTCTCGGGACTTTACACAAATCAATGCCAACAAGCCCTAGAATTTTACTACTATTAGAATAAGATCATCAAAGTATATATTTAAAGAAAAAAAACATTTACATTAAAGCAATCGAGCCCCCATTTCCCAAAGACATGTCAAATCACAACAATGATTCGTGTCTTTTTTCTTTTTTCAACATACACTAATTCATGCGGGATCCCCCCCCCCAAACCCCTCCCCTTCAACACACACATAAGTTTCCTCCCATCCCCCCCCCCCCTCCCCCCACCACAGGGAATTCCTCCGGCATCCCCCCCCCCCTCCCACACCACGTAATTCCTCCGGGACCCCCCCCACCCCCTCCCTTCATCACCACATAAAGTTTCCCCCGGGATCCCCCCCCCCCCCCTCCCCTCACACACATGTAATTCCCCCGGCATCCCCCCCCCCCCCCATCACACCACGTAATTTCCCCCGGCATCCCCCCCCCCCCCCCCCCCTTCCAACACACACCGAATTCCTCCGGGGTCCCCCCTCCCCCCTCACCCCACGTAATTCCCCGGCATCCCCCCCCTCCCATCACACACATGTAATTCCTCCGGTATCCCCCCCCCCCCCTTCCATCACACACACGTAATTCCTCCAGCACCCCCCCCCCTTCCATCACACACGTAATTCCTCCGGCATCCCCCCCCCCTTCCATCACACACACGTAATTCCTCCAGCACCCCCCCCCCCCCTTCCATCACACACGTAATTCCTCCGGCATCCCCCCCCCTCCCATCACACACATGTAATTCCTCCGGCATCCCCCCCCCCCCTCCCATCACACACATGTAATTCCTCCGGTATCCCCCCCCCCCCTTCCATCACACACATGTAATTCCCCGGTATCCCCCCCCCCCTTCCAACACACACATGTAATTCCTCCGGCATCCCCCCCCCTTCCATCACACACATGTATTTCCTCCGGCATCCCCCCCCCCCCCCTTCCATCACACTCATGTAATTTCTCCGGCATCCCCCCACCTCCCATCACAAACATGTAATTCTCCGGCATCCCCCCCCCCCTCTCATCACACACATGTAATTCCTCCGGCATCCCCCCCCCCCCCTTCCATCACACACATGTAATTCCTCCGGCATCCCCCCCCCCTTCCATCACACACATGTAATTCCACCGCATCCCCCCCCCCCCCTCCCATCACACACATGTAATTCCTCCCCGGCATCCCCCCCCCCCCCCTCCCATCACACACATGTAATTCCTCCGGCACCCCCCCCTCCCATCACACACATGTAATTCCTCTGGCATTCCCCCCCCCCTTCCATCACACACGTAATTCCTCCGGCATCCCCCCCCCCCCTTCCATCACACACATGTAATTCCTCCGGTATCCCCCCCCCCCTTTCATCACACACATGTAATTCCTCCGGTATCCCTCCCCCCCCCCTTCGATCACACACATGTAATTCCTCCAGCATCCGCCCCCCCCCCCCCCCTTTCATCACACACATGTAATTCCTCCGGCATCCCCCCCCCGTTCCATCACACACATGTAATTCCTCCAGCATCCCCCATTCCATCACACACATGTAATTCTGCGGCATCCCCCCCCCCCCTTCCATCACACACATGTAATTCCTCCCAGCATCCCCCTTTCCATCACACACATTAATTCCTCCGGCATCCCCCCCTACCCCCCTTCCATCACACACACTGTAATTCATCCGACAACCCCCCCCCCCTTCCATCACACACATGTAATTCCTCCAGCATCCCCCTTTCCATCACACACATGTAAGTCCTCCGGCATACCCCCCTCGCCCCTTCCATCACACACATGTAATTCTTCCGGCATCCCCCCCCCCTTCCATCACACACATGTAATTCCTCCGGCATCCCCCCACCCCCTTTCATCACACACATGTAAATTCCTCCGGCATCCCCCCCCCCCCCCCCCCTTCCATCACACACATGTAATTCCTCCGGCATCCCCCCGCCTTCCATCACACAGATGTAATTCCTCCGCATCCCCCTCCCCCCTTCCATCACACACATGTAATTCCTCGGCATCCCCCCCCCCTTCCATCACACACATGTAATTCC
>CM031600.1:51695158-51700158 GCA_018398815.1 Conus ventricosus | reverse complement strand
ACAAACACAAAGAAAAAAAAACTGAATTAGAAACTAAAATGTAATTTCATCTTTGTTTTTCATCTGTTTCTTTTATCGCGCGCGTGTGTGTGTGTTTCCTGAGTATTCGTCCAGATGAGGGTAAGAGAGAGGAGAGAGAGAGAGAGAGAAGAGAGAGAGAGAGAGAGAGAGAGAGAAGAGAGAGAGAGAGAGAGAGAGAAGAGAGAGAGAGAGAGAGATAATGATAATTCCTTATTTTATTATGGATATGAAATAAGGTGTAAGAAGTGTTCTCGGGATGGGGTAAGTAGGAGTATGAGAGAGAGAAAGAGAGTGATATTCGTATGTTCAATGGACTTTAGTCGCCTTTCAATTCTATTAAAGTATCGCAAATCATTTATTTACAATTTTCTCATCTCTGAAATAATAAATTGACAGTGTCTCATTTTCTTTTTATAATTATTAATTTTTAATTTACTATTCTGAATTTGTGTTATTTATTTTGTTTAAAATGTCAGTATAACCTATGGTTAATCTGACAATAAATGGTTTCAGTTAGTCAGTCAGATAATATACATATAGTGAGATAAGCTGTTCACTGAAGTATGGCAGCTTTCATACGACTGCTAGGAAGGGCATCTGATAGTCACAAGCTGAACGAGTGAGCACCTATTTCTGGAACAACGCCCAGCGGCATCAACTACACCTGCATCTGGCCTACACAGAGGCTCTTACGACAGCCATACGCGCTTTTCAGCTAGGTTTTCGTCACGTGGAGGTAAGATGAATCGGATCCCTTGTTCAGAAGAAAGCAACCAAATAAAACAAGAAAAACTGACCAGATGGGAGGACAAAGTCCCTTTGTTTGTGAAAGCGACTTCGGCGTCAGTTTTATCCTATTGTTTACAGAGACCTTTGAGGGGCGTGTTCAGTGTAGCTATTAATTTTGTTCAACGCGCGCGTGGCAAGTATGCATTAATATTAGACACACACACCACACACCACACACACACACACACACACACACACACACACACAGAGAGTAGGGTGTGTTGTGTGTGTGTTGTGTGTGTGTGGTGTGTGTGTGTGTGTGTGTGTGTGTGTGTGTGTGTGTGTGTGTGTGTGTGTGTGCGTGCACGCTTGGGCGCAAATGCGCTCGCCCACCACGGTGACATGTAAGGACTTTGTCATGTCAGAGTTGCAGGCACACTGGGAGTGGGGGAACCTTTCGGGTGGAGGTGGGACCTCCCCTTTCCCTTTCCTCCTTCTCACCCTCCTTCCCTTTCCCCTACTTAGTTGATCCATAACGTGGTTTTACTGTGACGCTAAATTCAAACTTGGCGTGGGAGGCACACATGAATACATGAATACACTCTCTCCTTTTCCCTGTCTCCATTTCTCTCGTCACACAGACATACACATACATGTACACACAGCACGCATGCATGTACGCACAGCTTTCTCCCTTCCAATCACCGTCTCGCTACACAGACCTAGACACAGGCACTTAACTTGCAAACACAGACAAACATACACACACACGCGCGCGCGCATTTTACAGGGTGATGATCGAACACAGTTCATGTCAATGTTGTAATGCGTTACGAACAAATCTTTAGCATGCGTCCTTCCCTACCATCACCTCTCCAAAACTTCCCTTCCCATCCCCCCTTCACTCCCACACATCCTTTGACACCAGACATGCTGAGAAATAGGCTGGCCATATATGCCAGTTACCCATGAATTATGAATCAGCGCAGCCGAGGAAGAGGAGGTATGAGTGGAGGTATAGAAAGGAAGGTGATCGCATCCCTACCCTAGACAGTCGCTCCCCCACCCCCAAGTTCCCGCAGCTCCAAAATCCCCCTCGACGCCATCTTCGTGGGCCGTGTCCCCGTGGACTGACTTGTCAACGTCCAGCGATTCATCAGCTGAGAGCAGGGTTCTCCAGTGGAGCTAATAACAAGCAAAGCAAGCTGCGAGTCAACATGCTAGCTCACAGCATGCAGCCAACTAATCTATTCTGCTGGGCGCAGCGAAGCCTCGGGGCTAAGTGATTATTATCATTATCGGTACTATCAGTGCCTGCCCTGAACAGCTCTTTACAGCCACCGCGGATGGCATTCGTTTTGCATAAGCAGGGGCTGAGGGCAGAAGATCGGTCACTTTATCCCCAAACCGCCTGCACCCGATCAATAACATCCCTCCCCCCACTTCCTCCTCCAAAGAAAGGGGGGGGGGGGGGGAGAGATTATGCTTCCGCCGACCAGAGAAATGGGAAGGACCGACCCATTCATATCCTCCACCCCACCTTCTCGTCAATCCTCCACCCCACCTTCTCGTCAATCCTCCACCCACCTTCTCGTCAATCCTCCACCCACCTTCTGGTCAATCCTCCACCCCACCTTCTCGTCAATCCTCCACCCACCTTCTCGTCAATCCTCCACCCCACCTTCTCGTCAATCCTCCACCCCACCTTCTCGTCAATCCTCCACCCCACCTTCTCGTCAATCCTCCACCCCACCTTCTGTCAATCCTCCACCCCACCTTCTGGTCAAACTCTCGCTGTTCCCATCGTCTGCACTATAGGCGCACTCTGAGATGTGTCGGTAGCGGTGTTGCTTTGGCTGTATCGTCTGCACTATAGGCGCACTCTGAGATGTGTCGGTAGCGGTGTTGCTTTGGCTGTATCGTCTGCACTATAGGCGCACTCTGAGATGTGTCGGTAGCGGTGTTGCTTTGGCTGTATCGTCTGCACTATAGGCACACTCTGAGATGTGTTGGTAGCGGTGTTGCTTTGGCTGTATCGTCTGCACTATAGGCACACTCTGAGATGTGTCGGTAGCGGTGTTGCTTTGGCTGTATCGTCTGCACTATAGGCACACTCTGAGATGTGTTGGTAGCGGTGTTGCTTTGGCTGTATCGTCTGCACTATAGGCACTGGCACACTCTGAGATGTGTCGGTAGCGGTGTTGCTTTGGCTGTATCGTCTGCACTATAGGCACACTCTGAGATGTGTTGGTAGCGGTGTTGCTTTGGCTGTATCGTCTGCACTATAGGCACACTCTGAGATGTGTCGGTAGCGGTGTTGGTTTGGCTGTGTCGTCCGCACTATAGGCACACTCTGAGATGTGACAGTAGAGGTTTGGCTGTAGTTATCCTGCTTTACTGCGGGGACAGGTGAGAATCTAAGGGGAAGGGAACATCCAGCTACCTCACATACTCTCCATCGCCTTCCACATCGATTGCTTGCCAAGCAGCCGGTGCACGACAGCTACTAGAAGAAGAAGAAGAGTTTTTACAACAATCCTTAGATTAGTCCTCTTGTGAATTAATCCAAATTATGGGACAGCAGAATGGTAGTAAAAAAATGGTTACTTTACCATCGTGCCCAGGGCACATTGTTAGATTAATTCATAAATTAAGGCTGAATACATGGATTAATTCATAAATTAAGGCTGAATACATGGATTAATTCATAAATTAAGGCTGAATACATGGATTAATTCATAAATTAAGGCTGAATACATGGAACACTAAATATTCTCATGGTATTACTTGTGTCTGCAGAGAAAACATTTCTGTGCATCATCTTTTGTTTGAATACTCAGTGTTGATCTCGCTCTATCAGGAGAAAGGTGTTGAAATGAATAACTTTGATAAAGGTAATACTGTCTTATTATGTTGCTGAAATTGCCTTGGGTGTTTCGCAGTCACAGGTTGCAAAATTTTTAGAAAGATCAACAATTTTGTGTACCACTAGGTTATTTCACTTATGTAATATGTATATATCAGATATCTGTTTGAAAGTACTAACATGGATAGTTGAGTGTGGAGGTTTTTTTTTCAAGTGTCTAATATCATCTGACGATGAAAAGACATGAACTGAACTGAAAGAAGAAGAAGACGACGACGAAGAAGAGGAAGCAGAAGAAGAAAGAAAGAAAGAAAAAGAAAGAAAGAAAGAAGAGGCGATAATGATGATGATGTGGTGGAGGTGGTGATGATGATGATGCTGATGATGGTGATGATGATGGTGATGATAATGATGGTGATGATGATGATGATGATGATGATGATGATGATGATGAACAAGAAGAAGAACAGTACGAAGAAGAAGAAAGCAATAATGATCATGATGATGGAAGAAGAAGAAAGTAATGATGATGATGATGATGATGATGATGATGATGATGATGATGATGATGATGATGATGATGAAGATGATGAAGATGACGATGACAGAAGAACAAGAAGCAGCAGCAGCAGCAGCAGCAGTAGTAGTAGTAGTCGTAGAGAAAAGAAGGCGATGAGAAGAAGAAGAAGAACAAGAAGAAGAAGAAGAAGAAGAAGAAGGAAAATGACTGACTGACTGACTAATTGAATGAATGAATGAGTGAATGAATCGATTCAAGAATTAATCTTAAATGGGTAAAGAATAAAACTCTTTTAAGGCCTTTCTACAATTCTGCTTTATTATAACAAAGATAGTGAGGCAAAGAATAAAGAATACAATGGAGAAAAAAATTGAAGGGCTACAGCCTCCGTTTTGTGATAACAACACTAATAGTTTCCTTTTTGAACACACACACACACACACACACACACACACACACACACACACACACGCGCGCGCGCGCGCACTTCAAATTCATTTGCCGACATGTTCATACATTATCGAAATCAAATGTCGGCCTGTAGTATGCACATTCATTTGCTATAATGTTTTCTATCCCTATATAGCCAATTTCCACGAGCAGATCAGTCGTGTGTATTAAACAGAGGTAAACTTCATTTCACTTTGAATGTTGATCATGCCGAAATGTTACCATGTACTGCTGGAAGCAAGTTCTAATTTCTGCTGCCATTGAAAAAGAAATTTGCTTTGAATAGAATTAGGAAGCCAAAGAAGAAGAGAAGAAGAAGAAGAAGAAGAAGAAGAAGGAGGAGGAGGAGGAGGAGGAGGAGGAGGAGGAGGAGGAGAAGGTGGAGGAGAAGAAGAAGAAGAAGAAGAAGAAGAA
>CM031600.1:51652658-51690158 GCA_018398815.1 Conus ventricosus | reverse complement strand
GTGTTTTTATTTTACGTTTCATCAAGTCGCCATAGGTTCTTATTCAAGTTGCTATCAAGTCGTTCTAAGTTCTTAATCAAGTCATCCCAAGTTCTTAATCAAGTTCTTAATCAAGTCACCCCAAGTTCTTAATCAAGTTCTTACCAAGTCACCCCAAGTCACTTCTAAGTTCTTACTTAAGTCATCCTCCAAGTCATCCTCAAGTTCTTACTCAAGTCACCTCAAGATTGTAATTAAGTCATCCTCTAAGTACAACCAAGTTCTTATTCAAGTTATCTTATAATTATCAAAAAAACAATACAATCTATGTTTTTATCTTAAATAGTAGATGTTAATATAGTACACACACGCCTCAAAAAACGCGTCATCGTCGAGGATGTCTTGCTCAGCGTCCTTAGCGCAGATTGGTCAGCATAGATCTTAATGAAGTTCTTACATCCTAAGCAACCGCATTGATTACAATTCTGGTCTATGGAATGTCTTTTATAGACTCCATGTCTTTATTTATTGACTTCATCATTTTAAACAAATAATAATCCGCCATGATCTATTTTATCAAAAAAATTTTAAAATTAAGTTTTAAAATATTAATGCATTACAAATGGATCAAAATCATCTTTTGGTGTTGGCGGTTCTGGCATACTTTTGTGTTCGGCTTCTATATTTAGTGGTGGAGATTGTTTGGGCTTTGGTTTTTGTTGCCATTGTTTATATATTTTATAACCGTAATAACCGCCCCCAGCAAGGGCGCCAAAAATGGCAACAGTTTTAAGTTCAATATTCCATGAAGACTTTGGTGCTGTAGGCCTTGAATTAACTGTTCTTGTTCTGGAGCTGGCAAATTTAAACAGCTGCTGGGGTTGGCGGTGTTATGTTTTCATTATGAGTTATATTCTGTAACATTGATTTGTTTTGTTTGTTCCACTCTGCTAATCGTTTTCCTGCTTTAACACGCCCAGGATGCTTAGCTTTTCACTGGTCACTATCTCTACCTGATTCAGTGTTTTCTGATTCAATGTTTTCTGATTCAGTGTTTCCTGATTCTGCTGATTTTCTGGCTCGTTCATTTGAAGGGAAATAAAATCTATATGATTAAAAGTAATTAATCCCATGATTAATGGCGATAACAATGTTCCAAATCTGTAATATAGATCACATCCTAGAGACTCTAATGTCTTTGTTAAAACTGGATCCTGCGTTAAATCATACATAAAATCTTGTTCAGAATCAATGGGAGCAAATCTACTGAATAGTTTAGTGTTAAACTAAGAGCCGTTTGCCCAACACTTTTTACCATTCTCGATCCTAGTTGCGCTTCATACCTGTTATGATACTTTACAATGTCTTGTGGCGACATCTGTTGAATCTGTTCTATGCTGAATTCAGTTCCGAGGAACTGTTTTGTTTTTCCACATGCTGCCCAAAAAATACAGCCTCTCCTTTTGGCATAATAGCTTGGTCATCAACTTCTTCATTTGTAAGTCCAAGACGGTTTAGGCCGATCTGTAGCTCTGGTAGATCATCGCTGTTCATGTTTTTTATTAATTATAATTATTTTATTTTTTAAAATGAGCACCGAAAAAACTGTTACCAACCTTGTATACCATTCTGCTGTTATTGGAGGCCTAAGTGTAGGATACACGATGCTTGGTAAAAGCCTGTTAAAAATTAAACCGGCTGATCTTGGCAAACTAGACTTTGAAGACTCGGCAAAGCTGATTGCTGTTATAACAGCTTCGTTCGCTACGAAAGATTTTTTAGTTAAGCAAGGAATAATTCCAGAAAATATGTAAAATAAAAAAAATACATTTATAAAAAATGGCTTCACTAGTAATGATGATAGGTGGCGCTGTGGTGAATGCGCTTGCTTTTAGCGGAAGTAATTACGCATTTAGTAAACTACGGGATGACGGCAAGAGAAAAAGACATAACAAAGCTATGGAGCAACTAGCTGCAGCACAAGATCACTATGAAAAGCAGAGAATTGAGCAGTTAGATTTTATTAACGATACCCTGAAAAAACAGGGGCATGCAGCTTACACGTTTAAAGATGTTGATCAAGCGATAAAAGAATATTAATCTTGTAACAGGCAAACCAATCGAGACATTGCCCCCACCAAAATTCAGTGACTTTTATCATCCATCAGAAAAACAAAAGATGCAAGAAATCGCGTTTATTGTCGTTGGTATGACTGTTGTGTATTTTGTTGCGCATAATATTGTCTAAATAAAAAATGAACAAAATCTATTATTCGCCAAAAGGATATTGGAAGGGAATCACGGCAATTAAAAAGCTAAGCCAAGCAGCGGAGCCCAGTGAACAAACAGCAAAAGAATGGTTATCTAAACAAGCGATTTGGCAAATTTATCTACCAGCACCAAAACGAAACAGAGACCACACTTTGTGAATACAATACCGAACGACACCCATCAAATGGACCTTCTATATTTACCCCATGATACGATTAGACGAAAAAGATTTAAGTACGCACTTACAGTCATTGACGTAGCTTCAAGATATAAAGATGCGGAACCATTAACACAAAAGAGTGCTTCTGCTGTTGCTGTTGCCATACAACTAATATACCAACGAGGCCCGCTAACTTATCCCCGCATGATTCAAGTCGATGATGGAAAAGAATTTAAAGGCCGAGTGAATCAATTATTGTTAAAACATAGAGTTACCATTAAAAGAGGCATTCCGGGAGTTCACAGATCACAGGCTTTGGTTGAAAACTTTAACAAACAGTTAGCCGAAAGACTTTTCTCCTACCAGTATCACAGAGAGCTTATTGACAATTCTCGCAACACAGAATGGGTTAGAAGACTGCCCTCAGTTTTGCGCGCAATGAATAATGAAGAATTTAAAGGCTAAAACCAGTACAAGCAATCAAAAAACAAACAATAAATGCTGTTGAAGGAGACTCCAGTACAACCAGCAAACTATTACCATTTGGTTTGAAAGTAAGGTACCTTTATTTAAACGGGGAAGCAGAAGGGGACACTCGCATCAGGGCAACCGATCCAGTTTGAGTGTTTATCCATATGAAATAAAAGAATTGTAAAAATGAATCCGCCGTGTATTATCTACGAGAAACTGACACAACAAAACAACCAGCTCCTCAAAGATCTTTTGTGAAGGAAGAACTGCAGATAATCCACCAGACACAGTTCCGCTTTAATTAATTTACATAAATATATTTGAGTCTAAAATGGAGGCTCAGAAGGAAGCGCAGAATGATACAAGAATGATAAATGAAAAGACCTCGGAATTGACAGAAGAATTATTGGATTTGAGTTCTGCTATTAGTGCAACATTTGCGAGGATTCATCAGCACATGGCAATGCATCAAGATCACCTACAACCCAAAATCCGAAATTTTGATTATCAAACATGGGGGAAAGAATATCTTGAAATAATAAAAAAAAGTCCGGGCACATCAAGCAAACATGAGAAAAAATTTGTCTGAATTGGAGGATAATATGATTGATCTTATAGATAAAGTTAAGTAACAATATGAACCCGAAGAATGTATATAATTATGCCGTTCTCCAATGTCCAATTGCATATGAAAACTCTGGATTAACAAATACTCGTTTTGTGTTTGTTCTATCTAATGACTTCTTTGTTACAACCGTTGTGTTTGATCTCATGTAGATTAGATCGTAGTTTTACGTTGACATGATGAAAAGTCTTATTGCCAAACAATGCTTCTTTGTAGTTGTCATGCGATATGCTCGACTGCCAACACTGCGAGATATTCCCTTTGCTTTCTTAATGGTTTTCTTCTGGCTCGAAATACTGTACATTTTCGACCTTAAACCAATAAACTCCTTAATCACCTTTCCAGATAATTCATCTTTCATCTTTCCTAAAACCTTCTTATTAGTAATTGAATGCAAAGGCGAGTCTTTAGGGTAATCGGATGTGTCATACCATCCTGCATGCCCTTTAGCTACTTCTATTTCCATGTCTTTATAGATGTCTTCTGTAGGGATATCTATAACAAAACTATCTGTATCTGTGTAAAGTACTTTGGACTCTGGATACAAGGTTTAAAGTAGTCATAAAGAAATTCTAACATCAAAAGCTTTGATAATTCTAAAACAGTAAACCCAATAAATACAGGCTTATCCAATTTGACTTTCTTTTTTTTCATCATTATGCCAAAAAGCTGATCATGAAATCTTCTAAAGTCCTGATAATTTGGTTTTGAAGTCAGCTTAATTGCTTCGTTCTCTTTGGTGACCAATCTGACATCTTTGCGCTTGTGTGGATTCTCCATAGTCTTTCCAAAACAGCTGTTGTTCATCAGCTTGAAAAAGTCTTTTTCTGAAGCATCTGCGGATTTAGTTCTGAGATCAGTGTTTTTCATGATGTATGGTTTCATGAACTGTTCTTGATCAAAAGCAATTATACGATGAACAGCTGTCAACTTCAAACCATGTCTTAAATAAAATTGTAGAAGTCTGTAATGACAGACATAATTTTTTTTGCTTCGAAGATTAGGCACAAGTTTAGGCGGCTCTGTTTTCGCCATCTTTAGGCTTTCTGCTGCTAATGGATAGTCATTATGCAGGTCATGGAGTTCCTGAGGATATTCTAAGTTAACTTCTAGAATGCATCCACGCTGTTGATCTGACGTCAAACTGCTCAACCACTTTAATGCCTTTTGAATATTTTTCGGATCACCGCCTGTGTACATTTTAAAGTTACGTAATGGAAGTGATTGCGCCATAGCCCAACCATACAGATTGTTTGCATCTAAATACATGAGATAGTTAGACCTTTTACTTGGATCATAGTCGTCCAAGTATTTGTTGTTTGCTTTACAGTAATGGTGCGACGCCATACTAATTCCTCCACGCAATCCGTTTTCAATCATCTGAATCATTGGTAGGTCAGACAATAAATCAATCTGTACTTTAGTAAACTTTAAGAAAGCATCCCAACTCATCCCAGGCGCAGAAATATAATGCGCAGGATCCAGGCTATAATGTTTCATGCAGGTCTTTCTATAATTTTCAAAGACGTCCGCCAACAAACATGTATCAGCCATCAAGTATGAATCATGATAGTTTCCCATCGTTTTACACTCTAACTTCTGCCACGCATCTTGAGCATGCTGGTAATCAGAATCACTGATGCCCTTTCCTCTAAGACGAGAAAAGAACGCCTCTTTAGGCGGAAGCGTATCTTCGTCAAACCTTTCCCAACTGTCCATGTACTCATAAGGGTAAACGCCCTTTCTAACGAGAGTTGGGTCAAAATATTCTTCCGTTATTGGGCAGGACTTTAAGGACATAGCTAGTGACTCTAACGATCCCATCATGTGTTGCATAGAGTCATAAAAAGACATGTTATTTAAAGTGAAACACATGTACTTTTCTGATGACTGTGCGATGCATGTTACCCTGAAGGCGCTGGTTACTGCTTGCATTATAAGGTGAGAGTCGTAACCTCGCAAGTTATGAAAGAATACAGGTAGCTTCCATGTCTTGGGATTAAAGTTTAGTTGAAGATTGCATTTACTGTGCGCTGCTCCTCTGAACTTTCCGCTAATGTGATCATGGTCTCTTACTGTCGGATTCGCTGCGTCTGATGAGAGGCCTAAACCACAAATCCAACAGTGAGTGGCTGAGTCATACTGTTGTTGGTCTTTAGGCGTCATCATGATTTCAGATAAATTCAGATTATTAGAACAGGCGTTACGCACTTGCTGCATGCGCTGTAAAAATCTTCTAGCCGCATTTGGTCCTCTGTATAATTCTGGCTTTGAATGAGCGCCATCCGACCTGACAATAACGAAAGCAAATGAACAAATCTGGTGATTACTCACAAAGTCTGTTTTTGGAAGTTTCTGTAGGGTTGGTCCCTCATAAGAAACAATGAGTGATTCGAAGTCTGCGTAAACAACATATGGAGAATTTTGCATCCGTTTCCAGTTCTTAAAACTAACTTTACTGCCTTCTGGGGGCGTAATTAGTTCCGTATTACAGTCAACTGGGCCGATACAATGTTTCTTATGTTCGCTTGCGGCTTGAACAGATGGAATTCTTGTTAAACATTTTCTACAGAATTCTTGTTTATGGTAATGCTTTGAAGTATGCCTTAATAATCTACTCATGGTTCGTATCAATGTGTAATGCGGTAGCCCCGCTGGTGAAAACATCAGCAGTAAGTCAACATGATTTTTGTCTGGTTCGCCAATCGTTGGACTGTCCTTGGACACTCTGATGGGTTGCAGATTTGTTTCTTCATCCCATGTGTAGATATTGACAGTTATTGGTTTGTTTTGTTCTTCAAACTGATCAATTTGGTCTATACTGACAGGAAAGGATATTCCACTAAAGTTAAGATCATGATGTAAGGGTGATAGTTAGACACTCTCTCTGCGTTTTTGCGGGCGTAATGCAGCCTTGCGAGAACACACCACATAAAACATTTGTTGTTTGTATTCCTTATGTTTAGAACTGCTCTTTTCGCTACCAATGCTGGAGGTAGTGGAATGTAAGCCCTGCCTACAATCGGCGCATACTTAGCCTGTTTTAATCTAATCTCTAAGACTTCGCCCTCTGACCAACCAGAGCCTCTCATTTTAGCTTCTTCAGCGGCCACATCAAACTGTGTAAGCAGTTCGTCTGCCCAACCGGGTGTTAAGTCATTATGAGAAAGAATAGTCTGTTGTTTAGTCGAGACCCAGACTTCTAGATTTTCTTCACTTATTGTTACATAGTCGATTAAAACAGCTAACATTACTTTAACTGGTGGGTCTATTGTCAGTTTACCTGGAACTTGAGAAATAGCATGAGCAACACTTGCCTGTACGTTTGCTGATCAATGACGTCTAGACTGATATCATTCAGTGCTCTTGATAAATCTTCTTCTTACGCATTGCTTCAAACAATTCGTCTGGACCTTCATATATTTTATCCATGCTGAGTTTCTTTTCTAACTCAAAATTTTATTTAAATCAAAAAAATAATTAATCAGTATCGATGGTCTTTTTGTGCTTGGACTCATAAACTAGAGTATAAACACCCTTTGGCGTTGTTAATGTGAGCTGTTTAGAACAGAGTTTAATGTTTCGTTTACTTTTTTTAAACATTCCTTTTTTATCTGCTCGGGGTCTGGCTGTTGAGAAAAAGTTGTCCTTGCCTTCTTTGAAGATCAAACTTTTGTCTTTTGTAGTCATCAAAATCGGCCTGTAAACGACTAAATTCTTCATCCGTGATGTTTGAGTCAGCTAGTGCTTTATTTATTGTCAGCTTAAAGGAACTAAGTTTAGCTGTTATTAGTTGAACCATGGCTGTGTGCTTTTGGAGTTTAGTTTTTAATTTTTTGCTAGCAGCACCTACGGCTAATGAACACAGGCCAAGAGCTAAAGACAAACCGCCTAGAGGTAAAGCTGCGGGTGCGCCTATGCCCGTTGCTAAGAGACCAACACTCGTTCCTGCTGATAGAGCGCTTATAGTCGATGCTCCAGTATTAACATAGGTAACAGCATTAAAGGCAGCAGAATACCTTCGTTTAGTTTTGCTGTATTTTGAAAGTCTTGCTCTAGTACTTGCTGCATTTGTGTAATGTTGGTTAATCTAAAGGTTTTTATGTCGGGGTGTTTCTACTATCCCTTCTTTTGGCGGCTCTGGCGCTGTAGGCACATTTGGATAAACCTGAACAGACATGCTTTTTATAAAATAAAAAAATAATTTAGTATATTGCATCTTTTAATCTGTTATCTTTAATATTTAGCTGTGCATCATATAATAAAAACAAATGTACATTAAGCGGTTTATCAGCCTCTTTTTCTTTATCAATTTGAATGTTTATTATGTCTCTAACATCTCTCCCGCTTCCATATAACTCATTATCCTCCGTTGACCTTAGGTCAATCCATAAACCGTATTTCGTTGTTAAATAATGATCAAGCCTAACGCTGTGAAGATGTAGATCTTTAGACACAAGGTCAACTGTTGGATTTCTACACCTCCCGCCTCCAAACAGTTTTCTTATTTCATCAAAATGCTGATAAGGTTTAAGCCCGCTAGCGTAGATTTGGTTAGGACTACCCTCAATTGTACATTGCACTTTCGTTATTTTAGGATTAACAAAATTTTCAGTTTGTCTTTTGAACGGTTCTTCATCTTCACACAGCAATAAAATACCTTTAAGCGAATGTGCTGTGGTGCTAAAACTAAAATTCCATATAGTGTCTGCCCTGCTTTTAGGATATGTTGAATGATGATGCACTCTTTCGTAATATATTGCTAATTTTGACTTATATTGTTGCTCAATCAGCCTTGCTAAATTAGAGTTGCTAACAACGTCAAACTCTAACGAGATGTCAGAAATGCTGTACTTTGCTTCGGTGTCTGCAGATAGAATAACATGTTTGTAGTCATTAAAAGTTAGTTCATATGACAATCTGTCTTTTAAGGCTCCTTGAAAGTATGGGGCATGCGCTTTTAACAACTCAAAATCTAAGGGTATGGAAAAGCGATTACCATACGCATAACTTACAGCTAAAGCCTTTTTGCTGCTTTTAGCATCTGGGTCGAGTTCGGCGTTTATTCTAAGTTTTAGTGCTTCTTCATTTTCAATTCCTTGAAACGCAAGATCGGCCCTTTCGTCCCCGGTTAGCCATAGATCAGAATAGGTTAAAAATATGTCTGCATTGTGTAAAGAAAATACTTCTTGCCCCTCAAGTTTTATAGAAATTTTCTTAACGATTGCCCGTCCCAGATTCTGGACAACCGTCCTGTTGGGGTCTGTTGTTGAAGCGAGTTCTATTTTGAAAGTAAGTCGCGCAGAGCCTGGCACAATCACTTCATCCGCTCCTAGGTCTGGAAATTTGACAGTAAGAATTTGATCTGCATCAATAGTAGATGGATTATTTGGAACAGTAATATTCCGTTTATTTCCCTTCACAGCATGGGGTTTTTTCAGTTTTCTATGCGGGTCAAGAATCGAGCCATATGCTTGTGACATTTTTTTATAAAACAAAATAAAAAGTTAATTATTTAAAAACATGGCGGGCATTGAAGATGAAGATTTTGATATTCGTGATCTTGGAGACGACATGAATGATTCCCCTTGGGAGCGGCATCACTCGGGCCCTCATTGCATGATGAATTAGTAGAAGAAGGGCAGCAAAGGCGTAGATTAACAGAAAGTAAGGCTAGATCATTATACCAAAGTTTAGGAGTAGAACCTCCAGGAGGAGCTATATACCCTGATGATTTTAAAGTAAAAGATGACCATTTGTATGTAAAAAACAAGCAAGGAGAACTTATTCAGCTTACGCATAAACGAAACCCATCAAGGTTTGTAGGCTGGGAGGCAATTAGACAAAGGCTCAGTGCGAGCGAGCGGGATCGCCTTGGCTTTACTAAACCAAAATTAGATCCGGAGAAAGTTGCTAAACTTCAAAACACACTACAAGAACTCCCAACAGATAGCCAAATACAAAACATGCCACTTGAAGATTTAAGTCAAACACCGGACGAAGTAATAAATACAATAGGAGCAGAACTCACTGAAGAAGAAGAAACAGCATTAAAAACTATACACGATCCACCGCTACCTATGAGAGAATTATTAGCCCTTAATCGTACTTTAAGAACCATCAAAGGCGAATTAACAAACAATTTAGCAAAACTGGGTGAACTAGATAAGCATATAAAAAGAGAAAAAGAAAAACTCGCTGAGGCTGACGACGCCAACTTAGGACCTGAGGTTAAAGAAAGAATAAAACAAAGACTAAAAGATCTTGAAATACAAAGATCAGCAAGACTAGAAGTGACGACTACTAACCGAGACCAATTACGAACTCAAGTGAACAGAATAAGAGAAACTATCGAAAAATTTTATATGAAGACACGACGCTAGCAGAACGAATAAAAACACTGTTTAGAGAGCAGGGAGTCACATTAGCAAGTGTTATAACTGCCTTAGGATTTGCAATAAGTACACTGGTGATGGCTATTACAGGCGGCGGTGGTCAAAGTCTAGTGCCTCCACCGCCATCACCTCCATCGCCGCCTGATAAATCATGGGTAAAAAAACAGCTTGATCATCTTGCGAGTTTATTAAAAAAATTAGCCAGTAAAGCTATAGACTCTTTACCTCGGTATATTAGGGGGTATTGTTAGCTGGCTTTTGTCTACTGCAAGCAAAGTAGTTGGCTTTATGGCCGAGCACTTATGGACATTAGTTCTCTTAATAGTTGGGTTAATATTTAGTAAGATAAAGACCGAGTAATCCTAGGCCAGTTAATACAATAACAAGTGCTGTCTTTTCATATTCATGGTCATTATTTTTTTCGTGTTCTTCAACGGCCTTCGGGCTTTGGACCACGGGGATTGAATGACTTAATCTTGGGGGGTCATCATGTTTTTTTTATTGTTTGTAATATTACTGGCTCAGAATTTATGTCGTTTTTTCCGACCTTCTGTTCATTGCCTGCCACAAGGATTTCATTATTGTAGTTTATTATTGTACCTATCTGGAGTCTGAGGTCAGAAGGCAGCATGTATAAACCAGTGCAACAGCAAAGTCTACTTTCGATCTTGCGTTTTGTAAAACATCTTGGTACCTTTTTATACTTGAAGGTAAATCAACTATAGAATTAATGGCGTCCTCTAAATTTGCTAAGTATTGTTTTTGTGCCTCAAAACCAGTAGAAGGATCAGTTATGCTCGACCTTGTCTGTGCTTGCGAACCTAGCAAACACCAAACGTAAGTACGAATAGAGTCGTTTATTCGTTCTATTCCCGCTCTAGTTAGGCCCTTAGAAGTGTCTAATATAAATGTTGTCCATGCTGTTTTTTTGCTCTTGCTCTATGGACCCGAGGTGAACACCTGTGCCTGAAGAGAAAGATGTGTAAGGAGGATGCCAGTCATAGTTATACTTTCTGTGCACGCCCCAAAAAAAAGGGGTGCCTAAACCATGATTAAGATCCAACTTTTGTCTAAAGTCTGTCTTAACATTACTATTAAATTCGTTACAGATCCTTTCAAAAGCCTTCATGTCTATTCTGTTGCTGAATGGATTAAACGGTTTGTCATTTGGTAATGGCGCTTGCAGTTCAGTCAAAATACGTCTGAAGGTGTAATAAAAATGAAATCTGTACACTGACCTCACCAAAGGATCAGGATGATTTAAATGATCAGCATACGACACTCCACACCCAGTTGATGCACAAAACACAGCAAAGTTTAACTGGTTCTGATAAAACTGCATCGGATGACTGAACCACACTTTCGCGATGTAGTCTTTTTTAATAGGAGGGTTAAGATATTTGGCCAATGGAGTACTCACCTTTTTATGAAAAGTGTCAGTCTGGGTCACAGAGATGTCAAGGGTGTCAGTTGCTATATTTTTAAGATTGTAGTGCGGCCCAACAGAATATTTTGCATTAGTATATTTAAACGCACTCATTTTTAATTTGTTTTAAAAAATGTTTGTAACAATAACAACCCAAGACCGTCCTTCGTTTTTAGAACATGCTATTGATAACAATTGCGGAACCAGAATGGTTGCACTTCATGAAATATTTTACAAAGTTGTATGGTTTAATATAAGCGAAACCAAGAACAATAATAAGGTTCTAAAAGTTGATAACATAGGGCTCAAAGTTAGCCAGTTAACAATACCTGATGGTTATTACGGGTTTTGCTCACTAAAAGAAGCAATGAGTAACTTCAACATTACTCTCAAACTTAACAATGCAAATCTAAAAACAATATTAACATTCAAACCTGAAGAAGCAAATTACTTATTTGATAAAGAGCTAGCTAAAATGTTAGGCTTTGAAGCTGACACTCAGGACACTAAAAGATTTGTTGTTACACCAGACAATACTACTTATGAAGGAGAAAGTCCGCTCAATCTTGCATTACATTCATTACTCTATGTTCATTTGGATGAGCTGAGCACTGATGAAAACTTATATGATGGAAGGCCCTCAACTGTTTTAAGAGCTCTTCCATCTGGGAAAGCCGCATATTGCGATTATGAAATTATACAATTCCCTAATTTACAGTTTAAAAGATTAGTTTGTGGGAGGGTCGGATCATTTAATATAAAGATCACAGACAAAACAGGGAAAGTCGTAAAATGTGATAACCTGCACATTGTTTTAGAAATAAAATAATAAACTGTACTAAAAAATGTCGCGGGGGCCAGAAGAATCAGGAGTTACATTAGCGCCTGTGAGGTGTATAACCTTAGAATTAAAAGACCTTGCAGACGTTGCAGACTTTGAACAAAATGGTGAGATAGGCGCTTTGTATGGGTTTGAGTACACTAAAGATGGTGATTATAAACGCAAAGAGGTTGGCGACAACAAAAGGTTTCCTAAACTAGAACAGCTGCGCAATCTAGAAGCAAATAATGTTGGCCAGTATGAATATAAAATAGTTCGAAAACCTGACCTTAAATGGCACTTAGAACCATATTTAGAATGGGACATAAAATTTGAATTCATAAGCCCATTTACATTTTTTAGCCGTCAAAAAAGTTTCAGAAAAGCATTCAACTCTGGCCCTTTACATGTAAGTCTTATGCCAGAGGACAATAGTCGGAAAGAGATTGAAATAAAGCCGTATGGGAATAAACAGTACATCCTCCACAGAAGAGAATCAGTTTTAAAAGATGCTTCTACAAAATTACAGTTCATTCCGCAAATGAAATTAGGAGATGCGTTCACAATGATATTTGAAATTTCTGTCTTAAAAGATGAGGGGAGGGATGGGGTTGTGGGCGTTAGTGACGTCCTTCTAAAAGGAATTCTAATTAGCTGGCAAAACTTAGACGTTGAAAAACTTAAAGTTACTGTCGTCGTTCTTAACAATGGTGAGGATATTAAGCTCATAACAACAAGCAACAAAATCAATATTGGCTTAAATAGAAACAATCTTACAGAACTAAATTGGATTAATTTTACACATTTAGATCTTATAGGATTTTATTATACTGAACAAGTTTTGACAGAGAGCATGATAAAAACAATAACTGGATTAGATTAAATTCTGTTATAAAACACTATGGAGCAGTTAAACTTTATGACAAAAGAGCCTCATTGTTCATTGATTTGTGGACAAACTGGTTGTGGGAAAACAATATTTATCCTCGACCTGTTACAAACAGTTTATCGTTATAATTTTGATCATTTTGTGATTTTCTGTCCAACACTTGAATGGAACAAAGCATATCACGATAGAAGGTTTATATGGACGGATGACAAAATATATTTAATTGACCCCACCAATAAGCTAAGTGAGTGTTTAGAATACTTTTATAATTTTTTTAAGGGAACGCAGACACTATTTATTATAGATGACTGTTCAGCAGAAAGAGACATAGTTAAAAAAAGAAACACTTTGTCAAAACTAGCTTTCAGTGGAAGGCATGCTGGAATAAGTGTGTGGATTTTATGTCAAAAATATAACTCGGTTTTAAAAGACTTTAGAGAACAATTAAAGACTGTAGTTTTATTCCACATGAAAGACAGAGCCGCATTTGATGAATGTATGCATGAAAATGATGTTATTGAAAATGATCAGGAAAAACGCAGGATTAAGCAAAAACTGAAATCTGAAAAGTTTAGTAAATTAGTATGGAAAACGGATAATCCTACACAGTATGTTTGTTTGTAGATAATCGTTATTTTTTGGTTATTGAAGTCTTACTTGTCAGAGAACAGTAAAATGCCGCTTCTGGAGTCAACCGGTCGAAACTGGTTGAGACCGGTTGAGCCAGAAGCGGCATTTTACTGTTCTCTTCCCAGCTGTGTTCTTTAGCATCAAAAGGTGTCCCCTGTTTTCCTTATGATGATAATGGCTTTCCCCGTTTTCTTCGAGGACAATAACTGTTTTTTCTAGTTTTCCTTAGGATAACGACTATTATCCCTGTTTTCCTGAGGATCTCTAGGTCACACCTGTTTCCATTCTTTTCATGTTTTCCTTGACTATTATCCCTGTTTTCCTGAAGATCAGTCAGTCACACCTGTTTTCCATACCTTTGATGCTTTCTTTAAGGATAATTACTGTCTTTTTCCGCGGATATAGGAAAATCATCCGTAATCTTTAGGGATCACAACGATGACAACTGTTTTCCTATGGGAAAAGGGACAACAGTTGTGATCCTTAGGGAAAGCAGTGATTATCCGGAGGAAAATCGTTGTGGTCTGCTGGGGTAATAGCAAAACTGAATTCTTGAAAGGTAATAACTGTGCTTTCACAGGGAAAGTTCATCGGTTTAGTATACTCCCATAAAAAAAGCTAACCATCATTTCATTGGAGATAGGCTTAATACCCAACAGACGCAAGCTCGTTTACTGTAAAAGCCACAAAATGACAATTGTGACGATAATGATAAAGATGAGGAGGTTGATGATGATGATGATGATGATGATGATGATATGATGATGATGATTTATCATAATCTCTGTCAGAAAGGACATGCTTTCATCTGCATGTGTAGGTCGTTTCTTTGTCAGCATGATTACGCCAAGAATTACTTACACGATTTTAACGAAACTTAGAAAACCAATGGAATGAGGCCAAAGAACAAATCTGTTAAATTTGGTGTGTATCTGTGGTGTGGATCTGTGGTGTGAATCTGTGGTGTGGATCTGTAATGTGGATCTGTGGTGTGGATCTGTGGTGTGAATCTGTGATGTGGCTCTGTGGTGTGAATCGGTGATGTGAATCTGTGGTGTGAATCTGTGGTGTGAATCTGTAATGTAGATCTGTGGTGTGAATCTGTGGTGTGGATCTGTGGTGTGGATCTGTATTGTGGATCTGTGGTGTGGATCTGTATTGTGGATCTGTGGTTTCGATCTGTATTGTGTATCTGTGGTGTGGATCTGTGGTGTGGATATGGCGGGGATCTGTGGCGGGGATCTGTGGTGTGGATCTGTATTGTGGTTCTGTGGTGTGGATATGTGATGTGGATCTGTGGTGTGGATCTGTGGTGGGATCTGTGGTGTGGATCTGTGGTGTGATCTGTGCGGTGTGGATTTGTGGTGCGGATCTGTGGTGAGGATCTGTATTGTGGATCTGTGGTGTGAATCTGTTATGTGGATCTGTGGTGGGGATCTGTACTGTGGATCTGTGGTGGGGATCTGTGGTGTGGATCTGTGGTGGGATCTGTGGTGGGGATCTGTGGTGCGGATCTGTATTGTGGATCTGTGGTGGGGATCTGTGGTGCGGATCAAAGAACACTGTGAGGTTCCTGTTGACGACCTGGTGATTAGCTGTGGAATAATACAATGTCATGGAATAGCTGAACTATGTAGCCATAGAAACGTCGACACATCGTATCATGGGAATTAACTTTCCGTTTGTATCCAGTAGTACATCCTTTGGTGCCGATAAAAAAAAAACAACAAACAAACATCGATCCTGGATCCGTTTGTCCTTGACGGAATTTACGCTCTCCCGGGTGCTCTTCTAGTTTTCATTATCATTATCATTAATATCACATTATTATCATTCTATCATTACTATTACTATCATTATTATCATTATTGTTGCTATTGTTGTTATCATCATATTACTATAGCGTAAGGAATTTAAGGCCGGTGTCGTATATAATACTGTCGCTCATAAAATCGTGTCGCAGCGACAGTATTTCCCGGGAAATACTGCATTTTATGGACAGCTACAATATTCTATGGGACATTTTTCGTGAAAAGTTGTCGCGCGACATTTTTTTCCAGCAATTATTGTCGCTGCAAACAATATTTCACGTGAAATGCTATCGCTGCGATACAATTCCACGGCGACAGTATATATAATGACACCAACACTTGTCTCTTTTCTAAGACCTTCTGCTGTCAAACTCTCCCTAAGAGTTTTTGCTACACATTATCAACGTTGAATCCCTTTTCATAAAACAGTGGCTTTCCAGGGAGAGAAGACATTCATTATTTCTTATCATCATCATCATCATCATCATCGTCATTCACCATCATTACTATTCTTATTACCATCATCATCATCATTATTATTGTTATAATCAATATTATTATTATTATTATTATTATTATTATTATTTTTTATTATTTTTATCATCATCATCATCATCATCATTATTATTATATTTATTATTATCATCAAGGGACATAACTGCTCCTGAACAGAGGTAAATGCGGGCTGGTACACCCATGGGGATGCTACTTTAAGGCTGTTATGAGCTGCATCCTGTACTCTAATTTACCTCTGTTCAGGAGCAGTTATGTCCCTTGATATCTTAATGGAGTGTCCTGTGCGTGCCTGTACCCATCGTCAACACAGCGCAGGCCTCCAAGGTGGTACAGGACTGCTCTAAAGGCGGTGAAGACAGTGCTTATCTGGGTCCTCCCCAGCACCTTCGGGTGTTTCTTTTTCTCTTATATTTATTATTATCGTTAATATCGTAACTTATTTTTACCATTATTGTTGTTGTATAGTATAGGCGCGCAGTTCAATCCAGGGCAGCACTAAAGCCGGAAGGTTGACTGGTGTGTTTGTTTACGGAGTTATTGATTTCTTGGTATCTTTGTTTATTACAAAACCCGTCATAAATTCCCAACGCGCAGTAGAGAGGACTATTTGACAGTGGCGTAGAGAGATCAGAAGAGGACTATTTGACAGTGGCATCGTGAGATCAGAGAGGACAATTTGACAGTGGCGTAGAGAGATCAGAGAGGACTATTTGACAGTGGTGTAGAGGGATCAGAGAGGACAATTTGACAGTGGCGTAGAGAGATCAGAGAGGACTATTTGACAGTGGCGTAGGGAGATGGGGTTTTTTTCAGCCAGGGAGGCGAATCGAACGGCGCTGGATGCGCCTGAGGGGCAACGGTGCGGTGGGGATGGGGGTGGGGGTGGGGGTGGGGGGGCAGGGGGGAGTTGGTGTAAAGGTAAGGGTTCTAACAGAAAGATGGTTATTCTTATGAAGGATGTAAAGGGCAAAAATGTCATTTAAAGTAGATGTGTTCATACAATGACCGTTTATGTTACTATGGGAGGGAGGGAATTTCCAAACCGGACCTTCGCTCGAGTCCAAGGGTCCCTGAACGTCATGCACACTGGGTTTAGGTGCACCCTGAACGTCATGCACACTGGGTTTAGGTGCACCCTGAACGTCATGCACACTGGTGTTAGGTGCACTTCAGGACAGTCCCGGACAACGTGGTGTCTTTTCACTAAACAGGAATGTGCATATCCCTGTTCAATGAGAGGTGTCTTTTCACTAAACAGGCATGTGTATATCCCTGTTCAATGAGAGGTGTCTTTTCACTAAACGGGCATGTGTATATCCCTGTTCAATGAGAGGTGTCTTTTCACAAAACGGGCATGTGTATATCCCTGTTCAATGAGAGGTGTCTTTTCACTAAACAGGCATGTGTATATCCCTGTTCAATGAGAGGTGTCTTTTCACTAAACGGGCATGTGTATATCCCTGTTCAATGAGGTTTTTTTCACTAAACAGGCATGTGTATATCCCTGTTCAATGAGAGGTGTCTTTTCACTAAACAGGCATGTGTATATCCCTGTTCAATGAGAGGTGTCTTTTCACTAAACAGGCATGTGCATATCCCTGTCCAAACAATGAGAGGTGTCTTTTCACTAAACAGGCATGTGCATATCCCTGTTCAATGAGAGGTGTCTTTCACTAAACAGGCATGTGCATATCCCTGTTCAATGAGAGGTGTCTTTTCACTAAACGGGCATGTGTATATCCCTGTTCAATGAGAGGTGTCTTTTCACTAAACAGGCATGTGAATATCCCTGTTCAATGAGAGGTGTCTTTTCACTAAACAGGCATGTGCATATCCCTGTTCAATGAGAGGTGTCTTTTCACTAAACGGGCATGTGTATATCCCTGTTCAATGAGAGGTTTCTTTTCACTAAACAGGCATGTGCATATCCCTGTTCAATGAGAGGTGTCTTTTCACTAAACAGGCATGTGCATATCCCTGTTCAATGAGAGGTGTCTTTTCACTAAACAGGCATGTGCATATCCCTGTTCAATGAGAGGTGTCTTTTCACTAAACAGGCATGTGCATATCCCTGTTCAATGAGAGGTGTCTTTTCACTAAACAGGCATGTGCATATCCCTGTCCAAACAATGAGAGGCGTCTTTTCACTAAACAGGCATGTGCATATCCCTGTCCAAACAATGAGAGGTGTCTTTTCACTAAACAGGCATGTGCATATCCCTGTCCAAACAATGAGAGGTGTCTTTTCACTAAACAGGCATGTGTATATCCCTGTCCAAACAATGAGAGGTGTCTTTTCACTAAACAGGCATGTGTATATCCCTGTTCAATGAGAGGTGTCTTTTCACTAAACAGGCATGTGCATATCCCTGTCCAAACAATGAGAGGTGTCTTTTCACTAAACAGGCATGTGCATATCCCTGTTCAATGAGAGTGTCTTTTCACTAAAAAGGCATGTGTATATCCCTGTTCAATGAGAGGTGTCTTTTCACTGAACAGGCATGTGCATATCCCTGTCCAAACAATGAGAGGTGTCTTTTCACTAAACAGGCATGTGTATATCCCTGTTCAATGAGAGGTGTCTTTTCACTAAACAGGCATGTGTATATCCCTGTCCAAACAATGAGAGGTGTCTTTTCACTAAACAGGCATGTGTATATCCCTGTTCAATGAGAGGTGTCTTTTCACTAAACAGGCATGTGCATATCCCTGTCCAAAC
Source organism: Conus ventricosus (assembly GCA_018398815.1). Taxonomy (NCBI): domain Eukaryota; kingdom Metazoa; phylum Mollusca; class Gastropoda; order Neogastropoda; family Conidae; genus Conus; species Conus ventricosus. Next base: position 51,671,446 of record CM031600.1, on the reverse strand, counting down.
AATGAGAGGTGTCTTTTCACTAAACAGGCATGTGCGTATCCCTGTTCAATGAGAGTGTCTTTTCACTAAACGGGCATGTGCATATCCCTGTTCAATGAGAGGTGTCTTTTCACTAAACGGCATGTGCATATCCCTGTTCAATGAGAGGTGTCTTTTCACTAAACGGGCATGTGTATATCCCTGTTCAATGAGAGGTGTCTTTTCACTAAACAGGCATGTGCATATCCCTGTTCAATGAGAGGTGTCTTTCACTAAACAGGCATGTGCATATCCCTGTTCAATGAGAGGTGTCTTTTCACTAAACAGGCATGTGTATATCCTGTTCAATGAGAGGGTCTTTTCACTAAACAGGCATGTGCATATCCCTGTTCAATGAGAGGTGTCTTTTCACTAAACGGGCATGTGTATATTCCTGTCCAAACACTGAGAGGTGTCTTTTTACTAAACAGTCATGTGTATAACCCTGTTCAATGAGAGGTGTCTTTTCACTAAACGGGCATGTGCATATCCCTGTTCAATGAGAGTGTCTTTTCACTAAACGGCATGTGTATATTCCTGTCCAAACAATGAGAGGCGTCCTTTTCACTAAACAGGCATGTGTATATCCCTGTTCAAACAATGAGAGGCGTCTTTTTCACTAAACAGGCATGTGTATATCCCTGTTCAAACAATGAGAGGCGTCTTTTCACTAAACAGGCAGGGTATATATCCTGTCCAAACAATGAGAGGCGTCTTCTCACTACACGGGCATGTGCATATTCCTGTCCAAACAATGAAGGCGTCTTTTCACTAAACAGGCATGTGTATATCCATGTCCAAAGAATGAAGGCGTCTTTTTCACTAAACAGGCATGTGCATACCCTGTGCAAAAATGAAGGCGAGGGACGGGGCTGATAGTGATGAGGTGAGGGACGGGCGATAGTGATGAGAGGCAGGGACGGGCTGATAGTGATAAAGGCGAGGGACGGGGCTGATAGTGATGAGAGGCAGGGGACGGGCTGATAGTGATGTGGCGGGTAGGAGGACTGATAGTGATGAGGTGAGGGACGGGGCTGATATGATGGGGCGGTAGGGACGGGACTGATAGTGATGAAGGCGAGGGACGGGGCTGATAGTGATGTGGCGGTAGGGACGGACTGATAGTGATGAGAGGCGAGGGGACGGGGCTGATACCCAGACAGCAAGGGTCCTAGGACCCACCTAGGGCCCACCTAGGTCTGGCTAGATTCAGCTTGTCCAAGCTGGAGCGAGCTAGAACCAAGGTGGACCTAGTACCCTTGCTGTAAGGGTAGTGATGTGGCGGGTAGGGACGGGACTGATAGTGATGAGGCGAGGGACGGACTGATAGTGATGTGCGGGTAGGGACGGGCTGATAGTGATGAGCGGGTAGGGAAGGGGCTGATAGGATGTGGCGGTAGTGACGGGACTGATAGGATGAGAGGCGAGGGGACGGGGCTGATAGTGATGAGGCGGTAGGGGACGGGGCTGATAGTGATAAAGGCGGGAGGGGACGGGGCTGATAGTGATGTGGCGGGTAGGGGACGGGGACTGATAGTGATGAGAGGCGAGGGGACGGGCTGATAGTGATGAGGCGGTTAGGGGACGGGCTGATAGAGATGAGGCGGGTTGGGGAAGGGGCTGATAGTGATGTGGCGGGTAGTGGACGGGACTGATAGTGATTGAGAGGCGAGGGGCCGGGCGCTAAGAGATGTGGCGGGTGGGGACGGGGCTGATAGTGATGAGGCGGGGGTAGGGGACGAGGGCTGATAGTGATGTGGCGGGTTTCGGGAGACGGGAACTGATAGTGATGAGAGGCGAGGGGACGGGGCTTGTTAGTGATGAGGCGGGTAGGGACTGGGGCCTGGGGCCTGATAGAGCTGAGGCGGGTAGGGGACGAGGCTGATAAGTGGTGAGGCGGGTAGGGGACGGGGCTGATAGTGCTGAGGCTGGGTAGGAGGAGCGGGGCTGATAGTGATAAGAGGCGGGGTAGGAGGACGGGGATGCTAGTGATGTGGCGGCGTGGTAGGGGACGGGTACTGATAGTGATGGTGGCGGGTAGGGGACGGGGCTGATAGTGATGTGGCGGGTAGGGGACGGGGCTGATAGACAGAGAGGCGAGGGACGGGGCTGATAGTGTGAGGCGGGTAGGGGACGTGGCTGAATAGAGAAGAGGTGACGGGACGGGGCTGATAGTGATCTGGCGGAGTCGGGACGGGACTGATTACGTGATAAGTGTGGGGACGGGGGTCTGAAGTGATTTGTGGGGGGTGGGGACGGGACTGATAGTGATGAGAGGCGAGGGGGTCTGTACGGGTGATCGTGATGTGGCGGGTAGGGGACGGGACTGATAGTGATGTGGCGGGGTAGGGTACGGGGGCCCTGATAGTGATGTGGACGACGGGTAGGGGACGGGGTGAAAGTGTGAGCGGGTAGGGGACGGGGACTGATGTGATGAGGTGAGGGGACGGGGCTGATAGTGAGTGGGGGTAGGGGAGGGACTGTAGTGATGAGGTGAGGGGACGGGGTGATAGTGATGTGGCGGGTAGGGGGACGGACTGATAGTGATGAGGGTGAGGGGTAACGGGGCTGCTGATAGTGATGTGGCGGGTGTTGGTTGGGGACGGGACTGATAGTGCTGAGGTGAGGGGACGGGAGCTGATCGTGATGTGGCGGGGAAGGGAGGTACTGCATAGCTGATGAGGTGAGGGGACGGAGGTGCTAGTGATTTGTGGCGGGTAGGGGACGGGGACTGATAGAGATGAGGTGGAGGGGACGGGTGCTAGTGATGTGGCGGGTAGTGGAGGGATGATAGTGATGAGGTGAGGGACGGGGCTGATTGTGATGTGGCGGGTTAGGGGACGGGGGGACTGTTAGTGAGACGGGTGAGGGGACGGGGCTAGATTAGTTGATGTGCGCGGGAAGGGACGGGGCTGATAGTGATGAGGTGATTTGAGGGGACGGGGCTGATAGTGCATTGTGGCGGGTAGGGGGACGGGACTGTAGTGATAGGTGAGGGGACCGGGGCTGTGATAGTGATTGTGGCGGGGTAGGGGGCGGGAAGATAGTGATGATGGTGAGGGACGGGGTGATATTGATGTGGCGGGTAGGGGACGGGACGATTAGTGATGAGAGGCAGAGGGGACGGGGGTGCTGATAGTGTTGTGGCGGGGAAGGGGACGGGACTGATAGTGATGAGAGGTGGAGGGGACGGGGTGATAGTGATGTGGCGGGTAGGGGACGGGGATCGATAGTGATGGAGGTGAGGGGGACGGGGTGATAGTGGGATGTGGCGGGTTGGGAGGGGACGGGGCTGTAGTCATGAGCGCGGGTATGGGGACGGGGTGATAGTCAAGAGGCGCGTAGGGGGACGGGGTGATAGTCATGGAGATGGAGAGGGGGCGGCGGCTGGTATCGTCACGATCGGATGATGGGGTATAGGGGGACGTGGTAGCTGATAGTGATGAAGGCGGGTAGGGGACTGGGATGATAGTGATGAGGTGGGTGCTTTCTCTTCACACACACCGGGTAGGCAGACATAGCCCAAGTCAATAGAATTTTTCAGGACGGAGCTTTAGTTTTTATTCTATTCCGTGAACTTTGTTATTGAAATTCGGTGTTTTAAACAAAAACTAGTTTGTTGTAACGAATTATGTGTTGCTTTTTTGCCCCTTTTTAAAAATCGACAATGAGAGTAGATTCAAAACAGGATGGACACAATCATATGTCCCTTTGCCGGTCGGCTGGGCTATACGCAGATGAATCAGTTGAGGTACCAATCAGTAACGTCCACGGAAGGCGGGCGTTAAACTAGGTATTGTCCTTCATCCTTTCTGCAAGTCACAGACTCTGTTATGTATAGCTTCAGTAGTGTGTCCACACAGACGAGGACTGGTGCAGAATGGCTCTTAACAAGAGGAAGGAGGTAAAGGCGGGAAACAAACAAGACCCTCCCCCGTCCCCGCCTTGTTGATGGTTTCCAGGGGGCCCCCTCCTATGGCATTCCTCCTCCCTCCCACGCGGTTCGAACGGCACTATCTGACATATGGGCACCGAGGAAAGTGAACGATGTGGGTAAATGGTGACTGAGTGACTGTGATTCGTGTGGAACTTATATCACGGCTTGATTGTGGTGCAAACTGACAGTAGCTGGCACTGAAGGCACCAGCGCTCCTTCCTGCTGTTTTCTGTCTTGTCTTTTGATCGGGATGTGGATTCGTGAGTGCAAGACGGCAGAGTATTGGTCGCCTGACTGTCCAGTGTTGATGATGAATTAATTGATTGACTGATTAAGTAACATGAGCGGATGACTGATTAACTAAATGAACACTTTAAGAGATATATAAATGGACACTGAGTCTAACTTGGACAAGGAAGAGCTACTTAACTAGCAATGGGTTTTTTTCAGGGTGAACAATAAGGATGAAGATAGGAGTGATGAAACAGCGGATTATCAAGGCACAAAGATATATTTATTTAGCAGTCTTTTTCACAGCTCTGAACACTTTACGGGAGATGGGAGTCAGGGGCATTTGGCATATACTGAAGCAAGAGGAGATATTCATTTAGCCGAACTTTTCTCGAGCAGAACATTTTACGGGAGATGGGAAACAGAGCGAATTTGGTATATTGAGGGCAAGAACAGAATACTGTTAAGCATAACACTGCAGGGAGGCGTACGTAGTAGGGATGAGATGAGGTAAGAGGAACAGATGAGACTGTCGCGATAAGGGCGGGACCGGATTATGCTGTAATTCCTTTCCATTTGATCTATTTTATCATTTGGAGGACACTCCTCATAGCCTAACACTGGCAGGGGTGGACAGGAATACTGATCAGCGGGCAGCCAAAGAAGGGAAACGGGGAGGTCAAGGGAAGGCCCGCGAGAAGAGAAGCTGCCATGAATCTTCAACACCAGCCCCCTTCCGCCGAATGGGGGTCACAGAAGCAAAGGGTCGAAGGACGTGGCAAACCACTGAGGGTAGCGGTGAAGGGGAGGAAGGCCAAAAAAACAAATCCAGCCATCTTGTTTACTGCTGTTGGTCTGCTGTTTGGGCGGGAGATTGCCACCCCGACCCGAATGCAGACACTGCACAGAGGTGCGCACCAACGTAACGTCATCATAAACTGAGTCAGCAGCATGGAGGTCCACGTGGCGAAAGAAGAGGCAGTCAACGGACGAAGAGCAGGCAGGGTATAGGGTTGTCGATGACGCCACGTTCAGGTGGACGTCAGCATACGATGGTGACGACATCAATGTGGAGGAGGAGGAGAGGCTGGCAGGAGGAGGCGACGGAGGAGGAGGAGCGAGGAGGAGCATGGGGTCGAGGCAGACGAGGCGAGGCAAGGCGAGGCCATGCCAGAATGCATCCAACGAAGGAAGGTGAGAAATAGTGTGTGCTGCATTAGGACCACGTGCGGTTGTCGCTCTGTCACATCCCCAACAACATCCACTCCGTCACAAAGAACACAAAAACAACAAGCTACACACACCAACCACGCCTCGCCCTGGAAATCAAAAACCTGCTTGAAATAAGGCAGCTTGTTCACCGGTAAGGTTTGGGGCAAAACAATGACACAAACAATGGAGGAAAAGCAAACCATAGTGCACAATGGGAAATCAAGCCATGCAGTACGAGTAACCCACGGAACACCAAGCAGTGCATAACCCGGGAAAGAATTCAAAGGTGAAACAGACACAGAGCAAGGGGGTGGTGGATTGGGGGGATCTCAAGAAAAAGCAAAATAAGCGATAAGTGAAAAAAAGCAACAAGAACAACTATTCTTTGCTACCGGAACAAAAACGGCTGAGGAAACAAACCAAAACAAGAGTGAAAGGGTTAAAGATGTGTGAATAAACAACTGCAGTCGTGGGGTTAAAGTGCCCAAGCAGCCTTGCTACTTAACAAAAAGCTCAAAAACTACGCCATTACTCTCCCTGTCTCTACCCATCACATTCATGCTAGTACCAAGCTGTAAGAGACCTGCATGGACAATTTCCATGGTCATCACACCCCATCACCATTCAATGCCCTAGTACCAAGCATGTAAAGCGACCTGCACTGGACAATCTTCCAATGGTCATCACACCACATCACCAATCATGGCTCGTACCAAGATGTAAAGAGACACTGGGGTGGACACATCTCAATGGTCATCACACACCATCACCAATCAATGGCCCAAGTACCAAGGCATGTAAAGAGACCTGCCTGGGCCCACAATCTCCACTGGTCATTACACCCCCATCACATTCAATGCCCCAGTACCACGCAAGTTAAGAGACACTGCCTGCTGGACCACTTATCAATGGTCATTACACCCCCCCATCACATTCAATGCCAGTACCAAGCATGTAAAGAGACCCTGCCTGGAACATCACAATGGTCAATCCACCCCCTCACCACTAGATGTTCTGTGGACTGACCAGGTCATCGAGGTTAACAGTTTTTCTGGGCAAAAAAGCTATGTTTTGTAATCAAGTTAAAATAACACAGTTTTCTTACACTTTACCTGCAGTAATTATAAACGATAGAATCCTGGCAATAATCCACGCCCGGTTATTCATTATTTCTAATGACCAACGTCAATTCGCCAGCTTAGATTTAATGATTATATGAAAGGTATGACATCATTTATCATTGTTACATGTGGGCGTGCGATCACTTACTCAAGCTGGCATATACACTGAACAAAAGTGCACGTAATGTACTCGCTTGCTTATGTGATGCGCACGCTCAAGTGTGTCCGAGACGGCAATCTATATAGACACTGACACCGCTTCACAAGCAAAGACACATTTTATGAGAGCGCGCATGGGAAATATGATCTGTCATTGATTGTTCATGAGGCCACATGGGATATACTGTATGGCGTCACATATCTGTACCATGTCATGACATAGCATTCAGGCAGTTATTCTGCTCTGCCAGGCCGAAAGTTTTTGTGTGGCAAATGCAGTGATAAGACAGTCACGTGGTTACCCACCAACTTTTTTTTTTCTGCCGCGTAGGGAAGAGAAGCAGTTGTAAGTCTCCATCGTCAATCTCGCTCGGCCCTGCCGTCAAAGCAAGATAAGGTCTTGTGTCTGTCTGCTTCTCTTTGCGTTGTGTTTAGATGCTTTGTGATTGCTTCTTTGTTATTTGTTGTTGCTTGCGCGCCTTCCACCCCTTTCATTCTTGACACGGTGGGGCTTTTGTTCAATGGTGTGCTTTATTTCATTTCGTTTAACCACGCATCCTCGTCTTGTGCCTTTTGTCTTGGCACTTGCGACTTTTGCATTCGGCTCTTTCGATCTTCGAGAAATCGGAAACTCCACGACGGTTTCGCCTTTCTCCCAGTTTTTGGCTTCTTTACGGCACCTTGTTTACGAATCTCGTTCCCTTCTCCTTTCATTCTGACTCCGCTTCGCCTAACTTTACCGTAGTCACTCGGATTCCATTTCTTCGACGGTCGTTCTGCCATTTTGTATTCGAAGGCCAAAAACCCGGTCATTACGATCGACCTGGCTCGATCTCTCACTGACTTCTCGATTGCATTTATATACAATTTCAGTGTCTCTCACTACGTTGGTTGAGCCCTTTCAATCCTCATCCACTATTTGTCTCCCTTTGCGATCGTGCGTTCCGTGTTTGTTCCCCACCACCAGTGCCCACCTTGGTTGAAGAAGGACACTAACGGCTCGAGGCGCGCTCACTTCTTCGGCAGTCGCACTCTACCGGAGGGGTCGTGTGTCTCCGATTCCACGGACAAACCGCTCACGCACACGATCGCGCTCGTAGGTCGGAGTAGAGGAGGGTTCGTGCAGGGGACGCGCGACCTCATTCCGATTCCCCTCTACCCGACCGGCGGATACACGATCGTCTCGATCGACGTCCAACAGTCGTCCAGTTCGGATGAACATTCGGCAGTCATTGCGACAGTTTCTCATTTGTTCCTTCCCTAAGCAAATCCTCCAAGGGCAAGGTCCCATGAAAGGACCTTCCGTATCTAATCTTCTCGGTTCCCTGACTGGTTCGCCTGTTCGACTTCGACGCGTAAGGAGACCTTCTCCCATCAAGCCGTGTCGGCGATCTTTCGGCCCCAGTGGACCTTCGATACCCGGACCGGCACAGGGTGGCGACTCGCGGACGGAAACACGCAGTCACGATCTATTGAGAACTTGTGACGCTAGCACCCGCCACTACGTCAACAGTCTCAGGACGACTTCCACAACCGGGTCCGGTCCAGCCACGGACCCGGACACCGAGGAGCCGTCAACACTCCGGTGGAGGGAATGTGGCAGTCCTACGTTGGAACCCCCACTGGACCCACAATCCCGGGTAGGTAAGCAGGCATCGAGTAGCTCGGATCTGCGACCTCACCCCCGACGGTCGAACCACCCCGATCGATCGTCTCTTCTCCCCTAGGGGTACAGGACGTTTGGGAGCGGACATTCTTTCGTTCATATTGGGCAACGTCCGCCCGGTCCCGTTCCTCAGGAGGGAGGATCGACCAGCGGGACCAGGGGTAACCCCTCGGTCCCTGATTTTAGCGTGTCTCCAGCCATCCGCTACCACCACGGCCAGGAGGCTCGGCGATCGTAAACACTCCCCGAACCCTCTGCCCGAAGGGGCGGGTGCGGACCACCGGAGAGGCGGCAGGAGGAAGTGCTCTCCCGGGGTCGCGCAGTTACCAGGACCCACTAGTCCCGAGGAGACTCTGCTTGGCCGCCACCAGCCCTCCCTTCTCCAGGGGACGGTGGTTCTATACCCCGAGAGGATCCGTGGCTTAGTCGACCTCTTCCCCCCGCTCCATCTTTGGCCTCATGTGGCATCCGGCGCTCCAGAGCTGGATCGACCTGGGGCCCCATTCCTCTGGGCGCTGTCCGATGGCATTCCCCTAGTTTTCCACGCCGATTACGGAACCACGGGAGTCGTCTCGTTTTCACCCTCTTTCCCACGAGTTCAGATCCCACGCACCCCTGACATGGCCTTCCGAAGGGTGGACTGAACTACCTTCACGCTCGACTGACCCACTTGGAGGAGGGGTTGAGGGACTCTCCCCTGTCTGGTGACTTTCCTTTTGGAGGAGTGGCGCCTGATCTTGTTGTTAGGGCCTCTCCTTACAACTTTTCGCCCTTTCCGTTTCACTGGGTACCCTACCAGAGATCACGGTCAGGATAGCCGCCCCAGACATCACTCCTTTGTTGGGCAGATCGGGCTCCCTCGCCAGGGTACACATGACCTTCCCCCACGGGGATGATTTTACAGCCCCAAAGGCCCCAATAGGAGTATTCCTCAAGACCGGTCAGGCCCTCATGTCTTTTCTTCTTTCCTTGCCCAGTCGGCCACCAGGGAAGATTTGCATTTCCCGGCTGATCAGGCTCACTCCTAACCGCCCCCTCACATCCACCTTCTTTCTTATCAAAACCCTGACTGATGTGGGAAGAATCGCCAGAGCTGGCATTTGGCCACACAACCGCGGGGCCATGCCTTAATGACATGTTCCTACCCCCAAAAAGGCGAGCTGTAGGAACTCTGGCCAAATGAGGGAATGGCATTGTTCAGGTTTTGACGGGCGGACACTGAGGCAGGCCCTCAGCCTGTTTGATGACCCCTTAAGCGTTTTCTTTTACAAAGATAGCGCATCCAACTTGGGGCTGCGGCGGACAGCGCAGCAGGTGTCACTTTAACTGCATTCTGGCAGTTGTGAGAAGACGCCAGCTATCCCAGGCCCATTCTCTCCCCAGCGCTCAAGGCGGCCTTACGCTGACATTCGGGTCAGGAGCAGTCGCCTTTTCGGCGACTAATCATCTGCGGGTATTTCCCTGCCGTCGAGGAGCGAAAACAGGCGCTTTCTTTTGCGACCCACAAAACACCCTCGTCAGCACCGCCTTTAGACCATTCTTCGTTCAGGGCCCTACCACGCCAGGACCCCAGCCCAACCCAAGCAGCGTCCCTCGGGCCCGCAAACCCCTACGCCCAAACGAAAAAAACCCAAACAGAATTTTCGGTATCGGCCACCAGGCCGGCCCCCCGGGGAGACTAGCGGACCCACCTTCCGAGGGGTGGACATGTCAAGTCTTTCCAGACACACCTCAGCCCTCTCGCCCCCCTGGCAGGCAGTTCTGTCCGGCACGCACACCAGTGGCGGCGCATGGGTCACAACCCCTGGGTGGTTTCTGTCTGAGGATGGGTTCCGTCTACTGGGCACCACGAACGCCTCCCTCCTCTCCTCCCTCCTCCTTCCAACGGCGACCACCTCCCCGCCCAGGCGGAAGACGCCCATTCGCCATGTAGCCGACCACCTCGAGGCCCAGAACCATCTCCCGCAAGGCGACAGCCCATTCACCGAGGTACACACCCAATCCGGGTTTTACCTCTCGCCTCTTTGTACAGACCACCCAATATAGGCCATAGGGCCCAGGCTGGAGGGCCCATCCACGCCCCTTTCCTCTCAACCGATTTCAGGAAACCAGATCTCAAGACTGGAGGACCCGGAACCCAGGCACCGCGGACTCACTCCCCCAATCAGGATGGGCCACCATCGATAGATCTCAAGATGCTTACTTCAGATCTCCTCATCCACCCGTCCCACAGACGATACCTTCGTTTCGTTGGCGGCGCTTCCGGGTGTTTAAATTCAAGGCCCTCCCAATTCACGCGACCACTCCCAAATCGGCTCCCTTCTATTCACGGACCAAAGGTCAGACTCTACCGGAGCTGGACCTCATTGCCAGCAGGAGGATCACTTTGACTCCTTAGTGTCTACCTCGCCGATCTGCATCGTACTAGGCCCCCTCTCAGGACCCTAGCCTCAATCCCCACACACTCAAAGCTACTATCAGACTTTGCTACGCTCATGGGGTTCGTCACAACACCGCAAAATGCGCGCTCTCGCCCACAGTCAGCAATTCACCTTCCTGGGCCATGAGCTTCGGACACCACCTCCATTGGTAGTCTACCCGACCCCGGAGAGCGCCGCTCGGCTAGTGGATTACATTCCAACCTTCGTCTTCCCCTCACTTCGGCAAGGGCACTTTCCTCCTCCTAGGGATGATGGAGTCCCTGTCTCTCTCATTCCCCTAGGGACCAGGTACCCAAATCGACCAGCTTCAGAGGGATTTCGCCGTCGTTGCGTCCCAGACAACACAGCTGGAAACCACGCCGTCCCCCTAGGCCTTGTTCGTTTGGCCACGGAGGGAGTGGCTCAGCCATCCACCCTGGCCCCCGTGAGTTCCCATCTCCCTCCATCCCAGGCCCTGGAACTTTTCACATGACGACCTCCAACTCGGGGCTGTGTGGGCCTCATTGGAGGAGCAGTCACGCAGGGCGGTTTGGGATCCTCTGATGCTGTCTTCACATAACATCTTGGAAATGGAGTCGGCTAGAACTCGCCCCTCCTCCAGTTCCAAGTCATAGTCGTCACCGATTTGTTCTCCTTTTCACGGAAACAATCTGTAGCTGGTTCCATCAACACGGGGGGGGGGGGGCACACTCCATCGGCTCTCCTCCGTACAGAGGCACTCCTGCTGGTTTGTCACACGCAGGGGGTCACCCTTCGCGAGAGTGAGGGACCATAGCAGGGACTCACAATCCTGGCAGACTCTTCAGCCGATCAAGTCTCGTCTCCACACGGAATGGACCTTTCAGCGGCTTACCTTTCAACCGTGTGGGAACATTGGTTACACGATGATCGACCTCTTGCCACACGGATTCAACATCGTCTGCCAGTCGTATGTGTCCCTGTCCGGACCCCAGGTTACTCCATCGGACGCCCAGTCCTTCCTTGGTCCGGCTCAAGGTTAGCTTCCCTCCTTCCCGATCCTTCACTAAGGTGATCAGGAAGGCGAGACACGAGAGACCAGGCTCATTCTCATAGCCCCATGGTGGCCACTCAGTCCTGGGTTCCCGGAATAAGTCCCCTCACTCACGAACCCCTCTCCAGTGAACCACAGGAGGGACATGCTCAGGCAACCCCGTTGGGCTCCCTCCCGCCAATCCAGGTTCTCACCTCCACGCTGGCTTCTGTGTCAGCCGGCTAAGCGAAGCATCCAACATTCCAACTCTCGACGGGACAGGTTCCGTTCCGCCTCCTACCTCTCCATCGCCGGGGCCTTCAGGAATCGAGACCTAGCATGTTCTCTGCAGAGCTAGAGGATTCCTTATGACCTGCAGATGGAGGACATGGGTTATGGTGCAGCAAACTGTCCCTCACATTCGCCCACCAACATCCAAATAGGAAATTTCTGTCAAACTTAACCTCTCTGCTAGCTCCATCAGGGCTACAGGTCGGCCTCTGCAGGGCCATCCTCAAATGGCGGACTTCCTTGAGAATGATTTCCTTCTCAGAGAGATCTCCAGAGGGGCTTCTTCTTCAGTGCGGCCCATCCCCTAGACGGTTCCCTTTGAGGACCTCTTCACATTTTTGCGTCTCAATAAACCTCTTTGAGCCTTTGTCCTCCAATCCTTTCGACTTCTTTGTCCATGAGACTACCGTCCTCCTCGCCTCGCTTCGCGAGACGGCGAGGCGAGATCATTATTAGCGGGGACCCCAGAGACATTGCCTTCCACAGAGAGACGGCTCCGTCTCTTCTTAAGTTCCTTCCGAGTTCCTAGCAAGAAACCAGGAACCGGCAGTTCCCTCCCTACCTCATCATCGCCGGCTGGCGGATACACTAGGGGGACTCCTCTTAGGACATAGCCCTTTGCCCTTCTCGATGTTACCACACTACTGGGAAACGCTCGGCGCCCCAGGCGCGTATTCACAAAGACGTCTTCTCATTTCTCAACCCAGTATCACGAAAGACCATCCAGCTGGCACTGTATTAGGTGGCTCTCCAAGACCGGTCGAATGCCTATTTCCAGGCATCGAGGATCTCCCCGTCTCTTCACCCCGGGCAAATGAGGTCAGAGCGCTGGCATTCAGCAGCATTCCAGCACTCTGATTCCATGCGCCACCTCTGGAGGGCAGTTCAGGCGGTTCGGAGAATCCTTCATAAAATTTTCTTGAGGGACATCCGCCATGACCAGGGCTGATGGTTTTAATGGGATATCCTTTGTGGCGGCTAATGCATCCATATCGGGTAGAACCCAGGAACCACTAGGGCACGCGCCCTCCTCCTTTTATATGAATTCTGCTATTGTCTGACCATGGTACAGTATATGACGCCAAAATGGGGGTTTGTATTATACTCCTGTTTGGCTAGTAATACTTCATGTCCAGACTCTAATGCCGCTACCATCCCGCTAGCGCCCGGTTCTGGGGTTACCTTGCGCGCAGGCCTCGATGAATGACGTATGGGAGACTTACAATGGGCTACTCATACGGCGGAAGTGGGGTGCGGCAGGCACCAGTGACTGTCTTTATCACTGCATTAGGCAACAAAACTTCGGCTGCAGAGAGATAACTGGCGTCTGAATGTAATGTCTGAATGGTAAGTATACTAGCAAACAGGGAGAATATAACAAATCCCCATATTTTTGTCATGTTGTTCCATGAGGCCAACATGGGATTTACTGCATCAGTCAACTGATTTCCATGAGGCAACATGGGATATACTGATAGTCATTGATTGTTCATGAGGCCAAAATGGGATTATACTGATCGTCATGAATGTTCATGAGGCCAACATGGGATATACTGATCTGTTAATGAATGTTCCATGCTGGTCAACATGGGTAATATGAATCAGTCATTGATTTTTCATGAGGCCACCATGGGGTTATATGATTGATCATTGATTGTTTCCATGAGGCCAAACATGGGAATATCTGATCTGTCATTGAGTGTTCCATAAGGCCAAGTTTATTCTGACGGTTTTGGGTGATGATGATGATAATACAATAATGATGGGTGTGAAACGATCCTGCAGTAGCAAGTCTTACGATTAATTTTAGTTTACCAGTAGTCGTCTGTCGCTTTAGCAGGCAGCCGAGCGGTAGTAGTGGTAGTTGTAGTAGTGTGTAGTTGTAGATGGCGATGAGTTGTAGTAGTAGCAGCATGAGCAGCAGCAGCAGAGTAGCTAGCTGTCGTAATAATTAATAGTAGGCAGCGACATCGACAGCAGTTATTTATGTTAAGCAGGTATGACAGGCAAAAGCAAATACATTAGCTTTTACCATGAACAACAATTAATGTTAGCAACACAATAACCGAAGACGATGATGATATATTTTCTTCTAACTCTTTGTTACTGTATGAATCACAAGGGTTGCTCCACGGGAAATCTTCTTTTTCGTTTCCGATTTTGCATTCCTCTCATTCATTCACTAAAACCTACCCATTCCTCACTCTATCCCAATCTTCCCCCTATCCACAAGTAACTTCCCCGGACATTCTCCATCTTCTCACTCCTATTCCACCTTCATCCCTCCCCTTCCTCCACTCCCTTCCCCAATTCTTCCATCCCTTCCTCACTCCCTTCCACATTTCTCTTTCGATCCCCTTACTATACTCATCTACTCTTCCCCTTCTCAATAGTCCCCCTTCCTCCACTCCCTTCCTACATTCTCACTGCCCTTCTCCCTCCTTCCAATTTTCCTATTACATTTCATTATACCACATCACACACAACTCACCCTTTCCACCAAATATCCTTCCACCTTTCCTCCATGCCTTCTCAACTCCCTTCCCACCATTCTCACCTTCCCACCATTCCTCATTCATTCCCCACATTCTCACTCCCTTTCCCCAACATTCCTCACTCTTTCCCCACCATTCCTACTCCCTTTCCCACCAATTTCATCCCTTCCCACATTCGCTCTCCTTACCCCCACCATTCACTCCATCCCCTTCCCACATTCCTCCATGCCTTTCCCCCACCATTCTCCACTCCTTTCCCACCAATCTCGCCGATTCCCGAAATTATGTACCAATCTCTCATTCTCCACTGCCCTTCCTCATCCTCCTTCCCCACCCATTCTCATCCCTTCCCCACATTCCTACTCTTTCCCCACATACTCCACTCCCCTTCCCCCCACCATTCTCACTCCCCTTTCCCCACATTTCCTCACTGCCCATCCCACCCATTTCCACTGCTTCCCCCACATTATCCACACCTTCCCCACCCATTCCTCACTGCCTTCCCACCATTCATCATCCCCTTCCCCCTCATTCCCTCATGCCCTTCCCCCACCATTCCACATGCCTTCCCACATTATCCACGCCTTTCAATTGTCCATTCTTTTCACATTTCACTCCCCTTGCCCCCACCATTCCTTCCACTGCCCTTCCCCCCCATTTCATGCCTTTCCAATTATCATCCCTATTCCACCATTCTCCTTACCCCTTCCCACCATTCCTTCACTCCTTCCCCAAATCCCTATTTCCCCCACCATTCCTACTCCCCTTTTCCACCATTACTATCCTTTTCCCACCATTCCTCCCTGCCCTTCCCACCATTCTCCATGCCTTCCGACCATTCCTCCATCCCCTTCCACATTCTCACTGCTTCCACCATTATCATCTCCCTTTCCCCACTTTCACTGGCCTTCCCCATTCTCCATGTTCACAACCATTATCACGCCTTCCCCCACCATTCCTCATGCCTTCTCTCCCTTTCCCACATTCTACTCCCTTCCCCACCTTTATCAATCCCCCACATTCTTCATGCTTCCCCACCTTTCCTCACGCTTCCCCCACATTCATCCACTCCCCCTTCCCACATTCCTCCACTCTTTATTTAGTTTTCCCCATCTCATGCCTTCCCCCACATTCTCACTGCCATCCACACCCTTCTATGTTCCCCAAATTATCACTCCCTGCCAATTCCTATCCCTTCCATTCTATGCCTTCCAAATCACCCTGCTTCCCCACATTCCTCACTGCAACCCACATTATCATCTAATACAATCACCTTTCCAATTTCACTGCCCTTCCACATTCACTCATCCAATTAAATGCTTCCCCACATACCTCCACTCCTTTTCCCACAAATAATTTAATATCATGCCTTCCAATACTATCCTCCCACTTTCTCCAATTCCCCTTTTCTCAACAAACATACAAACCCCCAAACAATAACCAAAACACCAAAAAACTAAACAATCCAAATAATCTTTCACATATTCAACAAACCAAACATCAAAACAAAACCAAACCAAACACCCATCGCCATCACTTAAACACTTCCCAAACAACCCAAACACACAATACCAAACATTAACAAAACATCACTTCCCCCAACACCCACATCCCCACCATTCCTCACAATCCAATAACCATCCCCACATTCCTCATGCTTCCTCCTCATCCACCTTCTACGCTTTCCAATATCTCAACCCAAACATATCCATTCTACCACCATCTTCCACATTTCAACCCAAATTTCCCCACCATTCCTCCATCCTTTCCCCCACCCATCCCTCCTTCCCATCATTCTCCTCCCCTTCCACCAATCTACTGCATTCACTCCTTCACCAAACTCACACCCTTCCCCCTACAAACTCTCCTTCCCCCACAAACTCATCCCCTTCCCACATTCTCCATCTTTCCACATTCATGCTTCCCACCATTCTCATGCATCCCACAATATCCCTCACCTCCCCCACCATTCCTCACAGCCTTCCCCAATTATCCCACTCCCCTTCCCCCACATTCTCACTGCTTCCCACAATCTCCACTGCCCCTTCACTCTCTCCCCTTTCCCCACATTCCTCCACTCCCTTCCCCACCATTACTATCCCATTCCCACCTTTCTCCATGCACCTTCCCCACCATTCCTCCATTGCCTTCCCCACCATTCACACTCCCTTACCCCACCATTCCTCACTCCTCTTCCCCCACAATCTCACTCCCCCTTCCCCCACCATTCCTCCACTCCCTTCCCCAATTCCTCCACTCCCTTCCCCCACATTCCTCCACTCTTCCCCACCTTTCCTCCACTCCCCCTTCCCCCACCTTTCCTCCACTCCCCCTTCCCCATTTTCCCACCTTTTCTCAAGTTTTCCATTAATATTTTCTTTCTCATTTTTTCGAAAATTGCACATCATGACTGTGTGCATAGTTCTATGCTCGGCGCATTCGAGAGCGAAGGCTCGCGCGCGAGGCTGCGAGCGTGTGATGTGTGTACGCGCGCGCTGGTACGTGTGCGGCGTGGAGCGTGATGTGAGTGAGTGAAAGAGTGAGTGAAGTGATGAGTGAGTGGTGACCGTGAGTGAGTGAGTGAGTGACGGTGAGTGAGAGAGTAAGTGTGTGTTGTGGGTGTGTGTGTGTGTGTGTGGTGTGTGTGTGCGGCGCCGTGTGTCTTCCTGTGTTTGTAGTTGTGAAATTATGAGAAGAAAAGAATGGATAGATAGGAAGAGAGGAGGAATGCCCTTTACAGTGTGTGTGTGTGTGTGTGTGAGTTTGTGTGTGTGTGTGTGTGTGTTTGTGTGTGTGTGTGTGTGAATGTGAGTGCGGCCGGCGAGCCGTGCAGTGGTGGTGCGTGTGTGTGTGTGTGTGTGTGAGTGTGAGATGTGTGTGTGTGTGGTGTGTGTGTGGTGAGGTGTGAGTGTGGTGTGTTTGTGAGTGTTGTGTGTGGGAGTATGCGCGCGCTCACACGTGTCGTGCGTGCTTGAATGTGTGTGTATGTGTGCTCATGTGCAACGCGTGCGCACGTGCACGTGCGTGCGTAACGTATACGCATGCCTACGGAGTGAATTCTCAAATGCCTGTTTTGTATCTTCCAAGGATGAACCCCCCCTTACCTACTCAGCCTGCTTGTACCAAGCCTAAACTGTACAAAATTTATTTAAACTCTTGCGTCAACCCCAATCCAAAATCCGCTCTAAGTGGTGACCTGTTACAAAGAACACATCAGCGCAAAATATTATTGCGTGGAACTCAATACATATGTGCTATCTTAGTGCTGTTGTCCCCCGAAATAACCACATTAGTTTTAATGCGGTATTAGTTCAACATCATAGGTTATACCAGAAGTGGGCATGCTCTCTCTCTCTTCTCTACTCTCTCGCTCTCTCTCTCTCTTCTTCTCTCTTTCTCTCTCTCTCTTTGTGTTCTCTTCTTCTCCCTCTTTCTCGCTCTCCCCCCTCTCTCTCTTTGGTCTCATCCTCTCTATCTCTGCAAAAATCTGCTTCAGAATTTGCAGTTAAGGCGTCCCAAAGGCTTAGTACCCGCCCTCTCCCTTCTGCATCTTTAAAAGATTACAATGTTCATATCAGTGAAAAAGTCGACAGATTATTATGTGTGATGATCGTCATGAGACAATTGGGTTAGTATCTACAGATAACAAAACATCTTTCAGGGAAAGTCTAACGGAAAGGTCAGATGGTTGTAATTCAAATCAATGGTCCATACACCAACCAAACCAAATCCATGATATAGCCACCGCACAACGACCAAGTTCATCCTCTCAGCCTAAAAAACCGTTTAAATGACTTCTATAGAACGGGGTGGTGAGCATCGTGTTTTAGGGTTACGATAGCAAGAACATGACAATGGTTATCATCTCAATAAGGAATGCCGATATCTAAAAAAAAATCTATCATTTCAATTAAAGCGCACCGTCAATCGTTTGTGACATAAACTTATCTTCAACGCACACATAATATCACGTATCAATTACGCTAACAGTATGGGAGGGGTAGTGCTGTCCACACAAAAGGTTGAATTCTCTCATTGACCGTGCAGCAAGTACTCCTTCAGTGTAACTTAACAATAGGGATGAAACACTTGAAGCTATGTACATACTTCATCTGAGTACACAATTGGAATTCCAAACGGCTCATTTATGTATACAATCTTAACAGATACAATGCCACTGTTATATCAATGCCCTTTTTACAAGCCTGAACCAGCTCTTCTGGCTC
>CM031600.1:51640158-51647658 GCA_018398815.1 Conus ventricosus | reverse complement strand
ATTGATTTCTTGGTATCTTTGTTTATTACAAAACCTGTCATAAATTCCCAACGCGCAGTAGAGAGAACTATTTGACAGTGGCGTAGAGAGATCAGAGAGGACTATTTGACAGTGGCATCGTGAGATCAGAGAGGACAATTTGACAGTGGCGTAGAGAGATCAGAGAGGACTATTTGACAGTGGCATAGGGAGATGTTTGTTTTTTTCAGCCAGGGAGGCGAATCGAACGGCGCTGGATGCGCCTGAGGGGCAACGGTGCGGTGGGGATGGGGGTGGGGGTGGGGGGCAGGGGGCAGGGGGGAGTTGGTGTAAAGGTAAGGGTTCTAACAGAAAGATGGTTATTCTTATGAAGGATGTAAAGGGCAAAAATGTCATTTAAAGTAGATGTGTTCATACAATGACCGTTTATGTTACTATGGGAGGGGAGGGAATTTCCAAACCGGACCTTCGCTCGAGTCCAAGGGTGCCTGAACGTCATGCACACTGGGTTTAGGTGCACCCTGAACGTCATGCACATTGGTGTTAGGTGCACTTCAGGACAATCCCGGACAACGTGGTGTCTTTTCCTGAACAGGCATGTGCATATCCCGGTCCAAACAATGAGAGGTGTCTTTTCACTAAACAGGCATGTGCATATCCCTGTCCAAAACAATGAGAGGTGTCTTTTCACTAAACAGGCATGTGCATATCCCTGTCCAAACAATGAGAGGTGTCTTTTCACTAAACAGGCATGTGCATATCCCTGTCCAAACAATGAGAGGTGTCTTTTCACTAAACAGGCATGTGCATATCCCTGTCCAAACAATGAGAGGTGTCTTTTCACTAAACAGACATATGCATTTCCCTGTCCAAACAATGAGAGGTGTCTTTTCACTAAACAGGCATGTGCATATCCCTGTCCAAACAATGAGAGGTGTCTTTTCACTAAACAGGCATGTGCATATCCCTGTCCAAACAATGAGAGGTGTCTTTTCACTAAACAGGCATGTGCATATTCCTGTCCAAACAATGAGAGGTGCCTTTCACTAAACAGGCATGTGCATATCCCTGTCCAAACAATGAGAGGTGTCTTTTCACTAAACAGGCATGTGACAGGCATGTGCATATCCTGTCCAAACAATGAGAGGTGTCTTTTCACTACACAGGCATGTGTATATCCCTGTCCAAACAATGAGAGTTGTCTTTTCACTAAACAAGCATGTGCATATCCTTGTCCAAACAATGAAAGGTGTCTTTTCACTAAACAGGCATGTGCATATCCCTGTCCAAACAATGAGAGGTGTCTTTTCACTAAACAGGCATGTGCATATTCCTGTCCAAACAATGAGAGGTGTCTTTTCACTAAACAGGCATGTGCATATCCCTGTCCAAACAATGAGAGGTGTCTTTTCACTAAACAGGCATGTGCATATCCATGTCCAAACAATGAGGGGCGTCTTTTCACTAAACAGGCATGTGTATATTCCTGTCCAAATAATGAGAGGCGTCTTTTCATTAAACGGGCATGTGTATATTCCTGTCCAAACAATGAGAGGCGTCTTTTCATTAAACGGGCATGTGTATATTCCAGTTCAAACAATGAGAGGCGTCTTTTCACTAAACAGCATGTGTATATCCCTGTTCAATGAGAGGCGTCTTTTCACTAAACGGGCATGTGTATATTCCTGTCCAAACAATGAGAGGTGTCTTTTCACTAAACAGGCATGTGTATATCCCTGTTCAAACAATGAGAGGCGTCTTTTCACTAAACAGGCATGTGTATCTCCCTGTTCAAACAATGAGAGGCGTCTTTCACTAAACAGGCAGGATATATTCCTGTCCAAACAATGAGAGACGTCTTTCACTAAACAGGCAGGGTATATTCCTGTCCAAACAATGAGAGGCGTCTTTTCACTAGACGGGCATGTGTATATTCCTGTCAAAACAATGAAGGCGTCTTTTCACTAAACAGGCATGTGTATACCCTGTCCAAACAATGAAGGCGTCTTTTCACTAAACAGGCATGTGTATACCCTGTCCAAACAATGAAGGCGAGGGGACGGGGCTGATAGTGATGAGGCGGGTAGGGGACGGGCTGATAGTGATGAAGCGGGTAGGGGACGGGGCTGATAGTGATGAGGCGGGTAGGGGACGGGCCGATGGTGATGAGGCGGGTAGGGGACGGGGCTGATGGTGATGAGGCGGGTAGGGGACGGGGCTGATGGTGATGAGGCGGGTAGGGACGGGCTGATGGTGATGAGGCGGGTAGGGGACGGGGCTGATAGTGATGAGGCGGGTAGGGGACGGGGCTGATGGTGATGAGGCGGGTAGGGGACGGGGCTGATGGTGATGAGGCGGGTAGGGGACGGGCTGATAGTGATGAGGCGGTAGGGGACGGGGCTGATAGTGATGAGGCGGGTAGGGGACGGGGCTGATAGTGATGAGGCGGGTAGGGGACGGGCTGATAGTGATGAGGCGGCTAGGGACGGGGCTGATAGTGATGAGGTGGGTGCTTTCTCTTCACACACACAGGGGGCAGCATGCCAAGTCACATAGAATTTTCCTGGACGGAGCTTAGTTTTTATTCTATCCGTGAATATTGTTAATGAAATCTTGGTGTTTTAAAAAAACCTGTTGTAACGAATTATGTGTATGCTTTTTTTGCCCTTTTTAAAAATCGACAATGAGAGTTGACTTCAACAGGATGACACCCTCATATGTCCCTTTGCGGTCGGCTGGGCTATACGCAAGATGACCTCAGTTGAGAGTACCAATCAGTAACGTCCGTTCCACACGGAAGGGGCCGTTAAACTAGGCTATTGTCCTATCCTTTCTGCAGTCACAGACACTGTTATGTATAGCTTCAGTAGTGTGTCCACACAGACGAGGACTGGTGTAGAATGGCACTTAACAAGAGGAAGGAGGAAAGGCGGGAAACAACAAGACCCTCCCCCCGTCCGCCTTTGTTGATGTTTCCAGGAGACCCCACCCTATAGCATTCCTCCCTCCCTCCCACGCCGGTTCGAACGGCACTATCTGACATATGGGCACCGAGGAATGTGAAACGATGGGTCCACTTGGTGACTGAGTGACTGTGATTCGTGTGGAACTATATCACGGCGTGATTGTTGTGCAAAACCTGACAGTAGCTGGCCACTGAAGGCACAGCACTTCTTCCTGCTGCTTTCTGTCTCCTTCTTTGATAGGGATGTGGATAGTGAGTCGCACAGACGGCAAGAGGATTGTCGCCTGACTGTCCAGCTGTTGATGACTGACTTATTAATTGATTGACTGATTAAGTGATTGATCGACTGACTGATTAACTAAATGAACACTTTACAGAAGATTTTAATAATGACACTGAGTTTTACTTGGGACAAGAAGAGATATTTATCTAGCAATGGTTTTTTTTTTCCAGGGTTGAACATAAGGTTGAAGATAGGAGTGATGAAAACCAGGATTATCCAAGGCACAAAGATATATTATTTAGCATGACTTTTTCCACAGCTGAACACTTTACGGGAGATAGGAGTCAGGGCATTTGGTATATCTGAAGGCAAGAAGAGATATTCATTTAGCACGACCTTTTCTAGAGCAAACATTTTACGGGAGATAGGAATGAGGACATTTGGTATATCTGAGGGCAAGAAAAGATATCTGTTAAGCAGAACACTGCAGGGAGGCGTAGGAGTAGGGATGAGATGAGGTAAGAGTACAGAATGTGCGATAAGGAGACCGGTGATGCTGTCATTCCTTTTATCTTTTTTACTCATTTGGGAGGACACCCGTCCATAACCTAACACTGGCAGGGGTGGACAGGATACTGACAGCGGGCAGCCAAAGAAGACGGGGAGGTCAAGGGAAGGCCCGCGGAGAGGAAGCTGCCTTGTTCTTCAACACCTGCAAAAAGGACGACGAAGGGGGGTCACCTGAAGCAAAGGGTCGAAGGACGTGGAACACTGAGGGTAGCGGACAGGGAGGAAGCAACACAACACACATCCAGCCATCTTGTCACTGCTGTTGCTGCTGTTGCGGCGGGAGATGCAAAAAACGACGACTGCAGACATCTGCACAGAGGTGGCCAACGTAACGTCATAACTGAGTCAAGCAGCATGGAGGTCCACGTGGCGAAAGAAAGAGCAGTCAACGGAAGAAGAGCAGGTTAGGGTTGTCGATGACGCCACGTTCATGTGACGTCAGCAATACGATGGTGACGACATCAATGGAGGAGGAGGAGGAGGAGGAGGAGGAGAAGGAGGAGGAGGAGGCATGGGCGTAGAGGCAGACGAGGCGAGGCAAGGCGAGGCCATGCCAGAATGCATCCAACGAAGGAAGGTGAGAATAGTGTGTGCTGCATAGACCACGTGCGGTTGTCGCACTGTCACCATCCCCAACAACATCCACTCCGTCACCAAGAACACAAACCAACAAGTACACACACCAAAACACCTCGCCTCAGGAAATCAAACACCTGCTTGAAAAAAGGCAGCTTGTTCACCTGTAGGTTTGGAGCAAACAATGAAACAAACAAAGGAGGAAAAGCAAACCCAAAGTGCACCATGGGACATCAAAGCATGCAGTACAACGAGTAACCCTCGGAACACCCAGCACGTGCATAACCCGGGAAGATCAAAGGAGAACACCGACACAAGAAGCAAGGGGGTGGTGGATTGGGGGGAATAATCAAGCAAAAAAGCAAATAAGTGATAAGTGGAAAAAAAGCAACAAGAACAACTATTCTTTGCTACAAGGAAAAAGGCCCGTGAACAACAAAACAAGAGTGAAAGGGTTAAAGTTGTGTGAATAACAATGCAGTCGTAGGTTAAAGTGCCAAGCAGCCTTGCTCACATATCAAACAGCTCACAACTACGCCATTACCTCCCCTCCTGTCTCTCCCCATCACCATTCAATGCCTAGTACCCAAGCGTGTAAAGAGACCCTGCACTGGACACATCTCAATGGTCATCAACACCCCATCACCATTCAATGCCTATTACCAAGCATGTAAAGAGACCCTGCACTGGACACATCTCAATGGTCATCACACACCCCATCACCATTCGATGCCCAGTACCAAGCATGTAAAGAGACCCTGCCTGGACACATCTCAATGGTCATTACACCCCCCATCACCACTAGTTGTTCTGTGACTGACCAGGTCATCGGATTAACAATTCTTTCCTGGCAAAAAAGCTATGTTTTGTAATCAAGTTAAAATACACTAACGGTTTCCTTACCACTTTACCCTGCCGAATTATAATCGATAGAATACTGACAATAACCACGCCGTTATCATTATTCTATAATGACAACGACAATTCGCTAGCTTACTATTTACTGATTATATGAAAGTTATGACATCATTATCATTGTTACCATGTGCGCGCGTGAGAACGCTTACACAAGCTGGCATATACACTGACACAATTGTGCACGTATTACGCGCTTATGTGTATGCGCACGCGCACGTGTGTCCGCAGACGGCAATCTATATAGACCACTGACATCTCTTCACAAGCAAAGACACATTTTATGAGAGCGCGCATGGGATATACTGATCTGTCATTGATTGTTCCATGAGGCCAACATGGGATATACTGATCTGTCATTGATTGTTCCATGAGGCCAACATGGGATAATACTGATCTGTCATTGATTGTTCCATGAGGCCAACATGGGATATACTGATCTGTCATTGATTGTTCCATGAGGCCAACATGGGATATACTGATCAGTCATTGACTGTTCCATGAGGCCAACATGGGATATATCTGATCTGTCATTGATTGTTCCATGAGGCCAACATGGGATAGACTGATCTGTCATTGATTGTTCCATGAGGCCAACATGGGTATACTGATCTGTCATTGATTGTTCCATGAGGCCAACATGGGATATACTGATCAGTCATTGACTGTTCCATGAGGCCAACATGGGATATACTGATCAGTCATTGACTGTTCCATGAGGCCAACATGGATATACTGATCAGTCATTGACTGTTCCATGAGGCCAACATGGATATACTGATCTGTCATTGATTGTTCCATGAGGCCAACATGGGATATACTGATCAGTCATTGACTGTTCCATGAGGCCAACATGGGATATACTGATCTGTCATTGACTGTTCCATGAGGCCAACATGGGATATACTGATCTGTCATTGACTGTTCCATGAGGCCAACATGGGGTATACTGATCTGTCATTGATTGTTCCATGAGGCCAACATGGGATATACTGATCTGTCATTGATTGTTCCATGAGGCCAACATGGGATATACTGATCAGTCATTGACTGTTCCATGAGGCCAACATGGGATATACTGATCTGTCATTGATTGTTCCATGAGGCCAACATGGGATATACTGATCAGTCATTGACTGTTCCATGAGGCCAACATGGGATATACTGATCTGTCATTGATTGTTCCATGAGGCCAACATGGGATATACTGATCAGTCATTGACTGTTCTATGAGGCCAACATGGGATATACTGATCTGTCATTGATTGTTCCATGAGGCCAACATGGGATATACTGATCTGTCATTGATTGTTCCATGAGGCCAACATGGGATATACTGATCAGTCATTGACTGTTCCATGAGGCCAACATGGGATATACTGATCAGTCATTGACTGTTCCATGAGGCCAACAGGGGATATACTGATCTGTCATTGATTGTTCCATGAGGCCAACATGGATATACTGATCTGTCATTGATTGTTCCATGAGGCCAAGTTTCTTTTCCTGCACAGTTTTTGGGTGATGATGATGATAATACAATAATGATGATGTGAACGACTCCTGCAGTCTTACGATAATTTTAGTACCAGTCGTCGTCACGTCGCATTAGCAGCAGCATCAGCGGTAGTAGTGGTGGTAGTAGTAGTTGTAGTTGTCGTTGTAGTTGTAGTAGTAGTAGTACCACCAGCAGCAGCAGCAGCAGTAGCTGTAGTAATAATTAATAGTAGCAGCGACAACGACAGCAGTATTTATGGTATAAGCAGGTATGACAGCAAATGCACAATACCATTAGCTTTCTACCATTAACAACAATAATGTTAGCAACAATAACGAAGAAGATGATGATAATATTATCTTCTACTCTTGTTACTGTATGACATTACAAGGTTGATCCAAATCTGAGAAATCTTCTTTTTCGTTTCCCCCGATCCCTTGCATTCCATCCTCCACTCCCCCCTTCCCCCACCATTCCTCCACTCCCCCTTCCCCCACCTTTCTTCCACTCCCCTCCCCCCACCTTTCCTCCACTCCCCCTTCCCCCACCTTTCCTCCACTCCCCCTTCCCCCACCTTTTCCTCCACTCCCCCTCCCCCCACCTTTCCTCCACTCCCCCTTCCCCCACCTTTCTTCCACTCCCCCTCCCCCACCTTTCCTCCACTCCCCCTTCCCCCACCTTTCCTCCACTCCCCCTTCCCCCACCTTTCTTCCACTCCCCCTCCCCCCACCTTTCCTCCACTCCCCCTTCCCCCACCTTTCCTCCACTCCCCCT
>CM031600.1:51627658-51635158 GCA_018398815.1 Conus ventricosus | reverse complement strand
GCCTTTCAGCTTTTCTTTCTTCCTTTCTATCTCCTTTGGTTTTGTTCGTCTTTCTCTTTTCTTCCTTCCTTGCTTTTTTTTTTCTTAATCCTTTCTTTCTCTTTTCTTTCTTTTTTTCTTCCATTTTCTTTCTTTTGTTCTTGTTGTGCCTTACATTTGTTCTTGTTGTGCCTTACATTTGTTCTTGTTGTGCCTTACATTTGTTCCTGTTGTGCCTTACATTTGTTCTTGTTGTGCCTTACATTTGTTCTTGTTGTGCCTTACATTTGTTCTTGTTGTGCCTTACATTTGTTCATGTTGCGCCTTACATTTGTTCCTGTTGTGCCTTACATTTGTTCTTGTTGTGCCTTACATTTGTTCTTGTTGTGCCTTACATTTGTTCCTGTTGTGCCTTACATTTGTTCTTGTTGTGCCTTACATTTGTTCTTGTTGTGCCTTACATTTGTTCTTGTTGTGCCTTACATTTGTTTCATGTTGCGCCTTACATTTGTTCCTGTTGTGCCTTATATTTGTTCTTGTTGTGTGCCTTACATTTGTTCTTGTTGTGTGCCTTACATTTGTTCTTGTTGTGCCTTACATTTGTTCTTGTTGTGCCTTACATTTGTTCTTGTTGTGCCTTACATTTGTTCTTGTTGTGCCTTACATTTGGGCGCAGATCCAGATCAAAGGACAGACGCAGGATCTGTTGGATCTGGTGAAGCTTGGCGGCGTCTACGCTCTTCCCAGTGCCCTTCTAGTTTTTCTTGTGAGTGCCCTCCTCGTTACTCTTGTAAGTGCCCGTCTGGTTTCTCCTGTAAGTGCCCATCTATGTTCTTCTGTAAGTGTCCTTCTAAATTCTTCTGTAAGTGCCCTCCTCGTTACTCTTATAAGTGCCCTTCTGGTTCCTTCTGTAAGTGCCCTTCTACTTTCTTCTGTAAGTGCCCTTCTAGTTTCTTCTGTAAGTGCCCTTCTAGTTTCTTCTGTAAGTGCCCTTCTAGTTACTCTTGTAAGTGCCCTTCTGGTTTCTTCTGTAAGTGCCCTTCTAGTTTCTTCTGTAAGTGCCCTTCTAGTTACTCTTGTAAGTGTCCTAGTTTCTTCCGCAAGTGTCCTTCTAGTTACTCTTGTAAGTGCCCTTCTAGTTACTCTTGTAAGTGCCCTTACTCTTGTAAGTGCCCTTCTAGTTACTCTTGTAAGTGCCCTTCTAGTTTCTTCTGTAAGTGCCCTTCTAGTTACTCTTGTAAGTGCCCTTCTAGTTACTCTTGTAAGTGTCCTTCTAGTTACTCTTGTAAGTGCCCTTCTGGTTTCTTCTGTAAGTGCCCTTCTAGTTTCTTCTGTAAGTGCCCTTCTAGTTACTCTTGTAAGTGCCCATCTAGTTACTCTTGTAAGTGTCCTTCTAGTTACTCTTGTAAGTGCCCTTCTGGTTTCTTGTGTAAGTGCCCTTCTAGTTTCTTCTGTAAGTGCCCTTCTAGTTACTCTTGTAAGTGCCCTTCTAGTTACTCTTGTAAGTGCCCTTCTAGTTACCTTGTAAGTGTCCTTCAGTTTTCTTCCGCAAGTGCCCTTCTAGTTTCCCCTGCAGTGTCCAGTTTCACTTACAGCGTCGTTTTTGTTTGGCCTCAAATGCTTGAAAACCATGGAAATATTTTTATTTTTTAACAGTGTGTGTGTGTGTGTGTGTGTGTGTGTGTGTGTGTGTGTGTGCGTGTGCGTGCGTGCGTGCGTGCGTGCGTGCGTGCGTGCGCGCGCGCGCGCGTGCGTGCGTGCGTGCGTGTGTGTGTGCGCGCGCGCGCGCTCACGCGTACGCGCGCTATCGCACACATTATATACACATCTCCATTTGCAAATATATACACAAGGAAGAGAAAAACATTTTTTTTAACCATGTTCTTATTTTTTTTCTTTTCTGTCTTCACTTATATTGTGGTGTCAGAGCCTCCCACAAAGGCAATTTCTAAGATCACGAGAAAACAGTCCGTTTGACCTGTGTCATTATTCTCTTCAGGGAGAACAGAACTGTTATGAAGCGAATCATAATGCAGAGCTTTTGACAAGTGTTGGCTGCCATAGGCCACACATGCCAGTACGCGATACTCCCCGTTTTTATGCGCGTGCATACATAAGGCGTCAGCCGACCCACCCCTCCATCCATACATGGCGTATGTCTCATTACCGCAGACGTTGCCAGGATTTCGGTAGCAGCGGAGAATTCCGCAAGGCGCTCTCGCCCAAACGCGCTGGCTCACTGTAAGGTGAGGTTACAAGCGTAAGAAAACACGCACACTTTTCAGTTTGGGGATGAGACAAAATGGTGCACACACACACACTGCTGGTTTAATGAGGAGACGTACTGTTCTACTTTTAGACTTGGCGAGGAGATACATTACTAGTATATATGCACATTGTTAAATACGCCAAGGAAGCGTAACGGTGTCCACACACTGTAAAGTTTGGCAAAAAGTGTTATTAGTACACGCAGATTGTTCAGTTTGGCAAGTAAACGTGGTGACGGACGCACATTGTAAAGTGTTGTACAGATACGTGTTAGTACATGCACAATCGTTAAACCTGACCAGGAATTGTAATGTTGGAAGCACGCTGTTAACTTTAATACAGATTTGTATGAGAACACGCACAATATCAAAATTGGCAAGGAACCGCTATAGTCACGCACATGATTAAATTTAGCAAGGAGACTTAAAAGTGCACACATATGGTTCAATTTCGGAAGAAAACGTGAACATTCAAGTACACTGTGAAATTTGGTAAACTGAAGTATTAATACATCCATCTAGTTAAATCTGGAAAGCAAAGAAGCATTAGTTTACACACATTCTTAAATCTAATCAGGAAACGTAACAGTACACGCACACTATTAAATTTCGCAAGGAGAAAATATGAAAGTGCACGCACTCTATAAACGTTAACAAAGAGATGTTAGTACATAAATTTTAACTTTGCGAGGATAGGCAACGGTTCAATAATTATACTGTTGAATTCAGCTGGGTGTCATGATAGTGCATAAAAACTGTTAAATTTACCAGCCGCCGTGGCGAAGTGGTTAGCATCGCGGACTCCCGGCTGGGAGGCCGGGGGTTCGATTCCCATCATCACGTGGGTTTTTCTGCCCCGACCGGCTCCTACCCAGAGTTGAGTTTGCGACGGGCTCAGTTGGAAGACTGGGACCACACAGTCGAGTTTCATCCACTTAATGGATGCGTCTCTGAGAGTGTTGCTCAAATTTCCTGACCAATACTGCAAGTGTCTGTATCTCTCGAGCCTGGTCGACGCTGGGATGTATTATCAAAGGAAGCGTAGAGTACAACCCTGTCATGCAGTCTCAGACCGGAATGGAAATCCGTAGCATCATCTTCATCATCCTCATCCTCATCGATCAGCATAAAAAAGTATCAAATTCTGTGGCCCTTCATGCCATGCTCTCATGGTGACCTCAAGTTTCGATGTCCTCTCCGCGTCTGTGGCCTTGGTTTTATTCCGTCGGGTCACCGGTATCGGCGAGTCCATGGGGGCTGTCGTTGGATGGACGTGGTGGCGCCCACCGGAGGAAGAGCTCACTCACGCCGGCTCCGCGACTAAGCAATTATTATCGTCAGTAGGGAGCTTAGTAGGTGGTGTCCTGCAAATGTTGGATCAGAACAGGCGCCACTGAACACCACCAAAGTGAATCGGAAGTGCAGTGTCTCCTTTGGTGGGTCGCCTCTTGACGACTTGACATTGACTGCTCCCTTTGATTGCCGGTACCGGGGCTGCGGCGGGACTGACCGGGCTGTGGCTGTGGACGGGTGTCGGAATGGGCGGCGTGGGTGCACTGCCATCGAGGTGTGCCACAGAAGATTGGACAGCAAAAAAAACAAACACACAAAAAAAAATTAAATTTAGCGAGGAGACGCAATGGTGCATGCACACCGTTAATTTTGGCGTGGAGACATAACAGTGCACGCTCACTGCAATAAATTTGGCAAGGGGGACTTAACAGTGTACACATAACTGTACAGTCTGCCCAGCAGATGATGGTATACTGTCAGGTTGTGGCATGGAGATGAGAATATCAAGTGCTTGCGTACTGCTGGAGCCAGCAACTGTGTTAGTCAACAGAACGTGTGTCTGTGTCTTAGATGTGCCCATGTTACACGCACGCGCGCGCGCACGCGCACACACACACACACACACACACACACACACACACACACACACACACACACACACACACACACACACACGCACGCATGGACGCACGCACGCACGCATACAAACACACACATACACACATGAAACCAGATGACAGCCCTGATATGGCCCCTGGTTGTTGGATGGGCTATAACAAATAGTCAAATATAAGAAGAGAGAGAGAGAGAGAGAGAGAGAGAGAGAGAGAGAGGAGAGAGAGAGAGAGAGAGAGAGAGAGAGAGAGAGAGAGAGAGAAGACAGACAGACAGACAGACAGACAGATGAACAACAGTCACAAATTCACAGCGAGAGAGAGAGAGAGAGAGAGAGAGAGAGAGAGAGAGAGAGAGAGAGAGAGAGAGAGAGAGAGAGAGAGAGAGAGAGAGGAGCAGCAAACACAGCTGCTCCCGTAATCCCATCTTGCTGGTTGTGGTTGAGAGCCACAGGCCTTTAGACAGACGCCCAGACAGAGGGGATGGACCAGCCACTGCAGGCCTACAGCTCAGCAAATTGTCCACTGATCTCTTTGACTACAACTCCTGCCTGCCTCTCTTCCCGCTCCAAACTCGATCACCTCCACCAAAGAGATTACGTTTTCGCCCGTGTCTGTTGATTTGTCTGTCTGTCTGTCAGCTAGATGACGCAGAAACTACTGCACCGATTCGAACACAACCTGGTAGAAAGTTGAAGTGTATCTGTGGGACGAACCAGCGGATCCAGATCAGGACTGTTCCTGATATGTTTGTTTGCTTATTTTTGAACAGTGCTTCTTCTTCGTCGTCGTCTTCTTCGTACACACGGACAGGGACCCCTGAGGCACTGACGAAGGTTGCTTTACGGCGGAGGCCTTCCAGTGATCCATACAGCTTTTTTCCCTTATTGATGTGTTGGCAGGCCAGTCTCGGATCTTAGCCTTTTATGTGTGGGACAATCTTGCAGGAAGTGCTCCACTGTCATTGGGGCTGTACCGCATGAGCGCCCTGAGGACTTGCCAATGTGGAATTCTGTGTGAATATGTGATGTCTCAGTCTGGAGTGCCCAGTCCTCAGTGTCACAATGCCCACTTGGTCTGAGCTACCTGCTGTAGAACGGATCCTTCTTGTTGAAGTCTGGGTGCTGCTCAAGCCTTCTTTGCTTTATCTTCTCCTTTATGATGCTTTTGTTTTCTTCAAAGGACACTTCCTGCTCCAGTTGGGGCTGCTGTCCTTTTTTGCTAGTTGGTCAGCTTCCTCATTGCCATATATATTGCAGTGTGAGGGTATCTACTGGATGACGGTATTCTCAGTGGACTGCTGCAGAATGGCCAGGGTAGAGACAGAGGAGTTGAGATCCTTGTTTCGAGGATCTTCAACAGCCTGCAGTACTGTTTTTTAAGCATTGGAGAAGATGACGAGTTTGGTCTGTATGGCCCCTCTATTCTCATACAGTGTTCTGGCTGCTGAATGTGGTGCATCTGCTCAGCCTTGAAGTTTGTGGAGAACTTGCCCGTCGGGATGGCTTCTCGGACATGAGTTCCATCCATCAGCTTCAGGAAAATTCCTAAACTCCGTTTCTGGTAGCCTCTTCTGCTGAGCCATCTGTATAATGCATGTGTCCAGAACTCTTTGGGGTATGTTTGCTCTATGTAGTCAAAAGTTACTACTTTCCTCTCCAATTCTGACTGTGTGTCCTCTGTTAGAATGCCAGGAATGGTGACTCTGATTTCTGGGAATTGATTTCTTTTCAATGATGGTAGTGAACTGTATAATGGAATTGTCTTGTTCCCTTGTTGCAAAAGTTCAGGATTTTGCCTCTCAAGTCGGCGTGCGTTAAAACATTGCGAGATGGGAGATTGTTCAAATTTTTCGTAAATTAATCAAAACATGAGGCGTGGAACTCACTCAACAGACCTGTTCTGGAAGAAAAACAGGGGAGAAAACGCCTTTCTTTCCATTGCAGATAGAGTTACCTTTTCTCAGTTTAAGGGTCAAACGAACAGAACCAGAGTGTCATGTTGGATTTGAAGCGCACGTCAGGGTAACGATCGTGAATTGAGTGTCTACATTACAGGCGTGACGTCAGGGTAACGATCGTGAATTGAGTGTCTACATTACAGGCCTAACGTTAGGGTAACGATCGTGAATTGAGTGTCCACATTACAGGCGTGACGTCAGGGTAACGGTCGTGAATGGAGTGTCTACATTATAGGCGCACCGTTTCCTATCCATTTTTCGGCATGTTCTCTCTCTATGATTGAACTGTTCAGCTGAGCGATAGGACAACAATGCTTTGGGCACGCCAACCAACAGCATCTGTCCCACGAACACGGCAGATCACTTCACTAGTAGCATATGGGGACCATCGTAATCTATCTTGAAGACAGAATCATTCATATCACCTGCTCCGAAGCCTTTCGTCCGCTGAGTCGTTTTAATCAGGGAGGCACGGCCGATTGTATCTGTACTCCCTTTGCATCAAATGGAGATGTACCACAGTCTACAATTCAAAAACAGAACCCAACAGCAGACATAAGCGGCCGAAAAACTAAAATCACCATGTCAACAGTGTAAGATGTAGGGGAAAATCTTTGAGCCTATACTTGAAGATCCATTTAAGGATGGAAGAGAGGTCAAAAGGTGCCAACGGCCAGAATGGCCATCTCTGCTGTTTACCAACCAAGCATTATCAGCCACGTAACTGCTGACAGCAGCTAAGAATTGTGCAGAACAGCCTTTACTTGAATCTCGTAAGTGATGCTGTCATGTGACGTAGCCTCACATCAAGGCATGTGACGCTCCATCACATGTAGTTTAGTGATATGAATCATTTCCCCATGCCACTACTGAAAAGGAAGAATATTCGTGTGGCTTGACTAGTGTAGCGGGCGTCCCCAAATAATTGTGAGTATGACTCGGTAAAGAAACAAATGTGGTCATTGGGTGAAAGTGACCACTGAGAGATAGTTTAACAAGGGCTGGTAAGGTGCTGGTCATGTGTTTTGAACACTGAGTATGCACTCACTAGGAGGAAGGAGGAAAGAATTAGTTTTAACCCAGCAGATGGCCTAGAGACTCGAACCTGTCAGGACGTTGGTCCTCTCTGCTGACCAGTCATTACCAGGTGAGCGATAGATAGTTGGGGAAAGCTACAGGGGAAAACTTAAAGAAAAGAGAAAGAAAGAATTCATATGTTGAATTAAGAAGGTTACTTACACGAACCTTATTCGTGTTTCAGCCCTTCACCCTTTTACCCTTCGCCCTTCACCTTTCACCCCGTGAGGTGGTTGAAGATGGCCATGGTGTGGGGAACACACCGGTAGGCAGCCCCAGGAATTAAGGACTCCAGGGAGAGGAGTCGGGA
>CM031600.1:51607658-51625158 GCA_018398815.1 Conus ventricosus | reverse complement strand
ATGGCGTTGTTCCTCAAATATGGAAAGACTCAATAGTCGTTCCAATCTTAAAACCTGGAAAACCTATGAATGACAAAAACAGCTACCGCCCTATAGCTCTCACTTCCCATTGTGGTAAACTTGTAGAAAAAATTGTTTTAAATAGGCTCATGCACTTTTGTGATAAGAACAATGTAATACCAATTAATCAAGCTGGATTTATGAAAGGAAGATCTACAGTTGAGCACTTGGTTAAATTATCTACTCAAATAAGCGTCAGTTTGCTAGTAGGAAAAGTATACTCGCTACCTTCTTTGATGTTAAAAAAGCCTATGACCAAGTCTGGCACAGGCGCTTGTTATACAACTGAAACTGATTGGAATATCTGGAAACATGTATAATTATATTAAATCATTTTTAAATAATAGAAATATGTTAGCCAGAGTAGGAAGAAGACATTCAACACTCAGAAAACTAGACATGGGAATTCCGCAAGGTTCAGTATTGGCACCTATTCTTTTTAACATCCTTATTCACGACCTCCCAAAAGCAGTCTCCAAAAATGTCGTTCTAGTGCAATACGCAGATGACATCTGTATGTGGATGGAAGTAACTCTGAAAAAGTCAACTCCACAAAGAGCACAGAATTATGTTAGAAGACTATATCAAAGAGAGTTAGATAGCATAGGGAACTATATGAGAGAAAATGGTCTGTCCTTGTCCACTGAAAAAACAAATATGATGTTGTTTAATGCAGGAAGCAATCCAGAGGGGAACCTTTAGAATATAAACAAAGTATCAAATTTTTAGGACTTTTCTTTACTCCAAAATTATCTTGGAATATTCATTTTGAATATATATTAACAAAGGCTAGGAAAAGTTTGAATTTACTAAAGATCATAAGCAGACTACCCTGGGG
Source organism: Conus ventricosus (assembly GCA_018398815.1). Lineage (NCBI taxonomy): Eukaryota > Metazoa > Mollusca > Gastropoda > Neogastropoda > Conidae > Conus > Conus ventricosus. The sequence continues at coordinate 51,624,260 of CM031600.1, read as the reverse complement.
AATGGATTCAAAAACTCTACTTCATCTTTCTATTGCTCTTGTCAGATCAAAACTTACATATGGTCAAGAAGTGTATTTTAGCGCTCCAAAATTTCTTCTAAACAAATTACAAAGTTTGGATTGCAAAGCCATTAAATTTGCTCTCGGTATCCCTATGCATGCCTCAAACGCAAAGACATATAGAGAAGCTGGAATTTTGCCCCTTGATAATTATCGTGAACTAGCTGCATCAAAATTTGTCATAAAATCGAGTGCTGGCGATAATTACATTCAAGAAGATTTAAAAATTAGATCGGACACTGACTTTCCAAAAAGGGCAATTACGATTAAATCGCAAGAAACAATAGCTACATATACTTCTGAATTGATTAAATGTTCAAAAATAGATATTAAAGAAGTGGCTAAAAAACCATCTTCTTCATCTATTCCACAATGGGAGATACCAAAACCTATTCTTGATACTGGTTATTCAGATATTAAAAAAAGGGTAAATGTTAATATCATCACAAATTTAGCAAAATCACATGTATACGAAAGATATCAAAATCATTTTCAAGTGTTTACTGATGGTTCCGTTTTAGATGATGGAAATGTTGGTGCAGCATTTGTTATTCCTTCCCTTAAAATTCAAAGATCGTTCTTTCTGGGTTGCAATTTATCTATATTCACAGCCGAATTAGTAGCTATAATGATGGCAATGGAATTTCTAACAGATCTTCCATTAACTTCGCTCAGATAGTTTTCTTTGTAGATTCAAAATCAGTCCTACTTGCCCTTGACTCCTCTAATATATCGACACGACCCGACCTTGTGTTTGAAATTAAATATCTTTTATACTGTCTGGTGTCTAAAGGCATTACTATAGAATTTTGCTGGATTCCTTCGCATACTGGTATACTTGGAAATGAACTGGCTGATAGGGCTGCGAAAAAAGGTGCTAAAAAAGTAGGGTCATTTTATGGTTGAAAATAAAACCGTCAGTAGTGGAATGTTATCGTACCCTTGAATCGACTGCACGGAAGAGAGCTCAAACAAATGTTGATACGTCAACCGAGATTTCATCCAACCAATGGGAAGCTTTTCCAATAGACCTTGTATTAAGAAAAATGCATGATCTTCCAGTTTATTATTCCAGACAAATATCTTCCTTATAATTCGATTAAAGCTAAATGCTTTGAAAACAAAGTTTAGTAAGAATACTAACTGTATTTGTGGTAAAGAAATAACACTGAACCACATTTTATTCAATTGTCACAAGTTGACTACTTTCTTACCAACATCATTACGATCCAATACTTTTTCTGAAAAAAACTTGCAAGATCTACTTTCGAATCATTCTCTGCTGATCGAAATTGCTGAATACTTAATACATAGTCCGATTGGAGTTTTTATTTAGATACTTTTGAGCTAACTCATTTTGTTTAAGATAGTGAAGGAGTTTTGCCTTCTTGCTATATGTTTGGGGTTTTTTTTCCCCCACTAATTGTTGTATTTAAGATTGTTGATTTGTTTATTGTTCAGTTTAGACACATATACAGATACATACACTTACACACTCACATACAAAGGCCTACATCATGCTTACACAACACATAGGCTTATTCATTTAACCATTCAGTCAGTCAGTCACTCTCTTCTTTCATTCACGTCTAATATCACTGAAAGTGAACAGACGTTAAACAGAAGTACGAACGAACGAACACACACACACACACACAACACACACACACACACACACACACACATATATATATATATATATACTCTTCTCCCCCGCCTCTCTCTCTCTCTCTTTTTCTCTCTCTCTGTGTTACTATCTCATATAAACTATGCGATCCATTGAAGGTCTTGTGTTTGTGTTGTAATATTCCTTCATTTATCATGATCTGTCAGATGTGTCAGCTTTTCCTCCGGTACATCGCCAATCGGAACATCTTGGCTGTGAGGTAAAGCTTACATTTAACACAAATCGTTCGGGCAGAGAGAGAGAGAGAGAGAGAGAGAGAGAGAGAGAGAGAGAGAGAGAGAGAGAGAGAGAGAGAGAGAGAGAGAAAAGCATGTCCTCATAATGTTTGCCGAAGTTTGTTCGCGTTGTTCTGAAATATCTATCACATCCGTCCAGTGTGCGGAAAATGGAGTACATATTTCTGTGTGGCGCACCTCAAGGCCCCCGCTGAAGTAAAGGCCTACAGACCTTCAATGTCTGTATGTGCCAAAGATGTCCAGTTCTAGAGAACAAGAGATCAATTATGTTACATAAATAAATAATGGATAAATGATCAAATGCATAAAAGAATAAATAAAGCTCTAAGAAAGAGAAAGAATTACAGAAAAATATGAAAGAAATTACAAAATGAAATGAAATACAATAAAAGTACAATCTAAAAACAGAGGATAAATCGAAACCAGAAAGGAACGAGAATAGATAAAACAATCCACAAAAATACCTTCAAGAGAACAAAAAGATAACAGCTTTGGATTCTCTCTTGAGGGCACATAAGACCGTATGGCGAAAGCTTGGCTGTGTCTGGAGTGGCACTGTCTTCATCTGTCCGTGGGCAGGGTGGTTGGGTCTGTGGGGTGTGCTCGGCAGCTGGAGGGTGGTGTTTTTCGCCGGTGGGCTCTGCAGTCATGAAATACGGGCTGGTACACCCATGGGGATGCTACTTTAAGGCTGTTATGAGCTGCATCCTGTAGTCTAATTTACCTCTGTTCAGGAGCAGTTATGTCCCTTGATATCTTAATGGAGTGTCTGTGCGTGCCTGTACCCATCGTCAACACAGCGCAGGCCTCCAAGGGTGGTACAGGACTGCTCTAAAGGCAGGTGAAGACAGTGCTTCTCTGGGTCCTCCCCAGCACCTTCGGGTGTTTCTTTTTCTTCATATATTTATCTGTCTTTTTCAGAAAACAGATCCCTTTCCACACCCACACCCATACACGTCCACGTTCTCCCTCCCCCTCTCTCTCTCTCTCTCTCTCTCTCTCTCTCTATCCCTTCCAGAGATCCGGGTCGAATGTCCAGCACACTGAACAGTCTGGCTGCTGTGCACCTTGTCCATGTGTCAAGGTAGTAACATAACCCATACTGGCCCAGGATACATCAATGTATTTTTCATGGCAGTAACATAACCCATACCGGCCCCAGGATACCTCAATGCATTTTTCATGAGAGTAACGTAACCCATACCGGCCCCAGGATACCTCATGCATTTTTCATGGAGTAACATAACCCATACCGGCCCCAGGATACCTCAGTGCATTTTTCATGGGAGACGGGAGTAATATAACCCATACCGGCCCCATGATACCCCGGTGCATTTTTCACAGGAGTAACATAACCCATACCGGCCCCAGGATACCTCAGTGCATTTTTCATAGGAGTAACGTAACCCATACCGGCCCAAGGATGACCCATTTTCTGGCACTGTTGAGCAGCTAGTCTATGTTTTATGAGAAAGCATAGAGAACCCATACCGGCTCATGAAAAATATCCTTTCTGGCCCTATTTCAACCTCACCATGGACTGTACTTCTTCCTGAAGATGCCTTTCAGTCAGCATCCAAGCTGCTCTATTACCATTTACCCCTTAAAATCCTGTAGTTATCGTCAACACGTTAGGGGACAGAGTACTCGACTAAATCTCTCTCTCTCTCCCTCTCTTCCCCCCCCCCCCTCTCTCTCTCTCTCTCTCTTCCTATCAAACAGACAAAACCACAGTACCTGTCTGTTGTGCTGCTGCTATCTATTGCGTAAATGTGAAAGGGACTGCACACTTCAAGAAGCAGACATGTGAGCAGTGTAATATTTGAAGCCTATTGCTAGAAAGAGGAAAAACACCTTGAACGAGTCAGACATCTTTGATCACATCACTCTTGTCCCGTGGAGACTTTTTCAGTATAAACTACATCCCAACCTTCTGGCTATCAGTATAAACTACATCCCAACCTTCTGGCTATCAGTATAAACTACATCCCAACCTTCTGGCTATAAGTATAAACTACATCCCAACCTTCTGGCTATAGTATAAACTACATCCCAACCTTCTGGCTTAGCGCAAATCATTTCCTCTTTTCTACAGCTCTCTTTTTGATTATTCATCAAAATAATCCTTCTTTAGTCAGCCGTATTGTTGTTGTTGTCGTTGTTGTTGTGTTGTAATTGTTATTGTTGTTGTTGCTTTGCACATTCAGGCGTTTTTCTTCTACGAAGACTTTACACCTTTATCTCTTGAAGCAGTTCATAAAATGGAAGCTGTGTTTCTGTCAACTGGCGGTCTGGCAGTGGCAAAGGTAAACGCAATCCACAGAGGGCATGGGCTGTCCTTTCTTTAGTGTCTGTTGTGTTCACATACAAGTTTTTGAGTACTTTCTGTGGCATTTGTTTTTTTTTCACACTTTTTAAAGGCGTGTGGCATGATACACTCTGCAGAGTATCTGGCCTTCTTAGCACAGCCGATCTTGATATGCCGTGAGGATGTCACGACAACAGGGACATTATCATACACTGCTGTCAATGATTCTGTCGTGGTGTAAGATGTCACGACAACAACGACATTATCATACACTGCTGTCAATGATTCTGTCGGGTGTAAGATGTCCAACATCAGGACATTATCATACACTGCTGTCAATGATTCTGTCGTGGTGTAAGATGTCACAACATCAAGGACATTATCATACACTGCTGTCAATCATTCTGTCGTGGTGCAAGATGTCCCGGACATCATGGGACATTTAATCATACACTGCTGTCAATCATTCTGTCGTGGTGTAAGATGTCACGACATCAGGGACATTATCATACACTGCTGTCAATCATTCTGTCGTGGTGTAAGATGTCACGACATCAGGGACATTATCATACACTGCTGTCAATCATTCTGTCGTGGGTGGAAGTTCTGAGTGAACAAGCACTTTTCGTTTAAAGATTTATACAAGCCTACATTTTGTTTCTTTGGTGAGAGCCCTGATAGGGTACTTTGGTAAAACAGCCGCACATTCCGTCCAGTCTTGTGGTAAAACAGCTTCACAGTCTGTCCCAGTCTTGTGGTAAAACAGCTTCACAGTCTATCTCAGTCGTATGGTAAAACAGCTTCACAGTCTATCTCAGTCGTGTGGTAAAATAGCTTCACGGTCTTTCTCAGTCGTGTGGTAAAACAGCCGCACAGTCTATCTCAGTCTTGTGGTAAAACAGCTTCACAGTCTATCTCAGTCTTGTGGTAAAACAGCTTCACAGTCTATCTCAGTCGTGTGGTAAAACAGCTTCACAGTTTGTCAGTCGTTGGTAAAACAGCTTCACTGTCTATCTCAGTCGTGTGGTAAAACAGCTTCACAGTCTATCTCAGTCGTGTGGTAAAACAGCTTCACTGTCTATCTCAGTCGTGTGGTAAAACATCTTCACTGTCTATCTCAGTCGTGTGGTAAAACAGCTTCACAGTCTATCCCAGTCTCGTGGTAAAACAGCTTCACAGTCTATCCCAGTCTCGTGGTAAAACAGCTTCACAGTCTATCTCAGTCGTGTGGTAAAACAGCTTCACAGTCTATCTCAGTCTCGTGGTAAAACAGCTTCACAGTCTATCCAGTCTCGTGGTAAAACAGCTTCACAGTCTGTCCCAGTCTCGTCCTTCCTGTAGCAGATCGGGTGCAGCGTGAGTGGACTAACCCTTAAACATCGACGCCTGTTTGAAAAACGAAACCGACCTGATGTGCGGGACAGGTTTTGTGAAGTGTGTCATCTATGTCACTGGCCCTTGTGGAACTGGTCACATACATACCCAGAAACATACACATAATTTTTCGTAATCCAGGTACACACGTTACTAACAGATACGCTTACGTGTACAAAGAGTAGACAGCAGCTTTTCAACCCCCCCCCCCTTTACCCCTTCCCATCTCTCCCTCCTCCTCCCCCCCCCTCTCTCCCTCCCCCTCTCTCTCTCTCTCTCTCTCTCTCAACTGTTCACGCGGTTTTCTATTACAGATACCACAGGGGTAGGGGAGGGGAACAGTTCCGTTGGGGCTGGGGGTGGAGTATGGACTGGGGAAGGGGGATGTGGGTGGGGACCAGCCGATGTGGCACAGTGGATAGCATCGCGGATTCCAGGCTGGAAGGTCGTGAGTTCGGTTCCTATAACAGCCTTATATATTTGTGGGATTTTCCGCCCATGACCGCTCCTGTCAGAGGCGAGTTTGCTATGGGCTCAATGACCGCTCCTGTCAGAGGTAAGTTTGCTATGGGCTCAATGACCGCTCCTGTCGGAGGTGAGTTTGCTATGGGCTCAATGACCGCTCCTGTCGGAGGTGAGTTTGCTATGGGCTCAATGACCGCTCCTGTCGGAGGTGAGTTTGCTATGGGCTCAATGACAGCTCCTGTCGGAGGTGAGTTTTCTATGGGCTCAATGACCGCTCCTGTCGGAGGTGAGTTTGCTATGGGCTCAATGACCGCTCCTGTCAGAGGTGAGTTTGCTATGGGCTCAACTGGGAAGATCGGAACCTAACAATCCAGCGTCAGATGGACGCTCTTTGAGAGTGGCGCCCAAACTGCCAGTCAAACACTGCCGGTGTCTATATCCCTCGGGACCGGTTGACGCCTGGATACGTCATGAAAGTAAGTGTAGAGTACAGCCCTGCCATTCAGTCCCAGACCAGAATGGACCTCCATGGCATCATCATCATCCTCATACTCATCGACTCCATGCACTCATCATCCTCATACTCATCGACCTCCATGGCATCATCATCATCCTCATACTCATCGATCAGCACGAAACGTCTTCCATGCTGTGGCTCTTCTTGCCTGCTCTCATGTTAGGTCAACACCAGCAAACTCATCGGCACTGTTGGATGGTCATGATGACGAATTCATGGGCACTGTCGTTGGATGGTCATGATGACGCTTTCCGGAGGGGGACGCTCACGAAAGTGGGCCCCGTGACAAAACAATTATTATCTGCAGTAGGGCTTGGCCGATGGTGTCCTCTGTGTACTGCATCAGAACAGGCACCATTGAACACCACTGACATCACTCGGCAGCAGCGCAGTGTCTACTTCGGCGGTTGCCTCATGATAACTTGATTTGATTTTTCTGTAGGGTTGCTGGTGTTGGGGATACGGCGGGACAGGCCGGAGAGTGACTGGCGTGGACATCGTGCCACTGGAGTGGCACTGAAGATCAAACACAAAAATGAAAGCGGGTGGGGGTGGCGATATGGGGATGAAGGTGAAGACAGAGCTAGAGGGAGGGTCACAGAAGAAGTGTAGATATATACGGACATGGATGGAGGAGGATGTGGAAGTCATGGAAAAGCTCATGAACCTAGCAACGTGTTCAGGGACAGCCTTGATGGAAAGTGGAGGAAAGTCCTGAAGGACTCTGCAAAAACACAAAAGACCAGAAGTTACTGGGATAGCATTTGTGGAGAAGACTGATGTATTTTGCCCGAACGCGCACGCGCCGGCACTTGAAGCACTCACAGCACACACACACACACACACACACACACACACACACACACACACACACACACACACACACAAACACACACACACACACACACACACACACACACACACACACACAACACACACCACGCCCACGCATGCACGCACCAACACACGCTATCTCTCTCTCTCTCTTCTCTCTCTCTCATGCACACACATTTTCTCTCTCTGTGACTCTGTGTCTCTCTGTCTTTGTCTCTGTCTCCCCCCCCCCCCCTCCCACCCCTCCTCTTTTTGACGAGAGTTAGGAGTGGGTCGGTATTGTCCTCTAGAGGAAAGACTTATACTGTTTTTTTCTGAGTTATAGTGTTGTCTCTGATAGAGTTATAGTGTTGTCTCTGATAGAGTTATAGTGTTGTCCTCAAGTTATTAGTTGTCTCTGATAGAGTTCTAGTGTTTACTACATCTAATAGAAGTTATAGTGTTGTCTCTGATAGAGTAAGTGTTACCTCTGATAGAGTATAGTGTTGTCTCTGATGGAGTTATTGTTGTCTCTGTAAGTTATAGTGTTTACTCTAAAGCGTTAATGTAGAAATTTCACTCCACCTCTCATACTGTTATGAAGGAGCAACTTTCTGTACTAGTCATCGAAAGAAATTTTCCCTTTTTTCGGACTGTTAACACTACTCAGAGAGGCTCAGAAATGATTCTCTTTGGCTTTGACACTTAAAAGTGCGTGTAGCTCCGACGACAGAGTAAGAGATAAATTCAAACATTCAATACTGAATGAACAACAAAGAATGACCAGTTAAATGTACTTCACATATCAACTTTACTTCTTTACAAAGGGTAAATATTCAGCTCTTTCACTGATTCGTTCTGCGACTTTGTTCCACTCTTCTGTCATCATTTAGAGAGGAAAGTTCTGATGATTGAGTTGGAATCACTAACTGGAATATCGAACTTATCTGATGTTGGAGAGGAGTGTTGATCTCTCTCAAGTTGCTGGTGACTGGTCTATCTTCTCTTTAGGCAGGGTGATCATGGGGTGCTGTTTCAGCTGGGCCGATAACAGGCACACCCAGGGTAGTGATGAACCCAGGCTCTGATCAAACAAACAGAACCCGGTCTGTAGTTAAGTAGCTGATAGTCCGGCTTGTCGAGTTCTCACACTTGCCCTCTGGCTTTCAGTAAATGTGTGAGATCTCAGCAACAAAGAATTAGACTAGCATAATATATCTGCCATAATTGTCAGTCTTCAGTTTCACTCAGACTTTGAGTGTATCTTAACAAGGGGTAGGAGACAGTAATACAATGCTAAACAATGAAGTCAAACAACTCTACCATTTTTTCCTGTACATTCGGTTGAAGTCACTGGAAGACACTCGACCCAAGCACACATGCTGGTTATACTTACAGTGACCTTTCCACAAAGCATTCCGACAATCAGCAGTATTCATAAATCAACACAAGAGAGAATCATCACCAGTCGGAGAACACTTGAACATCAGCGGACATGAGTTCTCCCGGGACAATGTCAGCGTCCTGGACCAGGAACCTACATGGTTCCAAAGAGGAGTAAAGGACGCCATCTACATCGCGGCCACGGCTCCTTCCCTCAACCGAGACCGGGGGCGACATAACCTACCAGCAGCATACACTTCCCTTATTCGGTCGCGTGACTCGAGTTCATCTTGAGATCACGTGCACCGAACCCAACTCACTCAGCGAGACATTCGGCGCTGACGAAGGCCTCTGGATGGAGGCCGAAAGCTTCGCTTCGGCAAACTATTCCTATGTGAAAAGGTAAAAAGACTGTTTAATCAATTCATAAATCAACTTAACAGTTTTCACCAAGTACAGGTACACTGGTTTTCCGGTCAGAATCTATCATTCAGTTATCATCGTAACAGATATAACTGAATACTGGCAAAAAAAGTCATATGTTAACATTGGGGGTCTGGAGTAGCTCAGCTCAGTGGTAGAGCGCTGGACTCGTAATCTTGGTGATCCTGGGGTTGCGGATTCGAATCTCCACAGGGCCATTTCGGTACAGGGGATTTTTTCTCTCGGGATTAACACTGGTTCTGACTCCATCTTGCACACACGTAAAATCCCATCACCAACTTTCGTAGAGAAGGCCAGTTTGGCCGTTGGTATGTATGACACGTTACACATAGCATGCACCCTGCGTGAGAAATGGAAAGAATGCAAGAAGTAAGGAAATCGAGTGAACGATACTGACTGGATGACACGGGAAATGACTAAATGAAGCGCCTGCTGGAAGCTCTTCAGTAGGCACTACCCAGGTAGGCAGCCCGTTGCGCAAACGAGTGTGGATCATAAGCCGCTTAGAGCTTGGTTTCTAGCCGAGAATAGGGCTGTATAAGTATTCATATATAATAATAAATAATAATAATAATTATAATTTTAATCACGCATCTTAACCATTCTTACTAAGTCGTGGCAAACAAACTAGTACAATAGAATACGCATTTATCATGTTGATGGATGCCACCAAGTATAGGCATAAAGTTATACTGTTAACACACATGGCATACATACAATCAATGCATAGTCTTAAAATTTAGACACAGTTTCAATTTACAGTTCTTCTGGGTGACCAGTGAATCTTATCCAGAGTATCTCAGAGTGGAAGATATGATCTTTCCCCAATCTGACTGTGGTTTCTATTTTTCACTTGCACTGGTGGTGATCAGTCTTACAGCCTTCTGTGGCAGAGTGAATTGTGGGGGACTGAGTTTCTCCTTTTTAGTCTGTTAAGCTGCACATTCGGGTTCCAGTTCTGGTTTAATTTGTGGCACTAAAGACAAAGAAAAGGGGAGGGTGGATTGGTCATCCCTCACCACCTACAGTGTCCTTAGGGGTATGTGTAGAAGATTCCAGAATGCTCTATCTTATCGGCTGGCGTTGATTGTATTCAGCCTTCATGCTTATTGATGACACTGCATGGCCTGCGCGTGTGAGACAGGCGTGGGCAGACGGGATGTCTTGCTGCTTAACATCATTGCATCATGCACGAGCACAATGCATGCACGACTGCCATGGCGCGGATTGGGGAAGGGAAGGATAGGTGCGAGAAGGAGGGGAGGGAAGGAGAGGGAGAGTGGGGCCACTTGTACGACAACATTCTCCACTCTCTGCTCACCTTGTCTCCACTATCACTGTTTCGGTCTGTGCACTTATTGCGGTAACTCAAACATACCCCGACCGAGGGCATGGAGGGTGAGAGTGGAGGGGCCAGGGGGCATGGAGAAAGGGGAGGGATGTCAGCATAGTAAGCTTATTGTCGCTTGTGACACAAAGGGAGAGGGAAAGAAAGAGGGAGAGGGGGAGAGAAGAGGAGTAGAAGGTGTGCTATATACTATATAGGATGGTGTGGCTGTCAATTGTCATGTCACCCACCCTTCCCCCTCTCTCTCACTCTTTGTCTCGCGCGCACGCCAACAGACAAAGAAAAAAACACCACTCTATACTAGGTTCCAATCAGGAATCTCTCGGTTCTAAAGCGATTGTGTTATCCACTACACCACCTCTCCTGTCTCCTTGACGTCAGACTACCAGACAGCTTTCTGTTCCATCTTTCTAAACCAGCAAACGCCGATTCCGTTCGTGCTATGTGCGTGCCACGTTCGGACTTTGTTTATGGACCTGATCTGTGGTCAGGAAATGACGTAGGAAATCAAAGGATTCACAACCCGAGATAAAAACGCTGTCCCATCTATACTGTTCAAAAAAGAAACGCAACAAATGATATTTTGGAATACGATGCAATATTTACATATTCCCAACATGAATGATGCTGACAAATAGCAGAATTGATTCACCCGTTCCTCTGCCATGTCAGTGTAAAGTTCAGCGCATGCCGTGCGATAAACACGTGCTGGTGGGCGAAAATCTAGCGCTGTAAACTTTCGACTGTCGACGGATTTGCAGACGGGAAATTCACGTGCAAAGCACAAAATACAATACTGACAACACCTCACTAGCAGGGTATAAAAGGGGTTTGGCTTCCTTGAAAAATGAAACCAGAAACGAAAGGAAAGAATGCCAAATCTGAATAGCCAACAACGAGAAAATGCGATAGGCCTGTTGCAGGCCGGACAGAGTCAAGCGGTTGTTGCCAGACATTTCAATGTGGACAGAAGCACCATCAGTAGGCTTTGGAACCGGTTTGGAACGACGGGGTCAACAGCAGATCGACCTCGTTCAGGACGGCCAAGGTGCACAACCCGAGCCCAAGATCGCTATATTACGCTCCGCCATGTTCGGGATCGTTTCCTGTGTGTCTCCTCTACAGCCCAGGCCATCCCTGGCCACAGACGTGTAAGCGGGCAAACCGTACGCAATCGTCTACATGCTGTTGGAATGAGGGCTCGAAGACCTGTCCGAGGACCCGTTATGACTCGGCGTCATCGCCAGGCACGACTTCAATGGTGCATGCAACATCTTCCTGGGCTGTTCATCGTGAATGGAGACAGGTTTCATTCAGCGACGAATCACATTTCCTTCTGCAACGCCATGACCGGAGGAGAAGGGTCTATCACAGAACGAATGAACGCTATGCGCAGAACTGTGTTGATCAGGCACCTCCCCATGGTGGTGGATGGGTAATGGTATGGAGAGCCATCAATTTCAGTGGCAGAAGCCCCCTAGTACTGGTCCAGGGACGACTTAATGCTCAGCACTACATTGCAGAAATCCTCCAGCCTCACGTTCTTCAACTCCTGGCTGCTCCTGGTTCCATATTCATGCATGACAATGCTCGGCCACACTCAGCCCGCTTAACACATTTCCTGGCTGCCAACAACGTCAATCTCCTTCCCTGGCCCTCTATGTCACCGGATTTAAACCCAATAGAGCACATTTGGGATGAGTTGGATCGCCGAGTCCGTGCCCGAGTTAATGCCCCTACAAATGAACAAGAGTTGTTCCAGGCTCTTCGGGAGGAGTGGGACACCATTCCACTGCGCGTCATCCACAGTCTGCTGCGATCCCTGCCCAGGCGACTTCAAGGTGTGATTGCTGCACAGGGAGGACACACACGCTACTGACGTTCGAAAGGTGTGAGCTCTTCTGTAATGACTCTTTGGCACTGGTTTTTTCAACGCAAAATCAGATAAGCCATTATGTTTCAATCATCTCCACTTTAAGGGTGTTTTGCAGTTACCTGAAAATGTACAATGTTTTGAAAATACAGAAAAGTAAAGTAGTGACTGCTGTACTCGTATTCAAATAAATAAAGGGAAAAGGTGGCAAAAGGAGTACCTGGAGAGGGGATGTCCAACGTTTCGTGTCGTAGACACTTCAACAGGGAATGACAGCTGATGATGGTTGACTTGGGTCACTGAACACAGTTCATGGTTTGAAGGGGTGGAAAGGGCAGAGGTGGGAGTGGTGGGCAATATTGAGTGTAGGGGTGATCATAATTCACAATAGAAATGGGGAGTGTTAATGGACAGCAAAGGAAGGGGGGGGAGGGGGGAAGAAGGAAGGGAGGGGAGGGGGGGGGGGGGGGAGAAGAAAGGAGGGGGGGGGGGGGGGAGAAAGGGGAGATGCACTCTACCTTCCACCCTTCATCCTCCCCCAACCCAACCAGGCAATTTCCAGTGCAAGAAACCCAAATGCAAAACCTGTGACTTTCTTAATCTGACAACTACTGTGCAAGGCCCATCCGGACGCAGCTTCCACATGAAGTCTCACTTCACCTGCCAGACTCAGAATATAGTCTGTGTTCTTAGTTGTACCCTTTGTCCCAAGATGTATGTGGGTGAAACATACAGATCTCTAAACGAACGTTTTAAAGAACATAGAGACAGCATCCTCACAGAAAAGACACGCCTGTGGCAAACCATTTCAATTCTGACCATCACCATCTTTCCCACATCAGAGTAGCAGCCCTTTGGAGAAATGGTCGTCAAGAAGGGAACTACAGAAAATACATGGAAAGCCAGTTAATACAGCGCCTTGGCACCTTGAGCCCACATGGGCTCAATGTCAGGGAATGAACCATCAGCCCTCCTCTTTCTCCCCTTTCTCCCCCCCCTCCTTTCTTCTCTCCCCCCCTTTCCCCCCCCCCCCTGCCCCCTCCCTTCTTCTTCCCCCCTTCCCCCCCTTCCTTTGCTGTCCATTAACACTCCCCATTTCTATTGTGAATTATGATCACCCCTACACTCAATATTGCCCACCACTCCCACCTCTGCCCCGTCCACCCCTTCAAACCATGAACTGTGTTCAGTGACCCAAGTCAACCATCATCAGCTGTCATTCCCTGTTGAAGTGTCTACGACACGAAACGTTGGACATCCCCTCTCCAGGTACTCCTTTTGCCACCTTTTCCCTTTATTTGTTTTGAAAATAGTAAAGGCAGGTGACCAATTGCTGCTGTTGCGTTTCTTTTTTTGAACAGTATATCTCTATCAGCCGATTGCTTTTACTCGATCCATTTTTCTTCTTCCGCCACCCTCTCCCCTCTCCCCTCCATCATCCACCAAAGTCTGGGCAGGACTGTCCGGCCATCCACCGAGTCACAGTACTGAATATTTACCGTTGTCACAACGCAGGGTGTTTGCCATTTTCATCACACAAAGTAACTGTCATTGAAATTTTTTTTTTTTTTTTTTCTGTCCCAACTTCTGCGCCACCTCAGAGGCAGTGCACCCACGCCGCTCATTCCGACACCCCGTCCACAGCCACAGCCCGGTCGGTCCCGCCGCAGCCCCGGCACCAGCAATCCACAGGGAGCAGTCAATGTCAAGTCGTCGAGAGGCAACCCACCGGAGGAGACACTGCACTGCTGCCGAGTCACTTCGGTGGTGTTCAGTGGCACCTGTTCTGATCTAACATACGCAGGACACCACCTACTAAGCCCCCTACTGACGACAATAATTGCTTAGTCGCGGAGCCAGCGTGAATGAGCTCTCCCTCCGGAGGGCGCCACCACGTCCGCCCAACGACAGCCCCCATGGACCCGCCGATACCAGTGACCCCGACGGAACCAAACCAAGGCCACAGACGTGGAGAGGACATCGAAATTGAGGTCACCATGAGAGCAGGGCATGAAGGGCCACAGAATTTGAGACTTTTTTAAAATGCTGATCAATGAGAATGAGGATGATTAAGATGATGCTACGGATTTCCATTTCGGTCTGAGACTACATGACAGGGCTGTACTCTACGCTTCCTTTCATAATATATCCCGGTGTCAACCAGGCCCGAGAGATACAGGCACCTGCAGTGTTGGTCAAGAAATATGAGCAACACTCTCAGAAACGCATCCATTAAGTGGATGAAACTCGACTGTGTGGTCCCAGTCTTCCCAACTGAGTCCGCAGCAACTCAGCTCTGGGTAGGAGCCGGTCGGGGCAGAAAAACCCACATGACTTCTGATGGGATTCGAACCCACGACCTCCCAGCCGGGAGTCCGCAACGCTAACCACTTCGCCACGGCGGCTGGTGTCATTGAAATTTTACAATGCACGTATTCGCCATCTCAATGCACTGTGAATTTTTTTTCCTCATTACACGACATACAGAATTCTTGAAGAGCCGAAAGACCAAGCAGAAATGTTAACTGGAGGCCTCCCGTCAAATGGACCATCAGAGTGAAATGTTAACTGGAGGCCTCCCGTCAAATGGACCATCAGAGTGAAATGTTAACTGGAGGCTTCCCGTCAAATGGACCATCAGAGTGAAATGTTAACTGTTGGCCTCCCGTCAAACGGACCATCAGAGTGAAATGTTAACTGGAGGCCTCCCATCAAATGGACCATCAGAGTGAAATGTTAACTGTTGGCCTCCCGTCAAACGGACCATCAGAGTGAAATGTTAACTGGAGGCCTCCCGTCAAACGGACCATCAGAGTGAAATGTTAACTGGAGGCCTCCTGTCAAACGGACCATCAGAGTGAAGGGGAGGACTCCTCCCTCCAGTCACGTCAGGTTGTTCAAAGCCCAGCCCACAGCGGTCTTCTTCAGACCGAGTCTGTCCTTAACTACCTGTTTCTAATTATTACCTTGCCCAAAGAAACACTAGAGAATCTTTTTTACCTATGTTAATTTGATTAATGGTCTGCTCAAGGTGAACCTAGAGAAGCTTTCCTCATATACTTAACTAACGTCCTGTTGAAGAAGAAACTGAATAATCATTCAGTATCTATTTACATCTAATTGTTAAAACTGCTCAAGTTAAAACGGAGAATCAATCTTTCCGCTGTCATTAAGTATTTACCTGCTCAAAGTAACATGAACGAATCATTTCTCTCCACTTTGTACTGAATTATCACCTTGTTCAATGCCAAACTGAAGAATATTTCATAACATATCTGCGTTTAATGATTGATTTGGTGAAGGTGAAAAGGCAAAACTCTGTTCTCACTTATCTTTTTAACAATCATCTTGCGGAATGGCAGACTACACAGACGTAGAGACACAGAATTGTGCAATCTGTGCGTCAAACTTGCAGTAATGAGGAATGATGAAAGAAGACTTAAAGAAAGACAAGAATAAAAATTTTTTTAGGAAAAACTAGGAAAATTAAGCCATGCCAACACGCCATTTGCTCTTTAATTTAACTTCTGTGGTCTCCCCTTTCCACCCTCCCATTCTTACCCCCTCTCCCTCTCGTTCATTTCTTTTAATCTATGATTCTTCCACCATCCCCCCTTCCCCCCCTCTCTCTTTAACACACACACACACACACACACACACACACACACAAAACATAACAAACACATGCACACACACAAACACACACAATCCTCTCTTTCCCTGACATTCTTTCTCCATAACGCGCGCAGGTACATGCATACACATACACGGACAGACAGACAGACAGACAGACCCCCCCCCCCCCCCCCCCCCCCCCCCCCCCCACACACACACACACACACAGAATCTCCTATCCCTTTCTCCACACCTGGTGGAGGGCGGCAGGCTGACTGATGGCGCGGAAATTGCCAAGGAAATGAACAGGTACGCGGCGGCCCAAGATCAAAACGCACCTCGCACCGTCCCCACCCTGTCCCTCCCGTATCCCATCCCTACCCTCTCATCCTGTTCCCCCCCCCCCCCCCCCCCACCCCCACCCCCCCACGCTCCCGATTTTACCACACCACTATCCATCTTTGTTCCTAAAGTCACAA
>CM031600.1:51602835-51607558 GCA_018398815.1 Conus ventricosus | reverse complement strand
TTTTGTTGGCCCTTTATTGATTACGCGTAATTGCACTGTTATGATATGGGCCTCGGGTAAGTAATTTTCAAGAAATCGATTCATACAAAAATTATTCACCGGAAAATGAATTGTGAATTTCACGCTTCACAGAGAAGAGAGAGAGAGAGAGAGAGAGAGAGAGAGAGAGAGAAGAGAGAGAGTTTATATATGTGTATCTGTCATGCCTTAAAACAATACCAACAATAGCAAAAAAGAAATTCAAAGGAGAGAGAGAGAGAGGAGAGAGAGAGAGAGAGAGAGAGAGAGAGAGAGGAGAGAGAGAGAGAGAGAGAGAGAGAGTTTATATATATAGTAAATGTCAGTCATTTAGCTGGTGTCGCAGCAGGTTATGACAAATGCGGGTGGACGAGAGAGAATGGTCGAAAGAAAGTGATCTTTCATGCCTTAAAACAATACTAACAATAGCAAAAAGAAATTAAAGGAGAGAGAGAGAGAGAGAGAGAGAGAGAGAGAGAGAGGAGAGAGAGAGAAGAGAGAAATTGACAGACATTGCGCACGCACACACACACACACACACACACACACACACACACACACACACACACACACACACACACACACACACACACACACACGCTTCAATTGAAGTCATTTCCATTAATACAATCCCCTTATCCCCATCTTTCTCTCTCTCTCTCTCTCTTCTCTCATCTCTCTCTCTCTCTCTTCTCTCTCTCTCTCTCTCTCTCTCTCTCTCTCTCACTCTCTCTCTCTGTGCTTGAACTTGAAGTTCCAACAATAGTTTCATGATTGTTTCAGATTTCATATGAGAGTTATGTATTTGCATGAAAGAAATTGTGTGTTTTAAAAATGTTTTTTGAGCTTGTGGTTATATGTTCAATTAGTTTCTTTCTGTTTATGAGGGCAGGATGTAAAAAAGCTGGAAAGCTATTCTTTAACCCTCAATAAAGATAATTTTGACTTGACTTGACTTGACCTGACACACACACACACACACACACACACACACACACACACACACACACACACACACACACACACACACACACACACACGCACGCACGCAACGCACGCACGCACGCACGCACGCACGCACGCACGCACGCACGCACGCACACGCACGCAACTACACACACACACACACACACACACACACACACACACACAACCACAACACACACACACACACACCTGATATTCTTTCGTAATTTGTTTCTTTTTTTTTTTAATCGTAGTGATATAGAGTGACACAGAGACGTAGCAATAAAGACGGTATCTGGAAGTCGTAGTGGTAATCATAAATAGTTGTATAGGTACAAGTTATGAAGGTAAATCGTCTTGCGAATGACACTGTAGTGATATCGGGTAATAGTCGTTTGGATATGTAGATTAGTGTTCCGTAGAGCTTTAGCCCGTTAGTGATATTGACACGTAGTGATTACGGGATGTCCCCACGAATGCGCTTTGACTTGATACAGCGTTTCCTATTTTCTGTTCACAGACAATGTGGATGTTTCTGTTGACTGCTGCCATGGTTATCTTTAAGAGTGCTAACTCCATGCTGCACACAGAATCTGAGTTTATCGTCTGATCCGAAAGATAAGCAGTCAAAGGGGAGAGGGGAGAAAACTCCTACCGAAGTCCATGCTGCACACAGAATCTGAGTTTATCGCCTGATCCGAAAGATAAGCAGTCAAAGGGGAGAGGGAGAAAAAAACCCTACCGAGACAGGTACGAGACACGTACCATAGATCCCGGGCTCTTGACAGACAGGTGAGTTATCCTATGGGCCGGGCCAGTGGTCATTTCTGTGTAGGACAAAACACTGACCTTAATGCGGGTTCCCCACCTGTGTTGGTTACTTTTGAATGTGCCTCCTCCTCTTCCTCCCCTCCCTCCCATTTCCCTCCCAATCTCTCTCAAGGATACACTGTGCCGATGGTTGATTGCGTATACAATACAGATATATGTTTTCTCTTTGCATGTTGTATCATTTGACATGCAAATGTATATTTACAGAACCCTTTGATATTGCTCCACGGCCTTTATTGAATAAATTAACCCCCCCCCCCCCCTGTGTGTGTGTGTGTGTGCGCGCGCGCGCGTATGTGTATGTGTGTGTGCGTGTGCACGTGCGAGCGTGCTCGTATGTGTTTCCTTTTCCCTCTATATCGACATACTCATTTTCCTTTAAAAGAATATGTGAACAGAACCATTCCTATGCACTTTTTTCCATGCATGCACGCGTGGCGGTCATTTTCTTTTTTATCCATTTAGCAACAGATGTCCTTCCAAGCAATTCCCTGCCATGCTCCTGTCCCCACAGATGTCCTTCCAAGCAATTCCCCTGCCATGCTTCTGTCCCCACAGATGTCCTCCCAAGCAATTCCCTGCCATGCTCCTGTCCCCACAGATGTCCTTCCAAGCAATTCCCTGCCATACTCCTGTCCCCACAGATGTCCTCCCAAGCAATTCCCTGCCATGCTCCTGTCCCCAAGATGTCCTTCCAAGCAATTCCCTGCCATACTCCTGTCCCACAGATGTCCTTCCAAGCAATTCCCTGCCATATACTCCTGTCCCCTTCTTGCGGTTGCATGCTGCCCTTCCACCCTTTCCTACCACATTCTCTCATCCTGCTCCCCCTCCCCCTCCACCACCACCATCGTCCCCTTGACTCTCCATCGCAGCATTCTTTTGTGTGTGTGTGTGTGGTGTGTGTGTGTTTTGTGTGTGTTGTGTGTGGTGTGTGTGTGTGTGTGCTCTTTCATAATTTTTAGCAAAAAATTATCCAATCTTAAACAGGTTCATTGCCCTCTGCCAAAGTCCGACATTAATGTAATTATACAGAAAGAGAGACGGAAAAAGAAAATAAGAGAGGGTAGTTGATTGGCTGAGTGATATAGGACCGAATTCGCAGTTAGAAGTTATGAGTTCGAATCCTGTCGGCGCCCGACATAAAAAGTATCACTTTCACAATGTTAAATTAAAAGAGTTTGTTTTGGTGGTATTCGTGTAGTTTTGTTAAACATTTGTCCCCGCCCCTCGTCCCCACACCCTTCTGATTACCATCCTTGGATAGTCGTGCCCGTGTTCCACGCCATCCAGGGTGAATGTGGAATTAAAACCCGAAGAGGACTGTCTTAAGGAAACCAGTCTGTTTCTGTACTTTCCATTCGTCAACTTTAGTCTGTTTCTGTACTTTCCATTCGTCAACTTCAGTCTGTTTCTGTACTTTCCATTCGTCAACTTCAGTCTGTTTCTGTACTTTCCATTCTTCAAATTCAGTCTGTTTCTGTAATTTCCATTCTTCAAATTCAGTCTGTTTCTGTACTTTCCATTCGTCAACTTCAGTCTGTTTCTTTCAAATTCAGTCTGTTTCTGTAATTTCCATTCTTCAAATTCAGTCTGTTTCTGTACTTTCCATTCGTCAACTTCAGTCTGTTTCTGTACTTTCCATTCGTCAACTTCCAAAGAACGTTATGTTTCCATTTACGTCTGTCAGTTTGTCCGTCTGTTTATCAGCAAGACTACGTCAAAACAACCGAATCAATTCCAACCAAACTTGGTGGATGGATGGAAAGTGGCCCAAGCAAGGAGGGAGTGACGGTCATGACACTGCAAACATTCCGCCGTTGAAACAAATAAACAAACAAACAAATTACAGGAACGAGGGAGGAGAGCCAAGAAGGAAGAGGAAGGAGAATATGACAGAAAAAGAGAGAGGAACGAGAGGCGTGATTGACGGAGTGACGGTTCGGGTATTAAGAAAGTCACCTGACAAATTGAAGAGGAAGAGAGGTTGTTGGGTGGGGGATATGGTGGCTAAGAAGGGAGGCGACGGGCAACATTCAGCGATGAAAATGCAGATACTGACTTCCGGTCTAAAAGGTCGGTCTGTTTCTGGGGTGACGAAGGTGTTTTTGATAAGTCAGTTTATTGTAGTAATTCTCAGTGGGAGCAGTATTCTATCTTTCTGTAAGAACTGCATTGATATCACACACACACACGCACGCACGCACGCACGCACGCACGCACGCACGCACGCACACACACACACACACACTCTCCTCTCTCTCTTCTCTCTCTCTCTCTCTCTCTTCACTCTCTCTCTCTCTCTCATCTCTCTCTCTCTCTGCAATAATCACAACCCTAAGTATGAGTTTGTGGAATTTGTTAATGCGTTTGTAATTATGTTACAATTTTTCGGAAAGAATGCAGTGTTTACATAAACCGGTTGGACAGAAACACACACCAACACACACACACACACACACACACACACACACATACGCGCGCACGCAAGCACGCACGCTCGCACGCACGCGCGCGCGCACAGACACACAGCACAGACAGACAGAGAGAGAGAGAGTACAAGCCCTGGCGGCACAAAAGACGTTGTGCAGTATGAGCGGGCAAGTTATAAAGTCTCAATGAACTAGAAACAAATAATGAAAGTAGAGCAATGCGGGAAATGCGGTGTCTGACCATCAGTGTGGTTGGACTTAATGATTTATGACTTACTGCTCTAATATGAAAGAAAATGTTAACGCTTTAAACGTTGGAATCTGACCTCGAACAGTTATCGACAATCACCCGACCTGAGTTACAGGCCGTTTGACGTCAGACTGTCACACAAATCCCCCAACATAAAGAAACACTACCAAAAGAAATGATGGCATTTATATGTAATATGACCAACATCATCAGGATCATCCCCTCT
>CM031600.1:51572835-51597835 GCA_018398815.1 Conus ventricosus | reverse complement strand
TTGAGAAGCATTTATTTTATTTTTCCCCATCCACCCACTCAAGCACATATTGTTAGTTAGGCAGAATCATCTGCCACTGCAGGTATGAATGCGTATCTCCCCCTATTTCTTCAATCTAAGACATAAGAGCAAGCTTTGTTTATAATTCAATATTTCTTGCAGTCACTGCAAACACCAAGCTGCTCTGTAAGTTGCTGGAACGGTGCTCGGTACTTATCCTTGGAATTTATTAGTTTGTTGTATTTTAGTCCCTTGCGGATTCATTCCAAGAACTGCCCTCAGCGCTTGTGTCTTAGGGATATTATTTTTATATTTTCTACTTTTCACAAGAAAATGTAGCTTGTTTTGCTCTTTCATGATTTTCTTTTGCTTCTTAGATGGCACCTTTGGTTGGTTTTTTGAAAACTCAACAAACATACTACAGTATTGCACATCAGCCTTTTCTGGGATTGCATTCTTCTTAAAATTGAAAAGGCAGAGGAGTCAAATTACCACTTTCCGCGGTCACTGAGGAGAAACCACCAAGTTTCAAAATATCGGTATATGACCAGGAGTTATATGTTAGTGAGTTTCCCTCCCTATTGGAGGATGTCTCTCCCCCTTGGAGAATATAAGCTTGCTGAAGGCTCATTTGAGAAGCATTTATTTTATTTTTCCCCCATCCACCCACTCAAGCACATATTGTTAGTTAGGCAGAATCATCTGCCACTGCAGGTATGAATGCGTATCCCCCCCTATTTCTTCAATCTAAGACATAAGAGCAAGCTTTGTTTATAACTCATTATTTCTTGCAGTCATTGCAACACCAAGCTGCTCTGTAAGTTGCTGGAACGGTGCTCGGTACTTACCCTTTGGGAAAATTTATTAGTTTGTTATATATTAATATAATATATATATATAAAATATATATTATATATATGTTAAAATAGGTTTTAAAAAAAGAATCTACAAATTTGTTTCGAGCGCGTTGCGCTGTCATCAGGATGGTTTTTGGTTTGCCCACCGCCGATGTTATATAGCGTGTGGGCTCCCGTTTGCGGTTGTTTGCACGTGCGGGTTGGCTGCACGTGTTTTTGGGGGCTTTCAGGTTTTTGTTTTGGGTGTATTCACTAACAACGATTTCCAATTATGCCTGCAGTTGTTTACTATTTCTGTTTTGGTGTTTTAAAGTTGCTAAGTGTGGTTTGCATAGTATTAACCATTTTTCAGTTAAACATAGGTTGCACCTTTTTGAAAACATTGCTGTATGGTGATGCTCTTTTTATGATTTTCCAGGATATATTGTAGCTTGTTTTTGCGTCTTTAGTTTCCAGATTATATTTGCTCAGTTCTGTTTGGTTTTTATATTTTTCTTTATTAAATGACTGGGTTTTGTGGTTTGCATATCTGGTTTTGAAGTGGTTTTTAGTGATCCCTATGTATGTTTCTTTTTCATTTTCTGATGTCACAGTGGCTTGGTATACAATGTTGTTGTGAAGGCATTTATTGCTCAGGGGGCACTGCTCTTTTTTGATGCAATTGCAAGATTTCCTTTCTTCACCCTTCTTTGCTGTGTTGGTTTTCATTTTATTAGATGCGTCAATTAAATTTTTGAGGTTGGGCATGCATGAATACGATAGTTTGACGGTGTTTTTGTTGAATATTTTATATAGTTTGTGTTTTTTTGGGGAACGAGGTTGTTAAAATTTTAAGGAATTCTTTTCCTATGTTTGTTTTGAGTTTTCCGTCGTATGGTGGGTTGTACCATGTGATTTTTCTTATCCTGTTTTTTCTTATTTCTGTTTGTGTTATTGTCTGGATTGTATTGTAGTTTGTAGTTGTACCCACTTTTTTGCAGTGCTTCGAGCACTATCAAAATCATTTTGGGTATTTTAAACCACACTAATCTCTCTCTCTCTCTCTCTCTCTCTCTCTCTCTCTCTCTCTCTCTCTATATATATATATATATATATATATATATTATATATATATATATATATATATATATATATGTCTTCAATCTAAGACATAAGAGCAAGCTTTGTTTATAATTCAATATATATATATATATATATATATATATATATATATATATATATATATATATATATATAATAATTATATATATATATATATATATATATATATATATATATAGTTTTCAGAAAACCATGCCAAAAATCTGACTCCGCACCTAGCAGTAGAAGGGGCAAGGATAGTTCCATGTAGGAATATAATGATATCAAGTAAAGAAATCCACATGCCCGTGCCTGTTTCTTCCACTTTTGATCAAGCTAAGAACATGTATTCAGCTGTATTTTTGATTTAGTCAGTGATGTGTTTTGACAGAGCTGACCTGTGCACAGGGATTCCTGATGAAAGCTGAAAAGCCGAAAATTTGAAAAGGAAATAAAGTGGAAGAAACAGGCACGGGCATGTGGATTCCTTATCTGCTTCTGTCAGTCTTTTTCTCTTTCAGTTGTGCACATACGGAGAAGTGAAATTGTATACCGACTATAGACAATAAACCAGTCTTGACTCATGAGTGTTGAAGTATCTAGAAAAAGCTTCAGAAAAGGAAACTATTTTTTGCAGTTTAAAGATTTTTTTTGTCAATGTGTGATGTTTTCGACACATTCCATTCTCGTTGTAGCCTATAAATGTTAGATTCTACACATAAACCAGGCTAAAATGCGACACTGAAAAAAAAGTAATGATGGATGCCAAGGTATTGGATAAGGACTGAGGACAGGGCACTCCAGACTGATATATCACATGTTCACAAAATTCCACATTGGCGAGTCTTCAAGTTGCCCATGCGGTACAGCCCCAACGACAGTAGAACACTTCCTGCAGGACTGTCCCACACATGAAAAGCTTAAGGCAGAGAGACCTGGCCTGCCAACATACCGATGAGGGAAAAGCTTTATGGATCACTGGAGGCCTCCGCCGTAAAGCAGCCTTCGTCGAACGAAGAAGAAGAAGAAGGATGAACACAGGTGCATGTTACATCATTGATGGGGGGGGGGGGGGGGGTGGGAGCGAACTGTGGAGGGGGGTGGAGACTGACTGTGCTTGTCAGATGATAAATTGAAATATGATGCCTGTCTGTCTGTCTCTGTCTCTGTCTCTCTGTCTGTCTGTCTCTCTCTCTCTCTCTCTCCTCTCTCTCTCTCTCTCTCTCTCTCTCTCTCTCTCTCTCCGTTTCCGCTTGTGCTCCGCCGCATTCCTTCCACATCCATTCCCTTCCCCACTCTCTTCCTCCCTCCTCCGATCTGTCTCTTGTCTCAGTCGTCTCGACTCGTCTCGGTTCGCCCCCCCCCCCCCCCCCCCCCCACTCCACCTACTCTATTTATCTCTGTGTGTGTGTGTGTGGGGGGGGGGTGACACACACACATACACACACACACACACACACACACACACACACACACACACACACACGAACAGAAGAGTTGAATGTGTGTGTTGCACACACACACACACACACACACACACACACACACACACACACACACACACACACACACAGAGAGAGATAGAGAGAGAGATTAAATCCGACAGACAGCCCGGGGCAGATTCATTCCAGGTCGCAGAGCGCTTTGTCAGCAAGTCAGCACGAGGGGAAAATCGAAAGTTTGCCCTGTGCCGGTTTTAGACAGACGGCAGAGCCTGTCAGTGCTCGTTGCCGTAATGACTGACTGACTGGCGGGAGCTGGCTTTGTGCCGCATCATGATGCGGGGAATCTGATGGCTGTGTAGGGAACTGACCCCAAACACGCAAGTAAGTCGGAAGTCGTGTTTGATCCGGGGTTATTATGCATTTAGAATAAAAGCAGCAACAACAACAGCAACAGAGAGAGAGAGAGAGAGAGAGAGAGAGAGAGAGAGAGAGAGATGGCGGGAGAGGGGAGAGAGAGGAGACACGTGTGTGTGTGTGTGTGTGTTCATGCATGCGTGCGTGCGTGTGTGTGTGTGCGTGTATGTGTGCGTGTGCGTGCGTGCGTGCATGCGTGCGTGCGTGCGTGTGTGTGTGTGTGTGTGTGTGTGTGTGTGTGTGTGTGTGTGTGCTGAACAGATGAATAGAAAGAGGTTGAGAAACTGTGACGAGAGAAGGATATGGAAAGGTATATCTGGGAAAGAGGGTTGTGGAGGAAGGAGGTGTCGATGAAGCGGTTGAATTTCTCGCATTTGTGACTTTGGGCAGATTTTCCTCCTACAATCCCTTTTTTCTTTACCCATCAAAAAGGTAGAGACTGGCGCGTTGTATACAAAACACAGAATATGGCATGTGGCCTCACGGCTTAGCAGCTGTGATGAAGCGTAACCGGACTCCTTGAAAAAACGGAAACTGACTTAAAAACGTGCCTCTCAAACCCTTTCGACGGAAAATGTCTGGGAGACCTCTGAAAACTGGTCTACACAGATGTCTCAAAATAGGTTTGCACAGACCATTATCTTCTGTCACAGACTGTAGTTCCGGCCCTGCTTTTTGTTGTAGGCTAAAACCCCTACGCATTTTTTTTTAAAAAGAGAGGGTTAAAAAAAAAGAAAAAGAAAAAGAAAGAACAGGTCAAGTTTAAGAAACCGTGGGTGGACACTGAAAAGGACAGAGCAAGCTGTGAAACCTGTCGCGGCGGTGCAAGGTTTGGGTTCTCCAACTGCAGGTTGAGAGATCGTGGAGTCAAGTCCCATTCGACGAATGTGTGTGTGTGTGTGTGTGTGTGTGTGTGTGTGTGTGTGTGTGTGTGTGTGTGTGTGTGTGCGCGCGCGCATGCGCGTGCGTGCGTGTGTACGTGCGTGCGTATATGTGTGTGTTTGTTTGTTGTTGTTGTTGCTGCTGCTGCTGCTGTTGCTGTTGGTGTTGTTGTTGCTCCGGCCGGCTTCTACCCAGTGTTTGGTGGTAATAGTCTCAGATGGGAAGACTGGAACAACACAGCCAATTTCATCCACTCCATGGGTGCCTAAGATATTGCTCAGACTTCTTGACTAAAGCTAGCGGTGTCTTTTTCTCTTTGGACCTTTTATTACTGGGCTATGTTGTCAAAGGTAGCGTAGGGTACAAACCTGTCGTAATGTGTCACGCCAGAATTTAACTTCACAGCGTCATTCGCATTATCTTCATCTGTATTGATCGCAATGAAAACAGTCCGGCCACACACGTCATATATTACGAAAGGAAACGCAGTGCACAGTCCTGTACTGTGGTGTCAACGCAGTGCACAGTCCTGTACTGTGGTGTCAACGTAGTGCATAGTCCTGTACTGTGGTGTCAGGCGGGACACAGTCCTGTACTGTGGTGTCAAGCTGGACACAGTCCTGCACTGTGGTGTCAACGCAGTGCACAGTCCTGTACTGTGGTATCAACGTAGTGCACAGTCCTGTACTGTGGTGTCAACGTAGTGCACAGTCCTGTACTGTGGTATCAACGCAGTGCACAGTCCTGTACTGTGGTGTCAACGCAGTGCACAGTCCTGTACTGTGGTGTCAACGCAGTGCACAGTCCTGTACTGTGGTGTCAACGCAGTGCACAGTCCTGTACTGTGGTGTCAACGCAGTGCACAGTCCTGTACTGTGGTGTCAACGCAGTGCACAGTCCTGTACTGTGGTGTTAATGCAGTGCACAATCCTGTACTGTGGTGTCAACGCAGTGCACAGTCCTGTACTGTGGTGTCAACGCAGTGCACAGTCCTGTACTGTGGTGTCAGGCTGGACACAGTCCTGTACTGTGGTGTCAACGCAGTGCACAGTCCTGTACTGTGGTGTCAACGCAGTGCACAGTCCTGTACTGTGGTGTCAACGCAGTGCACAGTCCTGTACTGTGGTGTCAACGCAGTGCAAAGTCCTGTACTGTGGTGTCAGGCTTGACACAGTCCTGTACTGTGGTGTCAACGCAGTGCACAGTCCTGTACTGTGGTGTCAACGCAGTGCACAGTCCTGTACTGTGGTGTCAACGTAGTGCACAGTCCTGTACTGTGGTGTCAACGCAGTGCACAGTCCTGTACTGTGGTGTCAACGCAGTGCACAGTCCTGTACTGTGGTGTCAACGCAGTGCACAGTCCTGTACTGTGGTGTCAGGCTGGACACAGTCCTGTACTGTGGTGTCAGGCTGGACACAGTCCTGTACTGTGGTGTCAGGCTGGACACAGTCCTGTACTGTGGTGTCAGGCTGGACACAGTCCTGTACTGTGGTGTCAGGCTGGACAGAAACTCCACAGCATTATCTCCGTCCTTCCTGACCACAGGTAAAGAAAAAAGTATCAGATACTTAGCCCTTCATGTCTAGACCAAGCGGATCCAGTTTCCCCCACATGTCAATGCCCTCGATGACCTCGTGTGGAATTGTGGGTATCAGTCACTTCATGGTGACTGGCACTGTGTAAAGTTGTTGGTATCAGTCACTTCATGGTGACTGGCACTGTGTAAAATTGTGGGTATCAGTCATTTCATGGAGACCGGCACTGTGTGGAGTTGTGGGTATCAGTCACTTCATGGAGACTGGCACTGTGTAAAGTTGCGGGTATCAGTCACGTCATGGAGACTGGCACCGTGTAAGGTTGTGGGTATCAGTCACTTCATGGAGACCGGCACTGTGTGGAGTTGTGGGTATCAGTCACTTCATGGAGACTGGCACTGTGTAAAATTGTGGGTATCAGTCATTTCATGGAGACTGGCACTGTGTAAAGTTGTGGGTATCAGTCACTTCATGGAGACTGGCACTGTGTGGAGTTGTGGGTATCAGTCACTTCATGGAGTCTGGCACTGTGTAACGTTGGGGGTATCAGTCACTTCATTGAGACCGGCACTGTGTAAAGTTGTGGGTATCAGTCACTTCATGGAGACCGGCACTGTGTGGAGTTGTGGGTATCAGTCACTTCATGGAGACTGGCACTGTGTTAAGTTGTGGGTATCAGTCACTTCATGGTGACTGGCACTGTGTAATGTTGTGGGTATCAGTCACTTCATGGAGACCGGCACTGTGTGGAGTTGTGGGTATCAGTCACTTCATGGAGACCGGCACTGTGTGAAGTTGTGGGTATCAGTCACTTCATGGAGACCGGCACTGTGTGGAGTTGTGGGTATCAGTCACTTCATGGAGACCGGCACTGTGTGGAGTTGTGGGTATCAGTCACTTCATGGAGATTGGCACTGTGTGGAGTTGTGGGTATCAGTCACTTCATGGAAACCGGCACTGTGTAAAGTTGTGGGTATCAGTCACTTCATGGAGACCGGCACTGTGTGGAGTTGTGGGTATCAGTCACTTCATGGAGACCGGCACTGTGTAAAGCTGTGGGTATCAGTCACTTCATGGAAACCGGCACTGTGTAACGCTGTGGGTATCAGTCACTTCATGGAGATTGGCACTGTGTGGAGTTGTGGGTATCAGTCACTTCATGGAGACCGGCACTGTGTAACGCTGTGGGTATCAGTCACTTCATGGAGATTGGCACTGTGTGGAGTTGTGGGTATCAGTCACTTCATGGAGACCGGCACTGTGTAAAGTTGTGGATATCAGTCACTTCATGGTGACTGGCACTGTGTAAAGTTGTTGGTATCAGTCACTTCATGGAGGCTGGCACTGTGTACAGTTGTTAGTATCAGTCACTTCTTGGAGACTGGCACTGTTTGGAGTTGTGGGTATCAGTCACTTCATGGAGACTGGCACTGTGTAAAGTTGTGGGTATCAGTCACTTCGTGGAGACTGGCACTGTGTAAAGTTGTTGGTATCAGTCACTTCATGGAGACTGGCACTGTGTAAAGTTGTTGGTATCAGTCACTTCATGGAGACTGGCACTGTGTAAAGTTGTGGGTATCAGTCACTTCATGGAGACCGGCACTGTGTGGAGTTGTGGGTATCAGTCACTTCATGGAGACTGGCACTGTGTGGAGTTGTGGGTATCAGTCACTTCATGGAAACTGGCACTGTGTGGAGTTGTGGGTATCAGTCACTTCATGGAGACCGGTACTGTGTGGAGTTTTGGGTATCAGTCACTTCATGGAGACTGGCACTGTGTAAAGTTATGGGTATCAGTCACTTCATGGAGACTGGCACTGTGTAAAGTTGTGGGTATCAGTCACTTCATGGAGACTGGCACTGTGTGGAGTTTTCGGTATCAGTCACGTCATGGAGACTGGCACTGTGTAAAGTTGTGGGTATCAGTCACTTCATTGAGACTGGCACTGTGTAAAGTTGTTGGTATCAGTCACTTCATGGAAACCGGCACTGTGTAAAGTTGTGGGTATAGGTCACTTCATGGAGACTGGCACTGTGTAAAGTTATGGGTATCAGTCACTTCATGGAGACTGGCACTGTGTAAAGTTGTGGGTATCAGTCACTTCATGGAGTCTGGCACTGTGTAAAGTTGTGGGTATCAGTCACTTCATGGAGACCGGCTCTGTGTGGAGTTGTGGGTATCAGTCACTTCATGGAGACCGGCACTGTGTGGAGTTAATAATAATAATAATGAATGTGGGTATAGGTCACTTCATGGAGACTGGCACTGTGTAAAGTTATGGGTATCAGTCACTTCATGGAGACTGGCACTGTGTAAAGTTGTGGGTATCAGTCACTTCATGGAGTCTGGCACTGTGTAAAGTTGTGGGTATCAGTCACTTCATGGAGACCGGCTTAGTGTGGAGTTGTGGGTATCAGTCACTTCATGGAGATTGGCACTGTGTAAAGCTGTGGGTATCAGTCACTTCATGGAGACTGGCACTATGTAAAGTTGTGGGTATCAGTCACTTCATGGAGACTGGCACTGTGTGGAGTTGTGGGTATCAGTCACTTCATGGAGACTGCCACTGTGTAAAGTTGTGGGTATCAGTCACTTCTTGGAGACTGGCACTGTGTAAAGTTGTGGGTATCAGTCACTTCATGGATACCGGCACTGTGTTGAGTTGTGGGCATCAGTCACTTCATTGAGACTGGCACTGTGTATAGTTGTGGGTATCAGTCACTTCATGGAGACTGGCACTGTGTAAAGCTGTGGGTATCAGTCACTTCATGAGACTGGTACTGTGCAAAGTTGTGGGTATCAGTCACTTCATGGTGACTGGCACTGTGTAAAGGTGTGGGTATCAGTTACTTCATGGTGTCTGGCACTGTGTAAAGTTGTGGATATCAGTCACGTCTTGGAGACTGGCACTGTGTAAAGTTGTGGGTATCAGTCACTTCATTGAATCTGGCACTGTGTAAAGTTGTGGGTATCAGTCACTTCATGGAGATTGGCACTGTGTTAAGTTGTGGGTATCAGTCACTTCATGGGGACTGGCACTGTGTAAAGTTGTGGGTATCAGTCACTTCATGGAAACGGCACTGTGTTGAGTTGTGAGTATCAGTCACTTCATGGAGACTGGCACTGTGTAAAGTTGTGGGTATCAGTCACTTCATGGAGACTGGCACTGTGTAAAGCTGTGGGTATCAGTCACTTCATGGTGACTGGCACTGTGTAATGTTGTGGGTATCAGTCACTTCATGGAGACCGGCACTGTGTTGAGTTGTGGGTATCAGTCACTTCTTGGAGACTGGCACTGTTTGGAGTTGTGGGTATCAGTCACTTCATGGAGACTGGCACTGTGTAAAGTTGTGGGTATCAGTCACTTCATGGAGATTGGCACTGTGTGGATTTGTGGGTATCAGTCACTTCATGGAGACCGGCACTGTGTAAAGTTGTGGGTATCAGTCACTTGGAGACCGGCACTGTGTGGAGTTGTGGGTATCGGTCACCTCATGGAGACCGGCACTGTGTGGAGTTGTGGGTATCAGTCACTTCATAGAGACTGGCACTGCATGGACATGGTAGGGCTCTAAGCTGGGAGACCAACCATCACTCACGCAGGATCTGCAACTAAGCATTGTTGTCGTCTGTCGAGTTCTTACTAGGTGGTGGCTTGCATATGTTGAATCAAAACAGATCGCAAGGAACACTTGCGAAACGACTGGGCGGCAAGACAGTGTCTTGTGTACTGGGTTACTCCATGTAGACCTGATGTGCGTGCTTCCAGTGAACTGTCTGTGCTGATGATGGGACTGGGCCATGCTGGCTGTGGCTCTCCGCGGCCAGAATAAGCGGCATGGAGATCATTCTTCTGACAGCAAACAAAAGATAAAACAGCAAAAATGAAATAAGATAAAAGGAATAATACTGAAAATAAACCGAAAGAACTTTGACATCGGAGTCATTTTGTGGTGCGATGTGACGTGTGATCGATCATTCTTCTCCCCAGTCTTCCTGACATGACAGTTGTCGGATTGTAATGTCGGCCCAAACGAGACGAGAGTGTGTGTACTGAGCCAGATACAATCAGTATTCATTGCACGACAGGCAACCCCACTTCGTAGGCAAAACGGAAAACACAGATCAATACAGCAGTTAATTTAGAGTGTGCCCTCTCTCTCTCTCTCTCTCTCTCTCTCTCTCTCTCTCTCTCTCCTCTCTCTCTCTCTCTCTCTCTCTTAGCATTAGGGGATAACAAGTGCAGGCTGACAATTCCTCCGTCATTACACTTATGGCCTGGCATAGGTTGAAAAGGAAAAAAAAAAAAGGGGGGGGGGGGGGGGGGGGCGGGTGAGGGTAAGAGGAAAAGACGAGCGGGGTGTTGTGAGAAAAAGAAAATTGAAAAGAAATGCCAGAGCGTTAGAATGTAAATGTGTGTGTGTGTGTGTGTGTGTGTGTGTGTGTGTGTGTGTGTGTGTGTGTGTGTGTGTGTGTGTGTGTGTGTGCCATCTCCACTACTAGTAAATGTCTTCATGTTTAACCATTATAGCCTCATGTTGTTCACGACTAGCTGTTGTCTGGCTGCTTCTCTTCCTTGTTCAAATAGCTTTTTATGCTTCCGCTGATGGAAACCTTTCCTGGATTAAAACATTTTGAAAGAACATACATACATGACTGTCTCTCACTTTCAAAAGTTTGGATGCGTGTAACAATTTTTCGCTACACACATCCACACCACACGAACATGAACAGCCAGGCAACACACGAGTTAAGTTTCTTTGTTTATTTGCTGCCTGAATCATCAAAACATAAATACATATCAATATAAATCGACATAAAATCGAGAATGCCACCACCAGCAAGGACATTCAACAGGGGGCGTCAACCGTCACTCTCAAAACTGACACATTGAATTTTTTTTTCTAACACAGCAGGCACAGTCCATACAGCTGGCTGCAACAAGCCCAAGTCACAATCTTCACACGGCAAGCAGAGCCGCTCACGAATACGTTTGAAGTCACCACACAGAAGACCACGTTAGATTACTGACCTGACGGTCAGCCTCTCCACGTCGTCTTGACGGAGAATCCTCCAGTCACAGTCTTCACACGCAAGAAGAGTACACTCACACAGAAGATTACCGAGTACTATCGACCTGGTGGTCAGCCTCTCCACATCGTCTTGACGGAGAATCCTGAAGTCACAGTCTTTATGCGGCAACAGGGTACACTCACACAGAAGATTACGAGTACTACCGACCTGACGGTCAGCCTCTCCACATCGTCTTGACGTAGAATCCTCAAGTCACAGTCTTCACACGGCAAGGAGAGCCGCTCAGACTACAGTTCGAAGTCCCATTGGGTGCACCCACACAGATCACCTCGGACTACTAACCTGGCGGTCAGCCTCTCCACGTCGTCTTGACGGAGAATCCTCAAGTTCTCTTTTCTACATAATTCCACTACTGACCTAGCGGTCAGCCTCTCCACGTCGTCTTGACGGAAAAATCGGCTGGGGTACGGGCTGTGCCTCCACACCTGTGATAATCAATTCCAGGCTGGGCTCAGGGCCTCACCGTTTTTTTTGTTTTTTTTCTCTCACCTCGTTAAAAAAAAAAAATTTACGTCATGGTCTTATGTAATTTCATGCTGACATCACAATTTACACTGACGTCACAATAGACCTGTATCCAGTTTGTCCTTTCTCTCAAAAGTTTCTGTCCTCTCTCATATGGTTTTCATTCATACGCTTGTCTTTTATCTGATGTCATCAGCAGTCACGCATTGTAGCATATGCATGACATTTAGCTTAGAATATACAGTTTTATCGGTCGAATTCTCTTGCCCACGTTGTTATGTTGGTATTATAGACGCATTACAACAAATTAATGAGGATGAGAATGGAGTAATGGTGGCATACAAGAAATTCTGTCATCCTCCCCACAGTTCCAGATTCTGTGACAGGCAGAAACGCATCTGTCTCATCTCCTCTTATGTCCTCAGCCGTGGCATCACCCCAGATCAAAACCTTTCTTTCCAGGAACATGCCTCGATCACCCACCTTCAACTTGGCAAGATGAATTCAGTTCCTCACCATTTCACTACCGACAGTACAGGAATTGGGTTCATGTCTTTGTCTTGTCTTAAATACATTTTTGTAACACTCTTTTTGCCTGCGCACGCAAACACTTCTCAACAGACTTCAAAGAATCCAAAACAACACTGCTCAACTGGTCCACATATCCTCCAAGTTCTGCACTTGCCGCACTGGCTGCCGATCTCTCTACAGGACTGACTATGAACTTTCTACCCTCCCTTTTGCTGTCATTTCTGGTTTTGTCTGACTGCCTATCCAAATAACTCCACGTCAACACACGTCTTGTGAGCTCCGCTATTCCACTGGCACTCGTCTCCTGGAACTGCTCGAGCTGAAAGCACCGCACCAACAGCGGAGAGTCCTTTTCTGTCCACTCCTCAGCTACATGGAACAAGTCACCTCTTTCTCTCACACACCCAGATTCTCTGACTTGATTGAAGGCAGGCTTTAATGATACAGTGAATGTTTGCAG
The DNA here is from genome assembly GCA_018398815.1 of Conus ventricosus. Classification (NCBI taxonomy): domain Eukaryota; kingdom Metazoa; phylum Mollusca; class Gastropoda; order Neogastropoda; family Conidae; genus Conus; species Conus ventricosus. Next base: position 51,585,070 of record CM031600.1, on the reverse strand, counting down.
GATTATGACGTAGATGACAAAAAACATGAGTATGATGAGGACTGTTCGTGTGTTGTTTATACCTTCAGCTTAAGTGAAATATGCAAGTGAATTAGTCAAACTATAATTTTGTGAAGTATTATGAGCAGATTTCTAAAGCGTGGGCTGAAAAAATCCGAAATGTTCAATGCTGGGAGATTTACACATGCTACTAATTGTGTTTGGCCGTTTGTGATACCTGCTTATTCTCTGTCTCTGTCTGTCTGTCTGTCTGTCTGTCTGTCTGTCTGTCTCTCTCTCTCTCTCTCTCTCTCTCTCTCTCTCTCTCTCTCTCTCTCTCTCTCTCTCTTCAACTCAAATGTCGTATGGTGTGTGTTCGTGATGTCGCACTTCTTGTGTTAACCAATTTGAATTTCTGGTCCTGAAGGTTTTTGTTTGTTTGTTGTTGTGTTACTGTTGTTGTTGTTTTTGTTGATGATGATGTTGTTGTTTTTGATTTATTGTCATTGTTGTTGTTGCTGCTGTTTTTACAATCGATGTAATTTATGGAAATTAAGTAGTCGTCCATGGTACTGAATTCAAACACTCACGCACGCAAAGCGCGTTCTGTGACGGACGCACGCAAGGGCAGTCACGCACCATGACGCTAGCACACACACCTTCGCTACTTAACCAACAAAGACAAAACGATGCATCTCTCTTTATCAATCTCACTTCTTCTATCTTCTATTCTTTCATCTCTTTCTATCTCTCTCTTCTTCTCTCTACTCTCTACCACACATACACAGGCGGCACACACGAGCACGCACGTAGACGCACGCACGCACGTAGCTAGAAATAACACACACACTACTTTATTCACACACTCACTACACTATCACTACTAACATACACTACAAAATATAACACATACATACCACTATGATCCATTCATGGGATACAGTCCATGCTCTTGTACAAACGTCTATGTAGTGGGATTATTACGATTAATTATGGAACTTGCATGCACAATATTTTTATAAATTTTTTTGACAATTTGGCCCTGAAATTAAATATTAACGTAACACTGATTTCCAATGGGCTAAATATTATCATCTCAAACGACTCTTCACTATACTTCCTCGATTTTGAACTCTCTCATCAAACTAACATCTATTGCAAACAGATGCAATTGTGTCCTTGCATCCTCAGGAACTAATTACCAAGCATTTTAATACATACGATTCAAACATGGCTTGAAAATACTAATTATTGTTAATCAATATCAAAGTATGCATTTGCATGATCACTATTCCAAACCATTTGAAGATATTAACAATGGATCATATATCAATCGTTACTGCAAGTGCAGCATACATTATCCACAGGCTATACAAAGAAAAGTCTTATTATCCCGGAAAAAACAAATCTATATTCACGGCCGAGTTATTTGCTATAATTATGGCTTTAAAGTTTGTTGTGGATTACCCTCAAAAAATTTATTTAAAGTTGTTGTGCTGCTGTTTTACAATCGATGTAATTATGAATTTAAGTATGTCAGTCCATGGTGCTTAGAATTCAAAGTGTATTCTATGTGAGCATAAAGTGCGCTGTTGTTCTGTTGACGTGTGAGTGTGTGGAAGTGGGCGAGTTCATGGATACACATTTGAAGTTGGTGACACTTAGCACGCTGTGCTGCGTTTACTGTTAACAAAAGACAAAGACGATGGCCTATGTCTTACGTCCTTTATCAATTTGTTAATTTGTTATAATTGTTATAAATATCATTATTATCATTTTATCAATATCATCATTATCATTGTTACTATTATTATCATTATCGCTAGTAGTAGTAGTATTGTTATTATCATCATCATCAGTAGTAGTAGTAGTAGTGGTAGTAGTAGTAGTAGTAGTAGTAGTAGTAGTAGTAGTAGTAGCAGCATTGTTTTTATTGTTATTATTACTATTATTATTATTACTATTATTATTATTATTTCAAAATTGTTATCATCATCATTATTACCATTATTGTTATTGCTATTATGATGATGATGATTATTATTATCATGATGATGGTGATTATTGTTATATGATAATGATTATTATCATTATCATTATTGTTATTATTATAATTATCATTATTATTACTATTGTAGTTAATATTGTTGTTGTCATTGCTGTTGTTTCTTGCACAAGTGAAGTGACATCGTTGCATCTCTCTCTCTCTCTCTCTCTCTCTCTCTCTCTCTCTCTCTCTCTCTCTCTCTCTCCTCTCTCTCTCTCTCTCCGACAGCTTTTCATCTAGATACTGCAAAAGGTAACCTTGCATACTTACAGACGTTGACATTCCCCAAGCATGTATTACATCACGATCCAAACTGATCCTCGGTGTGTTTATTCCCAATCATGTCCTATCATCAAAATCTTGATCCTCAAAGCGTTCATCAGGGATCATCTGCCCTTCCAAAGTCATCAAAGCATCCATTAACAAATATTGCATATGATCCAAGTTGTTCTCTTCAAAACGTTCATCCTCAATCATCCCAAAATGATCAAAGTCGCATTCGTCATAGCGTTGAACTTCAAAGCGATCCTCAAAGCGTTCATCGTCAATCGTCTCCTGTGATCCAGGCCTTGATTCCCAAAGCTTTCTGGCCCAATTTTATCATTACGATTTGACAGAGTCTCTCTCTCTCTCTCTCTCTCTCTCTCTCTCTCTCTCACACACCACTTATCAAAAACCTTGTCAAGGTTGATGGGTTATTTTGAGAAAACATGGACAGGCCAAGCACTGAAAACATTGCCCTCCACTACAGAGCCTCGCCTTGGCGCAAGGTAATGTGTCCACAGGGGAAGAAAAATGCAGGGACTATGTGTTTGAAAGTCAGAACGTGGGTGTTAAACCACACACGTGTCAGTGAGGGATCGGAACTTCCTTGGAGGAACGCCAAAGGTAAAAAAAGAAACTGAGGTTGCCATGCCCCAAAAGGTATTGAACAAGCTGTTCTGTGTTCTGTGTGTTCTGTCATACTTACGTACGGTACGACCGACAGCTATGGGCTTTCGAATGTAATCGGAAAGAGTGTGATGGTTATGCAGTGTAAACGGAAACTATTTAAATTTACCATGTTCCTCTGCCTCTGTCTGCCTGTCTGCATGTATTGTATGTATGCATCTCTCTTCTCTCTCTCTCTCTCTCTCTCTCTCTCTCTCTTTTCTCTCTCTCCTCTCTCTCTCCACACACACACACACACACACACACACACACGCACGCACGCACGCACGCACGCACGCACGCACGCACGCACGCACGCACGCACACACCACACCACACACACACACAACACGCATGCATCTCTCTCTCTCGCTCTCTCTCTCTCTCTCTCTCCCCTCTCTCTCTCTCTCTCTCTCTCTCTCCACACACATACACGCGCGCGCGCGCGCGCGCCACGCACGCACGCACGCACGCACGCAAAAACCCCACACACACACACACACACGCGCACCAAACACACACACACACACACACACACACACCACACACCACACACACACACACACACACATACACACACACACACACACATGGGACTACCAGTCCATGCCTCTTGTACAAACGCATACAGTGCTGCTGGGATATTACCACTGGAAAAATATAGGAATCTTGCATGCACCAAATTTGTTATAAGAAGTTCTTCTATAGACAATAATTTAGGCCCTGAAATAAAATATTAAATCGAACACTGATTTTCCAAAAGGGCTTAAAAATATATCATCTCAAACGACTCTTAGAACATATACTTCTCGATTTTAGAATCCTCAGATATCAAACTAACATCTATTGCAAACAGATCTATTGTGTCTCCTGTCCCTCCCTGGAAACTAATACGAGCACATTTTGATATTGAGCATACAGATTTAACAAAGGCTGAAAATACTAATTTATTGTTATCCAATATCAAAATGCATTTGCATGATCACTATTCAACCATTTGAAGATATACACTGATGGATCATTAACGATGAACATGCAGGTGCAGCATACATTATCCAGGCCTTAACAAAGAAAGTCTTATTTATCCGGAAAAAACAAATCTATATTTCACGGCCGAGTTATTTGCTATAATTATGGCTTTAAAGTTTGTTGTGGATTACCCTCAAAATTTATTTAAAGTTGTTTTATGTGTGATTCCAAGTCAGTTCTTACTGCAATGAAGATTTTAAATTAAATGTTCGACCTGAGATGATCACTGAAATAAATAATTTAGTACATTTCCTCTCAGTCAGAGACACCGAAATAACATTTCTTTGGGTGCCCTCCCACTGTGGGTTATATCATAATGAAAAGGTTGATGTTCTAGCAAAGAGAGGAGCAAAACGATCATCAGATTCGCATTTTTTTAACTTCTCTATGTCAGTGCAAGAGTGTATACTTTGGCAGAAAAAGTACAATTTTCTCATTTTTATTTGATAGAAAGAGAAAGTGGGTGTTTTGGTTTAAACGATGAAATGAAAAATATGTATGAAATGTTAAGTAAGTACGACCAAAACATTTACCGTAGACGTCAGATAAGTTCCTTGATCTGTAGATGGAAATTGGATGTTTGAAAACAAAGTATGTCAAAAATATACATTGTATATGTGGTCATAGCATTTCAATTGAACACATTCTTGTGTGTAACTTAATGAAAAATTCATTCCAAATACGCCTGTACAGCCTATTCAAAATGTTTTCCTGTTAGCAAGTGAAACATATCTTTTCTTTTTGCACTTAGCTAAAAGTCCAATTGGCAAATACTTATAATCGATAACAGTCAGTGGTGAGACAGAACAGAAGAGTTATATGTTTGATTTTTCTTTTGTTTGGTTGTGTGTGTGTAGATTTATTTTTTTTAATTTTATGTTATCTTTTATTAAGTGGATATTCTATTTTTGTGTTATAGTTGCAGATAAGTTAATTCTTTTGACTCGTTGTGTTAACCTTTTTTCCCCAGCCCCGATTTTTTTTTCCGTCTGATATCACGTTATGTGGAAAGACGTAAAGCAAAACAACAACAACAACAACAACAACAACAACAACACACACACACACAACACACAACACACACACACACACACACACACACACACACACACACACGCACGCACGCACGCACGCACGCACGCACGCACGCACGCACGCACGCACGCACGTGCACGCACGCACGCAGAGTCATTTTTCAATTGTTATTAATCTTCTGTATTTCTATTTCACTCCGGTCACAAGCCAACATTTTTTCTGCTGTTTCAGGAGGGCATCACTCGCCGCCCCTGCCCTTGGAGCAAGTCCATGGAGGTGAGTTCTTGCCCTTACTTCAGGATGGAAGGAAAGCCTGTTGGACTCTTGAATCGTAGCGCGTTGCCTTTCTTTTCTTTTCTTTTCTTTTTTTTTTTTCTTACGGGGAATACGTTACTGGGCAAATGGGAAGAAAAAGAAAAACAAATCTTGTTTTCCGAGATTTCTTAGATTATCACAGCGTTCACATTTGCTAAGGAAAAAATCATTTGAATCTCTCTCTCTCTCTCCTCTCTCTCTCTCTCTCTCTCTCTCTCTCTCTCTCTCTCTCTCTCTCTCTCTGTGTGTGTGTGTGGTGTGTGTGTTGTGTGTGTGTGTGTGTGTATTGTGTGTGTTTGTGGTGAGTGTGTGTGTTGTGTTGTGTGTGTGTGTGTGTGTGTGCGCGGGTGCGCGTGCAGTGTGTGTGTGTGTGTGTGTGTGTGTGTGTGTGTGTGTGTGTGTGTGTGTGTGTGTGTGTGTGTGTGGATGCGTGCGCGAAAGAAAATAATAATACGGATGTGGATACTTTCCTGATACTTACACCATTGCCTCTTGCGAAGGTGTGAAGTTGAACAATATTTCCGTACCATGACGTGACTTATGAGCATTCCAACACCAGTTCATGAAGAAACATTAACAGATCTCGGTTAAAACTTAAAGCCTGAACATACACAAACCGACAGCTTTCTGTTTGCTCTCTCTCTCTCTCTCTTCTCTCTCTCTCTCTCTCTCTCTCCTCTCTCTCTCTCTCTCTCTCTCTCTTGTGCAGATTCAGTATAATTTTGTTTGCCTCTGTGCCATCGCGGTAAGTTATGATAGGAGTCAACGTGATCAATCGTTATCATAGAATGTGTTGATTGGCGTTGCAGCCTGCCTCACAATACCTTTGAACATCTATAGAGTTTTTTTTCTTCTCTAAAATGTCGTTGATGCCATGGGCAAAAAGCAACTCTTAGCTCGATCGTCATTTTTCCAACGCTTCTCTCTCTCTCTCTCTCTCTCTCTCTCTCTCTCTCTCTCTCTCTCTCTCTCTCTCTCTCTCTCTCTCTACTATGATTGCATGACCGCCTTGTTTGTTTGCTTATTTGCTTTCTCACATTATTTCATTTCACTGCGTATTGTAGTCCCTACTCAGGGCGAGGACTGGATGCAAAACAAAAACACGTTAATGCTTACCTATTATCCTCGTAAATAAAGAATTGTATCTTCTCTCTCTCTCTCTCTCTCTCTCTCTCTCTCTCTCTCTCTCTCTCTCTCTCTCTCTGCCCCTTGCTTGGCTGCCAGCAAGGAGGACTTCTAAGAGCGGACACAAATTGCAACAAAATGCTAACTGTGTCCGGATGCCGGTGAACGGTCTCCCTTCCACGTTTGAAAGTGTCCTCACCACTCTGCTGACAGAAATGGTCCTGTCTTCCTTCCACGTTTGAAAGTGTCCTCAACACTCTGATGACAGAAATGGCCCTGTCTTCTCATTTGAAATGTCCTCACAACTGCTGACAGAAATAGGTCTGTCTTTCCCTTCCACGTTTGAAATTCCTCAAACACTGCTGCAGAAAGGCCCTGTCTTCCATTCCACGTTGAAGTGTCCTCACAGCTGACAGAAATGGCCCTGTCTCCTTTAACATGGAAAGCGGAGGGAGTCAGCGGTTGTTGTTCTTCGCCTGACGTTTCTTCAGTTCAAAGCACAAACCAGCACGTGACCCAGTTTGTTACCGACGAAAGTGTCCCTCCATTTATCCCAGACAGGAGGAGGCCGGTCACCAGGAGTCCATAGTTCAGAGAGGAAAAGGCAAGCAGTTTATTCCTCGCTTCTTTCCCCCAACTCTCCAGTCTGTTGTACAGCATGGAAAACACACTCAGCGGACACTTTCGTAGGTACAACAGCGGTGATTGTTTGCGGCGAATGTGTGCGATTATGTGGAGAAAGCCAGTCTATAAAAACACACACTGACACACGTACACATCACTGACACAACATCACAATGATGGGCTGGTAGTGGGAAATACCTGTGCGATTGACAGTGGTGGTGATCATGATGCTGACGAAAGCAGAGAATGTGCCGATAGTGTATTCAATACTTCTGGCAACGAACATTCCATATCTGTGAAGAACTCCACTGGAGATCAAACAGTGTACCAAAAGAGTGACGGACAAAACACCAAATTTAACGAATAATGACATGTTTAGCAAACAATGAAAAAAATATGGGCAGTATGAGGAGCAGTTTCAAAAGAGAAGACCGCCTCCACAACCCAGCTGGTGAGAACGGAAATCCTGATCTGGATAAGATCTGACCGTAACTGAGCGATAAACATATTTCCTCTCAGTGACTGTATAACCCTTACTGTGATGTTCAAATGTTACATGTCATACTTCCTTGATATGGTTTCCTTGTCATGATTTACTTTCATATCTGTTTTTCATACTCATGTTTATTCCAATCGATTATTTTAGTGGCCTCCCCTACCCCCTATCCCATATTGTGAATGGGCTTAAAAGCTTGAAACAATAAATCATTCGGGTTCTCACTGTCTGTCCTCGAACGGAAAGGGGGACGGAAGACTGAGGGGAGCTTCAACCCACCACCCCCCTTCCACACCCCCTTTTTTCCCGCCTCTTACTCTTTCCCTCTCTTTCGTTTACACACACACGCGCGCGCGCGCGCACATACGCACACACACACAGTCTCCTGCTCAGATAAGTCACTAATGCTCAGACGAAGTCGATCGGCAGCTTGCTGCATGGCGGTCGGCGTACAAAGGGAGGCAACTACGCTGAGAGGTACCGTCGGAAAACAGGATAGAGTTATGTTTCTTGTCCCGTTTAACCGCGATGAGACAGGTCGTGTATTCATTTTGCGTCAGATGATTTAACTGACGAACGCGCTCAGTCGGTCTAAATATAACAGATGAGTTTGTGACGCCCGAGAAATTTTATTTGAGAACTGAGCGCCGACAGTTCAAATAAATGAATGAGAAGGACGAGAGCCAAGACTATGACATGGCTCCTGGATCCGCCTCCTGATCTTCTACAGGAAAGGATGTGGGTGAGGTGGGGGGGGGGGGGTCCCATAAGCGCGCGTTTAAACGCGCTTTCCCACTGAAGCCGTAAGTTTTTTGGACACACGTTTATGAATTTTTTTTTGAAAGGCAGTTCGTCATTGCCCCACTTCGCAATGCGAGTTAATTACAATTCAGTCGAATTTATTGCTATAGTGAAGGCTGAGGAATCAAACACACACACACACACCACACACACACACACACACAACACGACACACACACACACACACAGCACACACACACGCACGCACCACACACACACACCACACACACACACACACACACACACACACACGCGCGCGCGCGCATAGATAGATAAATAGGTAGGTAATGGATAGATAGATAGATAGATAGACAGACCGACAGACAAACGGATAAATCCTGTCCTGTCCCATAATCATGGCCCTCATGACAGATTCAAAGTAAACTGATTTTGAGCTGGGACCCAATGTCATCAATCTCATCAGGTTTGGTTAAAATCAGTGCAGTCCTTTCTCCGCAGTCTTGCCAGCAGACGGGCTGACAAACACAGACACAGACACGTGAAGGAATCTCCTAAACTCGCTCGTTAGTGAGAAGAAATCAGAGTGAATGACGGGGAAGGAGACATGAATCAGCATCACCCCACACTGTCATAGTGGAGGGAAGAGAGAAATGAGAGAGAACTGCCACCAGCACTACTCACCCACGGCAACGCTGATAGATGACGCCCAGATCCGTTGACAGCATTGCTTTTGTTTTCCCTCACTGAGATCCCCACTCTCCTTTTCTGCTGTTCAAGAGAGAGAGAGAGAGAGAGGAGAGAGAGAAGAGTGTGTGTGTGTGTTGTGTTTGTGAAGGGGTGGGTGGGTGGGTGGGAGACGTGGGCGCTGACCGTTTGAGTTTAACGCTTGGCCAAGTAAATGGCGTAATGAAATACACAACTCGCGAGATTCGCGCGTGTGTGTCAGTGAGAAGGGAGTGTGATATTTCATTCTTTAAATGTATTTCACATGAAACACGTATGAGCAAATTTATGTACGGGAATGAAGGGGTTTGGAAGTGGAGGTGAGGATGAGGGGTTGGGAGGGGCTGAGTGGTACTGTGCACGACGATAAGGGAAACACTCTTTGGTCCTTTACTACCTTAGGCATTAGCGCCTTGACAACAAACCAACCAACAGCTCCAGTTTAACAACGTCATCACTGTAACGTATGGCCAAAGTCAACCCCTGGTGAAGGTGAAGGATGGCGTAACTCGAAATTTACATGGGCACCCAGACTGAAATATTAAACGCCACATCCCTCCACTACAACCAGACACCCTACCTCCCCACTACTCCTCCACCACCACCAGACCCCTACCTCCTCCACTACCTCCTCCACCACCACCAGTACCCCTACCTCCTCCACTACCTCCTCCACCACCACCAGTACCCCTACCTCCTCCACTACCTCCTCCACACCACCATACCTCTACCTCTACACTACCTCCTCCACTACCACCAGTATCCCTACATCCTCCACTACCTCCTCCACCCCACCAGTACCCTACCTCCTCATTACCACCATACCCCTAACCTCCTCCACCTACCACCAGTACCCCTACCTCCTCCATTACCACCAGCAAACCCCTACCTCCTCCACACCACCAGTACCCCTACCTCCTCCACTACCTCCTCCACTACCTCCTCCATTACCACCAGTACCCCTACCTCCTCCACAACCTCCTCCACACACCAGTACCTCTACCTCCTCCACTACCTCCTCCACAACCTCCTCCACACCACCAGTACCCCTACCTCCTCCACTACCTCCTCCACTACCTCCTCCACACCACCAGTACCCTACCTCCTCCACTACCTCCTCCACTATCTCCTACCATTACCACCAGTACCCCTACCTCCTCCATTACCTCCTCCACCACCTTCTCCAATTACCACCAGTACACCTACCATCCTCCACTACCTCCTTCCACTACCTCCTCCATTACCTCCTCCCCTACCTCCTCCACACCACCAGTACCCCTACCTCCTCCACACCACCAGTACCCCTACCTCCTCCATTACCTTCTCCACACCACCAGTACCCCTACCTCCTCCACTACCACCAGTACCCTTACCTCCTCCACACCACCATACCCCTACCTCCTCCATTACCACCAGTAACCCTACCTCCCCCACTACCTCCTCCATTACCACCAGTACCCCTACCTCCCCATTACCACCAGTACCCCAACCTCCTCCACTACCTCCTCCACCACCACCAGTACCCCTACCTCCTCCACTTACCTCCTCCACACCACCAGTACCTCTACCTCCACCACTACCTTCCTCCACTACCACCAGTATCCCTACATCCTCCACTACCTCCTCCACCACCCACCAGTACCCCTACCTCCTCCATTACCACCAGTACCCCTACCTCCTCCACTACCACCAGTACCCCTACCTCCTCCATTACCACCAGCACCCCTACCTCCTCCACACCACCAGTACCTACCCTCCACTCCTCCACTACCTCCTCCACTACCTCCTCCATTACCAACCAGTACCCCTACCTCCTCCACAACCTCCTCCCACACCACCAGTACCTCTACCTCCTCCACTACCTCCTCCACTACCTCCTCCACACCACCAGTACCCCTACCTCCTCCACTACCTCCTCCACTACCTCCTCCACACCACCAGTACCCTACCTCCTCCACTACCTCCTCCACTATCTCCTCCATTACCACCAGTACCCCTACCCTCCTCCATTACCTCCTCCACCACCTTCTCCATTACCACCAGTACACCTACCTCCTCCACTACCTCCTCCACTACCTCCTCCATTACCTCCTCCCCTACCTCCTCCACACCACCAGTACCCCTAACCTCCTCCACACCACCAGTACCCCTACCTCCTCCATTACCTTCTCCACACCACCAGTACCCTTACCTCCTCCACTACCACCAGTACCCTTACCTCCTCCACACCACCAGTACCCCTACCTCCTCCATTACCACCATAACCCTACCTCCTCCACTACCTCCTCCATTACCACCAGTACCCCTACCTCCTCCATTACCAACCATACCCCTACCTCCTCCACTACCTCCTCCACACCACCCGTACCCTTACCTCCTCCACTACCTCCATCCACTACCACCAGTTCCCTACCTCCTCCATTACCACCAGTACCCCTACCTCTTCCACTACCTCCTCCACACCACCAGTACCCCTATCTCCTCCACTACTTCCTCCACACCACCAGTACCCCCTACCTCCTCCACTACCTCCTCCACACCACCAGTACCCCCCACCTCCTCCATTACCACCAGTACCCCTACCTCCTCCACTACCTCCTCCATACCACCAGTTCCCTACCTCCTCCATTACCACCAGTACCCCTACCTCTTCCACTACCTCCTCCACACCACCAGTACCCCTATCTCCTCCACTACTTCCTCCACACCACCAGTACCCCTACCTCCTCCACTACCTCCTCCACACCACCAGTACCCCCCCACCTCCTCCATTACCACCAGTACCCTACCTCCTCCACTACCTCCTCCACACCACCAGTACCCCTACCTCCTCCACTACCTCCTCCACAACCATCAGTACCCCTACCTCCTCCACTACCTCCTCCACACCACCAGAACCCCTACCTCCTCCATTACCACCAGTACCCCTACCTCCTCCACACCACCAGTACCCCTACCTCCTCCACTACCTCCCCCACACCACAAGTACCCCTACCTCCTCCACTACCTCCTCCATTACCACCAGTTCCCCTACCTCCTCCACTACCATCCTCCACACCACCAGTACCGCTACCTCCTCCACTACCTCCTCCATTACCACCAGTTCACCTACCTCCTCCACTACCTCCTCCACACCACCATACCCCTACCTCCTCCATTACCACCAGTTC
>CM031600.1:51565335-51567835 GCA_018398815.1 Conus ventricosus | reverse complement strand
AAGTCAGCCTGTCACACTACGTCACACGTCATACCTGGATAGCACTGCAAGTCAGCCTGTCACGCTACGTCACACGTCATACCTGGATAGCACTGCAAGTCACCCTGTCACGCTACGTCACACGTCATGCCCTGGATAGCACTGCAAGTCAGCCTGTCACCTTCGTACGTCATACCCTGGATTGCACTGCAAGTCAGCTCCGGTGCATCTGTTACAGATTGTATTGTATGTCAGCCTCAGGTACATTCCTGTTCACCTCATATTGCAGATGGTATTGTATGTCAGCCTCAGGTACATTCCTGTTCACCTCATAAACAGATTGTATTGTATGTCAGCCTCAGGTACATTCCTGTTCACCTCATTTGCAGATGGTATTGTATGTCAGCCTCATGTACATCCTGTTCACACTCATATTGCAGATGGTATTTTATGTCAGCCTCAGGTACATTCCTGTTCACCTCATATTGCAGATGGTATTGTATGTCAGCCTCAGTACACTCCTGTTCAGGAATGCATATTGCAGATGGTATTGTATGTCAGCCTCCATGTACATTCCTGTTCACCTCATATTGCAGATGGTATTGTATGTCAGCCTCCAGTACACTCCTGTTCAGGAATGCATATTGCAGATGGTATTGTATGTCAGCCTCAGGTACATTCCTGTTCACCTCATATTGCAGATTGTATTGTATGTCAGCCTCAGGTACATTCCTGTTCACCTCATATTGCAGATGGTATTTTATGTCAGCCTCAGGTACATTCCTGTTCACCTCATATTGCAGATGGTATTTTATGTCAGCCTCAGGTACATTCCTGTTCACATCATATTGCAGATGGTATTGTATGTCAGCCTCTAGGTACATTCCTGTTCACCTCATATTGCAGATGGTATTGTATGTACATTCCTGTTCACCTCATATTGCAGATGGTATTTTATGTCAGCCTCAGGTACATTCCTGTTCATCTCATATTGCAGATGGTATTGTATGTCAGCCTCCAGTACACTCCTGTTCAGGAATGCATATTGCAGATGGTATTCTATGTCAGCCTCAGGTACATTCCTGTTCACCTCATATTGCAGATTGTATTGTATGTCAGCCTCCGGTACATTCCTGTTCACCTCATATTGCAGATGGTATTGTATATCAGCCTCAGGTACATTCCTGATCACCTTATATTGCAGATGGTATTTTATGTCAGCCTCAGGTACATTCCTGTTCACCTTATATTGCAGATGGTATTGTATATCAGCCTCAGGTACATTCCTGTTCACCTTATATTGCAGATGGCATTGTATGTCAGCTTCAGTTGCACACCCATCCCATAGCCATCATTGTCTGTGCACCTCATTTACACCGCAAGTCACGTCATGCCATGGAGTTCATTGCGTATCAGCCTGGACGCTTGGTCAGTACGGAATGGCCACAACTCTGTGTCCATAGTCAGGCGCAGCGGGTAAAGCTGTCACAAGATGTCGAGTGTGTGTGTTTGTTATTACGTAGTATGTTCGCAACTTTCCGGTCAGCCACAGTGACGTCAGCCCCTCACTTCAGTCTGCCCAGTGACGTGGTCCCCTCACTTCAGTCTGCCCAGTGACGTGGGCCCCTCTCTTCAGTCAGACCAGTGACGTGGGCCCTCACTTCAGTCTGCCCAGTGACGTGGGCCCCTCTCTTCAGTCTGCCCAGTGACGTGGGCCCCTCTCTTCAGTCTGCCCAGTGACGTGGGCCCCTCTCTTCAGTCTGCTCAGTGACGTGGGCCCCTCTCTTCAGTCTGCTCAGTGACGTGGGTCCCTCACTTCAGTCTGCTCAGTGACGTGGGTCCCTCACTTCAGTCTGTTCAGTGACGTGGGCCCCTCACTACAGTCTGTTCAGTGACGTGGGCCCCTGTCTTCAGTCTGTTCAGTGACGTGGGTCCCTCTCTTCAGTCTGTTCAGTAAACGTGGGTCCCTCACTTCAGTCTGTTCAGTGACGTGGGTCCCTCTCTTCAGTCTGCTCAGTGACGTGGGCCCCTCTCTTCAGTCTGCTCAGTGACGTGGGTCCCTCACTACAGTCTGTTCAGTGACGTGGGCCCCTGTCTTCAGTCTGTTCAGTGACGTGGGTCCCTCTCTTCAGTCTGTTCAGTGACGTGGGTCCCTCACTTCAGTCTGTTCAGTGACGTGGGTCCCTCTCTTCAGCCTGCTCAGTGACGTGGGCCCCTCTCTTCAGTCTGCTCAGTGACGTGGGTCCCTCACTACAGTCTGTTCAGTGACGTGGGTCCCTCACTACAGTCTGTTCAGTGACGTGGGTCCCTCACTTCAGTCTGCTCAGTGACGTGGGTCCCTCACTTCAGTCTGTTCAGTGACGTGGGTCCCTCACTTCAGTCTGTTCAGTGACGTGGGCCCCTCACTACAGTCTGTTCAGTGACGTGGGCTCCTCACTACAGTCTGTTCAGAGACGTGGGTCCCTCACTTCAGTCTGCTCAGTGACGTGGGTCCCTCACTTCAGTCTGCTCAGTGACGTGG
>CM031600.1:51545335-51557835 GCA_018398815.1 Conus ventricosus | reverse complement strand
ATATGTTGTAATCAAATTTCCTATTTTCAGCTTCCAAATATATTTAACTTAATTCTGTTTGGTTTTTATATTTTTCATTTTTGAAAGACTGTTTATGGTTTGCATATCGGGTTTTAAAGTGGTTAGCCGTGATTCCTATGTATGTTTCTTTATCACTGTCTGTTGTTACCGTAGCTTGGTACACAATATTGTTGTAGAGACATTTATTATTCAAAGGGCATTGGTCTTTTTAGTGCAATTACAAGATATCCTTTCATCACCCTCTTTGGTTGTGTTGTTTTGGTTTTATTGGAAGAATCAATTATATTTTTAAGGTTGGCATACACGAGTATGATAGCTTGACGGTATTTTTGTTGAATATTTTAGATAGTACATGTTCTTTTGGGAATGATGTTTTAAGGATTCTGAGGAATTCTTTTCCTACGTTAGTTTTTGTTCTTCCATCATATGGAGGGTTATACCATATAATTTTTCTTTTCCTGTTTTTCCTGTTGCTGTTCATGTTGTTTTTCTGGGTTGTATTGTAATTTGTAGTTGTAGCACTTTTTTTCAGCGCCTCTTGATATTCAGCTGCTGCACTGTTAAATTCTTTCTCATTGCATGACAGTTTAAAATAATCTTTTGTTTATACCCTTAGGTATGGTTTTTAAGATGGAGGGTGGGTGGTTACTATTGATGTCTACGTAGACGGGTGTGTCATTAGGTTTTTTATATGGTTTGTATGTATGATCCTTAAGGTCTAATGTTATGTCTAAATAATTTACTGTTTTTTTGTTGGCTTCTACTGTGATTTTTAGGTTATGGCTTTGAAAAATTTTACAAAGTTCTTTTTTCTTGTTTTCAATGATTTTTGGTTTATTGTTTAACGTGGCAAGACCGTCATCTCTGTATAAGCCAACCTGTTTCCCAAGTATTTTCTGTATATGAGACAACATGAAAAGTCCAACTAATTCACACAACATGAAAAGTCCAACTAATCCAGAATGACAAAAAAGTATTCATAAAGGCGGACAAGACAAACAATTTCTATAAAATGGAAACTAATGAGTACTCTCAACTCAACAAAAATATTCAGAAAAATTATAAAAAAGCTGATAAGACCACATATGACAACATCTGCAAAAAAGAAAAAGAACTTGTGCACCAGATGGATTTAGGTGACAGGATAGAAGCAACAGCAATGAAAGAAGCCTTTATAACCCTTAAAGACCACAAACCTAATTTTCTCAACAACCCTACTTGTAGACTGATAAACCCATCAAAATCTGAATTAGGCAAAATTAGTAAAAAGATCCTGGAAAAAGCAATAGAGGACATAAAAACAAACACTGAATACAATCTCTGGAAAAATAGTTATGAAGTTATCCAATGGTTTAAAGAATTGAACAAAAAGACAAATACAGTGTTCATTACTTTTGACATAGTGACTTTACCCTTCATTGATGAGGAATTAAATTACTAAAGCTCTAAGATTCGCCAACAAATATACAAAAATAACAGATTCTCAGATGGAAATCATTCTCCACACTAAGAAAACCCTTCTCCATAGCAACAGTGAAACTTGGATTAAAAAAAACTAGCAGAAATTCCACATTCGATGTCACGATGGGATCTTATAACGTGTGAATTAGTTGGACTTTTCATGTTGTCTCATATACAGAAAATACTTGGGAAAACAGGTTGGCTTATACAGAGATGACGGTCTTGCCACGTTAAACAATAAACCAAAAATCAATTGAAAACAAGAAAAAAGAACTTTGTAAAATTTTCAAAGCCATAACCTAAAAATCACAGTAGAAGCCAACAAAAAAAACAGTAAATTATTTAGACATAACAATCATTAGACCTTAAGGATCATACATACAAACCATATAAAAAACCTAATGACACACCCCTCACGTAGACATCAATAGTAACCACCCACCCTCCATCTTAAAAACCATACCCAATGGTATAAACAAAAGATTATCTAAACTGTCATGCAATGAGAAAGAATTTAACAGTGCAGCAGCTGAATATCAAGAGGCGCTGAAAAAAAGTGGCTACAACTACAAATTACAATACAACCCAGATAACAACATGAACAGCAACAGGAAAAACAGGAAAAGAAAAATTATATGGTATAACCCTCCATATGATGGAAGAACAAAAACTAACGTAGGAAAAGAATTCCTCAGAATCCTTAAAACATCATTCCCAAAAGAACATGTACTATCTAAAATATTCAACAAAAAAAACCGTCAAGCTATCATACTCGTGTATGCCCAACCTTAAAAAATATAATTGATTCTTCCAATAAAACCAAAAACAACACAACCAAAGAGGGTGATGAAAGGATATCTTGTAATTGCACTAAAAAAGACCAATGCCCTTTGAAAAATAAATGTCTCTACAACAATATTGTGTACCAAGCTACGGTAACAACAGACAGTGATAAAGAAACATACATAGGAATCACGGCTAACCACTTTAAAACCAGATATGCAAACCATAAACAGTCTTTCAAAAATGAAAAATATAAAAACCAAACAGAATTAAGTAAATATATTTGGAAGCTGAAAAATAGGAAAAAAGATTACAACATATCATGGAAAATTATAAAAAGAGCAACACCATACAACAACATTTCTAAAAAATGCAACTTATGTACTACAGAAAAGTGGCTGATATTATGTAAACCCCACCTAGCATCCCTGAACTCTAAAGTAGAAATGATAAACAATTGCAGGCATAAATGGAAATCTTTGTCAATGCACCATTCCGTGGCACGTCCCCCCTGAACGCGCCCCAAAAAAGAAAAACCGGCAGGCCACGTGCTACACGCACAGAACTCACACGCCCACACACCACGGTATATAACACCGGGGGCGTGCCCAAATTGTATTGTATACCCTGAGGAGAGCGCTTTTAGCTTGAAACAAGCTTGTAGGTTTAACCTCTTCATTTTAAAACCCTATTTTAAACTGGTATGTCGCTCCCTACATGGTTGAGCACCTTTTGCGTCCTGAGTGGCTTTTTAACCCTGATTTTTATATATATATATTTTATATATATATATATATATATATATAATATATATTTTATAATATATATAATATAGATCAAACATTGTTTTCAATTCATACATTCATTATGTTCATTTCAATTTTGTCCCCTTTCGTTTGGGTCACACAAATGCTGAACTTGCTCCACACAAACAAATCACTCTGGGGTTCACAGACCCCAATTCCATTCCCCCAAATACTTTGTGTTCTTCCCATCAGTTCTTTTAAAAGAAATTCAAATCTTCTCAGCAGTGGACATCATACCATTTGCCGAGATAGGGGCTGTCAGGGTTCCCCGACAGCTTGCCCTAGGAAGACAAGACACTCTGTTTGTGAACTAAATGAAGTACTTACTTGATGATCGATCACAGGATCCACATCTTACCTATCGAGTCTGTGAACAGGGTAGAATGTGGAAATAATTCCGATCACGATCAAAATGAAAAATAAATGATTCAGAATTTAAGACTACAATTAAAGCTTGTATTGAAAATTATCAAATATGTTCACACATCCCCTAGAATCAACAATGTTCAAGCATACAGAAATAGCAGAGAGTTCAACTCTACTTTCTTAAACTTCTACCATTTTTTCTCTGCTTTTCTTCCTAACTCATTTCTTCCTCTCTTCGAGGACTGTTCTCTCTCTCGTCGGGCTGCTTCCGCCGAAGTACCAGTCGATCTCTCGTTTTTCCAAGAGCACAAATCACTACTCACTAGGAAAACAAAGTAAAAGAAACGAACCAGTGAGGAACAAGCCTTCCGTAAAGGTGAGTTTTGAATGCGAGTTCAAATGGGATACAAAACTTTTCTTCTTTTCTTTTTGCCTTTTCTTTTTACACGGGCCGCACGACAGATGGCTGTTCTGTTCATCAGCCATGCATTGGTGAGTGGACTGTTCTTTTGTTAATTAACCGTGCATTGGTCAGTGGACTGTTCTTTTGTTAATTAACCGTGCATTGGTGAGTGGACTGTTCTTTTGTTAATTAACCGTGCATTGGTCAGTGGACTGTTCTTTTGTTAATTAACCGTGCATTGGTGAGTGGACTGTTCTTTTGTTAATTAACCGTGCATTGGTCAGTGGACTGTTCTGTTCATCAGCCGTGCATTGGTCAGTGGACTGTTCTGCTTTTAATAAGTCGCGCATTAGTCAGTGGACTGTTCTGTTCATCAGCCGTGCATTGGTCAGTGGACTGTTCTGTTCATCAGCCGTGCATTGGTCAGTGGACTGTTCTGTTCATCAGCCGTGCATTGGTCAGTGGACTGTTCTTCTGTTCATCAGCCGTGCATTGGTCAGTGGACTGTTCTGTTCATCAGCCGTGCATTGGTCAGTGGACTGTTCTGTTCATCAGCGTGCATTAGTCAGTGGACTGTTCTGTTCATCAGCCGTGCATTGGTCAGTGGACTGTTCTGTTCATCAGCCGTGCATTGGTCAGTGGACTGTTCTGTTCATCAGCCGTGCATTGGTCAGTGGACTGTTCTTCTGTTCATCAGCCGTGCATCGGTCAGTGGACTGTTCTTCTGTTCATCAGCCGTGCATTGGTCAGTGGACTGTTCTTCTGTTCATCAGCCGTGCATTGGTCAGTGGACTGTTCTTCTGTTCATCAGCCGTGCATTGGTCAGTGGACTGTTCTTCTGTTCATCAGCCGTGCATTGGTCAGTGGACTGTTCTTCTGTTCATCAGCCGTGCATTGGTCAGTGGACTGTTCTTCTCTTTATCAGCTTTGCATTGGTCAGTGGACTGTTCTTCTCTTCATTAGCTGTGCATTGGTCAGTGGACTGTTCTTCTGTTCATCAGTTGTGCATTGGTCAGTGGACTGTTCTTCTCTTCATCAGCTGTGCATTGGTCAGTGGACTGTTCTTCTCTTCATCAGCCGTGCATTGGTCAGTGGACTGTTCTGTTCATCAGCCGTGCATTGGTCAGTGGACTGTTCTTTTGTTCATCGGCCGTGCATTGGTCAGTTGCCAGTGCTGACAGGGCAATGCCAGGTTTGCAGTCTCCATCAGGTGGAGCTCTGGAAGAATTAATTCCTGTGATACTTGTCTCTGCTTTCCACACTCGCAAGCAGCGACTCACATAGAAGATCTGACAGGTCATGGAAAGTATCCGCCATCTGGTCCCGTTCAAAACAAACAGCATGTTCCCACCACTTCACTTCCCCCCCCCTTCCCCTATAAGTTTGCCTGAACAGCAGGCTGATAGTTGCATGAAATCAGATGTGAATAGATCGTTCCCCACCCCACTCACCCCTCCAACACCCCCCCCCCTTTTCCCATTCACGGGACGTATGAAACGCGCGCGCGCACGTGTGTGTGTACGCGCGCGTGCGCGCGTTTGTGTGTGTGTGAATCATATGAACGTATCAGGAACGTAACATGACTGATGAAGGGTAAACAATTCTTCCATACTTTCTTGAACACCACTTTTTTGCGGTCTATAATCCATAAGTTCATTCCTAACAACAGTAGTAAATGAAATCATATGAGGCAGAGTCGTCTGGCTAATGGATGAGAATAAGTGCTCGTGTTTCAGCATTTAGAATGTTTTGTTTAACGTCAACAGTTTTTCTTACAAAGTGATTTATCGTTGTTTGTTTGTATGTCTTTTAGTTTAAAGAAAATATTGGCAAATATATTAAGCTGTTAATAAAAGTCGTCCCCACCTTCTCCGTTCCACTTTATGTGCAAATTATTTCATTTTGGAAGGTTTAATCAAGGGGTAGTTTAATGACCGTCTGTTTGTTGGATGAAAGTGTGCAGTTTTCTCTAGTGGTTTAACATGCTGTAGAAAGAAACTCGTGGAGAGCGTGGCAGCAAAGAGTCCTCAGAAGAGAAGCCCCTTCAAGCAAGTGTTTCGGCCCTTATCTCCTGACACTCTAGGGGGGTTGGGCCACACCCGGTTCATGACTCCGGATGTCCCTCTGCTGCCCCTTTTTTCCCATCTTGGACGAGCCATGGCTGGGATTCGAACCCATGACCCTCTGGACATGCTTATTTTCCACTTAATGACTCGCGCTCTAACCACTGAGCCACCAGGACACCTGATATTTGTAGGAAATTTAAGCCTTATGAAGTTCATTTTTGTTCCTCCTTGACCAGATCCAGCTTGAACACCTCTCTTCCGCTTCTGCCATTGCTTTCAGGCTCTGGTTTATTCCCCTCCCTGCAACTGAGAGCTGTTTCATGAGGCTGTATGCAGACGTTCCTACAAACCCCTAGCTTCAATTTCTGCAGTGAGGACTTTGACCTGATAGCCTTCTCTTCTCAGGCTGTTTGCCAGATCAGCATACTTTCAGTCTTGTAGATTTGAGCTGCCTCCATTCTGTTCTCATATGGCACAGTGAGCTCGATCATGATCAGCTGCTTGGTTGACTGAGAGTGGACTACTATGTCTGGTCTCATGCCACTCTTGCTGATGATATCTGGGTGACTCTTCCATTCTGGGAGGTCTGCAGTGCACTCCCAGTCATCTGCCCCATCCAGCAGACTCTGCCTGCATGTTCCGCGTGGCACTGTTGTTCTTGACCATGATTTGCTGCCTCCTGCCGTGTAGAATGTTGCGGATGCTTTTGGAGTCCTGATTTTCCCTTTTGTGGTGTTAGTACTAGCTCAGACTACTTGTACAATCTCTTTGAGCACTTGGTTGTGCCTCCATGTGTACCTTCCTTGAGCCAGGGCTACTTTACATGAGCTTAGGACATGCTCCACTGTTTGTTTTTCATGGCAGAGGGGGCATGCAGGATCGTCTGTTTTTCCCCCACTTCACCAGGTTTGTATTTGAGGGCAGAAGGTCATATGCAGATCTGAGAATGAAGCTGATCCTGAGAGGGGCCATGTACCAAATGTCATTCCAAGTGAGACTTCTTTGGAGTGCATTCTTCCACGTTGTCCGTTGCCCTTGCTGGGTCTGCTGGACTGCTTTTTGGAGTCTTTTTTGGTCTTCTTCTTTTCTCATCTCCTGAATCAGCATGTCTCGTTTGGCTTTTTCTTTGGCCTTTGACCACCATTCAGTTTTGGCCACCCCCAGTCCTTGTCTGTTGGTCTGTGTGTGTCCTGTTATTTCTCTGATCTTGAGACTTTCTTTTGCAGAATCCATTGCCTCTTGAACTTTCCATTTTCTGCCTGTCTTCAGCTGGGGCTTGATTGCTTCTGCCACCTTGTCTTCTGAGTCCTCCAGCATGCTTTGAAGTCTGATCTTCCCTGCTTTGTATTCCTCCAGGATGGATTTCAGTGGTAGTTTCAGCTTTGCTTGGCGACAGTACAGCGCTATGTCTGTCAGACAGGGTGGGACACCAAGCCATTTCCTTGTGAACTTGTTGATTTTGGCTTCCATTGCCTCCACTATGCTGGTGCAGATGTCGTATATATTAGAGGCCATAGGAGCTTTAGTATCAGCATGAACTGCAGACACCAGACCTTGTATTTGCCAGGGAGCCCACACTGGTCAATGGTCTCCAAGCCTTCTTCCGACATCTGTTTGGTTTGTTTTGCTCTTTGTGTGTCTTTCAGGTATCATCATACCATCTCCCAAGGCTCTTGACTGGCTCTTCTGTGACTGTTGGAATGGCCTGGTTGGCAACACTGAAGACCACAGATTCGGCCACTTTTGTTTTCCTCAGTGAGAGACTCTGTGATTTCTTTGGCTTGAACTTCATTCTGGATGAGACAACTATGTCCTCCAGCCTCTTCAGCACATGACGTGTCTCGTCTTCTCGGATGAAATCACTGGATGAAATTACTGTAGTGTCA
The DNA here is from genome assembly GCA_018398815.1 of Conus ventricosus. Lineage (NCBI taxonomy): Eukaryota > Metazoa > Mollusca > Gastropoda > Neogastropoda > Conidae > Conus > Conus ventricosus. The sequence continues at coordinate 51,550,043 of CM031600.1, read as the reverse complement.
TCCATGAAGGTTTTGAGAGGGGGCTTCTTGTATCCATCGCCAAGGTCTGTTTGTCTTGCGTTGCTTGTTGCTGCTTTCAAGATGACTTCCATTGCCAACACGAACAGTATTGGGGAAATTGCACAGCCCATTGCAATGCCCACTTCCAAGTTGATCCAATCTGGGGGTACAGATCCATATGCGTTTGCCAGATCAAGCCACACTACGTCCAGGTCTCTCTTTTCTGTTTTTGCTCTTTGTATTGCGTCCCAGATCATTGTGGCGTGTTCTACACAGCCAGCCACGCCTGGGATGCCACCTTTCTGGACTGACACATCCAAGTACTTGTTTTTCCATCGGGTTTACTTGGTCAGCCTTGCTGCCATGACAGAGAAGAAGATTTTCCCTTCGACGTTCAATAGTGATATTGGCCTGAACTGGCTGATGTCACTTGAGTTTTGCTCTTTGGGGATGTACACACCATCTGCCGTCATCCACTGGCCGCTGATCTTCTGGTTTCTCCAAGCTGATCGCAGCAGCCTGTGGAGCCACTCCAGCACCTCGGGACATTTCTTGTACAGCTGGTAAGGATTCCGTTTGGCCCTGGTGGTGATTTGGCTCTGGCTTTGTCGACCACCTTCTTGATTTCCGCCAACGTTGCGGGCTTGTCATTGAACTGTTCCTCAGGGTTGGTTGGCCACACCAGACCTTGAATGTCGAGTGGTGCTTTGCTCTGTGAGTCAGAGTATGTTTTCTTCAGATGCAGCTCAAGAACTCCTTTGTCCACACTTAGGGTCCCAGATTTTGGCTGCTCAAACAGTGTTCTGGCAAACTGGAAGGGGTCTCTGAAGAAGCGCTCTTGTGTCTTCTTCTTTTTGCTCTTCCTCTTCCTCGCAGATTCCGCTTTGCTGAGGGCGCTGTGTTTTTCTTTCAGGTCTTTCCAGAGTTTTTCCAAACCTTGTTTTTCAGCTGGCAGTGCGGTCTTCATTTGCTTCTTGAGGTTTTCCTTTTGGACCCTGATCTTGTCCATCTCTTCTTGGCGTCTGGATTTCTTTGGAGGTGTTTTCTCTTTGGGTAGTTTTGCTCCATAGGCGTCTCTACATGTGGCATACACAATGTCCCCATATGTGGCTAGTTTGTGTTCCAGGGTCCACAGACACATGGATATTCCATTTGGTCCATGTTCATAGTCCGTTTGGGATTTGCGGTCGTGACTGGTTGAGCACCGATGGATTCATCATTCTCTCCCCCTTTCGGTGAATCCTGGGAGCATCTTTTCTGTTAAATAGATGCTTGCTTTTTCCCTGAGTTGGTTACTCCCGGTGGGCGTGTCGCTTGAGGTGGGCGAAGTGGATGCAAAATGGATTACTTCATACATTTTTCATTTCTGCTTTTGTCATTGATATGGCTTTCTTTAATCATTGATGTCGGCTGTTCATTCAACGATGTGAAAATCATGTAAGTATGAGAATACATATATTTTCACTGATGTATATGCGTATTTAAGTAGATTAGCACAAATGTATGTATGTGTGCACGAATGTCAGTACCCCCATCGGTGCTAAGACAGTGAGTACGCGTCTGTATTTTGTACATTACGTTTTATTTTCAGGAATGAGCCATTTCATATTAGTTTGCTGCGCCCAGCAAATGCTCATCTTAATGATGATGATGATGATGATGGTGATGATGATGATGATGAATTGAAAAAGAATTAGATAATGGTTAGAGGAAGGTTTGGGAGAGGGCAGGGGCGCGGAAGGCGGGTGGATGGGGCGAGGTGGCCTGGGCTTGATGTTACACTATCGTGTTCCAGACGGCCTGTCACACGTAGTGCATTCCCCTGATGTGTTTGTGAAAGGGGATTGTGATGTAAAACAGCGAATTGATTGGGGTGTGTTGCGTGTTCTCGGCATTGATGATTAACCACGGGAGAAGGAGCGGTGGATTTTCTCCGAATGGAGGGTATTTGTTTGATCTTTGTGTTGACTCCCTGTGTCTGCCTTTCTGTCTGGCTGCCTGACTGCTGCCTGACTGTCTATCTGCCTCCCCCCTCTGTCTCTTTCTCTGTCACCCCCCCTCTCCCTCCTCTCTCTCTCTCTCTCTCTCTCTCTCTCTCTCTCTCTCTCTCCAAATGGAAAAAACAGAAACTACGTCTTAAAGCGTATAAATTGCTGATGCCACTGACAATAAAATCATATCAAATTGACAAGAAAGTGTCCGTGGATATTGCATAATGATGTTTAGGCAAGTCAGGGGGTTAGCTGTCTTTGTACTTTTTATGAAAATATGAAAACGTTTAAACAAAAACTCACAGACGTAAGATGACAGTATCTGGATGGCTATGTAAATCCAAGCGAGAGATATGATTTTCACATGTATACCGATGTTAAATCGTATGTTCTGTCAGACATAAAAAGAAACGCAAGATCTTCTCTTACAAGACTTAGACTGGATGTGTCCCACAAAACACAGACCAGGACAGAGTTCGGGGTAGGCTGATTTGCCCATTACGCAAACCGACGTCGAAAGCAAAATTCAGTCTGCTTTTTGCTGCTCTAATTTGCATGATCTGAAATGTAGTTGTTGCGAGAGCGCGCGCGCGCGCGCATGTGTGTGTGTGTGTGTGTGGTGTGTGTGTGTTGTGTGTGTGTGTGTGTGTGTGTGTGTGTGTGTGTGTGTGTGTGTGTGTTGTGTGTGTCGCCTTAGTGGCATTGCTTTCTCACCGATCATCTAAGCCACACCCAGATTCGCCCTGCAGCAGTCTCAGCACAGACAGTCTAAAGGGAGCAATCAACATCAGGTCGTCACGAGGCAACCCACCAGAGGAGACACTGTCCTGCCGCCGAGTCACTTCGGTGATATTCAGTGGTGCCTTCTCTGTCCAACATGGGCAGGACACCACATCTAGGCCCCTTACTGACGATAATAATAATAATAATAATAATAATAATAATAATAATAATAATGGGGATTTATATAGCGCCTTCCACGGCACAAGGCGCTTTACAAAGGCAGAAAAAAATACAATTGCTAAATGTAAAGAAAATGCATTGAAAAACGGCTCAGAAATGAAAAACAAAGGCTCTCTCCCATTCTCTCCCACGCGCACACACACCTCTCACGCACAGACACACAATACACAACAGCCGCAACAAACACAAAACTACTAAGCGATCCACAAAAACAACAAGAGTCAATCAACTATCTGGTAATGACTGTCTTCTTAGTATTGTTTGAAAAGGTGGGTTTTCAGGAGGTTTTGAAGGAAGAAAAGGTTTGAGAATGTCTTAAGTCATAGGGGAGTTTATTCCAGAGTTTGGGAGCTGCGTATGAGAAAGCTCGTTCGCCATGCTGTTTACGATGGGGACGGTAACTGGGAAAGCGAAGGTCCTGGTAGTCGGAGGAGCGGAGCGTTCGTGATGGGACATATACTTGAAGGAGATCGGAAAGATAGGCAGGGGCATCGCCAGTGAAAATCTTGAAGCAGAGACAACAACATTTGTATTTAATTCTATCTTCAAGGGAGCCAGTGCAACTTTTTCAGGAGAGGGCTGCAGGGTTGGGTCCTAGGAGATTTGCAAATGAGACGGGCTGCAGAGTCTGTACACGTTGGAGGGTTGGATGACAGTTGAGGGACAGCAAGAGAACACAGTTGCAGTAATCAGTGACGACAGTAACAGCTTAGTCCGGATCCAGACTGAGTGAAAGTCCCTCTCTGTAGGGTTGCCACACGTCCATCCACAGACAGTCCTCAGGAATCCCAGTACCGGCGCCTGTTGACATGAACTCCGGTCTGAATCTACAGACAGGGCTATACTCTACACAAACTGCCCTATCATATACCGGCGTCACCCGAATGATAGACATCTGTCGTGTTGACCGGGAAATCTCAGCAGCGCAGTTTGAAAAGCATCCGTTAGTGAATGGAACTTGACTGTCCGGTTTCAGTTTTCCCACTGGAGACCATAGCACAATCAGCTCTGGATAGGAGCTGGTCTGGGCCCAAAGCTCCAACAAATAAATGGCTTTGATGGAACTGGAACCCATGATCGCCCAGCCTGCTGCCTGCGCTGTTAACCACTGCAACATGGCGACGGGTTGCATCACTCCGCTCTGGTGTTAGGATTAAGGTTGAAGTTTCCATTGTCCAAGGGGCATAGAGTCAGTGACCTGTCATAGGTTCACCGCATATAATGAAAGGGGGGGCCCATCCCTCTCCTTCCTCCGCATTGAATCTTCCTTGAACTGAATCAGTGCCCTTTACCGTTGCGTGGCCCACGGGGTTTTCAAGCCGACAAATTCCGTACCCACGAGTGGTTCGAACTCACGATTCGTCAGCTTTGCAGGCGAACCCACTACCTACTTGACCATGGTCCCCTCTTATTGCCCAGTCTGAAATAGACATTCATGCATCAGGAATTCACCGCGGACCAGCATCGGGAATTCACCACGACCAGCAAAATATGTTTGAGCGCAAGTTGCTTTAGCCGCAAAAAATACAAGCAGATCTTGAGGGACTTTTCTTTTGTGTTTGTGTTATGCATTTAAAAGGTGATCCTCAGTAACAACTATATTTTGTTTAAGTAAAACAGGCACCGGGGTTTTCGAAAGGGAAAATAAGAAGTATCTTCACAGATTAAACCGTGCTTCTGGCTGTGCTTCTTGTACTGTTCGTTAAATTTCTTATTTTTTGTTTATCATGCGTATTTCTTTTTAATTTGGGGTG
>CM031600.1:51530335-51540335 GCA_018398815.1 Conus ventricosus | reverse complement strand
CCAAAACTAAGTGAATTTTCGTTGTTTTATTCGTTTATTTATCACCCGACGAAGACCTAAGAGGTCGAAACGCGTTGTGTTTTGTCTTGTGACTCGTTTGTTCACGTTCTCTGGGCGGTTCGCTAACATTTATTTAAGATTTGTTTAAGAAAATAGTTTTAAAAAATTTATGTTTCATTTAAGCTTTCGGCATGTCAAGTCTTCCTTGCGCTGAACCCTAAGCGATCTGAAGCGATCAAGCTAAGTGAATTTTCGTTGTTTTATTCGTTTATTTATCACCGACGAAGACCTAAGAGGTCGAAACGCGTTTTGTTTTGTCTTGTGACTCGTTTGTCCTCGTTCTCTGGGCGGTTCGCTAACATTTATTATAGATTTGTTTAGATTTCCGCCTGCAGTCGTCTCGCTTTGCAACTAGATCTATTTTCTTAAACTAGTAACCCCCCCCCCCCCCTACCTTGTTTATCATCTACCTGGGAAAAACGACCCCTTGGCCGTCAGTGCAAGGTACTTCTGTATCACCCGACGAAGGTACATTTGAACAGGTGCACTTTATATGTTTCATCAACCAATCGTGAGAAAGTTGACAGAATTTAACCAATCATTAGGGTAACACATTGTATGAAAAAGAGAAGGAGGCACAACACAATGATAAGTTTAACCCAGTTTATGTTTCATTTAAGCTTCTCGGCATGTCAAGTCCTCTTCATTTTCAATACAAATGCGATAGACTTGGTATGCAAAAGGCTACATGTCAGATTGGAAACCTTTTCTAACTATATACAGACATGAATTCAATGCCCCCCACACTATAAATTGGAATATTTTGTGACTGGTCCCCAAAACTATCGATATTCTTACTCTCTTGACCACATCTGTTAGGCATTCGTGAGTTCTTTGCTCATGGTGCATAATACGTCACAGGATTTCACACATGTATCATCTACACACACACACACACACACACACACACCCCTCTCTGTGTGTGTGTGTGTGTGTGTGTGTATGTGTGTGTGTGTGTGTGTGTGTGTGTGTGTGTGTGTCCTGTCGACGATCCTATTCTCTCTATTTACTAGTTTTTGCGGCCTTGCGTCATAAAGTATTACTGAAATAAACAAAAATACAAATTCAAATAGAGTTTGCGTACGCTTACTTACATGGACATCTTCTTTCACATTCTTTTTTTTGTTTCACACACATACACACACGCGCGCGCGCACGCGCGAGCGCTCGCGCAAAAAGATCTGAGTTTACCATAGGTCCAACAATTAAAAAGAATATGTCCCCTCAGCCAAGATCATTGTGGTGTTGTTATTCTAACGTCTACGTAGCATCAGGTTTCCATCGTTGTCACCCTGGGCGAATCAAAACCATTCAGAAACTTGCTTTAATCCTAGTGTAAATTGGCTCTGAACGTTCTTCAGGCACAGTCAGAACTGAAGAAAGAATAGTGATTTCACCTGTGTTGTTGGAGTCGTTTTGCCTCATGGCACATTATGTTTTTACCTATCGTCATTAGATTTGTTTATGTGCCTTTGAGAGAGATCACGAAAAATCCTCCTACTGTTACGGACTAAACTTGGTGGAAACGTGGAGGATGGCTTAGGTATAAACCCATTAAAGTTTGGTGCTGATCCATATGGCGGATCAAAGGGCGGATCAACGATCTGTTCAGCAAGATTACTACTCATTTTTCACTGAACATGAACACTGTGAAGCTATTGTTGAGAATGGAGAAACTGTCTGTATAGCAATGCATTTTCAGTGAATAGTAAAATTTGACATATATATATAAACTTGGACAGTTTGTAATTTTGGTGATATTAAAAAAAAACTACAGGGGAGGTAACTCTTTCAATGTGTGCCAGATTCATTTCATTCTGCGGGGGAAAATATCCACTCATAAACTGACTGAAAAAGAAAATCCAACTTCTGTTTGATTTTGGCAGAGGTCTGTGGTCACTGTGACTTTTCTGTTTCCTTTTTTAAGTTTGTCTCGTTTGCTTTCTTGTTTGGGTTTTTCTTTTTTGACAAGACGAAGCCCGTGGAGGGTGACGGAGGAATGAGGAACATGACATCTGTGATCGATGGGGCTGTGTACTGTTTATCGAATACTGTTTATCATGTATGTTTATTGTGTTTCTGCATTCACAATGTACAAAACGAGAATCCGTCTCCCTGCCGCATCTTTCCCGTCTTTGGTTTTACAAGAATTAATTCGCTGTAAGATGACACGATGCCCTGTGTTGATCAATATACGCTCGACCGACTTTTGCCTCCTCACCCCCTTACCCTACCCTTCTCGTCTCCTCTCAGCACCAGGATCTTTGCGACCACTCGCATCAGCTAGACTGACCTACAAGATCTCGGATCCAGACGCGCAGAGACAAGGTCGACAATCAATCAACGTTGCAGGGTAAAGAAAAAAAACCCGGTGATTTCACAATCCACTCGTCTTCGACGCTGCTCTTCGTTTTCTTTTGAGAGGAAGAAGACGGAGTAACGGTGCGGAAACTCTGGCCCATCCGTTTGACCCCAACTCCTACCCATCTCGTCAGACTTCCACCTGCGGCGAGCTGATCAGAGAGATATAGAGCAGGATGCGGAGAGAGAGAGAGAGAGAGAGAGAGAGAGAGAGGAGGGTAATCAACACAGGCCATCCAACCACCACAGGTATTCAAATAGTAAGCAATTTTCCTTACACATGGCTTATATACGTGGTTTCACATCAAGTTGTACCGCATCAAGAGAAAACTTGATCTCACTAACTATGGCTAGTGTACTTTAAGATACCAAACCAGAAAGAGAAAGAGACACAAACAGGTTAAAAGCAATGAAACAGGTAATTTAGAAAAGTCTTTATTCCTAATATCAGACTTCTGTGGTGAAAAGTAGATGAACGAGTCCTCAAGTGTGATTGAAATGGCTAATTATGGCAGTGTACTCCAAGACACCAAACCAAGAAAGAGAAAGAGACATAAACAGGTAAAAGCATTGTAAGAGGTAATATAGAAGTAACAGGTAATTTAGAAAAGTCTTTGTTCTTGATTTCAGACTTATTTGGTGAAAAGAAGATGAACGTATTATCTAGTTTAATTGAAATGCTTACAGTCTAGCGGACGCCCTCAAGGAATGGTAGAAACAAGTCATCACGAAGTTAGTTAGATTAAAATGATAAGCGTACTGCTGTAAATATTCCTTGATGTTAGCCTCGTGTTTCAAGGAATACTATTCAAAAGTAGCGAATGAGCAGGTAAGTTACCAGAGGTCGATTTGTCAAGTGATTGCCCAACGTCTCATTATGAACAGAGAATGGACCGTTTCAAGGGGTGGTGTCTCCTGGAAGGGGACAGACAGCCAGACGGACCCAGACAGACAGACAGACAGACAGAGAAAGACAGAGGGGAGAGGAGAGAGAGATAGAGAGAGAGAGAGAGAGAGAGAGAGAGAGAGAGAGAGAGAGAAGAGACAGAGACAGAGAGAGAGAGAGAGGAGAGGAGGAGAGAGAGAAATGGGAGGTGTGTCTGGGGCGAGAATGTTTGTCTGGCCAATCCAGTCTCGGTATCGATGGGGTTTACCTTATCCCCTTCCCCCACCCACCTTCACCACCTCCTCGGCCAACCTCACCGTCACTCCTCCCTCACCCTGTCCACTCCCCAACCGTGACTACTCCCCCCACCTCCATTTCCCCCCTCCCGCCATCCACCCCTCTCCCATTGTTTTGTAGGTCACCCTGGCTTTGCCCTGTAGCTGGTGCGGATGGATCGAATTACCTTCAAGGAAGGCCCTACGGATAAAACTGAGAATTGTCATTTTGACAGTAAGTTGTCGTTGCTGAACAGCCATGCGGCTATTCTGCTTGCCAGTCCGAGAACTGACATCCCATACGAGTATAAAATGATGTTCGCTTAATCGAAAAATCAACCACAATAGGTGTTGTCGTAGCTGTTGTAATCCAGAGAAAGTGTTTTAGCGTTGTATTTCATATTCATAGTTATTTTGTCATTAACGTTTGATGCAGTGGCCACAGACTACACATTTAATGAAGCAGAAAAACAGAACTCCCAGAGAAGACAAAGTTTGCACAGATTGTGGAATAAGTGTTGTAGAGGGTGATACTGATCTGATCATAGAATGTCCCCAGTGTGATAACATTACCATTGAAGTGACATCTATCATGTGGAAACACTGTGACACCCCTCTGAGAATATGCTTCGCCCTTGGAAACATTAGGTCACTCGCTTGAAAACACGTCGCTTGTTTGAAATCATCAGGCCAAACCAGATTCACTTGAAAATGTGTTGTTACTCTCTGGAAAAACAATATTCACTTGGAAACATGATACAACGTACTTGGAAGCATTATGTCACTCACACTGCAACTTGTCGTCACTCGTTAGAACAGGAGATCACTCACGTAGAAACCATGATGTCATTTATCGAGAGACGTCGTTTTTTTTCACTTAGGAACAGGATACCGTTTGGACTATTCTTAAAGAAAGCGCGGGGATGTGTCTATGTTTGTTGGTACATGTGCCAAGCACAATGATGGTAGCCGTGACGAATAATTGTGGAGCATATTCAAGGACAGTGTAGTCCAATATTCAAGGACAATGTACCAATGCATTGTCATGTTTAAGTGCAATGTAGTAACATGTTCAAGGTAAATTTGATAAAATCTCAAGAACAAGTTGGTGATAGTTACAAAAAACAAGGTGGTTTACATTTTAAAGGTCTACTTTAGAGATTTTCGATAATTTGTTAAAAATAGGTCTACATGTCATATAACTACAGTATGGTATTCATTTTTTTTAAAAAGTCGCCGGAAGAATTTAATAGATAAAAACGAGTTTTGCACACCTGTTCAAACCCCGCGCGGTAGACCGAAAACCGTGACGTCACTTGATGGACTGGCCGTCAGCAGCGACCTACACAACAAGCCAACGCCAAGTGAAATCAACACGAGTTGCGATCCCCACAGCCTAAAAAGTCACGAGGGGGTGGCAGATATTGTGCTGTAGGCGTGTGCAGCAGCTCAGCAGGAGACGGTATTCTTTGCACACATTTCCATCTGATCCAGATACTCGAAATAAGTGGATTCGGTTGGTGCAACCATGCCGGGCCACTAAGTTATTTTTACCACGTCAGTTCCAGCTGGACCACGGAAACGAGCTGTTCGACAATTGCCGAGCCCGTCGAGTGGATCAAAAACTTCGTCTGCATTGTGCGCGTATACTTTGAAGGCGGAGTGGTAAGCTCGTACAGATGAGTACGATAGTCGCACGTTTATTCTGTTCTTATCTATGGACAGATCACACTTGTTAAATTGAATGAACACGTTAAGGCTTGAGGAAGGAGAATCTCCGCTCGCCGTCCACGCGTGATCGCATCAAGAAGTCAGTCGGTAGCCTCCCTCGAGACTTCGGTAAAGTCCGTACGCCTTCGGAATGATGTGTTCGGGCGACCAGCTGGAACTGAATAGCTCGTTTCCGTGGTCCAGCTGGAACTGACGTGGAACTGACGCCTTGCAGAAACATCCCAGAGTTACATTGGCTGTCGCAATCATAGTCACTGCTTTTACATGATAAATTAAATACCGATCGGGATGTGCAAGAACCATCAGAATCGCTTTCTGTCGCCGTTGGCTTGTTGTGTAGGTCGCGGCTGACGGCCAGTCCATCGAATCATGAATTGACTGACACATTATCTCCCTTCTAACAGCCTCGTTTTCATTCAACGCCTACCTTGCGCTGAAGAGATAAAAGTAAGGGGACAAACTGTTCTTTTCTTTGGGTTTAAATTTTGTTTGTTTTTTGCCTAAAGAAAAACCTAAAGGTCAAAAACCGCGTGTGTTTTTTTCTTGAAACTCGATTGCCCCACGTTTTTTAAACAGTTCGCAAAACATTTTTTTAAAGATAATTTTTTCATGTCACAAAACTGGGCAATTTTTCCCAAGGGGTCTTTTAAAATCCGTGCCCAGCTATATTGATCCCCCCCCTCCCCCCCAAACCCCAAAGCCCCTCCCCAAACTAGTTTTCCCCCGGCCCCTCACTCCCACCTCCTATTCCCTCTCACCTTTAAATTTTAAATTTATTTTTTCTAAATCGGGTTGAAAAACCCGGAATATAGGGGCCCTTGACCCTTTTCAGGGGAATCAGGATTTAGTACATTTCAGAATATCGATTTTGGGAACCCCCTAGCGCAAAACATCAAAAAAATCTGCTTTGAAAATAAAATAAAAGGGGCGGGTTAATTAAATTTTAGATAAAAGGGACCCCAAAGTCCCAGCGTGCCACGGTTTGATATGACATATTGTGTGGTTTTGGACCCCCGTCCCCCATGTTTGAGACCAAACTATTAGGAAAAATTTAAAAAAATAAAGGGGGTCAGTTACTGCCATGGGCCGCGGGAAAAAACAGATTCCAGGATATTTTTGTCTCCCCCTGTGGCAGTAAAAACCCCCATTTCTTTCAAAATTTTGCTCTTTTTCCCCCGTCGGGTCACTTCTTTTTGAATCAAACTTTTAGGTTTAGGGGGAAGCAGACATCTGTCGCCATAAATGTTGGACGTGCCCTTTCCCCTTTTGTGTTCCGCCCATCAGGGTATGCCGTTAATAAAGTAAATATTTCAGCGGAAAACCACAAAAAAAATGCTTTTTTCCAGTTGATGCTAGCACCCCCGGTTTCCAAAGAAAGAGTTTCCCTCTCTCTCCCCTGTCTCTCCCCTCTGTCCTGTTTTGTCTCTCTCTCCTCAAATCTTTTCATCTTTCCCCCCCCTGTGGTGTTGTGTGTTGTTTTTTGGGGGTGGGGGGGTTGGTTGCCCTGTCTGTCTTTTTTCTGTCTGTAAGTCTGTTGTCTGTCCCCCTCTCTCTAATTTTGGCGTAAAGCTTTCATAGAAAATTACAATAAACGCCCCTTTTTGGTAGAAAGAAACTCGTGGAGGCGGGGGCACAGGAGTCCTCAGAAGAAACCCCCCCTTAAAGGAAAGGGTTTTTTCCCCCCTTTTTTGCATCTAGGGGGTTTGGGCCCAACCCCCGGGTTTCATGACTCCGGATGCCCCTCTGCTCCCCCTTTTTTTTTCCCCCCATCTTGGGAGACCATGGCGGGATTCGAACCCATAAACCCTTGGACATGTTTCATTTTTATTTAATGACCGCGCTTTAACCACTGACCCACGGGGGAACCCCTGATTTTTGAAAGGGAAAATTAAGCCTTATGAATTCATTTTTGTTCCTCCCTTGACCAGTTTCCAGCTTCACCCCTCTCTGCCGCTTTTGCCATTGTTTCCCGGGCTCGGGTTTTTTCCTTCCCGGGAAACTGGAGCTGTTTCTGGGCTGTATCCCGGGACGTTCCTACAAACCCCCAAAAGCCCCCCAATTTTTTCTGCAGTGAGGATTTTGCCCCTGATAGCCTTCTCTCCTCGGGCTTTTTTGCCAGATCAGATACTTTTCAGTCTTGTAGATTTACTCCCTCCATTTGTTCCATATGGACTGGTGGTCATCATGATTTTAGTGCTTGGTTGACTTAGAGTGGATCTAGTTGGTTTTCATGCCACTCTTGTGATTGGGTTCCCGGGTGAACTTTTCCCCTTTTTGGGAGGGGCTGATGCCTCCAGTCAACGGCCCCCTCCAGCAGACTCTGCCGCTTTTTCGAGTGGCACTGTTGTTCTTTGGGCCCTGGGTTTGCTGCCCCTTTCCTTTAAGAAAAGTTTTCGGGGCTTTTGGAGTCCGATTTTTCCCTTTTGGGGGTGTTTTTTACCCAGCCCCGACACTTGTAAAAATTTTTTTGAGAATTGGTTGTGCCCCCCTGTGTACCTTCCCCGAAACCCGGGGGTTCTTAAAATGACTTTAGAACATGCTCCACTGTTTGTTTTTCATGCAGAGGGGGCTTGCAGGATGTCCCGTTTTCCCCCCCCTTCCCCCAAGGGTTTTCATTTGAGGGCAGAAGGGGAAATGCAGATCTGAGAATGAAGCGATTCCTGAGAGGGGCCATGTGCCAAATGCCCATTCCAAGTTAGACTTCTTTGGAGTGCATTCCCCCACGTTGTCCATTGCCCTTGCGGCCTGCGGGACTGCTTTTTGGAGTCTTTTTTGGTCTCTTTCTTTTCCTCATCCCCTGAATCATCATGTCTCTTTGGCTTTTCCTTTGCCTTTGACCACCATTCAGTTTTGGTCACCCCCAATCCTTGTCTGTTGGGCTGTGTGTGCCTGTTATTTTCTCTGATCTTGAGACTTTCTTTTGCAGAATCCCTCGCCTCTTTAACTTTCCATTTTCTGCCTGTCTTTAGCTGGGGGTTGATTGCTTCTACCACCTTGTCTCCTGAGTCCTCCAGCATGCTTTGAAGTCTGATCTTCCTGCTTTGTATTCCTCCAGGATGGATTTCAGTGGTAGTTTCAGCTTTTCTTGGCGACAGTACAGCGCGATGTCAGTCAGACAGGGTGGGACACCAAGCCATTTCCTTGTGAACTTGTTGATTTTGGCTTCCATTGCCTCCACTGTGCTGGTGCAGATGTCGTATATCATCAGAGGCCATAGGAGCTTTGGTATCAGCATGAACTGCAGACACCAGACCTTGTATTTGCCAGGGAGCCCACACTGGTCAATGGTCTCCAAGCCTTCTTCCGCCATCTGCTTGGTTTCTTTTGCTCTTTGTGTCTCTTTCAGCGTATCATCATACCATCTTCCAAGGCTCTTGACTGGTTCTTCTGTGACTGTTGGAATGGCCTGGTTGGCAACACTGAAGACCACAGATTCGGCCCACTTTTCCTTTCCTCAGTGAGAGACTCCGTGATTTCTTTGGCTTGAACTTCATTCTGGATGAGGCAACTATGTCGTCCAGCCTCTCCAGCACATGACGTGTCTCGTCTTCTCTGGATGAAATCACTGTAGTGTCATCCATGAAGGCCTTGAGAGGAGGCATCTTGTATCCATCGCCAAGGTCTGTTTGTCTCGCGTTGTTTGTTGCTGCTTTCAAGATGAGTTTCCATTGCCAGCACGAACAGTATCTGGGAAATTGCACAGCCCATTGCAATGCCCACTTCTAAGTTGATCCAATCAGTTGTGTACTCCTTGGTAGAGAACCGCATTGAGAAGCCATTGAAGTACTTCTTGAGCATGTCGCGGATGTTCTTTGGCACATGGTACATCTCAAGAGCCAACTGTATCATCTCATGGGGCACAGATCCATATGCGTTTGCCAGATCAAGCCACACTACGTCCAGGTCCCTCTTTTCTGTTTTTGCTTTTTGGATTGCGTCCCAGATCACTGTGGCGTGTTCTACACAGCCAGCCACGCCTGGGATGCCACCTTTCTGGACTGACACATCCAAGTACTTGTTTTCCATCAGGTACTTGGTCAGCCTTGCTGCCATGACAGAGAAGAGATTTTCCCTTCGACGTTCAGTAGTGATTATTGGCCTGAACTGGCTGATGTCACTTGAGTTTTGCTCTTTGGGGATGTACACACCATCTGCCGTCATCCACTGGCCGCTGATCTTCTGGTTTCTCCAAGCCGATCGCAGCAGCCTGTGGAGCCACTCCAGCACCTTGGGACATTTCTTGTAAAGCTGGTAAGGTATTCCGTTTGGCCCTGGTGATGATTTGGCTCTGGCTTTGTCGACCACCTTCTTGATTTCCGCCAACGTTGGAGGCTTGCCATTGAACTGTTCCCCAGGGTTGGTTGGCCACACCAGACCTTGAATGTCGAGTGTGTGCTTTGCTCTGTGAGTCAGAGTATGTTTTCCTCAGATGCTGCTCAAGAACTCCTTTGTCCACACTTAGGGTCCCAGATTTTGGCTGCTCAAACAGTGTTCTGGCAAACTGGAAGGGGTCTCTGAAGAAGCGCTCTTGTGTCTTCTTCTTTTTGCTCTTCCTCTTCCTCGCAGATTCCGCTTTGCTGAGGGCGCTGTGTTTTTCTTTCAGGTCTTCCCACAGTTTTTCCAAGCCTTGTTTTTCAGCTGGCAGTGCGGTCTTCATTTGCTTCTTGAGGTTGTTCGTTTGGACTCT
>CM031600.1:51519506-51529335 GCA_018398815.1 Conus ventricosus | reverse complement strand
TCCGCTGAACAGCACTACAGCAGCACTTCATGGAACACACTTGCCTTGCTTATTTCCATACCTCAAACACTTGTCGCACACGTGCACACACACACACACACACACACACACACACACCACACACACACACACACACACACACACCACACACACACACACACACACACACACACACACACACACACACACACAGAGGCACACATACATGGTGCAGGCATATACATTATATTTGAGATTTTTTGTTATAAAATCCATTCTTCTTTGGGAGATAGAAACAATATGGCAAACTCTCTCTCTCTCTCTCTCACTCTCTCTCTCTCTCTCTCTCTCTCTCTCTCTCTCTCTCTCTCTCCTCTCTCTCTCTCTCTCAGATAGATAGATAGATAGATAGATAGAGAGATAGAGAGATAGATAGATAGATAGATAGATAGATAGATAGATAGATAGATAGTTGTGAAACCCATTCGTCTTGGGAGAAAGGAAACCATGTGACGAACTCTCTCTCTCCCTCTCTGGCTACGTCTGTCTGTCTTTCTCTCTCTCTCTCTTCTCTCTCTCTCTCTCTCTCTCTTCTCTCCTCTCTTCTATAATTTCTTTCTTCTCTCATTAGGGCAATGGCCTAAATATGAATTAAACATCTGAATCTGAATCTCTCCTCTCTCTCTCTCTCTCTCTCTCTCTCTCTCCTCTCTCTCTCTCCTCTTCTCTCTCTCTCTCTCTCTCTCTCTCTCTCATGTTTCACGCCTGAAAGCCGGACGCATTAGTTCATCAAGGACACGTAGGTAAAGAGAGAGCATGATATGTTTTATCAACCATGAAATATTAAACATTCAATGTTTTTTTGTTCGTTGATTACCATTCGACACAGACTCCATTGCCCTCCCCACTTCCACGTACACACAGGTTCATGCATTTGCACCTACAGACACAAAACAGATACGCACAAAATGTGGATGCTAAAGTTTATTCAGAATAGGCCAAGGCCCCTCACGGAATGGGTAGACGTACAGAAACCATATCAACAATACTTAGTGCAACTGGTGACACTGTAATATTCACATTAGAGAAAACGAATACCATATTAGAACAACTGGCACAGTATAATGTATATTACAGGGGCATGCTAAGATGTTGCAGCATCTAATGTCTTCTGAGCTTTATAAACATATTGTGCTAGATTGGATATAGTATTTTGATTTCTTGATGACAAAAGCAACGTCATTAAAAATCTACATGGGTCATTGTAATATTTTGGCTTTAAAAGAGTTTTTCTAATATCATCTAGACATGGACAACAGAATAAAAAATGAATTTATTCTTGTTTAACCAGATGACACAGTCGGCAAACCAACTCATTTTCCCTCTTGATACCATATCTAAAAACGGTGACAAGCAATGCTAGAAATGTCAAATCTAAATATAGTTAAAGCTCTTGTTATGTAGCGATTCAGTTTCATGTCAATGTAAATTTCTTGCATGTTCTATCACTATCATACAGGTGGCTGTGCCAATACTGATGTCTACAATCCGGAAGCTGGAAGTCACTTCCATAGAGATAACTTTTCTCGGGGCCTGTAGTCCGATGCTTAGAGCTGTCGGCTGCCAGGCTGACGGTCGCGAGTTGGAACCAGTGGCACGGGGAGGGAGGGAGCAAGGGGGGGGGGGGGGGGGGGGGGGTATTTTTACGGCTTGAATTTCTCTCTGTCCAGCAGTAAGTGGAAACCTTGTTCAGTTCAGGGACGGTAAAAGGGAGGAGAAACAGAGGATCGGTCTCCATCTTCCTTGTGCCGTGCCATGCCTTAGACAATGGAGCTATAGGACTTTGAGCCTTTGTTTAACACCTAGACAGGGCGACACTCTGACTTCATTGCCCCTTGGACCATGGAGCTATAGGAAATTGAGCCTTTGTTTTAACACCTAGACAGGGCGACACTCTGACTTCATTGCCCCTTGGACCATGGAGCTATAGGACTTTGAGCCTTTGTTTAACACCTAGACAGGGCGACACTCTGACTTCATTGCCCCTTGGACCATGGAGCTATAGGAAATTGAGCCTTTGTTTAACACCTAGACAGGGCGACACTCTGACTTCATTGCCCCTTTGGACCATGGAGCTATAGGAGTTTGAGCCTTTGTTTAACACCTAGACAGGGCGACACTCTGACTTCATTGCCTCTTGGACCATGGAGCTATAGGAGTTTGAGCCTTTTTTAACAACACCTTACATCTTATCAGGGTCATAAGATGTTTTTTTTACCTTTTGATTCGTTATCTTACATTTGACATAATGAACACAATTGTTTCTAGGTGAAGTTGATTGGTCTGACGTGCCAGTAATTGTTTTTCAACCGAAAATGGTTGTGTTGGAGTGAACATTTCTGTTTCCAGATCGATCATAATTAACACTTTCTGGCAGTTACACCTCAATTACTTTCTTTCGTTTGAATTATAAATCGGCTTGTATTTTGAATTTCAACTAGATTTGACAGATCAATTTGTGCAATTATTTCATTATGTATTGAGTGATTTAAGCAAAATTGAAATTAAAAATTAGTTTGGAAATTTTCTCTTCTATTTCTGACCATTACTGAGCTCATCACGAACATTTTTTTAACTATTTTCTTAAACTAGTAACCCCCCCCCCCCCCCAATTTACCTTGTTTATCATCTACCTGGGAAAAACGACCCCTTGGCCGTCAGTGCAAGGTACTTCTGCAAGCCCTTGCCATTTGAACAGGTGCACTTTGTATGTTTCATCAACCAATCGTGAGAAAGTTGACAGAATTTAACCAATCATTAAGGGTAACACATTGTATGAAAAAGAGAAGGAGGCACAACACGATGATAAAGTTTAAACCCAGTTTATGTTTCATTTAAGCTTCTCGGCATGTCAAGTCCTCTTCATTTTCAATACAAATGCGATAGACTTGGTATGCAAAAGGCTACATGTCAGATTGGAAACCTTTACATGAATTCAATGCCCCACACGCTATAAATTGGAATATTTTGTGACTGGTCCCCAAAACTATCGATATTCTTACTCTCTTGACATTCGGCATTCGTGAGTTCTTTGCTCATTGTGCATAATACGTCACAGGATTTCACACATGTATTATCTACACCCCTCTCTCCTCTCTCTCTCTCTCTCTCTCTCTCTCTCTCTCTCTCTCTCTCTGTGTGTGTGTGTGTGTGTGTGTGTGTGTGTGTGTGTATGTGTGTGTGTGTGTGTCCTGTCGACGATCCTATTCTTTCTATATTACCTAGTTTTTGCGGCCTTGCGTCATAAAGTTTATTACTGAAATAAACAAAAATACAAATTCAAATAGAGTTTGCGTACGCTTACTTACATGGACATCTTCTTTCACATTCTTTTTTTTATTTCACACACATACACACACGCGCGCGCGCGCGCGCGCGAGCGCCCGCGCAAAAGATCTGAGTTTACCATAGGTCCAACAATTAAAAAGAATATGCCCCCTCAGCCAAGATCATTGTGGTGTTGTTATTCTAACGTCTACGTAGCATCAGGTTTCGTTACCACCATCGTTGTCACCCTGGGCGAATCAAAACCATTCAGAAACTTGCTTTAATCCTAGTGTAAATTGGCCCTGAACGTTCTTCAGGCACAGTCAGAACTGAAGAAAGAATAGTGATTTCACCTGTGTTGTTGGAGTCGTTTTGCCTCATGGCACATTATGTTTTTACCCTATCGTCATTAGATTTGTTTATGTGCCTTTGAGAGAGATCACGAAAAAATCCTCCTACCTGTTACGGACTAAACTTGGTGGAAACGTGGAGTGTGGCTTAGGGATAAACCCATTAAAGTTTGGTGCTGATCCATATAGCGGATCAAAGGGCGGATCAACGATCTGTTCAGCAAGATTACTACTCATTTTTCACTGAACATGAACACTGTGAAGCTATTGTTTGAGAATGGAGAACTGTCTGTATAGCAATGCATTTTCAGTGAATAGTAAAATTTTACATATATATATATATAAACTTGGACAGTTTGTAATTTGGTGATATTAAAAAAAAAACTACAGGGGAGGTAACTCTTTCAATGTGTGCCGATTCATTTTCTTCTTCTTCTTCCTCCTCGTTCGCCATCCCGTTAGATGAGCAGCCCGGTGTCCTCGATGAAGGCTGCCGTCCGTCGCAGTTCCTCCAGGGTGCCGTACAGCTTGGCTTCCACTGCTGTCGGTGTTGGCCAGTACTTTCTCCTGGATGCTGCATACGTCGTACAGACTTGAAGGATGTGGTCAGTTGTCATTGGTCCCTCACCACAAGGGCACTCTCCACTCTGTCCAATGCCAAATTTGTGTGCATGTGGTGGAGCAGGCGATTGTGTCCAGTCCTCAGGCGGAAGATCTTGACCTGTTCCTGTCGTCCCAGCAAATGGGTATGTGTCTTCTGGGTTGTATTTAGGATGCAGGAGGCGCCATTTTATTCCTTGTTGTGCCTTGATGATTGTCCTAATTCATCGTATGACACCAGGTTGTTGGCCTGCTCCTTCTGTGCATCGTCTTTTTGCCAGAATGTCCGCTTTTTCATTGCCTCTGATGCCACAGTGTGCTGGTACCCATTGTATCACCACTTTCTCCACTCTGGCACTCAGGGCAACAAGGGCTGAAGTGAGATGGTTCTGTTCTTTGCAGCGAGAGTTCTTGAGGGCTTGGAGCACGGAGGAGAGCGTCAGAGAACACCACCACCTGCCCTGTTGCTCTTTTGGAGTTCTGCAAGACTGTTGTGGCTGCCTCACAGAGGGCTTCTTGCTCAGCTCGGAAGTTGGTGGAGCATTTTCCTGTTGGAATTGCAATTTCTTCATCTCCGTCTTGTATCGGAGGAAGATTCCAGCTCCACCATCCGTCGTTTGCCTTGTGGCGGAGCCATCTGTGAAGACATGGGTCCAGTCTTCCTGGGGATACTGGTTGCAGATGTACTCCATGGCCAGAGCCTTCCTTTGGGTGTCCGACTGTATTCCTCTCTTCTCCACTCCGGGAATGCTGGTGACGACTGTTGGGAACACCTGCCTCTTCCAAGATGGGTGGGTGACATTTGCCGGGTATAGGCTTTTCTTCATGTTCCATCAAGACTGGTCTTGACTGGTGGATGAAGCTGCCTCTTTTGCAGATTCATTTCATTCTGCGGGGGGAAAATATCCACTCATAAACTGACTGAAAAGAAATCCAACTTCTGTTTGATTTTGGCAGAGGTCTGTGGTTACTGTGACTTTTCTGTTTCCTTTTTTAAGTTTGTCTCGTTTGCTCTTCTTTTTTTGGGTTTTTCTTTTTTGACAAGACGAAGCGCGGGGAGGGTAGGAGGAATGAGGAATGACATCTGGATCGATGGGGCTGTTTTACTGTTTATCGAATACTGTTTATCATGTACTGTTTATCGAATACGTTACATTACTGTTATCGTGTTTCTGCTTTCACAATGTACAAAACGAGAATCCATCTCCCTGCCGCATCTTCCCGTCTTTGGTTTTACAAAATTAATTCGCTGTAAGATGACGATGCCCTGTGTCTGATAAATATACGCTCGACCGACTTTTGCCCCCCTCACCCCCTTACCCTACCCTTTCGTCTCCTCTCAGCACCAGGATCTTTGCGCCCACTCCCCTCAGCTAGACTGCCCTACAAGATCTCGGATCCAGACGCGCAGAGACAAGGTCGACAATCAATCAACGTTGCAGGGTAAAAAAAAAAAACCCGCTGTTTTTCAAAATTCCACTCGTCTTCGACGCTGTCTTCGTTTTCTTTTGAGAGGAAGAAGACGTAGTAACCGGTGCGGAAACTCTGGCCCATCCGTTTGACCCCAACTCCTACCCATCTCGTCAAACTTCCCCCCTGCGGGGGAGCTGATCAGAGAGATATAGAGCAGGATGCGGGAGAGAGAGAGAGAGAGAGAGAGGAGAGGAGGAGGGTAATCAACAAGGCCCGTCCAACCACCACAGGTATTCAAATAGTAAGCAATTTTCCTTCCACGTGGGTTTCACATAAAAGTTGTACCGCATCAAGAGAAACTTGATCTCACTAACTATGGCAGTGTACTTTAAGATACCAAACCAAGAAAGAGAAAGGACACAAACAGGTAAAAGCAATGAAACAGGTAATTTAGAAAAATCTTTTTTCCTAATTTTCAGACTTCTGTGGTGAAAAGCAGACGAACGAGTCATCAAGTGTGATTGAAATGGCTAATTATGGCAGTGTACTCAAAGACACCCAAAACCCAAAAAAGAGAAAGAGACATAAACAGGTAAAAGCATTGTAAGAGGTAATATAGAAGTAACAGGTAATTTAGAAAGTCTTTGTTCTTGATTTCAGATTTATTTGGTGAAAGAAGATGAACGTATTATCTAGTTTAATTGAAACTGCTTACAGTCTAGCGACGCCCTCAAGGAATGGTAGAAAAAAATCATCCCCGAAGTTAGTTAAATTTTAAATGATAAGCGTACTGGCTGTAAATATTCCTCTGATGTTAGCCTCGTGTTTCAAGGAATACTATTCAAAAAGTAGCAAATGAGCAGGTAAGTTACCAAGGTCGATTAGTCAAGTGATTGCCCAACGTCTTCATTATGAACAGAGAATGGACCGTTTCAAGGGGTGGTGTCTCCTGGAAGGGGACAGACGCCAGACGGACTCAGACAGACAGACAGACAGACAGAGAATAAGAGAGAGAGAGAGAGAAGAGAGAGTAGAGAGAGAAGAGAGAGAGAGAGAGAGAGAGATGTGGCATCAGAACTGGCAAGGGAAATGCAACAAAAGAAAGAGACAAAAAGAGAAACAAGAGGGGAGACGGAAGTAAGAACAAAAATCTGGCACACGACCTTACACAGAGAAGAGAGACAGACAGATTGGTGGAAGAAGGAACATGGTGAAACCAACTGCAGATTTAGCAGGATGAGAGAGAGAGAGAGAGAAGAGAGAGAGAGAGAGAAGACAGACAGACAGACAGACAAACAGAGAGCGAGAGAGAGAGAGGAGAGAGAGAGAGAAATGGGAGGTGTGTCTGGGGCGAGAATGTTTGTCTGGCCAATCCAGTCTCGGTATCGATGGGGTTTAATCCCTTACCTCCCCCCCCCCCCCCCCCCCCCACACACAACACCCTTCACCACCTCCTCGGCCAACCTCACCGTCACTCCTCCCTCACCCTGTCCACTCCCCAACCTGACTACTCCCCCCACCTCCATTTCCCCCCTCCCGCCATCCACCCCTCTCCCATTGTTTTGTAGGTCACCCTCGCTTTGCCCTGTAGCTGGTGCGGATGGATCGAATTACCCTTCAAGGAAGGCCCTACGGATAAAACTGAGAATTGTCATTTTGACAGTAATTTGTCGTTGCTGAACAGCCATGCGGCTATTCTGCTTGCCAGTCCGAGAACTGACATCCCATACGAGTATAAAATGATGTTCGCTTAATCGAAAAATCAACCACAATGGGTGTTGTCGTAGCTGTTGTAATCAAGAGATAGTGTTTTAGCGTTGTATTTCATATTCATAGTTATTTTGTCATTAACGTTTGATGCAGTGGCCACAGACTACACATTTAATGAAGCAGAAAAACAGAACTCCCAGAGAAGACAGAGTTTGCACAGATTGTGGAATAAGTGTTGTAGAGGGTGATACTGATCTGATCATAGAATGCCCCCAGTGTGATAACATTACGATTGAAGTGACATCTATCATGTGGAAACACTGTGACACCCCTCTGAAATATGCGTCGCCCTTGGAAACATTAGGTCACTCGCTTGAAAACACGTCGCTTGTTTGAAATCATCAGGCCAAACTCTGGTGCACAATGACATTCACTTGAAAATGTGTTGTTACTCTCCTGCAAAACAACATTCACTTGGAAACATGATACAACGTACTTGGAAGTATTATGTCACTCACACTGCGACTTGTCGTCACTCGTAAAACAGGAGATCACTCACGTAGAAACCATGATGTCATTTATCGAGAGACGTGTCGTTTTTTTTCGCTTAGGAACACGATATCCGTTTGGACTATTCTTAAAGAAAGCGCGGGGATGTGTCTATGTTTGTTTGGTACATGTGCCAAGCACAATGATGATAGCATATTAAGAATAATTGTGGAGCATATTCGAGGACAGTGTAGTCCAATATTCAAGGACAATGTACCAATGCACTGTCATGTTTAAGTGCAATGTAGTAACATGTTCAAGGTAAATTTGATAAAATCTTAAGAATAGGTTGGTGATAGTTACAAAAACAAGGTGGTTTACATTTTAAAGACAAGTCTATAACATGGTCAAGAACAAAATGGTGCAATGGTCAATTAAAATATACGTCATGTTCCAGGACAGAGTAGCAACATATTCAGAATGATATTTATGACATTTTCAGGGACAATGTTATGGCATGTTCAAGAAGGTAGACGTTCAATGAATTGACTGACAAATTATCTCCCTTCTAACAGCCTTGTTTTCATTCAACGCCTACCTTGCGCTGAAGAGATCAAGCTAAGTGACAAACTCGTTCATTTTTATTGTCTTATTTGTTTGTGTCTTGCCTGAAGAAGACCTAAGAGGTCGAAACGCGTCGTGTTTTGTCTTGTGACTCGATTGTCCACGTTTCTCTTGACAGTTCGCTAACATTTATTTAAGATCCATTTTATCATGTCACAAAACTCGGAAGTTTTCAGTGTCTCTCGAAATCCGTGTCAGCTATGTATATATTGATCCCACCCCTCCCCTCCAACCCTAGCCCCTCCCCAACTAGCTTCCATCTCCGGCCCTCAGCCCCACCTCCTACTTCCCTCTCTCACCATTAACTTCATTTCTTTCTAAATGCTGGTTGATAAACCGGAAATATAGGCGTGCCTTGATCAGTGAGTTTAGTACAGTCAGAATATCGAGTTTGAATCCCGCTGGCGTCGAACATCAATAATCCTGCTTTGAAAATCAATAAAAGCGACAGTTAACTGAATTAGATGCAAGACACCACGCAAGTCCCAGCGTGCCACGGTGCATATGCACATATTGTGTGGCTTATGACCTCGTCCGCACTGCTTTGAGACTCAAACTATTAGGCAAAATTTAGAATGAGAAGGGGTCAGTTACTGCCATAGACGCAGACAAACAGATTACAGGATATGTTTGTCTGCCCCTGTGGCAGTAACTAACCCACTTTCTTTCTAAATATTGCATCATTTTCCGCCGTCAGTCACTTCGTTTTGAATCAAACTATTAGGTTTAGAGGGAAGCAGACATCTGTCGACCAGTGGCTGTTGGACGTGTCCATTTCTCATTTGTGTTCCGCACATCAGGGTATGCCGATTAATGATGTAAATATTTCAGCTGGAATCCACAATAGAAATGCTTGGTTCCAGTTGATGTCTAGCAGCCCCGGTTTCCTAAGAAAGAGCTCTCTCTCTCTCTCTCTCTGTCTCTGTCTCTGTCTCTCCCCCCCCCCCCGTGTGTGTGTGTGTGTGTGTGTGTGTGTGTGTGTGTGTGTGTGTGTCTGTGTGTCTGTCTGTAAGTCTGTCTGTCTGTCTCCCTCTCTCTAATTTTGGCGTAAAATTTTCATAGATATTTACAATAAACATGCACCATTTAAAACTAAGAGGGTCAAATTTTCTCCTAAACCTCCTTGGTTAACGCAGGAAATTAAAAACGCAATACAGCGAAGAGACAATCTGCTAAAAAATAAACAGTTTGAAGAATTCAAGAAGCAAAGAAATAAAGTTACTTCAACGTTGCGTAGTTCAAAGAAGAAATACTATAGAAATTTGATTTGTACCGGCCCGAAAACTAACTCTAAACCAATTTGGAAAGCTATAAACATTCTTACGCGTAAGAATTCA
>CM031600.1:51512006-51514506 GCA_018398815.1 Conus ventricosus | reverse complement strand
AAAGAAAAAAAGGGCTAACGAGGGGGAGGGGGGGGGGGGGGGAGGCGAAGACGGGAGGGAGAGGAATAAGATGAGAACATAAAATTTGGAAAATATGTTGTAAATGTTAAACCTTCACTACAAGCATATGGGAACCATTGTAATCCTCTTGAAGACAGATCTATTCATATTGCCTGCTCCTAGGCCTTCATATTGAAACACACACACAAACAACACACACACACACACCACACACACACACACACAGGCGTCAGGCGCTCACACGCGCGTTCTCACACATTCGTATAAATCTGCGCCTGCATGCAGGCACACACACACACACTCACACACTCACACAAACGGACGCTCACGCTAATGAATGCGCGCGCGCATACCCACAACACACACACACCACACACACACACACACACAAACGCGCGCGCGCGCCTACGAGAGAGAGAGAGAGAGAGAGAGGAGAGAGAGAGAGAGAGAGAGAGAGAGAGAGAGAGAGAGAGTTTAGGTTAATGACTGAATTCCGGGTTCCATCCTCGGTTTCTCTCTTTTCCACCCACTTCTGCATGTTACTTCACAGGTTTATATTCGGCCTAGTATCCACTTTCAACCAGCGGCGATTTGGCTGACGAGGATAATCATCCCCAAAGAGATTGAGCGAAAGAGGGCTCCGTCCATCAAAACAACATGTTTAGATGGGCAGCAAAAATCCCGTTTATTTTTGGGTTTTTTTTTTTTTTTGCATTTATTTCTTTTAATTTGAGAGATTTGGATTTGAACTTAAAACATCTTGCTTCGAACTGCTCGTCTGTCACTGAGCCACCTGTGCAGTATTGTTCCATTTTATACCATTGGCTTATTTTCCCCACTCCTCCCTCCACACACCATCTCTCTCTCTCTCTCTCTCTCTTTCTCTCTCTCTCTCTCTCTCCCCCCTCTCTCTCCCCTCTCTTCTCTCTCTTCTCTCTCTCTCTCTCTTCACTGATAGGAGAAAGCCATTTGATGTTGTATTGATTTATTGAGCCACCGTCCAACATTTCTCTATCAGAGGGGTGAGGAAGGGGGAGGAGGGGAAACAACAAAGGGTTAATTAAAGCTTAAAGCAAAGTTGGGCTCACTGAGAGTTGAAATAATGAAGCCGTGCAGTCCGTGCTGCTCCGACAATGGACGCCGATGCTGGGAGGGAATGAGGTAAAGAGAAAACCCAATGAAAGACGAGTGGGCCAGTCTTTGCTCCGAGTGAATGTCAAAACGTCACCGTGGCTGCACACCAAAAATTAATGCGCCAAGGCCGTGTTTAAGGAGTCGAGTATTTATAGACTGGCACAATTAGATTTGCTTTGAGAATTTTTATTCTGTCTGAAAGTTGATTCTCCTCATTTCTTTTCGTATGGCCAGGTGGTTCCAAGCAGACAGAATAAAATCAAAGGAACGGGATTATTATATGTTTTTGAGGCTGGCGCAAAGATATGGTGAGGGGAGAGTGCAAAGACCTGAAATGTGTGCCAACTAACGGGAAGGTGATGTATTTGAAGATTGATTGTGATTTCATCGGTTAAGATCCCCCCAAACAAGGGAAATAATTGGCGGGGATTGTTTCTTTTCATCAATTATCACATCAATTATCAGTTTAATGTTAAATGCTGGCTCCAATTTATGGTAGTAGGCCTCAAACCCCTTGCATTGATTATAGATTGTTTGAGAGCAAAATCCAAATTGTGGTTTTTGTGGCCTGTGTGTGTACAGTCGGTCATGTTTCTCGGCTTTGTCCGGCATTGTATGAAGTGTTTTTAGCTCCAGAGGTGAGGGTGGGACTCCACGTTGTCTTTACCGCTTTTATTTGTGTCGTTTTCTGAGGGGAACTTTATTATTGTTTTTGGCGTATTTGTTTTGTTGTTTTTATATGATTATTCGATATTTAGAGCTAAATTGACGAGGTTAATCATGGGAAATTGTAGCTCGCTCTGAATAATACTCTGTGTGTGTGTGTGTGTGTGTGTGTGTGTGTATGTGTGTGATAGACACTGACGTATGCAAGTACTTGTGTGTGCGCGCGCGCGCGGTGTGTGGTATGTGTGTGATAGACACTGCTGTATGACTTATGTGTACTAAACCTGTTGAAGTGGAGAGCAAGAGCAAGAGTAGCAATCCTATTTTCTAAAGGTGCTGGATGGAAACCGACTTGTGAACCTAGCAGTCCTCATAATAGGCTTACCGCGGACATGGCCACGGGTCCTGGGGACGGCAGAGCACATACTGAATAGAGGCGCTCCTGAAATACTGTCAGCAGTTACAATTTTGTCTCATTTCTTTGAGAGTTATCAGTCAGGAGAGATGCAGCTTCCTTCCCCCCAAAAGAAAAAGAAACGGTGTCATGTGACGTAGCCTCACATCAAGTCATGTGACGCTCCATCACATGTAGTAGTGATATGAATCATTTCCCCATGCCACTACTAAAAAGGAAGAATATTCATGTGCTGACTAGTGTCGGCGTCCTCAATAATGGTAG
>CM031600.1:51496759-51504259 GCA_018398815.1 Conus ventricosus | reverse complement strand
GTCGAAGAAGCGGCCATCACATCTGTAGCGGACAGTGATCCCTGTGTTGGTCCTGGAGAGAACAGCATTGTGGCGAGCATAAGGCTGAACAGGGTTGGTGCTAGGGGACACATCCTTACTTCACTCTGCTGGACACGGGGAAGGAGTCAGACACAGTGCCGTTTTCCACTACGCGAGCCATCATGCCGTTATGGAAGGATCGTATAATCTTGACAAACTTCGGTGGGCAGCCAAGTTTGGACAGTATAGCCCACAGACCCTCGCGACTGACGGTATCGAAAGCCTTTGTCCGATGCTTTTCCAATCTGGAGCTGCTTGATTGCCTTCTAAGATTTCCTCCTTAGTCGGTGGGTCGTCAAGCGATGTCAAAACTGGACGTTGGGGCATGTCCCGGATCGCTTGCTGATCGATCTGAGATGGTCTATTCAGAAGCTGGCTGAAGTGATCACACCACCACTGTACAATGTCACTCTTCTCAGTAAGCAGAGTGCCATTAGCTGTCCGTACAGATGCCATGACACTGGAGGAGGGGCCATAGACAGTCTTCAGGGCTGGGAAGAACTTCTTGGAGTTGTGCTCATCAGCGTACTGTTGTAACTCTGCAGCCTTATCTTTCCACCAATTGTCCTCCATCTGTCTCAGCTCAGCCTGGACCTTGCCTCTGAGATGCTTGAGACGATCATGCTTGGCTGTTGATCCATTGTCGTTGAGCCAGCTTGTCTGGGCTTCGCGATGGAGAAGGAGAGCTTGCACCTCAGCAGCAGGTGGTCAGTCCAGCAGTCCGCCCCCCTCATTGGTCTTGTGATGTTGACATCCTGGATGTCACGCCGCCTAGTCGATCAAGTGCCAGTGTCTGGAGCGAGGGTGCATCCAGATACACACATAGATGCATATATACATGCATACATACATACATACGTATATACATACATGCATACATGCATACATACATACATACATACATACATACATACATACATACATACATCTATAGAAAGATAGATTGATTGGGTGACCAATAGATCAATCGACATTTAGATATAACGAAGCCATATAGATATAGATGCAAAAATGCACACAAATGAAACAAAAACACGTTTGTCTGTTCCTACATATCCCAATCTTTTGACCAGCGTACCTTCAACAAGGGATTTTGATGACAAAAGTTGTAATCAGGAGCACGTTCATTTACTTGTGAAATTTGTCATATTCAAATTTCATTAACTCCATTCGTCCCTGCCGCTTTGATCCTCCCACTCCTCCCTCTCAAGTCGTCTTCTCTGATCTCTTCGTTCCGTCTCCTTCTCACCCCTTGCCTCCTCCATATTCTGGCTCTCTCCCCCTAAACTCTTGTTTTTCCTCTTCTTCATTCACGCTGTGAGGACTCATTGGGGTGTCACACTGATGGACATTCCCGAGGTTCCTCCAGTACTGTTGGATGTATGCTAAGACCTGGGTCTCTACAAATGTTTTCCATGTCCACTCTGCAATGTTATCAGTCTTTCGTTTGAACTTTTTCCTTTGCATCTCCCTCATTCAACAGTTCCCTACATTCAACGGTTTTAGCAATGCTAGTCGATCTTGTTACATGGCCATACAAAAGTAGTTTTTTTTTGTTCTTAACTAATGTCAGAAGATCTTCATATCGTTTGCCGATGCAATGATTTGTTCATCGGTAACAAAATCAGCATATCTGACGTTTAGTGCCTTGTGATACGTCACATTTCCATGACTTGTTTTCCAAGTCCGTTGTGAAGGACCTAGCGCATCGCATGCATACAGGAAGATGGAATATACCAGTGCGCTCAGGAGTCTGATCTTGTATTTCATGAGGATGTTCTTGTCCTTCCACACACATTTCAGACTGGACAATGCTGATGATGTTGTCTTTGCTTCTGTTGACAGGATCTCTGGTCTGGACCCCTCTTAACCAAGATGAATACTGTGTAATTGAACTGTAGAAGAGGACATTCCTAGCTTCTATTCATAGACAGTTTCATCAGTATTGATGGTGGTGTTGTGTCTGGCCATTCTATTTCAAATCCTGCTGATACCTCATCTATATATTTTCTAAAGAACAAGCTTGGCGAGTTTTTGTTCACTGCATGCCAGGCCACCAACGTCATGATCAACATTCATGAAAACAAGTGTCTTCCTTTTCCCAACTCTGTGCTTTGCTGTCTGCTTTAGGTGGCAGTTTGACGTCCCCATAATGTTCATGGATGGAGTGATACAAGAAGGTCGAGTCCTACTAATGTGTTTCATCTATAAGACGGAAGTGGTATTACGGAAAGCATATCAAATGGTTATGTTCACAAGACAGAACTAAGTGAGTACGATCTAATTCGTATATCCCACACCATATGTCATAAAAAATCCATGAGGCAAAAAGTGCTGCAGCTACAGCTAGGTAATTGAAAACCAGAATAAAAAGGGGTCGACGAGATGCGTAATACATGCAAAACACATGGCAAACTTGTCCCAAAAAGGTCATACCCTTCAGTGTAAAACAAACGTAAACAGTTCATTGTTTTGTAGCTGCCAAGGACAACAGGATTTTCCTGGACAGGGGTAGGGGAAGAACAGAGTAAGGGGGAGGGTACGGAAGAACAGAGGATGAAGGGGAAAGATTAAAAGGGAGAAAACATTTTGTCCATGCCCCTTGCTACCATGTCTAACGCC
This sequence comes from Conus ventricosus, assembly GCA_018398815.1. NCBI lineage: Eukaryota > Metazoa > Mollusca > Gastropoda > Neogastropoda > Conidae > Conus > Conus ventricosus. The sequence continues at coordinate 51,501,577 of CM031600.1, read as the reverse complement.
GAGCTAATTCCCTTATCAGGGACACGTAGGTCGTGTAAATGGTGTTTGGAGAGAGGCGAGGTGCAGCACGGTTCTGGTTTAATGTCAGATGGGGAAAGAGGACGGGCTGAGAGAGAGAGAGAGAGAGAGAGAGAGAGAGAGAGAGAGAGAGAGAGAGGAGAGAGAGAGAGAGAGAGAGAGAGAGAGAGAGAGAGAGAGAACTCTGAACTCTGAACTCTGAAAAAAATAATGAATAGGCCATAGACCCATGTCATTGGGAGTGGTTACAAACAGAATCAATTTGTATCAGTGCAGAAACACAATTTATACATTCTGTAACTGTGTGTGTGTGGTGTGTGTGTGTGTGTGTGTGTGTGTGTGTGTGTGTGTGTGTGTGTGTGGTGTGTGTGTGTGTGTGTGTGTGTGTGTGTGTGTGCGTGCGTGTGTGTATGTGCATGTGTGTGGTGTGGTGTGGTGTGTATGTGTGTGTGTGTGTGTGTGTGTGTGTGTGTGTGTGTGTGTGTGTGTGTGTGTGTGTGTGTGTGTGTGTGTGTGTGTGTGTGTGTGCCAGCTTGTATGGCTGTGTGTTTGTGAATGTTCATTTACTTGTTAAGGATTTTTCTTACTTCAAGTAATTATAGACTAAAATGTGTATGCATGTGTGTGTATGCATGATCTTGTTTTATATTTTCAGGGGGGACGGAGAGGGGTGGGGGTCCCGAAAACCCTGATCCTCGAATCCTGGATTTGCCCCTGGTGGAAGACATATGCGTTAGGGATGAACAACCTAGTAACAAGGAACATTGCAATAACAAATGGAAACAGAACTTTGACACAATAACTAAAATACAAGAAGAAAAAGTGATATTGAGTACTAGTTTACAATAGAAATCATTTCAAAGCAATACTTTTTTATGGAACTACGTATTAAAAACTCAAAACGATCGACTGAAGAATAGGACTGCACAGTAATTTTCGCAACTTTTCTTCCGAAAATTGATTTGACGTACATGAATGTGGAAGAAACATTCATATTCTTTGACAATGTATTGAAATGAATTCGAAACCTTTTGTGATTCCAAACGGAAATGGTTTCTTTGGGAGCGTGCGCACGCCTGTGTGTGTGTGTATGGTGTGTGAGTGTGTGTGTGTGTGTGTGTGTGTGTTGTGTGTGTGTGTGTGTGGTGTGTGGTTGTGTGTGTGTGGTGTGTGTGGTGTGTGTGGTGTGTGTGTGGTGTGTGACTCAGACTGATACTTTAATTGTCACGTGAACGCTCGAGGTCTATAGACAACGCATGGTATTATGAGAAAATCATCATTAATGGACAGACTATAATTCATCTGGACCCATATGGGAGCCATTTTCACATTCATGCATTCATGAACATAATTATTTTGCATTATCATTTTTCAGTCGTCATTTCACCTAGGCGCAGGTTTTGCGAGTTTTGGGTTCGGCATATCTTTTGATAGTTGTTCTGTTAGTTTCAGTCGCAGCAGCTTGTAGTTAGAGAAGCCGTCCAGAAAATGAGTTTCATCTTCGACGTCACCAGATGCTGAGCATTTCCCGTCTTCTCTTGTAGTGTTTCGTTTATCTACCCCTTTCTATTGTTGGTCATGAGCGCTGACGCGAAGTCTGCTGAGATCACGTCTCAGTTCGAAGTATTTAACATTATGGTTCTAGTCAGCAGTTTTTCGGTAACTTTCTTGTTAAAGTATAGTCTCTAAGTGCTCTTTTTTGCTATTTCCAGAAGTCTTTGTATTCAGATTCCAATTTCTTTTTGATGGCTTATTTTGTCCTCCCGATATTAAGAGTCGATTGATTTTTACAGATGTGATTCATTCTCAATTTATGTAGAACAGTTCGGATAAATTCTAGCCATGGAGTGTTAGAGATTTCTACATTTCGAAGCATGCTACTTGTATGGCTATTTGAGGTAGGACAAGTTGTCTGCTTTTGTTATGTGTAATCAGAACCCCATGTTTGGCATGTTGTTCGTAGGCTAATTGCGAAACGACCATATTCTGCTAGTACTGGGAGATTCATGGCCTTTTTGTGTAGGCCTAGAAGGTTCTTCCACAATTTGTGTACCGTATTTTTTTCGTGATGAAACGCTTAGGATAGTTTTTGGTGTGTGTGTGTGTGTGTGTGTGGGTGTGTGTTTGTGTGTGTGTGTGTGTGTGTGTGTGTGTGTGTGGTGTGTGTGTGTGTGTGTGCGCACGCGCCGCGCGCAGGAGCCCCTATATAGAGATACGTGTGTCTGTATATGTGTGTGGATGTATGTATGTAGTATGTATGTGTATATCATGAGAGAGAGAGAGAGAGAGAGAGAGAAGAGAGAGAGAGAGAGAGAGAGAGAGGAGAGAGAGAGAGACAGAACAGACAGACAGACAGACAGAGACAGACAGAGACTGAGAGAGAGAGAGAGCCAGCAGACACACGGACATACAGACACACAGACAGACAGAAAGACAGACGTAAGTGCGTGTGTATGTAGAGTGCGTCTGTATGCATGCATGTGTGTGTGTGTGTGGGGGGGGGGGGGGGGGGGGGGGGGGGTATGTGTGTGCTCATGTGTGTAGAGAGATAGAGACAGACAGACAGACAGACAGAGAGACAGAAAGTCAGACGGATGGACAGAGAGAGAGAGAGAGAGAAGAGAGAGAGAGAGAGAGAGAGAGAGAGAGAGAGAGAGAGAGAGAGAGAGAGAGAGAGAGAGAGAGAGAGAGAGATGTACAGACACAATAACAAAGACAGAAACAATAACAAAGACAAAAAACAGACAGAAAGACGCGCACACACACCGTGCACATATGCGCATGCACGTGCGTGTAGGATAGATGGGAGGTTAACCGTGGGTGTGTCGGCGTGTTTCGTTTTACAAGCGCCTGCGTAATCAGCACTAGAGGGTTTGTTCACAATAACTGGCTGCCGGGTAACTCCCACTCATTAAGTGCAAGGGCGATAGCGAAAGAAAATGTCCTAATGTCAGTGTCCCAGAAGACAGCTTCCGTCACCACCAACCCCCCCCCCCCCCCCCCCTTATCCACCCTAGTAAGTCTCTCTCTTTCTGTCTCTCTCTCTCCGTGTCTCTGTCTATGTCTCTCTCTGTCTTTTCTTTCTCTCTGTCTGCCTGTCTGTCTGTCTGTCTGTCTCTCTGTCTCTCTGTCTCTGTCTCTCTCTCTCTCTCTCTCTCTCTCTCTCTCTCTCTCTCTCTCTCTCTCTCTCTCCGCTAACTAGATAGGAATTGAGTCGCCTTCGTCTTCCTGGCGGGTAGGACGTGCAAAATGATCGTCAGACAGTGTCCTCTTTAGCAGCGTCAGCAGTCCTCAGGCCACACCCAGCTCGCAGATCCCTCCCTCATTATCTCTATCCTCATCGATCATCGCACACATTATCGAGTTTTCTCAGTCCCGTCTAGACTCTGGAGGAAGTGGAGTAGGAGGCAGACACCTCGGCCATCACTGCTGCCTGACCAGTAAGACTTTTTTTCCCTTTCTTCTCTTCTAATTTCGTTATCACTGAAAAAATCAGTGCCAGGGAGCAGACGAGGAAATAATGATAAGAATGGAGAAGAGGCAGCAGCAACACACCAACCACTATCATCATCATTCGCTATCACCATCCCTATTACCGCTGCGCATTACTAGTAACACTGCTACTACCGCTCCTATACTAAATATAGAAACACTACTACAACTACCGCTCCTATAAAATCAATATAGTAACACTACTACACCGCTCCTATACTCAATATAGTAACACCACTACTACCGCTCCTATAATCAATATCGTTAGTTCAGCTACTACTGCTGTTACTGCCACTGTTATTGTTCTTGCTGCTATTACTACTTCCACTTCTATTACTTCTGTAGCCGGTGCTGCTATAACCAGCAACACAATTGTTACAAAAGTTGCTCTGTTCAAACACAACCCAGTGTAATGCGACCCCAACACGTCCACGAACGCTGAATACGACCGAACCCGACCTACAAGAAGACAGGAAGCTAGCCGGACAATGAGAACTTAACATGGACCAGCCGTCCACAGGAGTGCTGAAGAGCTGACAGTGCCCAAAGCCTAAGTGACATCTTCTGTCCTGCTGCATTGCCAATGGTCACAGGGAGCATCCTGGGACAGAACTTGATCGCCATTTGGACGAGGTTTTGGGTGGGAAGGCCCATGACATCTACATGAGTGTGAGTGTGGGGGAAGCCATAGATCTGCTGTGGTCATTGTCATGATACTGACCTGCAGCTGGCCAGTAAGGGAGTGGTGAACAATTCCATGACCCTGCAAATGAATCCTTCCATAAAGGCAGCGTGTACGTTATCCATTGCTGAGTGAAGAATGCCATTTCGCCAATATACCGGGAACAGACACTGAAGGGAACGTCACGGAGAAGAACAACGAAAAATGACTCAAGAAGTGGTCGGACTATATTCAATATTCATTCCAGATGTCGAATTTTGACTTCCACAGTCATGCGCTTGCCTAAAGCAATTCAGAAAATCAAGGAACACAATGAAATGTCTCTTTATTCTTTCCTACTCACACTTTATCTTCAAGCACGCCCAGCATGTCAACATGCAATCCATGGCGGTGGATTCAAACATAGGATCTTAAATCTGTGGATCGATAAAGAGATTAAAATCTATGGCAAAGTTCAGGTGTGTATTTTCAGCAACAAAAAGGTCAACAATAAACTAAATGGCAGTCCAGAAAACTTCCATTCTCTAATCAGCGTGGAATTTTAGAAGACAAACAGTTCGTATGTCTCGGAAGGAATCTAGCCAGCACAAGGAACTGAGACAGGAACTAATCATACATTCGATATT
>CM031600.1:51481759-51491759 GCA_018398815.1 Conus ventricosus | reverse complement strand
GGGTGGGGGGGGGGGGGGTGATCCTCCACCCTACCTACAGAGTAAGGAAATGTGTCGAAGATTCGAGACCACAATCTCTTAATTAAATGTGGGCACTACTGTTAGCCTTTATGCTAATTGACAAAACTGCATTGTCTGCACCTGTGTGAGACACGAGTACAAGTTGCCATCTTTCCTATAACTACGGTGAAGGTGGAAGGGAGGAGGAGAGAGAGAGAGAGAGAGGAGGGAGACGTGGAGTGGAAAGGGGGTGAAGCGAGAAAACACGCTCCTAAGTGACATCACACTTTTCCATCAAGGTAACATCAAAAGTAGACCCGACTGATTTTCCCGAAGTTGGAGTATGGCTGCCTTAATGGCGGGATAAAAAAACACGATCATACACACCAAACACACCTTTGTTGGGTTATGATTAATCCTTGCTGTCTATACAGGGAGTGTCTACGGACGTATTAGCCTGCATACAGAGGGGAAAAAAGACATAACTGATGGCGGGCAGACACAGAGAGAGTGAGGGTGTGTGTGTGTGTGTGTGTGTGTGTGTGTGTGTGTGTGTGTGTGTGTGGTGTGTGTGTGTGTGTTGTGTGTGTGTGTGCGTGTGTGTGTGTGTGTGTGTATGTGTGTGTGTGTGTGTGTGTGTGTGTGTGTGTGTGTGTGTGTGTGTGTGTGTGTGTGTGTGTGTGTGAGGTTAAGAGGATGAAGGGCAGAGAGACGAAAAGTTGACGTAGTTCAGTAATTTTTACAAACTATCTTTGAAGATTTGAAAATAGAAAAAAAAAATAAATGAACAAATCTTCCACAGAAACTATCTTTGAAGATGTTCAGAAATTGAAATAGAAAGGGGTCCGGAATAGCTCAGTGGTATAGCGCCGGACTCGTAATTCTTGATGATCCTGAGGTTGCGGATTCGAATCTCCGCCGGGTTGTTTCGGTACAGGGGGATTTTCCTCGGAGTTAACATTAGTTCTGACTCTATTTCCCAAACAGTCCTTCCAATGAGATTATAAACCGAGGTTCCATATGTGAACGCATGCATAACATCTTGCACACACGTAAAATCCCATCACCAACTTTCGGAAGAGAAGGCCAGTTTGGCCGTTGGTATGGATGACACGTTACACATAGCATGCACCTTCCCCAAACTTGAGTATGGCTGTCTTTAGTGGCGGGATAAAAAAAACGGTCATACACACAAAACTCCACTCCCTTTGTTAGGTAGATGGGATTATTCCTTGCCTGTCTATACAGGGAGTGTCTGCAGGAGTATCAGCCTGCGTTCGCAAACGAAGAAGCAGGAGAAAAAAAGAAAAAGAAACAAAACGACAACAACAACAACAACAAAAACCAGAACAAAAATCTTCAACGTTTCGTCATAGACCGTCTTCAGGACTGATGACATAAAATGAAAGACAAATAAATACGTGTAGGCAATGGCATATGAAAACATATACTGTACCTAAACGGACGAATACGTGTTTAAAGGGGTGTGTGTGTGTATTGTGTGTGTGTGTGTGTGTGTGTGTGTGTGTGTGTGTGTGTGTGTGTGTGTGTGTGTGTGTGTGTGTGTTGTGTGTGTGAACTTGAACTTTTTTTTATTGTCACTAACACCATTAATGGATTTATTTGGACACAAGTGGAGATGATTTAACAACTTTCGTCCAAAGACTAATGATTATTTTGTTCTTTTACATAAAAAATCATTATGTAAAGCAGTCATATACATACTTCGCAATTTCAACCTGAAGAATCATTAGAACATCAAAGTACTATTTTCAATGAGGTTAGCGTCGTATATATCCTTTTTGTTTATGATACGTTTTTTTAAACGTATTCCTGATTTTATCGTAACGTTTAAGAGTCTAAAAAATGTACCTCGTCTTCTATTAGATTGCAATTTGTACATTTCCTGTCTTCACGCTTAATATGGGAATATCTACCTCTTTCTATTGCGAGGTCATGTGCGCTAATTCTTAATTTACAAAGTTCTTTCCTGTAATGCTTATTTGTGCATTTAATGAGGTATGGTTCAAGCCTATATTTATTACTGATGTCATTATAAAATTTTAACCTTGGTGCTTTTTCTTTTTCTTTTTCCCAAAAATGTATATAATCACTTTGTAACTTTCTCTCTATTGCATAACGCAATTTTTGAGGGTTAAGTGTACTTTGGTTATTCCATACATGTGTCATTCCAATATTACTTAAGATCTTCTTTACAGCAGATTTCCATGAAGATGATGGGTCAAGATCTTCGTACACGTCTCTTAGATATGAGTCTTTCTTTGATTCCATTATATGGATCCAAAACATGACTACTTGACTCATTATTCTTGACACAAGGGAAATCTTCCAAGTTCAGCTAGTACTGGCAATTTCATTGCTTTTCTGTGTACGCCTAATATATGTCTGCAAAATTTTAAATGTACGTTCTCGATTGGATTATTGGATAAGTATTTGTGATAAATGTCGAACATTGTAGTCTGCTTTTCAACATGTCCTATCTTTTCTGTAAATGGGAACCAAACTTCTGCGCCATAAAGCATGACTGGTGAAATCAAAGTATCAAAGAGTTTTGCTATTGATACATTGACATGTTCTCCCTTTACTTTGCGTAGTAAGGAGTGTACAGCTTTGTTACCTTGTTTTGCTAGATGATCTTGTGCTTTATGTAACTCTCCACTTTTATGAAGAATTATTCCTAAATACTTGTATTCATTTACTGTCTCAAGAGAATCGTTTCCACATGTAAATGCGGTTGAAAATTTTGAGTCAGTTTTAGTGAATATGACAACTTTTGTTTTATCTTTATTTAGTTCCATGCCCATTCTGTACAATATTTATGAAGTCGATTAAGTTTTGTTTGTAATCCCGATTTTGTGTTTGACAATATAACTATGTCATCAGCATATAATAAATGCGATATTCGTGTTTCTTTCAACTAGTTTATAACAGGAGAATCATTATTATCAATATAGTTTGAGATATCATTTATAAAGATATTAAACAGCGTCGGGCTAAGCGAACTGCCTTGAAGAAGTCCTTGTTTGACCGGAACTCATCTTGTAAATCCATTATTTGATTTTCCACAAACCATCGCGTTTGTGTACATATCTTTTATAACCCGATAACAATAGCCTTTGATACCTATATTGTATAGTTTCAGAAGTAAAGCGTCATGCCATATGCTGTCAAATGCTTTTCTAAAGTCTACAAAACAACAGTATAGTCTGCCATTCTTTTTTCTTATTTCACTGTCAATGATCTTTTTTAAAATGAATATCTGGTGTGTTGTTCTGTAGGATTTTCGAAATCCTGCCTGTTCTTTGATAAATAAATCTCTGCTTTCTATGTAATTTGTTATCCTATTGTTTAATATTTGACAGAAAGCATTACTCAGGCAGCAGTTTAAAGTAATTCCACGATAATTCTCTGTGTGGTGTGTGTGTGTGTGTGTGTGTGTGTGTGTGTGTGTGTGTGTGTGTGTGTGTGTGTGTGTGTGTGTGTGTGTGTGTGTGTGTGTGTAATGGGGAAAAGGAAAAAGATAGGCAGATAGAGGGAAAAGGCAAAATAATAGAGATAGAGAAAAAGAAAGGGAGAGAGTGGTAGAGGAAGAGTCTTATACTTGGAAGGAGGCGTTTGAGAGTGTGTATGAGCAAGAAAACAACAACAACGCGGAAGTGGGGGGGGGGGGGGGAAACTCCTACAAAGAGATAGGTGCATATGGATTGTCCACATGTGCATGTGTCTATGAGTATGCATACCTGGACGGTGGAGATGGTGTTTGGGGTGTATATATTATGCTCTACATGTTATGTAATAAATATGTTTATAATTATGTACATGGGGTGTGAATGTAAAGATAGTGGGATGGGAAAGTGGGGAAGGGGTGTGTAGAGAGAAAGGGATGGAGGAAAGAGTGGGGGAAAGGAAAGCGAGGGCAAAGAGCTGGAATGATTCAAATTTAAAAAGTCAGATGTGGGAGGTGAATCCATCAGGGATTGTGGTGTCAAGCAAGAGATGATCCTTGACTCCATGAATTATTTTTCTGGAGCTGAGGAGTGGTTTTGCTAAACAGCAGTGACGGAGATATGGGTTTGGCTATGGCGATCAACATTGAAATTAATCCCACTGGTGTTGGGTGAGACGACTAGATGGCTCTGATGTGCTCTCAAAAGCGTTCGTTGAGGGTACGATATGTCTCCCCAACGTACAACTTTGAGCAGAGGCTGCATCTCAGTACGTACACCAATTTTGGTAGACTGGCTGGTGAAATGGGATTGGATACTGAATTTTCCTTTTGGGCCGGCGATGCTGTGGATGTTGGCAATGAACGTGCAGTTTTACATCCCGTTTGATTGCACTGGTAGTTTCCAGCTGAGGAGTTGGTATTGTACTGAACTTGGTTTGTACCAGGCGGTCGCGAAGATTTTGTCTCTCTTGTAGGTCATGAGGGGAAATTTTGGGGAAGGTCGATTTCAGCTTTATATCAGATTGAAAGATTTTGAAACGGCGTAAGAGGATGTTCTTGACAGGAATATTATGGGGTGGTAGATAAGTTCAATGGAATACGGTCTTTGTTATCTGCATCAGGTTTGGACATCAAGCTTCTGACCGGGAGATAGAGTTTGCTCGAACAAGAGCCTCTTGAACAATGGTATGTGGATACCCACATGTCTCGAAAAAGATGCTATTTCCAGTGCCTTTGCTTCAACGTCTGGTCATCACTGCACAGGCTTTGGAGACGTAGGAACTGGGAGAAGAAAATGTCATCCTTTGCAGCGTGTGGATGACTAGATGAATACAGTAGGTAAGAATGAGAATCAGTTGGCTTGTAGAAAACAGAAGTTGACAGGTGTTGTGAGTCAGCTGAGATGGACAGTTGGATATCCAAGAATGAAACAGTGGTCTCCGAAATCTTGTAGGTGAAGCGAAGAGCTGGGTGGAAGTTGGAAACAAATGTTATGAACTGTAGAAAGTAAGATTTTGAACTTGATGTGGCTCTTACACAATCATCAATAAATCGTTTGAAGAGGTCAGGAAATTTTCCCTGGAAGGTGTGAAAGACCTTTTCTTCCATGTATCCATAAAAAGGCATGCATATGATGGTCCAATGTTGGTGCCCATGGCCCCTCCACGTACTTGACGGTAGTGGTTTTCAGCGAAGCAGAATGAGTTTAACGTTAGTACAAGTTCTGTAAGACGGACTATGGTAGTGATATCAATTTTCAGATGGCTTTTGTTTTTAGGAAGTGACTGAAAGCTGCATGGTCTTCATTGTGAGGTATCTTAGTCTACAAAGCTGTCACAACCATAGTGAAGAGGAAACGATGAGGACCATCAGGAAAGATGAACTAGTCGAAGATGATGAGATTTCTTTAAGAGCTTTTAGGTCTTGGATATTGAGGTTGGAATGTTTAAGGGGTGTTAAACGCAACAGAGAACATAGGTTGGAAGCGCTACAACTAGAGGCTAAAAGGCTGAGTCCAAGAACTCAAAAATGAGACGAGTGGGACAAGAACCAGCTGAAATAATCAGGCGACCAGGATTGTTGAGTTTATGAATTTCGGAGGGTAACAGAAATGGGGTTCACAGGGTTCACTTGTAATGGCAGATGAAGCTTTAGAGGGTAGATGTCCAGAAGAGATGGCATATCTGATGGCTTTGTGAATCAAACTATTGTCTTGTTTTGTTGATGAGGATGAAATGTTTTCATGAAAAGTACCGTCTGACAAATGACGTTCAGCTTCATCAAGAGTACAAGTCTTTATGCCACACCACAATTGTCCTGCCTTTGTCTGCATGTTAAATTATGATGTCTGTGCTATTTTTTATTTCTTTGAGAGCTTTTAGGTCTTGGATATTGAGGTTGGAATGCTTGAGGGGTGTTAAACGCAACAGAGAAATTTCCCACAGGCAGGTGTCTATATAACAGTCCAGGGCTCCAAACTGTTTAGGTCTTAGAGTCCAGGTGCTGGGGTTCTTTGGGAAATGAATGGGAAATATCTTTTGGATTGTTGGTGCTTGAAGGAAGCTCTGAACTATGAAAATGGCCAGCTAAACAAAGTCACCTGAAGAAACGATGGCAGTGGCAGAGGGTAACAAACGTACTGGTCTTCGGCTGTGTAGGGATGAATTTGAGGACATGAGATAACATTTTACTCTGATCATCTGGTATACGTAAATTTTCTGAAATGGTGAATATCAATTGATTGTCAGGTACACTGGCGTTGGCGTTTTCTGTTTTGGCATTTGGTAGTGGGGTACAAGAAAAATGCGTCTTTTTACTAAGCAGTGATTTAAATTTCTTGTCTTTTGTGGTTTTGAGCGATTGAAAGAAATCTTGGGTGGCATTATGGGTGGTTTGAATAATGAACCTACACGTCTGAGAATCACGTAAAGTTCTGAGCTGATTTTTGAGATGCTGTAGTTTGGTGTCCGTCTGTAGGAGGTACTAGGTGGGTGTTGTAGGTACTCACCGTGGTCTGCATAAGCTGGTGACTGGTTGAAGAGAGAATTTCTTAATTTTGCTGTTTGGAGGAGGAAAAATCACAGAGGGCTGTAACTTCACTTGAAAGCCCCATAGGATGGTCTTGGTCCTTAAACAATTGCGGAGGAAGAAGACCCCACACCCCATCCCCACACAAATCCCTCACCCCCGCTTTCCCCCCTCATACACACCCTCACATAAGACTCCTTCGCTACCACTCTCTCCCTTTATGTTTTCTCAATCTCCGTTTCTGTTTGCCTTTTTTCTCTATCTGCCTCTCTTTTTCCTTTTCCCCATTACACACACACACACACACACACACACACACACACACACACACACACACACACACACACACACACACAACACACACATACACACACAACACCTTTAAACACGTATTCGTCCGTTTACGTGTATGTTTTCATACGTCATTGCCTATACATATTTATTTGCCTTTCATTTAATGTCATCAGTCTTGAAGATGGTCTATGACCAAAAAATTGAAGATTTTTGTTCTTTTTTTTCTATTTTCAAATCTTCTGAGCATCCTCAAAGATAGTTCGTATTGTTGACAGAAGATTGGCGGTCAAAAATAATTTCTCTTAGTAATCTTTAGTTGCCGTTCGTGAGACAAAGAGATAGAGAAGAGAGAGGGAGGAAAGGAGGGGGAATAGAGGGGGGAGGGGTTGTAGAGGATGATGTGGCTGTCAATTGTCATGTCACAGGGTGGAAGGTTATGAGCTGCAACCTCATCTTTTTAAGACTCTTTGTGACTGGTGCTGGAAACACTGTCCTGCCGACGAGAGGTTAGTTCGAAACAAACAGAACCTCACGGGAAACCGAGGGACGCGCCCTCCTTCTTGTCTATCGATTTGCTCTTGAATACAACGCTTGCAATTCCGCGGAGCATAACTCGTCCCAGCCTGCGTTATTATCAACCCGCCGAGGCCACAATCTCTCTGATCTGTCCTTTGAGCGGCATTGAATGTTGAAAATTCCAAAACCGTCCCGTTTTCAGAAAGGTTATTAAAAGTTTGGCACAGATGGTCCCCAATGGCAAAATGCGCTGATGCTGTCCGTGAGAGCATGTTTGGAGAATTGATATTGGCATTTTCTCTTTCTTATTTCATTCCTTTAAAAATCCCAGACACCAGTGGTGTGTGCGTGCACGTGTGTCTTTGCTCGCGCGCGCGCACATGTTGTGTGTGGTGTTGTGTGCGTGCTGTGCGTGCATGCGCGCGCGCGTGCGTGCGTGCGTGCATGCAAGCGTGTGCGCGTGCGTGTGTGTGTGTGTGTGTGTGTGTGTGTGGTGTGTGTGTGTGAGAGATGAGAGAGAGAGGAGAGAGAGAGAGAGAGAGAGAGAGAGAGAGAGAGAGAGAGAGAGTGTGGATATGTGAGTCGATGAGGGTGTATGTGTAAGTATGCACATGCGAACACCCATCTCTCTCTCTCTCTCTCTCTCTCTCTCTCTCTCTCTCTCTCTGCTGTGTGTGGTGTGTGTGTGTGTGTGTGTGGTGTGTGTGTGTGTGTGTGTGTGTGTGTGTGGTGTGTGTGTGTTGGAAATAATGAACAACACACCCTTCAGTTTCTGTATTTCCTCAGAACCCTGAACAAAGTATAGTGAGTAGTAGCAGCAGCAGCAGCAGCAGCAGCAACAACAACAACAACAGCAGCAGCAGCAGAAGAGGTGGCAGCAGCAGCGCAGTAGGGCTCTTGGTGGCAGAAGCAGCATTAGCCATAGCAGCAGCTACAGCTTCATCAAAAGCAGGAATAGTAGTTACAGTGGGTAGCGGCCCAAAAGTAGGAGTAGAGTTACAGTGTAGCGGCAAAAGCAGGAGTAGAGTTACAGTGGTAGCGGCAAAAGCAGGGGAGTAGAGTTACAGTGGTAGCGGCAAAAGCAGGAGGAGTAGAGTTACAGTGGTAGCGGCAAAGCAGGAGGAGTAGAGTTACAGGTGGTAGCGGCAAAAGCAGGAGGAGTAGAGTTACAGTGGTAGCGGCAAAAGCAGGAGTAGAGTTACAGTGGTAGCGGCAAAAAACAGATAGCAACAGCAAATGGTTACTAGTTCATCTGAGAGTATTGACTTATCATGACGTCAAAATATCTCTCTCTCTACTCTCTCTCTTCTCTCTCCTCTCTCTCTCTCTCTCTCTCTCTCTCTCACTCTCTCTCTTTCTCTCTCTCTCTCTCTCTCCCCCATCACTTTGTACGTCATTTTCCAATCAAATGCCAGTTTTGAGCTTTCTCTGCCCTCTCCTCTCGTACCCTCCTCTGGTCTGTCTGTCTGCCATTTTCCCATGCCGACACGGCAACAAACCTTCCTATGTTATGTCATGAAATCCCGCACTGAACAGGCCAGCAACGGTGTAGGAAATGAGACGTAACTGTAATGCGGGTCGACACAAGTCAAACCCACCCCCTTTCCTACCGCTCAATTTTGCATCACAGAAACACATGCTGCGCATTCTACTCGTCCTGTCAGTGGTCAGATGAATCCTGTGAAATGGTCGGATGTTTTGTTGCCAGGCATATCTGTACGCGTGAGTCATGGGGTGGGCACATATGCTTGGTACTAGAGTATGTGCGTTTGATGTTGGAATAGTTAATCTAACTCACACTGTCCGAGTTGAAAAGTGCATGTTCCTTTGTTCAAGATAGGTAACTCAAAACCCCTCCACAATTAATGTCATCGGCGGGTGTCGTGTTCCTCTGACAACTTGGCACTCGGACAGACGCCAGAAACATAAATGCTAGGATGGGAATGTTTATCTCCCCTACTACTCTGTGATCCTCTGGCAAGTTCCACTGCCTGACCAGAAGAAAAGCAACTGGTATCTGGTTTCCAAGTCTTGAGACTATGCACGATTGTATTCATGCCTTATCTTTTAAGATGATAACTTTATACGCACATTTGGTAGAATAATTGATTAGTGAAACTGTTAATTGTCTTAATGATTTGTAGTAGGTGACTAATTAATACCTGTGTTTGGCGTAACCGTACCGAGATGTTGATTTCATCACCTGAGTATATGACTGCTTTGAAGACCCTGTCCCAGAGTCTTGAAGACCGTTGGGTCTAGGGTTACTGCACACCCTAGACCCTGTTCCTGAGTCTTGAAGACCGTTGGCTCTAGGGCTACTGTGTACCCCTAGACCCTATCCAGGAGTCTTGAAGACCGTTGGCTCTAGGGCTACTGCATACCCTAGACCTATCCCGGAGTCTTGAAGACCGTTGGGTCTAGGGTTACTGCACACCCCTAGACCCTATCCCGGAGTCTTGAAGACCGTTGGGTCTAGGGTTACTGCACACCCCTAGACCCTATTCCCGGAGTCTTGAAGACCGTTGGGTCTAGGGTTACAGCACACAACGGGCTTCCACTCACATCAGTGAGACATTCCATGCACCCTCTTTATTATGAAATGAATAATAATGGGCCAGCTGTGTACGACCAGACTGAATCTTTGATCAAAACATAAATACTGGTATATCTTAATTTTGAATTCCAAATAAA
>CM031600.1:51454259-51476759 GCA_018398815.1 Conus ventricosus | reverse complement strand
GGGAGTTGCTAAGTATGGTTTGCATAGTATTAACCATTTTCAGTTAAACATAGGTTGCACCTTTTTGAAACATTGCTGTATGGTGATGCTCTTTTTATGATTTTCCAGGATATGTTGTAGCTTTTGTTTGCGTCTTTAAGTTTCCAGATATATTTGCTCAGTTCTGTTTGGTTTTTAATTTTTCTTTATTAAATGACTGTTTGTGGTTTGCATATCTGGTTTTGAAGTGGTTTTCAGTGATCCCTATGTATGTTTCTTTTTCATTTTCTGATGTCACAGTAGCCTGGTATACAATGTTGTTGTGAAGACATTTATTGTTTAGTGGGCACTGCTCCTTTCTGGTGCAATTGCAAGATTTCCTTTCTTCACCCTTCTTTGCTGTGTTGATTTTCATTTTGTTGGATGCGTCAATTAGGTTTTTAAGGTTGGGCATACATGAGTACGATAGTTTGACAGTGTTTTTGTTAAATATTTTGGACAGTTTGTGTTCTTTTGGGAATGAAGTTGTTAGGATTTTGAAGAATTCTTTCCCTATGTTTGTTTTGAGTTTCCCGTCGTATGGGGGGTTATACCATATGATTTTTCTTTTCCTATTTTTCTTGCTTTTGTTTGTGTTGTTGTCTGGGTTGTATTGTAATTTGTAATTGTATCCACTTGTTTGTAGTGCCTCCTGGTATTCTACTGCTGCATTGTTGAACACTCTCTTCATTGCATGACAGGTTTGATAGTCTCTTGTTTATGCCATGGGGTATGGTCTTTAATATAGATGGTGGATGGTTACTTTTGGTGTGTACATAAAGAGGTGTATCGTTGGGTTTCTTGTATAGTTTATATATGTGATTGTTGAGATCCAGTGTTATGTCTAAGTAATTCACTACCTTTTTGTTTGCTTCAATGGTAATCTTTAAGTTGTGGTTTTGGAAGATTTTGCATAGTTCTTTCTTCTTATTTTCGATGGTTCTTGGGTTGTTGGTCAGTGCAGCAAGGCCATCGTCTCTGTATAGTCCGACTTGTGTTCCGAGTTTTTTCTTGATGTTGGACAGCATGAATAGTCCGACCAGTTCACATGTTTCTGCACCATCATATGATCCCATGGTCACGTCGAATGTTGAGTTTCTGTTGGTTTTCCTGATCCAGGTTTCATTTTTGCTGTGTAGTAATGTTTTCTTGGTGTGGAGAATGATTTCCATTTCTGACCCTGTTATGTCTGTGTTGTTACTGGCAAACTTCAGGGCTTTGGTGAGAAGTTCCCCAACTATAGAGGGGAAAAGAATCTACTATGCAATTGATAAATTTACGTATTACTTTTGTTTATTGATTTTTTGAACCTTTGGAAAAATTTTTCCGAAATTTTTTTCTTCCAGGGGTTTGAAACCAGATTTTGGATTTTAGGGTTTTTTATTTTATTTTTTTCCGGGTTTTTCCTTGCTTTTTTTCCCTAATTCAGTTTGGGGGTTTATTAACCCTAAAATTTTGGGTTGTTATAAAATTGAGTTTGTGGTCTTTTGTTTATAAAGCTTTTTTTTGTTGCTGTCGCTTCATCCGGGCATTTGGGTTTCAATGCGCCCCTTGCAAATTCTTTTTTTTTAAAGTGCAAATTTACTGTCATGTTATTTTTGTCGGCTTTTGTGTAGTTTTTCTGGATGTTTTTGTCAAGGGGGTTTGAGAGTATTCTTTGGGTTCCCTTTTGAAAGTAATTGCTAGTTTATCACCCCTTAAGAACAAAAAAGGGGTTCTGTTTTTCTCCCCCACTTGCTCCTCCCCCCAATTTTTTTTGGTGAAAGGGGCCAAAAACCCCCTTTTTTTCCGTTCTCAAACCCAAGTAGAATTCAAAAAACCCAAAAAAATAACGTTTATTTACAAACAGACATACTGTGGGGGGGGTTTTTTTTAATATTTTTTTTTACTAAATTTCTTGTTTTTTAAAAACTAATTTTATATTTTTACATAAAAATCCGCACATTTAATTCTGACAAAATTTTTACCTACAAAATTTTTGTACACGACACAACACAGGGGGGGGTTAAAAAGAGACCCGCCAAGGCTAAAAACCGATCGCTTAATTTACGCTGGCGCAGACAACCCGACCTTCGATCCCCACACGCACGGCCCCGTTTGGAAAAGGAACCCCTTCCGGAAACCCCCCCCCAAAAAATCAAAAAAAGCACACGACGGCTGAAAAAGCTCTCGGGGGGGCCCGGTAATTGCTCCCTTTAATAGTTTTCTATACTAGTTCTTTGAGAGAAAATTTAAAATTTTTTAAAAGTTTAAAATTTTAAATTTTTAAAATGCTAAAGTTTTAATATAAATTTTGAAAACAAACTAGTGACTAACGAGTAATGAAAATTACATTTTGTTTTTTTGGCCTTTAAAAAAAATTCTACTTAAAAAAAAAAAAACAACTTTATCAACATTTACACTGGCCACCAAAATTTTTAAAGCTTTCGGGGGTTTTGGGGTTTTTATATATACTGTTGCTCTAACTTTTTAATTTTTGTTTTGTGGGGGACTTTTTAGCAAAAGAGGCTGCGGGGTTTTTAGCACGAATTTAGGTCAAAAACGTTCCTGAAAGGGAATTTTTGCCCTGCAAAGCGCAGCGGGCGAACTGGGTCAAACGTTTTTCCGGTAAAAACCCTTTTGGAACCGCAAAGCACGCACGAACAAGGCCCAAACTTTCCTGTAAGAACGCTTAAACCTTCAAAGCACAGCACAAACCCAAGGTCAAACGTTCCTGTAAAAAACGCTTAAACCTCCCGAAGCACAGCAGAACTGGGCAAACTTTTTCCTGTAAAACTTTTAAACCGCAAAGCCCAGCAGCAAACCTAGGTCAAACGTTCCTGTAAAACCCTTTTGCCCTGCAAAGAACAGCAGCGAACTAGGTCAAACTTTTCCTGTAAGAACGTTTGCCCTTTAAAAACACACAGCGAACTGGGGTCAAACTTCCTGTAAGAACGCTTGCCCCGCAAAGCACACACGAACTAGGTAAAAAACGTTTCCTGTAAAAAAACGTTTTGACCTGCAAAGCACAGCAGCGAACTAGGTAAAACCCTTTTCCTTAAAACTTTTGCCCCGCAAAGAAACAGCAGCGAACTAGGCAAACGTTTTGGCCCTAGTTCTGGCCTTCAGTCACAAAGAAAGGGGGCCCCCTTTTCAACTTTGAGACACTTGAAAACCCTCACCCCCCAAGTTCCCCCAAAGTCCCCCCCAAGTCACCCCAAAAGCCCTTAATTTTAAGTTTTTGTTTTAATTTCCCCCCCCAAGCCCTTTAAATTTTAATTTTTTTAAACCCAAGTTACCCCAATTTCCCTTAAATTAATTTCTTAATTAATTTACACCCAATTCTTAAAAAATTTCTTGATTAAGTTCCCCCAACCCTTTAAATTAAAATTTTTAAATTAAATCACCCCAATTCCCTTAAATTAAGTTCTTAATTAATTTACATCAATTCTTAAAAAAGGGTTCTTGATTAAGTCTTTCCTAAATTCATCCCAAAGAAAAAACCAATTTCTTATTCAAGTTATCTTATTATTGTAAAAAAAAATTTAAAATCAATTTTTTTAAATCAAAATTTAAATTCAAATATAGTACACAAAACCCTCAAAAAACGCGTCATCGTTGAGGTTTCCCTTGGGCTCAGCTTTTTCCTCTGCAAGATCTTAATGAATTTCTTACACCCAAGCAACCGCATTGTTAAATTCGGGCTATAGAAATGTCTTTTTTATAACTTCCATGTCTTTATTTTTTGGGCCTTTTATCTTTTTATAAACAAAAAGATCTATTTTTTTTAAAAAAAATTTTAAAATTAAGTTTTTTAAAAATTTTATTCCATCTAAAAATGGACAAAATGATCTTTTGTTTTTGGGCCCGGTGCGGGCGTGCTGTTTTTTTTTTGTTTTTAAGCGGTTCAGTTTTTTTTTTTGATTGCTTTTTTGGGGGGGGGGCTGCCATTGTTTAATATTTTATAAACGTAAAAACCCCCCCACCCGCAAAGGGCCCCAAAAATGGCAAAAAGTTTTAAGTTCAATAAACCATGAAGACTTTGGTGCGGGAAGGCCTTGAATCACAGGGATTTTTTATAGCCGGCTTTGGAATCAATTTGGGTTCGGGCGTTGGCGGCGTTATGTTTTCATTATGATTTTATATTCTGAAATTTAAAATTTTTTTGTCTTTCCACCTGCTAATTTTTTCCGTTTTTAAACACCCCCGGATGAGGTTTGCTTTTCACGGGTTTTCCCCCAGTTTTCATGTTTTCTGCGTTTTTTCGGGTTTTGGTTATTTTCTCCACCTTTTCATTTTTTTTCTGTTCTGCGATTTTCGGGCCCGGGCCCATTTTAAAGGGGAAAAAAAATCATTTTATTAAAATTTAAATTAATCCCATAAAAAATGGCGAAAAACAATGTTCCAAACAATAGTAAAATCCATCCTAAGACTCAAAAGCCCCTTTTTTAAAACGGGATCTTGCTTTTAAAATAAACGTAAGATCTTTTCAAAATCAATGGGGCAAATCTACTGACAATTTAGTTACAAAACTAAAAACCCGTTTGCCCCAAAATTTTCACCATTCTAGCCCCCCAGCAGCGCTTCATCCCTGTTTTTATACTTTAAAATGTCTTCGGCAACTTTCTGTTGAAATCTTTCTATGCGGGAATTCATTTTCCGAGGAACTTTTTTTTTTTGTTTTTTTTCCACATGCTCCCAAAGAACAACCTTTCCTTTTTGGGCATAAATTTGGGCCATCAATTTGGTCATACATAATTTCGGGAAAGGTTTTTGGCCCCGCCCTGTAGCTGTAGTAAAACATCACGTTCTTTGGTTTTTTTAAATTTAAAATTTAAATTTTTTTTTAAAAAAAATTTAAACCCCGGGAAAAAACTGTTCCTAACCTTTTTGTATACCTTTCCCTTTTTGTTATTGGAGGCCTAATTGGAATCCCTCAATGCGGGTAAAAGCTTTTTAAGAATTTAAAAAACCGGCAGATTTTGGCCCAAACTAGACTTTGAAATTCACAAAGCCTATTGCTATAATTGCAGCTTCGTTTCCCACGAAAGATTTTCTAGTCAAGAAAGGGAAAATTTCCAGACAGTAAAAATATGAAATAAAAATACATTAAAAAAATGGCTTCACTCGAAAAGATGATAGGGGGCCGCTGTGGTTAAGGGCGCTTTTTTTAGTGGAAGTAATTACCCATTTGGGTAAATTTGGAAAATAAAAGGCGGGAAAAAGACATAAAAAAAGCTGTGGGGCAATCCCGCAGCAAAAGATCCCAGGGAAAAGCAAAAATTTTGGGAGCATTAAAATTTTAAAAAAAACACACTGAAAAAACAGGGGCATGCAATTTTCCCCACATTTAAGATGTTAACAAGCAAAAAACCCCAATTTTTATCTTGAAACCCCGCAAACCAATCGAAACATTGCCCCCCCCCAAAATTCAGTGACTTTTATCAACCATCAAAAAAAAAAAAGATCAAGAAATCGGGGTTTTATTGCCTTTGTATGACTGTTGTGTTTTTTGTTGCACATTTTTTGGGGCTGATAAAAAATGAACAAAACTAAAATTCCCCAAAAGGGAAATTGGAAGGGAATCACGGCAACCCAAAAAGCTAACCCAAGGGGGCAGTGTCAGTGAAAAAACCCCAAAAAAGGAAGGGTTTCTAAACAAGCTTTTGGCAAATTTTTTACCTGCGCCTAAAACAAAAACAGGGGCCACACTTTTTAATACAACCCCAAAACGACACCCACCCAAATGGATCTTCTAAATTTACCCCTCTTATACAAATTAGACGAAAAAGTTTTAAAGAAAAAAACGAACTCCCCGTCTTTGGGACAAAGCTTCAAGATACAAAAAATGGGGGAAAACCCATTAAAAAAAAAAGGGGCCCTTTCGGCCTTTTTGCTGTTGCTATACAACTAAATACCAACGGGTCCCTTTCCCTTATCCTGGGCATGATTAAAGTCGATATGGAAAAATTTTAAAAAGGCCAAGTGAAAAAATTTATTTTTTAAAAACATAGGGGTTCCCAAAAAAAAGGGGCCCTTCCCGGAGTTCCCCCAATCACGGGTTTTTTATTAAAAAACTTTAAAAAACAGTTAGCTAAAAGTTTTTTTTCTACCATATCACAGGAGCTGATTGCCCAATTCCCGCAACACAGAAGGGTTTTTTGGGAAACGCCCCATTTTTGCGCGCAATGAATAATGAAGAATTTAAAGGGCAAAACCAAAACAAGCAATCAAAAGAAAAACAAAAAATGTTGCTGAAGACCCAGTACACCAACAAACAAACCTTTTGGGGTTAAAAAAAGTAATACCTTTTTTTTCCCCGGGGAAAGCAAAAGGGGGGCCCACCGCATCGGGGCAACAGATCCAGTTTGGGTTTTTGATCCAAATGAAAAAAAAAAATTTTAAAAATTTATCCGCCCGGAAATTATTTACAGAAACTAAACACAACAAAACAACCAGCTCCTAAAAGATCTTTTGGGATGGAAGAACTGCAATAATCCCCCAGACACAGTTCCATTTGCTTAGTTAATTTACGTAAAAAAATTTTTTGGGTTTTAAAAGGGAAGGGCCAGAAGGAAGCGCGAAGAAACCAAAAATGGAAAGGAAGAGACCTTAAAAATGAAAAACGGGAATCTTTTCCCTGCGTGTAATGCTATTAAGGAAACTTTTTTCGGGGAAAAATAAATGCTTTCTAAATCACCCCGATAAACCTACAACTCAAATCCCCAAATTTTGGGAAAAAAAGAAAACTTGAAAAAATAAAAAAATTCAAAACCATAAAACAAACATGAAAAAAATTTTTTTTTAATTTTTGAATTGTGAAGCATGATTGATTTTAAAACAAACGTTATAAAAAAAATAAACCCCCCCTTTTTTTATGCGGTCCCCCAGTCCCCAAATTTGCATATAAAACTCCTGGTTTAAAAAAAAACACCCGTTTTTGTGTTTGTTCTTTTCTAATGCCCTTTTTGTTACAACTGTTGTGTTGACCAGGGTAGATTAAAATCGCATTTTTTACTTTTCCCAAAAGAAAAGTCTTATTGCTAAACAATTTTCCCTTTTATAGTTGTCAGTGTTTATTTTTTAAACTGAAACAACGCGGCGAGATTTTCCCTTTGTTTTCCCTTAATAAATTTTTTCCGGGCTG
Source organism: Conus ventricosus (assembly GCA_018398815.1). Classification (NCBI taxonomy): domain Eukaryota; kingdom Metazoa; phylum Mollusca; class Gastropoda; order Neogastropoda; family Conidae; genus Conus; species Conus ventricosus. The sequence continues at coordinate 51,469,615 of CM031600.1, read as the reverse complement.
AAATACTGTACATTTTCGCCCTTAAAACCGGCCAAAAACTTCCTTAATCCCCTTTTCCAGATAATTCATCTTTCATTTTTCCTAAAACCTTCTTTTTAAGTAATTGAATGAAAGGGCAAATCTTTAGGTAATCAAAATTTATCAACCATCCTGAAATGCCCTTGGGGGGCCCACTTTGGGATTTCCATTCTTTTAGATGTTTTTCAGTGGGAATCTATAACAAAACAAAATTCTGTATCGGGTAAAGTACTCGGCCCTCTGGATAAAAGGGGGTTTAAAAAGGTGTCAAAAAAAAAAATTCTAAAAACAAAAGCTTTGAAATTTCCCAAAAAACAAAAACCCCAAGAAATAAAAAGGCTTGGGTCTAATTTGACTTTTTTTTTTTTTCATAAATTATGCCAAAAAGCTGATAAATTGAAATCTTCAAAAGCCCCTTAAAATTTAAGGTTTAGAATTTCAGTTTAAAATTTGCTTCGTTTTTCTTTTGGGGACAAATCTACCCTTTGGGCGCTTTTTGGGGGTTTCTCCAAAGTCTTTCCGAAACAGCTTTTTTTTCATAAAACCCGAAAATTTCCTTTTTCTAAGCATCTGTGGATTTATTTCTGAATCATGTTCTTCAAAAGTAGGGGTTTCAAAAACTGTTCTTGAACAAAAGAAATTATACGATAAAACCCCTGCCAATTTTAAAAAACCATTTCCTTAAAAAAAATTGTAGAAGTCGTAATAAACAGAAAAAATTTTTTTTTGCCCCCAAAGTTTGGGGCAAAAATTTTAAAGGTGGTTCTTTTGGAAACCCAAATTTTTTAAAATTTTTTCTGCTGCAAAAGGATTTTCTTTATCGGGTTTCATGGAGTTCCTGAGGATATTTAAGTCAACTTCTAGAAAGAAACCAGGGCTGCAATGGGCGTTAAACTTTTTTTCCAACCATTTTTAACGCTTTTTGAATATTTTTTTGGGATCACCCCGCCTGTGTACAATTTTTAAATTTTACGAAAAGGAAGTAAATTGGGGGGCCCATTGGCCCCACCATACAATTTTTGCATCTAAATCCATAAAAAAAGTTAAACCTTTTCCCGGGTCATAATCATCTGGGTTATTTGTTTTTTGTTTTACAGAAATGATGCAACCCAAACAAATTTCCCCCTCCACGAAATTTCCTTTTTAAAAACATCTGAATCATTGGAAAAATCTAAACAAAAAAATCAATCTGTACTCCTTTAAAAAACTTTAAGAAAACATCCCATTTCTTTCCGGCGCAGAAATTAATGCGGGGGATCCTTTGCTTTTAATGTTTCATGCATGTTTTTTCTGTAATTTTCCAAAATTTTCCCCCAACCAAAAAATTAAAATAAACCCTAAAGTAGGGTCTTTATAGTCCCCCCATTTTTTTAATCACTCAAAATTTTTTCCACGAAATTTTTGAGCTTGCTGGAAAATCAGAATCACGGTGCCCTTTTTCCTCAAGACTAAAAAAGAACCCGCCTTTGGCGGAAGTGACCCTTCAAAAAAACCCTTTTCCCCAAACCTGTTTAAAGTATTCAAAAGGGGAAAAAAAACCCTTTCCCCCTAACAAGAGTTGGGAAAAAATTTTTTTCCTTCCTTTTAATTGGGCAGGACTTTAAAGGGACTTTAGCAAGGACTCTAATAAACCCCATCATTTTGCGCAAAGTCATAAAAAGACATGTTTTTCAGAAAAAGCAAAAGTACTTTTTTCTGATGATTGGCAATGAAATTCCCTCCCCTAAAAGGCGCAGTTTACGGCTTGCTTTAATAAGGGAGAGCCCATAAACCCGAAAAATTTGTGAAAGAAATACAGGCAGCCCCAAATTTTTTTGGGTCCAACCTTTAGTTAAGTTTTTGGCTTTTTACTGGGGTTGCGCCCTCTAAACTTCCCGCTAATGTGATCAGGGAAATTCCCCCCGGGGGTCTGATGAAGGCCAAAACCCGAAAAACCAACAATTTGTGGCTGTGCCCATACTGTTTTTGGGTCTTCAGGCGAAACTTAAATTTCCCAATAATTTTTAATTAAAAAGAACAGTCATTACCCTTTGCTGCATGTTTTCTAAGAAGTATTCGGGCACTTTAAAAGGCCCCTCTATAAAAATTCTGGCTTTGGGAATGAACGCCACCCGGGCCCTGACAACAATGAAGGCAAATGAACAAAAATCTGGGGGTTACCCCACTAGGGCTTTTTTTAGGAAGTCTCTGTGGGGTTGGTCCTTAAATAAAAACCAAGAGTTGATTCAAAATCTGCGAAAACAACTTTTGGAAATTTTTGGGCCAGTCGTTTCCAGTTCTTTAAAACTAACTTAGATCCGGGGGGGGGCGTAATTAGTTCTGTATTACAGTCAAACTTGGGCCGATACAATTTTTTCTTAAGTTCGTTTTGCGGCTTTTAAATGGAAAATTCCCCCAGTTAAACATTTTCCCACAGAAATTTTTGTTTGTTAGTGTTTTTTGAAAGTATTGGCCCCCAATTAAAACGCTCATTTTTGGGGCGTACAATGGTAATGTGGAGCGCCGCTGGGAAAGCACAGCAGTAAGTCAACAGAAAATTTTTCCTGGATCACCTTTTTGGGCTGTTCCGGACCACTTTAAAAAAGGGAGTAATTTTTTTTTCCTTTTATCCCCATGTGTAACCTTTAAAATTTTTTGGTTTTGTTTTTTTTTTCTTCAAACTTATCAATTTTGGGCTTAAAAACTAACGGGAAAGGATATTTCCCTAAAGTTTTAATCATTTTTCTTTTAAAGGTTTTATAGTTTTAGCAAATCCTCTCGTGTTCCCCGGACAATTTTGCAAACCCTTTCCAAGAACACACAAAACCCCATTAAAAAAATTTCGTCAAATTTTGTATTCCCCTTTAAAAAAAAAACTGCTCTCTTTGAAAAACCAACCCCCCTCCCAGGGAGCGGAAAGTTTAAGCCTTGCCTACAATCGGTGCATACTTAAACCTGGGTTTTTTAAAATTTAAACTCTAAAGACTTCGCCCCTGACCAAACCCAACCTCTCATTTTAAAACTTCTTCAGCGCAGCCCTCAAAAGGTTTTAAAGCAGTTTGTCTCCCCAACCGGTGTTAAGTCATTTGAGGGGGAAAAAAAAGTCCCGGGGTTTTTTAGTTAAAAAACCCCCGACTTCAAAAATTTTCCTTTTTAAAATTTTTTGTTTCAAAAAAGGGGGGGTCGATTAAGGGAAACAGCAAAAATTTACTTTAAATGGCGGGGCTATTGTTTTGTTTTTTCTTGGAAATTTTAAAATTGCATGTACCAAACCCTTCCCCCGGGGACGTTTTTTTGGGTTTAAATTTTTTTCTAAATCAAAAACATTCAGTGCTCCTTTCAAACCCCCTTTTCGGGGCAATTTCCCCTTTAAACAATTTAACGGGCCTTTATATATCTTAGCCCTGCTGTTCCCTTTTTTTTCTAAGCCAACATATTTATTTAAAAAAAAAAAAAAAACCAAGGGTTAAAACAAAACAATAACCAAAGGTCTTTTTTTGCTTGGACTCAAAAACTAAAGTAAAACAAAACCCCTTGATGTTTTTTACCCGGGGAGCTGTTTTTGAAAGAGTTTTAAAGTCTCGTTTTTCTTTTTTTTAACAATTTCCCTTTTTTTCTGCTCGGGGTCTGGCTGTTGAGAAAAACTTGTCCCGCCTTTTTTTGAAAAATCAAACTTTGGACTTTTGAAATCATCAAAAACGGGCCCGTAAACGATTAAATTCTTCAAATCCTGATGTTTTTAGTCACTAGTGCTTTATTTATTGGTCAATTTTTAAAGAACAAATTTAGGCCCGTTAATTTTTGAACCCCCTAGCTGTGTGCTTTTTTTGGGGTTTAGTTTTAAAATTTTTTTTCCCGCAGGGACCTACAGCAAAAAAACACAACCGAGAAACTAAGACAAACCAAAAAAGGTTTAAAACGCGGGGCGCCTATGCCCCTTGGCAAAAGACCAAAAAACCCTTCCCCGCCCGAAGGCCCCTTATAGTTGATTTTTTCCTTTTTAAATAAGTAACAGCATTAAAAGGGGCAGAATACCCTTTGTTTGGTTTTGCTGTATTTTGAAAGGGCTTTTCTCCCAGTTTTTTTTGCATTGTGTAAATTTTTAATCTGAAAGGGTTTTTTTTGCAGGTTTTCTACTACTCTTTTCTTTGGGGGGCGCGTAGGCACTTTGGGAAAAAACCTTTAAAAACATCTTTTAAAAAAGAAAAAATAAATTTTTGTAATGATATCTTTTAAAACTGTTATTTTCAATATTCAGCTTTCGCATTTAAATAAATTTAAAAAAAAATGTTTCATTAAGGGGGTTTTTTCGGCTTTCTTTTTATAATTTTAAAAGTTTATTTCTTTTCTCCCCGGTTCCCCAACCTTATCAACGTTTTTCCTCTTTTTTACCTTTGGTCCCAAACCATAAGCCGTATTTTGTTTTTTAAAAAAATCAAACGAAATCTAACATTGTGAAGGGGTGATCTTTAGACACAAGTCTACTTTGACTTCTACACCTCCCCCCCCCAAAACAATTTTCTTATTTCGGGCAAAATTTTTATAAGGTTTAACCCCCCTAGCGGAAAATTTGGGGGGGGTTTGGACACCCCCAATGACTTTTTACTTTTGTTATTTTAAAAATTTAAAAAACTTTTTAAAGGGGGGAAAGGGTTCTTTTATCCCTTAAAACAGCAATAAAACCTTTAAGCGATCTTGCTGCGAAAAACTAAAACTAAAATTCCATATAGTGTCTCCCCGCTTTTTAGGATAGTTGGGAAAAATGAAACACTCTTTTGTAAAAATTTCTAATTTTTTTAAATGAATTTTTTTTGGTTGCTTTTAAATTTGCCTTGCAAATAGGGGCTAAACAACCAAAATCTAACGTATGCAAAATTTCTGTACTTTGCTGCGGGGTCTGTAGAAAGAATAACCCTTGTATTCATTTAAAAGTTAGTTTTTAAAATGACAACCCGTCTTTTTAAAGCTCCTTGAAAGTATGGGGGGATGCGCTTTTTAAAAACTCAAAATCAAAGGGAAAGGAAAACATTTCCAAACGCAAAAACTTACTGCTTCATCTTTTTGCCGTCTTTGGGATCTCCACCCCCTAAATTTTTTTAAGGGTTTTTGCGCTTCATTATTTTCTATTCCTTTTAAACGCAAAGTCCCCCTTTCATTCCCGGTTAAACCACAGATCAGAATAGGGTTAAAAAAATTTTTTCATTTTGAAAAAAAAATATTTTTTGCCCCTCCCCTTTTATAAAAAATTTTTTTTAACAATTGCCCCCCCAATTCCCCGTACAACTTCCTGTTTTGGGTCTTTTTGTTGAAGGATTCTATTTTTGGAAAAAAAGGAAAGCGCAGACCGGCAAAAATCACTTCATCCGCCCTAGTCTGGAAAAATTTTACCGAAAAAATTTGATCTGCATCAATAGTAGATGGATTTTTTAAAAAGTAATATTTGGGGGGTTTTTTTCCCTTTTTCGCCAAAGGGCCTTTCAGTCTTCATGGGTCAAGAAAACGAGCCATATGCTTTTGGCTTTTTTTTTTATAAAACAAAATAAAAAAATTTTAAATTTTTAAAAAACCAAAGGGGGGAAGGGGGTTGAAGAAAGAAGATTAAAAGATTTTAATTTTTATCCTGGAGCCGACAAAGAGTGAAATGACATCCTTTGGTAAAAACATCGCTCGGGGGCCTTTTTTTTGCGGCGTTTAATTAAAAAGAAATAAGGGCAATCATTATACCCAAAGTTTAAGGCCCAAAAACCTCCCCAATTTTTAGACCCCCCAAAGATTTTAAGTAAAAAGACCCTTTGTTTTGGGGGGAGCGACCAAAGGAAAAAAATCTTATCGGGCCTTTTTTTCAACCCAAAACCCAAATCATCAAAGTTTTTTTTCCATGGGTACAATAAAACAAAGGCTCAGTTTGAGCGATCAAAATCGCCTTTGGGATTGGGTAAACTAAAATTTTAAAAGGGATGCAGTTGCTAAAATTCCAAAAAAACTGCAAGAACTTCCAAAAGCTAACCCCAAAAACAAAACCTGGAAAATTTTAAAAAAAATTAAAAACAATTTGGCAGACAAATAAAAAAGCAATAGAACAAAACCAGTTTTTCAGAAAAAACCCGCATTAAAGACTTTTAAAAACACCTTTGCTGCTACCCAAACAGAAATAGCGGGGGCCCTTTATCAACTTTAAGAGCCATTAAGGGGCAATTAACAAACAAATTTTGGGAAAACTGGGTGAAATAGATGAGCATAAAAAAAAGAGAAAAAAAAAAAACTCTTGGGGGCTGAGGGCCCAACTTTGGGGCCCCGATAAAAAAGAAAGAAAAAAACCCAAAAAACAAAAGGGTCTTTAACAAAAAAGATCGGCAAGACTAGAACGTTTTCTACTAAAACCCAGAACAATTTCAACCAAGTAGCAGAAAAAGAAAACTACCAAAGAATTTTATAAAAAACACAACGCTAAACAAAAAGAATAAGAACACTTTAGAGGCAAGGGGTCACATTAGCAAGCGTTAAAAAAGGCCTTAGGAATTTTCAAAAAAGTAAAAAAGGGTTGGGAAAACAGGGCGGCGGTGGGGGTCCAAAGTCCGTTCCCCATCGCCATCGCCTCCCCCTGATAAATCAAGGGAAAAAAAAAAGCTTGATCAAACTTTCGAGTTTATTAAAAAAATTAAATGGTAAAGCTATAGACTCTTTTAAAACCTGGGATTTAAGGTATTTTTAGCTGCTTTTGTCCCAAATGAAAAGCAAAGTATTGGGGTTTTAATTTTTCCCACACTTTTGGGCATTATTTTTCCCTTTAAAAATTTGGGGAAAAAATTTTATAAGATAAAGACCAAGTAAATTTCCCCAGGGGCCCGTTAAAACCAAGAACAAGCCCTTTTCTTTTTTATATTCCAGGGTCATGAAAAAAGGGGAAAGGAAAAATCCCTGGGTTCTTCAAAAAAAGGCTTTCTTTGGGGGCCCAAAAAAAATTGGAAAGAAATTTTGGGGGGAACTTTTTTTTAAAAAAAGGCCCTTTTTTTTCTTTTTGGGGCCGGGGGTTTATTTTTTTTTTTTTTTTTTTTTTTTTTTTTCCGGGCCTTCCCGTTCATTGCCCCGCCACAAGGATTTTCATTAATTTAGTTTATTAAATTTGCCTATTTGGGGGGGGGGGGGGGGAAAGGGGGTTGGGGGGGGGGGGGGGTGGGGCTTTTTTTGGGGGGGGGGGGGGGGGGGGGGGGGGGGGGGGGGTGGGTTTGGGGGGGGTTTTTGGGGGGGGGGGGGGGGGGGGGTGGGGGGGGGGGGGCCGGTTGGGGGGGGGAAGGGGGGGGGGGGGGGGGGGGGGGGGGGGGTAAACACAATTGTTTAAACCTGGGGAAAGGGCCCCGGGCTAAAAATTTTTCCCCAAAGCGTTTTATCCCCCCAATGGGCCCCCGGAAAAGGGGTAAAAACAATTTGAAAGGGGAAAACCCCTTTGCTTTAAATTTCCCCTTTTTCACGTCCCCAAAAATTTTTTGGGGGGCCCAAGCCGTGGGAAAACCCAAATTTTTTCTGTCTGTTTGAGTTGGAACCTACCCCCCCCCTTCTCAAACGAAAGGGGTTTTATTAAAAAGGTTTTTTTAGGGTTTGCTTAGATTTAAAGGCCCTTGAAGTGAATAAAATAAATTTGTCCTGCCCTTTTTTAAAGTTTTGTCAAGTACCCCCTTAACCCCCTGTTTCCAAAAAAAGAAAGTTTAAGGAGGGTTTAAAACCCAATTTATACTTTAAAACCCTTTTGGCATGGACCCTTTTAAGGGGGTTTAAAAACCGAAATAAAATAAACCTTTCCTTAAAGGGGCGACTGGGGGTTAAATAAAATTTGTTATAATTTTAAATTTTCCCCCAAAAGCTTCAGTTATTTGTTATTTTTTTTGGAAAAAAGGGTTTTTCAAAAAATTAAGGCCCCCTTCGTTTTTTTCAAATAAAGGCGGGAAAGGTGTTCCTAAAATTTAAAATCTTTTTTAAATAACCCCAAACCAAGGGGAATTTAAAAATTTAAAAATTATAATAGAAACAAAGTTGGGGGGGGGGGGGGGGGGGGGGGGGGGGTCACAAAAAGCAAAGATAAACCCTTTTCAAATTAAACTGCAAACGAAACAAAACCCCAACCTTTTGGGAAATTTGGGGCTTTTTTAAAAAGGGGGGGTTTTAAAAACCCTGCCTTAATTTTGGGGTTTACAAAAAACCCTTTCTTTGGGGGAAAAAAAAGTCATCAGGGTTCAACAAAAATTCAAAAGAGTAATCAGTTTTTAAAATTTTTTTGAAAGAAAGGCCCCCCAACCGTTTTTGGCCCCTCAAAATATATTGGAAAAGAAATTTTATTTTTAAATTTTGTTTTTAAAAAATTTTGTAAATCAAACAAATTTTTTAAAAATCTAAAAACAGGGAAAACGGTGGTCCAGAAATTTTTTAAAAAAATAAAAAGGGTTTTAAAAAAAGGGGGGGCCCGGGGCCCAAAAAAAATAAATTTTTGGGGGGTGTAAAAATTAAATTTAAAAAAACCGGCAATTGTTGCCATTTAACCCAAAATGGGGAAGGGGTTTTTAAGGGGTTTTTTCACTAAAAGGGAAAAAACAAAATAATTTCGAAAAAAAATTTTTCCCCAAAACTTTAAAATGCGAATCGAAAAAAATGTTTTCCCAAATGAAAAAAAAAGTTGGGAAAATAATTTTAAAGGCACCCAAAATTTTAAAAAGGCTTTTAAAAAGCCAAAAACCCTTTCCTAATTTTAAGGGGCCGCAAAAAAAATATTAGAAAAGAAATTCATCTTGGCCCCTTTCAATTTAAACCTAATTCCGGAAGACAAAGCAAAGAAAAGAAAAAATATGGATGGGAAAAAACCCTCCAAATTTTAAAGAAAAAAACCTTTCCATCAAAATTCGCTTTCCCAAAAGAAAAATTAAAACAAATTTCCCCAAAAAAATTTAAACGGTTTTTTAAAATTAAGGGGGGGTTTTTGGGGGGGTTGGATCCTTTTAAAAATTTAAAAATTTGCGCAAACAAAAGTCGAAAAAAACCCTTAATTAAAAAAAATTTTTAAAAGTTGGTTTTTTTTAAAAAATTGGTTTGGAGGAAAATTAAGAACCCTTAAAAAAAGCCTGTAGGTTTAAATTTAAAAAAAAAAGACCCTTCGAAATTGCGGGTTTAAAAAAACGGTGAGATAGGGGTTTTTTGTTTTTTAGGGGAAAATTAAAAAATGGGGACTTAAAACAAAAATTTGGGAAAAAAAAAAGGGGCCTTTTAAAAAAATTAAGAAAACCTCCCCCCATCAAGGCAAATATTGGGTGGCCCGATGTTTAAAAACCAAAAATTTTTTTCCCCAAAATGGCAAACTTTTTAAAAAGATTTTAAAATTTAATAAATTTGAATTTTTTAACCCATTTAAAAAAACCTCATAAAATTTTTAAGGGCAAGATATCAAATCGTTTGGCCCTTTTTTAAGTAGTTTTAGCCGGGGAATAATTTTGGGGAAAGAAATTTTTTTTAAAAACGCCCTAGGGAAAAAAAAGTAAAATTTTCCCCAAAAAAAGGGGAAACAGTTGGTTTAAATTAAATTTAATTTTAAAAATTAATTTTTTAAAAAATTAGGAAAAACAGTTAAAAAATAGATTTAAAATTTCCTGTCAAAAGATTGGGAAGGGGGGGGTTTTTTGGGGAAAAAAGTTTGAAAAACCCGGAAAAAAATTAAAAAAAAAATTTAAAAAACGAAAAAGTTTAAATTAGATGGGGCCCCCGGGGGGGAAAGTTTTTTTTTAATTAAAAGGAAATTTTTTAAAATTATTAACAACAAACAAAAAATCAATTGTTCTTTAAATAAAAAAACTTCCGAAAATAATTTGGTTTTCTTACCAAAGGTTTTTAGGGTTTTATTATACCCCCGAAACCCTTTTTGCGGGTAAAAAAATAAAACTTAAATTTAAATTAAAACTTTATAAAACCAAAGAAAAAATTTTAAACTTTGGATTAAAAATCCCCCATTTTTTTATTTTTGGGAAAATTTTTGGAAAAACAATATTTACCTTAACCTTTACCCCAAAAGTTTAATTTTAAAAAAAATTTTAACATATTTAAATTTTCTTTTAAAAAATTAAATGGGAACAACTATATGAAAATTTTTAAAAGGGGAGAAATTATTTTTTTGATTAAAAAACCTTTGAGTTTTTTAAAAAGTTTTTTTGAGTTTTAAGGGGCTTCCCCTTTTTAAAAGGGGGTTTCGGGAGGGCCAGGTTTAAAAAAGGAAACACCCTTTGGGGGCAAAACCCCCCCCCCTTTCGTGGAAAGGACAAATTTTTGGTTGGGAAAAAAGTGGGGGGGATTTTATGTCCAAAAAAATAACCTTTTTTTTTTAAAAGACAAGCCAAAATTTAAGAATTAGTTTTAAACAAAAAAAACAGATGCTTTTTAAAAAAGTTTTTTTTGGGGAAAAAGTTTATTTTTAAAAAAACCCGGAAAAAACCTTTTGGATTACCCAAAAATTTAAAATTGGGGGAAAAAAGTAAATTTTTAAAAAGGTTTCCCCTTCACAATTTTTTTTTTGTTTTTTAATTTTTTTTATTTTTTTTTTGTTTTTGAAAGTTTTTGTAAGAATTAATTTTTGGTTTCTTAAATTTTAATTTTTCCAAATTTTTTCGCTAGGCTTTTCTGGAACCCTAAGGAAAAAAGGGGTTTTTTTCCTTTTTGGCAAAAATTTTGGGTTTCGAAAAAAAAGTACCACCATTTAACTTAAACCCTTTTGAGTTTTAAAAATTTATAAAAACCAAATTTTAAAACTTTTTAAATTTTATTTTGGCCCCAAAAATTTTTTTTCCCTTTTTTATTTTAAAGAATTTTTTAAAAGGGGGAAACAACCAACGAATTTAAAACCTTTTTAAAAAGGTTTTAAAATTTTAAAAAAAAAAACTAAAATATAAACAAAAAGCCTTTTAAAATTTAAAATTTTTTGAGTGCTCAACCCCTTGGGGAGCAACATTAAAACAAGTTAAAAGAGGAGTCTTAAAACTATCTGCAAATTTGTTTCAAGCGTGTTGCGCTGTCATCAGGATGGCTTTTGGTTTGCCCAGCGCCGATGTTATATAGCGTGTGGGCTTCCGTTTGCGGTTGTTTGCACGTGCGGGTTGGCTGCACGTGTTTTTTGGGGCTTTCAGGTTTTTGTTTTGGGTGTGTTCACTAACAACGATTTCCATTTATGCCTGCAGTTGTTTACTATTTCTGTTTTGGTGTTTAAAGTTGCTAAGTATGGTTTGCATAGTATTAACCATTTTTCAGTTAAACATAGGTTGCACCTTTTTGAAACATTGCTGTATGGTGATGCTCTTTTTATGATTTTCCAGGATATGTTGTAGCTTTTGTTTGCGTCTTTAAGTTTCCAGATATATTTGCTCAGTTCTGTTTGTTTTTTATATTTTTCTTTATTAAATGAATCATATAGTATAACCCCCCATACGACGGGAAACTCAAAACAAACATAGGGAAAGAATTCTTCAAAATCCTAACAACTTCATTCCAAAAAGAACACAAACTGTCCAAAATATTTAACAAAAACACTGTCAAACTATCGTACTCATGTATGCTCAACCTTAAAAACCTAATTGACGCATCCAACAAAATGAAAATCAACACAGCAAAGAAGGGTGAAGAAAGGAAATCTTGCAATTGCACCAGAAAGGAGCAGTGCCCACTAAACAATAAATGTCTTCACAACAACATTGTATACCAGGCTACTGTGACATCAGAAAATGAAAAAGAAACATACATAGGGATCACTGAAAACCACTTCAAAACCAGATATGCAAACCACAAACAGTCATTTAATAAAGAAAAATATAAAAACCAAACAGAACTGAGCAAATATATCTGGAAACTTAAAGACGCAAACAAAAGCTACAACATATCCTGGAAAATCATAAAAAGAGCATCACCATACAGCAATGTTTCAAAAAGGTGCAACCAATGTTTAACTGAAAAATGGTTAATACTATGCAAACCATACTTAGCAACTTTAAACACCAAAACAGAAATAGTAAACAACTGCAGGCATAAATGGAAATCGTTGTTAGTGAACACACCCAAAACAAAAACCTGAAAGCCCCAAAAAACACGTGCAGCCAACCCGCACGTGCAAACAACCGCAAACGGGAGCCCACACGCTATATAACATCGGCGGTGGGCAAACCAAAAGCCATCCTGATGACAGCGCAACACGCTTGAAACAAATTTGTAGATAGTTTTAAGACTCCTCTTTTAACTTGTTTTATATATATATATATATATATATATATATATATATATATATATATATATATATATATATATATATATATATATATATATATATATATATCGAGAGAGAGAGAGAGACAGACAGAGACAGAGGCAGAGAGAGAAAGAGAGAGAGATATATACAATGGTCCCAACATGCTTCTAGTGAAGAATTTTGTATTCGTATTTCTATGATTTTTCGTTTTCATTTTCTTTCTTCCCCGTTTCTCCTCCCCACCCCTTTTTTCTTTTTGTTCTAATCTTTGCCAAGGCATTAATACAATGACGGAGGAATTGTTAGCCAGCACTTGCTTTCTATGCTCTTAGATATATATGTATGTATGTATGTATGTATGTGTATATATATATATATATATATATATATATATATATATATATATATATATATATATATTGTTAAAAATATTATTAAAATGAAGTGCTAAAATTCATCTACAAGCTTGTTTCAAGATATGTCTCTCTCCTCAGGATGACTTTTTTGTGGCATGCCAACGGTCTTTTATGACGTGCGGGACCTGATCTTGTCTCTGTGTGTGCGGGTTTCGTTTGCTGCACGTGAGGCCTGTGTGTGTGTGTGTGTGTGTGTGTGTGTGTGTGTGTGTGTGTGTGTGTGTGTGTGTGTGTATGTGTGTGTGTGTGTGTGATTGGTTTTTGTTGTTGTTGTTGTTGTTGTTGTTGTTGTTAGGGCCTGTTCAGGTGGAATGTGCTAGCAAAGATTTCCACTTGTGCCTGCAATTATTCACTATTTCTACTTTTGTGTTCAGAGTTGCTAAGTATGGTTTGCATAATATTAACCATTTTTCTGTGGAACATAGGTTGCATTTTTTGGAAATATTGTTGTATGGTGTTGCTCTTTTTATGATTTTCCATGATATGCTGTAGTGTTGTTTTTTTTATCTTTGAGTTTCCAAATGTATTTACTCACTTCTGTTTGATTTTTGTATTTTTCATTTTTGAATGACTGTTTATGGTTTGCGTATCTGGTTTTGAAAGTGTTTTCAGTAATCCCTATGTATGTTTCTTTTTCATTTTCTGATGTTACCGTAGCTTGGTATACAATATTGCTGTGAAGACATTTGTTGCTTAGGGGGCACTGTTCTTTTTTGGTGCAGTTGCAAGATGTCTTTTCAGCACCCTTCTCTTTTGTGTTGCTTTTCATTTTGTTAGATGAGTCAATTATGATTTTGAGGTTGGGCATACATGAGTATGATAGTTTAATGGTGTTTTTGTTGAATATTTTGGACAGTTTGTGTTCTTTTGGAAATGATGTTGCCAAGATCTTTTAAAGAATTCTTTTCCTACATTTGTTTTTACTTGTCCACCATATGGTGGGTTGTACCATATGATCTTCCTTTTTCTGCTTTTCTTATTTCTGTTCGTGTTATTGTCTGGGCTATATTGTAGTTTGTAATTGTAACCACTTTTTTGTAATGCTTCTTGGTATTCTGTTGCTGCATTATTGAATGCATTTTCATTGCATGATAGGTTGGATAGTCTCTTGTTTATACCGTTGGGTATTGTTTTTAGTATAGATGGTGGGTGGTTGCTTTTGACGTTTACATAGATTGGTATGTCATTGGGTTTTTTGTATGGTTTGTACACATTGTCATTGAGGTCTAATGTTATGTCTAGGTAATTCACTACTTTTTTATTTGCTTCTATTGTGATTTTTAAATTGTGGTTTTTGAAAATTTTACATAATTCTTTTTTCTTGTTTTCAATTGTTCTTGGATTATTGTTTAATGCAGCAAGGCCGTCATCTCTGTACAAACCGACCTGTTTTCCAAGTTGTTTTTGGATGTTGGATAGCATGAAAAGTCAGACTAGTTCACATGTTTCGGCACCATCATACGATCCCATGGTTACATCAAATGTGGAGTTTTTGCTCGTTTTTTTTTAAATCCAAGTTTCATTTCTGCTGTGGAGTAGGGTTTTCTTGGTGTGGAAAACAATCTCCATTTCTGACTCTGTTATTTTTGTGTATTTGTTGGCAAATTTCAAAGCTTTGGTGAGTAGTTCTTCATCTATGGATGGGTAGAAATCTACTATGTCGAATGTGATAAACACTGTATTTCTCTGTTTTTTGAGTTCCTTAAACCATTGGATGACTTCATAGCTGTTTTTCCAAAGGTTGTATTCGGTGTTTGATTTTACATCTTCTATAGCCTTTTCCAAAATTCTCTTGCTTATTTGGCCCAGTTCGGATTTGGATGGGTTTATTAGTCTACATGTTGGGTTGTTTTGGAAGTTGGGTTTGTGGTCTTTACGAGTTATGAAGGCTTCTTTTGTTGCTGTTGCCTCTACCCTGTCGCTTAACTCCATGCAGTGTGCAAGCTCTTTTCTTTTTTGCGGATGTTGTTGTATGTGGTTTTATCAGCTTTCTTGTAATTTTTCTGAATGTTTTTGTTCAGGAGTTGGGAGTATTCGTTTAATTCCATTTTGTAAAAATTGCTAGTTTTATCAGCTTTTACGAATATCTTTTTATCATTTTGAATTTGTTTTATTTCATTTGCTAGTGATGTTTGGAAGTTGTTATTTGGTTTCTTGAATTTTATGTTGGCTATCAGTCCCTTCATTTTGTCTTCAAAAGGCTTCATTTCATCTATTGTTGGAGGTGATCGCCATGATTTGAAGCCATATGTGTTTTTGTCTTCATTCTTTGTTTTTGGGTTTAGGAAGAAGAACGCCTTCCATCTCATGTTGCGTACAAATTTCTCGGTTTGTTCTATCAGTTTTTTAGTGTAGGTTTGTGGGTTTGAAAACGGTATGTTTTTAGTAGATTGCCTAAAGTTGATTTTCTCCATTTTAGATTTTGTCAGGTCACAGTGCTCAACGTGAGGAGCAATTATCATAAACAGTATAAAAACGTCCTTAAAAAATCTGAAAAAGCTCAACCCCTGGGGAGCAACATTTGTTAAAAATATTATTAAAATGAAGTGCTAAAATTCATCTACAAGCTTGTTTCAAATATGTCTCTCTCCTCAGGATGACTTTTTTGTGGCATGCCAACGGTCTTTTATGACGTGCGGGACCTGATCTTGTCTCTGTGTGTGCGGGTTTCGTTTGCTGCA
>CM031600.1:51419259-51451759 GCA_018398815.1 Conus ventricosus | reverse complement strand
GCCGCCATAAAAGCTCGGCTACAGCATTAACTGCTGTAACTCTGCCAAAGCCAGTTGCAAGCCTGGTTGAAAAAAGAGGAGCACAGCAGCAAACTAGGTCAAACGTTCCTATGAGGAACGTTTGACCTGCAAAGCGCAGCAGTAAACTGGGTCAAGTGTTCACAGTAGGAACGTTTGACCTAGTTGCTGGCCTTCAGTCACAAAGCAAGTGGCCCCAGTTCCACTTTGAGACACTTGACGCCTTCACCCCCAAGTCACCCCAAGTCACCCCAAGTCACCCCAAGTCACCCCAAGTCCTTAATTAAGTTCTTGATTAAGTTACCCCAAGTCCTTAATTAAGTTTTTAATTAAGTTACCCCAAGTTCTTAATTAAGTTCTTAATTAAGTTACATCAAGTTCTTAATAAGTTTTTGATTAAGTTACCCCAAGTCCTTAATTAAGTTTTTAATCAAATACCCCAAGTTCTTAATTAAGTTCTTAATTAAGTTCTTAATTAATTTACATCAAGTTCTTAATAAGTTCTTGATTAAGTCATCCTCAAGTCATCCTTTAAGTACAACCAAGTTCTTATTTAAGTTATCTTATCAAAAAAATACAATCTATGTTTTTGTCTTAAATAGTAGATGTCTAATATAGTACACACACGCCTCAAAAAACGCGTCATCGCTGAGAATATCTTGCTCAGCGTTCTCTGCGCAAGATCGGTCAGCATAAAATCTTAATGAAGTTCTTACATCCTAAGCAACTGCATTGATTACAATCCTGGTCTATGGAAATGTCTTTTATAGACTCCATGTCTTTATTATTGACTCCATCATTTTATAATACGCCATGATCTATTTTTATCACAAAAATTTTAAAATTAAGTTCTTAAAATATTATTGCATTTGAAATGGATCAAAATGATCTTTTGTTGTTGGTGGTTCTGGCATGCTTTTGTGTTCTGTATTTAGTGGTTCAGATGTTTTTGACTGCTTTTGTTTTCGCCAGCGTTGTTTATATATTTTATAACCGTAATAACCGCCCCCAGCAGCAGCAAGGGCGCCAAAAATGACAACAGTTTTAAGTTCAATATTCCATGAAGACTTTGGTGCCCTTGAATCAACTTGTTCTTGTTCTGGAGTTTTTATAGCTGGCATTGAATCAACTTGTTCTGGCGTTGGGGGCGTTATGTTTTCATGATGAGTTATATTCTGTGATTGTAACATTAATTTTTTGTCTGTTCCACTCTGCTAATTTTTTTCCTGCTTCAACCGCCCAGGATGAGGATGCTTTTCACTGGTCACTTTTCCCACCTGATTCAGTGTTTTTCTGATTCTGCTGATTTTCTGGCTTGGTCATTTTAAGGAAACAAAATCTTTATGATTAAAAGTAATTAATCCTGCAATCACTGGCGACAATAATGTTCCAAATCTGTAATACAGATCCCCACCCTAAGACTCTAATGTCTTAGTTAAAACCGATCTTGCGTTAAATCAACGTAAGATCTTGTTCAGAATCAATGGGAGCAAAATCTACTGTCACACTGTCACTTTTGCACACGCGCATTCATGACAGCATTTACTCCAAAACGCACACGCAATCTTTCCAATCAACCAAAAGGCCACTACCGAATGTTTTTTTTTTCTCCCCCCTCCTTCGGAAAACACTTTACTAAATCACATAAAACACGTTAAAACAAATTTTATACATGTAGCCACTCTTTCCACTGAGAGGCCAACTAACTCACTCAAGACTTCAAAAAGTCAGGGCCTCCAACAAAAACATTGGCCCACAAACTCCAGACCAGGAAATAAATGATTCTCTCACTCCTGATGCAAATGCCTGCATCCGAATTACGACTCGCCTCATCCTTCAGGATTCCCTGTCTCTCTCAGACATCATCTCGCCCCCTCGATTCTCCCGTCCTGGATAAACTTCCGACTCCCTCTCCCTCGACTCTTCTTGTCACGGGAGAAAATGAGTTCCAACTCCTCTCCCTCGTTTTTCTCCTGTCCCTGGAAGATGACGAGTTCCCGACCCCTCTCCCTGGAGTCCTTAATTCCTGGGGCTGCCTACCGGTGTGTTCCTCACACCATGGCCATCTTCAACCACCTCAGGGGGTGAAAGGTAAAGGGGTAAAGGGGCAAAGGGGTAAAAGGGTGAAGGGCTGAAACACAAATAAGGTTCGTGTAAGTAACCTGCTTCTTAATTTAACATAGAATTCTTTCTTTCTTTTTTCCTTAAGTTTTCCCCCTGTAGTTTTCCCAACTATCTATCGCTCACCGGGTAATGACTGGCCCAGCAGAGAGGACCAACGTCCTGACAGGTTCGAGTCTCAGGCCATCTGCTGGGTTAAAACTGATTCTTTCTTCCCTCCTCCTATGAGTGCATACTCAGGTTCAAAACACATGACCAGCCCCTTACCAGCCCTTGTTAAACTATCACTCAGTGGTCACTTTCACCCAATGACCACATTTGTTTCTTTCCCGAGTCATACTCACAATTATTTGGGGACGCCCACCTTACACTAGTCAAGCCACATGAATATCCTTCCTTTCAGTAGTGGCATGGGGAAATGTTTCATATCACTAACTACATGTGATGGAGCGTCACATCCTTGATGTGAGGCTACGTCACAGACACCCCCCATCCGGGGATGAAAAAATTTTCTCCAGAAAATTTTTTAAAGGATATACAACTTCACTTAAACACATCTTCAGCCATGAATCTCAAAATGTGTAACCATCACACATGATTCACCAAATTAATAATCAACGTATAGAATCTACATCATGATCCACCATAAATAGCATTTCAAACTTTCATCTTTCCAAAAAAAAACCATTCATAATTGATCACCATATCTCACAAAATACATTTCCCAAATTACATGGATAAAACAATTAGGGATATTAAAAATTCAAAGTACAAATTGTGTTCATACATTAAGATGTGAAGCACATATTTTCCCTTGATCTTTGTCTCACATCCTGTTTTCAAACCCTCATGAAAATGAGAATATTTCCAAGTGTAAATGTTTCTCAATAGACATGTAAACAAACTAAACATAGTTAAACTTGTTTTTTTCCCACATGTAATGTTATAGTCCATTGAAAAGTCACATGTTTTCCATTGCGACAGTGACAAATGAAAACAATTGGTTTGTCTCATTGCACAATCAAAACATGTGTAATACATTTCAACGAGTTATTTGCTCATCACCATACAATATATTCATCTTCACAAGCAAGTTAGACATAAATAGTACATGATGACTTTTCTTTGTTTACGAAAGAATAAAGCAAAGAATAGATATGTAATACATCAACATCAAGTAGTTTTTGCTTGTAAAACATATATCACTTCAAAAAGCAAATTATGCATAAATACCACTTGATTTAAATCGTCAGAAAGCATACAATGCACTGTCAAAATGTGATCACACCGTAATCATTAGAAAGACAAAAAACAGGAATAGTCTTTCCCTTGAAGACAGCTACATTGTCCATGAATATTCATACACGTGACAATTTATCTGCCATGACATTTTGTGTTCCAGGCACTGGTTAAATTGTAAATTGGAATTCCTGCAATGCCAAAGACCATCTTTAATAATCGCTGTTCTAGTCTTTGACGATTTCAAGAACGTCAGTGGCCTGTGGTCAGTCTGTAACCGAAACTTTCTTCCAGTCAAGAACCGGGCGAACTTCTCACATGCCCAAAACAATAGCCAAGCACTCTCTCTCAATAGTGGAGTATTTCTCTTGTTCTTTGAGAACTTCTTACGCGAAATTGCACTGGATGTAACAAGCACTTTTTCCTGCAACAGTACCGCTCCCATTCCTTTAGAACTGGCATCATTCCAAAATAAAGTCTTCTGAGAGGGAGGGTAACAAAAGAACAGGAAAGGGAACTTGAGGGTGTTCTGAACACACTCCAAGCCTTCTGGCACTAAATCAGACCACACAATACTTTTGTTCTTCGTCCCTTTCGTCAGTTTCAGCCCAAAGGGCCGTCGGGGACGCAAAGTGGGGTACATATCGTCTGTAGTAAGACAACAATCTGATGAGTGACCTGATCTGTTTCTTTGTATGGGCTTGTGTAAAGATAAAATCTTTTCCACTTTTTTTCCCCTCTGGCATCTTTTTTCCCACTGAAATAGTGTGACCCAAAAACTCAGAGTTGAAAACCTCCCACGAATTTTGGAGGGTCTCGCAGTCAAACCAAAACTTCTGAGTCTGGAAAAAAACTGCTCGCCGCACTGGTATTTCAGAAGTTAACTGAATACTATGGGTTCAATACCAGTTACTGTACCGGGGTATCCGTCAACACATCCGAAAGTCTTCAAAATGTCTTTGAGCTGTTCTGTTTGACTTGTAGACAAACATTCGACAGAACCACATCCTCATAGATTTCACCTTTGATAGACAAAAATAGGAAGGGGTACAACATCATCTGCACTGGTAGATGTTAACACTCCTACATTTGCTGTTTTCACAACCTTTGATCTGTCCCTGTACGTCACATTGGGTACAAATTCATCACTGATAAGTCTGTCATGTTGACATCAGTTTCTGACACAGGACATATCCACTCAACTGACTGGTTGATGGCAACATTTGTACGTTCAACATACTTCTTAAAACATGTTCACATGAAATACCTTCTCAGTGTTTGCCATTTTGATCTTATAATTTACTGCAGAAAGTTTTTCGACCACCTGAAAAGGACCCTTCCACATAACACGAAGCTTTTATTTTCCCATCATGAGTAGTACAAGAACTTTATCCCCTACACTAAAGGGAACGTGCCTTTGCTTTTCTGTCTGCAAAGACCTTGTACACATCTGTTTTTTCTATCAGCTGGACTGTTGAGCAAGCTCACATGCATCCTTCAAACGATTATGCAGTTCAAAAACTATTGGTAAACATTTTACTGTCGGGTATGTCCGTCTTTTCGTCCATTGTGTCATCATAGATCCAAAGGACCCCTTGGCGAGTGTCCGAAAAGAAGCTCGAAGGGTTTGAAAAATTCCCCAGCGTTTCTTTCGGCATTTCCTGTATGCAAAAAGCAAAGCCGGTACAAAACGATCCCATTCATGGGTTTCCTGCCTTGCAACCTTTCTAAACCAGGGACTTCAACGTTCCATTGAAACGTTCAACCATGCCATTCGTTTGGGGGATGATATGGCGTGGTTGAGATGGAAGAGATTGACAACAGTCTGTAAATTTCTCTCATGAGATCGGAATGAATTGCGTTCCACAATCCGAGAAAAATTTCGTCTGGAAGACCCACTCTGGAAAAAATCGCAAGTAAAGCTTCAGCGACAGACACTGTCAATTTTCTTCAGTGGAATCGCCTCTGGATACCTTGTCGCTGTATCCACCAAATTAAGATATAGCGATGTCCGGAAGAAACAGTGGTAAAGGCCCAACAAGATCAATAGCTACCTTCCGAAATGGAACGGAAATGAGAGGCATTTTGGGGCAAAGGTGCACATGGGACGCGACCTTTCTGAATGTTCTTTGGCAGATGTCACATGACGGCAGTATTCTTTTATTTCCCTTTTGGGGACACCTGGCCAATAAAAAGAATCAAGAACTCTCTTTGAGGGTCTTTTGATCCCACAGTGACCAGCGAACAATGCATCATGAGCCGTGTGTAGCACTGTCTCTCTAAGTGGCTTTGGAACACAACTTGTTTGTTTTTCCCGTCCAGTACACACCTGTAGAGAATGTCAGATTCCAGTATGTACGTTGGTTTGTCCGTTAGTTTGTCCGTTTACAGTCTGTTTAGCAGCAGCAAGTACCGTCGTCAGCGTCTCGTCTTTCCCTGCATTTCTTTTTGATCATCTGGGTAATCTGGAGTTCATCCAGTTTTGGACTTTTAGCGGCTTTGTAGCCTTTCCCTCTCTACGATGTCTGATCTGGGACTCACAAGACAAGGAATAAACGATCCTCCAGCACCCCATGTACGTAAGCGACACCTGGCAAATTGCCCAAGATCAAGTCGCAGACTGGGTTATCAATGACACAGGCGGGAAGAAAACCGGAGTATAAAGGTGTATCGACTGAAATTTTCGCCAGCGGAAACGTTTCAATCTTGCCTCCAAACACCTACACTTTTTGGACAGTGTTGAGATACTGGTTTTGAAGCACGAAAGGGTTTCCGTACACCAGCAGTGGTGCAAACCCCGTGTCTCGCAAAACCGAAGCCTGCAATCCATTGATGGCTCCGTTTTCTAACACCAGTCCATCAACAGCTTTATCTGGTGCCAAAACAAGGCCTTCTTCACAAACAGTGGAGACTAATGCGGATTTTTGAATCATTTGTTTGAAAGGGGAATTCCTTTTCAAATGGAACTTGCAAACGCAATAGAACATCGCATTGTCCCGATCGGCACTGACTGATTTTTTGAACTTCGGTTCTGTCCACGAACTGGCCCAAAAGGTCTACGTGTGGTCGTTGTCCACGACCTCGGAACGTTTGCTGAGAAGCAACGGGTTTTTCCGGCGGTGATACGGTACTGATGAAAGTCACTCGAACCGCGGGAAAGATCCCTGTCCGTTCCTAGGATAGGTATACCTTGAGGACTCAGAAATGACCCACGGTTTCCTTTCCTGTAACTTCCCTGTCCCCATGGATGTACATGACGCATGAGACTCAAAGATGGAAAATTCTCCTTCCAAACCACGCCCTTTTCTGGGTGAGCGATACAATACTGATCAGCCATCTGACACATTTCCTCAACGCTTTTAAATTGCCTTTCTTTAAGGGAAAATGGCCAGATCTTTGCTCACGCTCTGGAAAAGTTGTTCTCTAAGAAGGAGAAACTCGCAGTGATTGAAAGTTTTGTTCGTTTTTTTATAAATCGATCCATCGATCTAAACAATGACTCATACGAATTTGAAACGACGGAAACGATTCTCCTTTTCAGGGCGCACAGAACGGAAACGTTCCGTGAAAACGATCAGCAGAAACATTGAAATTCTTGAGGAGTTCTTCTTTCAACTGATCCCACGTTAAATTTTGTTTCGCCGCGAGTGGTCAAAGGGGCTACCCTTAAACAACGCGCAATATACAATGTCCACTTTTCCTTTGGCCAACCACAAGACGTTGCGTGACTTTCAAAGCGGGAAAAAAAAAACTATCTATGTCATCCGTTTTTTCCTCGAAAGGCGGTAACTTGGAATATATGCCGCTTTTGGGGGAGGCGCGGGTGCGGGAAAACCCACTGGTGGAAACTGGTGGGTTCTCTTGATGCCTGCATTCTTTTAATTTCAGCATCATCTCAAATTCTAACTGCCTCAACTTAAAAATTTACGTTCTTTATCTTCAGCTTCCCTCTGTATCTTTTTTCTTCAATTTCAGTTCCCTCTGTAGTCCTTTTTTCTTCAACTTCAATTTCCCTCTGTAGTCTATTTCTTCAGCTTCAGCTTCCCCCTGTAATCTATTTTCTTCAGCTCCCCTGAGTCTATTTCTTCCCTCTCTCTTAGGGCCCGTCTGCCCTATCGTGCATTGTGCACAATAGTTTAGTAAGTTTTTCTCCATCAAAACCCAAGCTTCCGCTTGTTGAAATATTTATCAAAATCAAACCCTAATGAACCGTCAACACAAAACAATTTCTAAGTATAATAAAAATAAGGCGATTTTATGATGGCGCTGTATATTTCACAAAAAATGTAATTATAGTATTACAAATAAAGATTTCCAAATTTTCCGGGTAAACAGAAAACAGCTTACTAAAACAGGGTAGATATTTAAAAAAAAGGGAAAGTATTTTTCCAAAGGAATTTGGAAACTGCTATCAATTTGGAATTAAAAAAAAAGAAGTTCAATGCAAATCTGTTTTTCCTAAGAAAGGAAAAAAACACAATAAAGTTTCTGAAAAAAAATTCTTTATAAAGTTTTAGTCTTAAATGTTTTTGTTGGCAGTCTTCTTTCTTACTTAATTTCAAAGGAATTTACAAAAAAATTACGCCTTATACGCTAAGTGAATATAAATTTACAAAACAAATTGGAAGCAAAAACAATTAAAAAGAGGGGAAGAAACACAAACTAGCCGAAATCTTACCTAAAAGATGAAAATGTAGAAAAGAAAACTAGATAGAGCTTATTGAGGAGAAGGTTTACGAGTTTTGAAAAAGGGGTGAAAAAAATGAAAGGATACACAGGACCGGAACAGTAAGAAGAAATCAAGACCAGCACAAAGAAGCCCTCAGAAAAGCACCCTAGTGGTCACTGTCTCCCGTGAAACTGGCGACGGGAAAAAACAAAACACTCACAATATACACACACTACAGCAATAATGCAAAATAATAAACAATCAATTAATAAATGCACATTCACCCAAACTCAAAGAAAATCTCGCACCACACACAGAAAAAAAAATAATCAAAAGATAAAGATGTTTATTTGGGCTGAGCGGTAATCAACTCCACCACCTACACTATTTGCGTGACGGAGGAAGCTATCCCACACCTGAGGCAAGGGGAAAAATCAAAATGAAACAATAGGAAAGGAAAGAAATTAGATAATTACGAGAAGGAAAGACTATCGACTCCCCAACGCCAGCCCCCCTGCTAAACCCCAGGAAGAGGTTGGGGCTATCAGTCCTGGGGAAGGGGACAAAAAATCTAATACTCTAGGGGGAAAGGGCAGCGATTCCTCAACGCCCTGCCCCCTTGCTGCCAGGTACGAGCAAGAGGAGTTGAGGCAAACGGTCCTGAGGGGGAAAGGGTCAAAAGGAAATCCTACCAAAAAAAAAACCTTAACGGGGTAGAGCAACCAAAAGAAATGTCCCAAACCCCCCGAAACCACATATAAAATAGAAAAAAAACAACAAATGCAAATATTATACACAATAAATAGTTAACTAATTCTTTCTTTTTTCTTCCCTCCCAAAACCCTGAGGGTACAAATAGAAATCTTTTTTTTTTCTTCCTCAAACCCTTGAGGTACAAATAGAAATCCTTCCTCTGAAGGTACAAATAGAAATCTTTCTTTTTTTTTTTTTTCTAGGGGAAACAAACAACGGCAGCTACGTCGGTTTAAACTGGAGTCGGGTCACCACGTCACACTGTCACTTTTGCACACGCGCATTCATGACAGCATTTTTCTCCAATACGCACACGCAATCTTTCCAATCAACCAAAAGGCGCACTACGAATGTTTTTTTCTTCTTCCCCCCTCTCCTTCGGGAAAACACTTTTCTAAATCCATCAAACACGTTATAAACAAATGTTTATACATGTAGCACTCTTTCCACTGAGAGGCCAACTAACTCACTCAAGACTTCATAAAGTCCCGGCCTCCAACAACATTTGGGCCCACAAACTCCAGACCAGGAAAATAAATGATTCTCTCACTCCTTTAAGCTATGCCTGCATCCGAATTACGACTCGCCTCATCCTTTCAGGATTCCCTGTCTCTCTCAGACATTTATCTCGCCCCCTCGATTTCTCCCGTCCTGAGATATGACTTCCGACTCCTCTCCCTCGACTCTTCTTGTCACTGGAGAGATGAGTTCCAACTCCTCTCCCTCGTCTTCTCCTGTCCTGGAGAGATGACGAGTTCCCGACTCCTCTCCCTGGAGTCCCTTAATTCCTGGGCTGCCTACCGGTGTGTTCCTCACACCATGGCCATCTTCAACCCCCTCACGGGGTGAAAGGTGAAGGGGAAGGGCGAAGGGAAATAAAAGGGTGAAGGGCTGAAACACGAATAAGGTTCGTGAAGTAACCTGCTTCTTTAATTTAACATATGAATTCTTTTTTTTCTCTTTTCCTTAAGTTTTCCCCTGTAGCTTTCCCCAACTATCTATCGCTCACCTGGGAATGGGCTGGTCAGCAAGAGGACCAACGTCCTGACAGGTTTTGAGTCTCTAGGCCACCCGCTGGGTTAAAACTGATTCTTTCTTCCCTCCTCCTAGTGAGTGCATACTCAGTGTTCAAAACACATGACCACAAACCCTTTCCACCCTTGTTAAACTATCACTCAGTGGTCACTTTCACCCAATGACCACATTTGTTTCTTTACCGAGTCATACTCCACATTTATTTGGGGACGCCCGCTACACTAGTCAAGCCACAATGAATATCCTTCCTTTCAGGGGTGGCATGGGGAAATGATTCATATCACTAAAATACATGTGATGGAGCGTCACATGCCTTGATGTGAGGCTACGTCACATGTCATTACTAATAGTTTGTGTACAAACTAAGAACGTTTGCCCCTACACTTTTTACCATTCTTGATCCTTAGTGCGCTTCATACCTGTTTATGATACTTTACAATGTCTTGTGGCGACATCTGTGAATTGTACTATGCTGAACTTCATTCAGAGTACTGTTTTGTTTTTCCACATGCTGCCAAAGAGTCACAGCCTTTCCTTTTTGGGCATAATAGTTGGTTCATCAACTTGATACATTTATAAGTTCAGGATGGTTTAGGTGCCTTGTAGCTGTAGTAGATCATCCACTGTTCATGTTTTTATTAATTATAATTATTTTATTTTCTAAAATGAGCACCGAAAAAAAAAAACTGTCGCCAACCTTGTATACCATTCTGCTGTTATTGGGGGGGTCTAGTGTAGGAACACAATGCTAGGTAAAAGCCTGTTAAAAATTAAAAACCGGCAGATCTGGGCAAACTAGACTTTGAAGACTCGGGCAAAGCCGATAGCTATTATTGCAGCCTTCATTTGCTACGAAGATTTTTTAGTTATGCAAGGAATAATTCCAGACAGTATTAATATGTAAAGTTAAAAATAATACATTTATAAAAATGGCTTCTTTCTCACTCCGTAATGATATTGGTGGTGCTGTGGTTAATGCGCTTGCTTTTTAGCGGAAGGAATTACGCGTTTAGTAAAACATGCGGGGATGATGGCGAGTGGAGAATAACGGACATAACAAAGTGTGGAGCAACTAGCGCAGCGGCAAGATCACTATGAAAAGCAGAGAATTGAGAAGTTATATTTTACTAATAAACAAACTACGAAAAAAACAGGGGCATGCTGCTTACACCTTTTAAGTGTGATCAAGCGATCAAAAGAATATTATCTTGTTAACGGGCAAACCAATCGTGACATGCCCCCCACAAAATTCAGTGACTTTTATCAACCATCAGAAAAATACAAAAGATGCAAGAATTCGGTTTATTGCCTTTGGTATGTACTGTTGTGGTATTTTGTTGCAAATTAATATTGGGCTGAATAAAAATGTACAAAAATCTATAATTCGCCAAAAGGATATTGGAAGGAATAACAGCAATCAAAAGCTTAGCCAAGCAGTGGAGTCAGGGAAACAAACAGCAAAGGAATGGTTATATAAAACAAGCGATTGGCAAATTTATTTACCAGCGCCTAGGACGAATACAGAGACCGCACTTTGAGAACACAACTCCAAACGACACCCATCAAATGGACCTTCTATATTTCCCTTGATACGATTAGATGAAAAAGATTTAAGTAAGCACTTACAGTCATTGCGTAGCTTCAAGATACAAAGATGCGGAACCATTAACACAAAAAGAGTGCTTCTGCTGTTGCTGTTGCTATACAAATACTAATTTATCAACGAGGCCCGTTAACTTAGCCTCGCATGATTCAATGTGATGATGGAAAAGAATTTAAAGGGCAGTGTATTCAATTTTGTTAAAACATAGAGTTACATAAAGAGGCATCCGGGGAGTTCACGATCACAGGCTTTAGTCGAAACTTTAACAACAGTTTTCTGAAAGACTTTTTTCCTACCAGTATCACAGGAGAGCTGATGACCAATTCTCGCCAACACAAGAATGGGTTAGACGACTGCCCTCAGTTTTGCGCGCAATGAATAATGAAGAATTTAAAAGGAGCAAAAACCAGTACAAGGCAATCAAAGAAAACAATAAATGTTGCTGAAGACCTTCCAGTTCATCCCAGCAAACTATACCGTTTGGTTTGAAAGTAAGTACTTTATTTACCGGGAGAAGCAGAAAGGGGACACTTCGCCATCAGGGCAAACCGATCCAGTTTGGAGTGTTGACCCCCGTATGAAATAAAGAATTGTAAAGGAATGAATCCGCCCGTGTATTATTTACGAGAAAAACTGACACACAAAACACCAGCTCCTTCAAAGATCTTTTGTGAAGGAGAACTGCAGATAATTCGCCAGACACAGTTCGCTTTAATAATTTACGTAAATATATTTGGTTTAAAATGGAGGCCAAAAGAAAGAACCTGGAACCGAAATGGAATCAAAAGATGATAAGCAAGAATGATAAATAAAAGAGACCTTGGGAAATTAATAGGAGAATCACATGGTGCGTTATTCTGCTGTTATAGACACAATTACCAAGGATTCATAGGCACATGGCACTGCATCCAGATCGCTACAGCCTAACACTCCCCCCCCCCCCCCCCCCCCCTTTTGACTATCAAAAAATGGATAATGAATATCTTGAACTCTAATAAAAAAAATTCGAGCGCATCAAGCAAACATGAGAAAAAATTGTCTGAATTGGAGGTTGATATGATTGATTTTCTAGATAAAGTTTGAGGAAAAATATGGACCCGACATTATAAACCCGAAGAAATATATAATTATGCTGTTCTCCAGTGGCCCAAATTGATATGAAAAACTCTGGGATTAACAAATATCGTTTTGTGTTTGTTCTATCTAACGACTTTTTGTTACAACGGTTGTGTTGATCTCATGAAGACTAGAATGTGTTTTACGTTGTCATGCTGAAAAAGTAGTTTATTGAACAATGCTTTTTGTGTTGTCATGCGATATGGCTACGACTGCCAAACACAGCGAGATATTCCCTTTGCTTTTTGATGGTTTTTCTGGCTGAAATACTGTACATTTTCGACCTTAAACCAACAAACCCGTGATCCACCTTTCCAGATAATTCATACTTCATCTTTCCTAAAAACCTTCACTTATTAGTAATTGAATGCAAAAGGCGGAATCTTAGGATAATCGGACGTGTCATACCATCCTGCATCCCTTAGCTACTTCTAATTCCATGTCTTTATAGATGTCTCAAGTAGGGATATCTATAACAAAACTATCTGTATCTGTGTAAAGCACTCTGGACTCAGGATACAGGGGCTTAAAAGTAGTCATAAGAAATTCTAAATCAAAAGCTTTGATAATTCTAAACAGTAAACCCAATAAAAACGGGGCTCTGTCCAATTTGACTTTCTTTTTTTTCATCATTATGCCAAAAAGGATGATCATGAAATCTTCTGAAGTCCTGATAATTAGGTTTTGAAGTCAGCTTAATTGCTTCGTTCTTTTGGTGAATAATCTGAACTCTTTAGTTTGTGGGGGATTCTCCATAGTTCTTTCCGAAAAACAGCTGTTGATCTCAACTTGAAAAAGTCTTTTTCTGAAGCATCTGTGGATTTAGTTCTGAGATCAGTGTTCATTCATGATGTATGGTTTCATGAACTGTTCTGATCAAAAGCAATTATACGATGACGCTGTCAACTTCAAACATGTCTTAAATAAAATTGTTAGAGTCTGTAATGACAGACATAATTTTTTTTGCCCCGAAGGTTAGGACAAGTGTAGGTGGTTATGTTGGATCATCTTTAGGATTTCTGCTGCTAATGGTAGTCATTATGCAGGTATGGGTTCATGAGGATAGTCTAATCAACTTCTAGAATAGAATGAAAACGGCTGTGATCAGGCGTTTTAAAATGCCAACCACTTTAATGCCTTTTGAATATTATTCGATCGCCGCCTGTGTAGCATTTTAAAGTTACGTAATGGAAGTGGATTGCGCCATTGCCCATCCATACAGTTGTATTTGCGTCTAAATACATAAAGATAGTTAGGACCTTTTACTCGGATCAGAGCGTCCCAAGTATTTGTTGTTTACTTTACAGTAATGGTGCGACGACATAAACTAATTCACACTGCAATCCGTTTTCAATCATCTGAATCATTGGGTAGGTAGGCAATAAATAATCTGTTACTCCAGTAATTTAAGGAAAGCGTCCCAAAACTCATCCCGGGCGCAGAAAGTATTGGCGCAGGATCCAGGACCTATAATGTTCATGCAGGTCTTTCTATATTTTCAAAGAGTCGCCAAAAAACATACTCAGGCATTAAGGTAGGAGTCATGATAGTCTTTCCCATGTTTTACACTCTAACTTTCTGCCACGACTTCTTGAGCATGCTGGTAATCAGAATCACTGATGTCCTTTCCTCTAAGACATCCCCTCACGCCCTTTAGGAGGAAGTGTTCTTCGTCAAACCTTTCCCACTGTTCATGTATTCATTAAGGGTAAACACCCTTTCTAACAAGATTTGGGTCAAAATATTCTTCCGTTATTGGACAGGGAAACACTTTAAGGACATAGCCAGTGACTCTAATGATCCCATCAGGTGTGCATTAGAGTATAAAAAGACATGTTATTTAAAGTGAATCACATGTACTTTTATGATGACTGTGCAATGCATGTTATCCTGAAGGCGTCGTCTACTGCTTTCATTATAGATGAGAGTCGTAACTCGCAAAGTTATGAAAGAAGATGGGGCAGCGTCCATGTCTTTGGTTCAAAACTTTAGTTGAAGATTGCATTTTACTGTGTGCATGCACCTCTGAACTTCCCACTAATGTGATCATGGTCTCTTACTTTTGGATTGCTTCCTCACTGAGTTCTAAACCGCAAATCCAACAATGTGTGGCTTAATTCTTTACTGTTCCTGATCTTAAGAGCGTCATTATGATTTCATGATAAATTCAGATATTAGGGACAGTCATTAACGCCACTTTCTGCATGAGTTCTAAGAAGTATTATGCAGCATTGGGCCTCTATACATTTCTGGTGCTGAATGGGCGCATCCGACTGACAACAATGAAGGCAAATGAAAAATCTGTTGTTACTCATTAAGGAATGTGTTTTTCGAAGTTTTTGTGGCGCCCTGGCCTTCATGAGGAACAATGAGTGATTCGGAGTCTGCGTAAACAACATTTGGAGAATTTTGCATCCGTTTCAGTTCTTAAATCTAACTTTAGATCAGGAGGGGGGCGTAATTATTCTGTTTTACAGTCAACTGGGCCGATACAGTGTTTCTTATTGTTCGCTCGCGGCTTGAACAGATGGAATTCTTGTTAATCATTTTCTACAGAATTCTTGGGTTAGTCATTCTTTGAAGTATGCTGCATTAGTTTACTCATTGTTCGTATCAATGTGTTAATGTGTAGCCCTGCTGGTTGAAACATCAGTAGTAAGTCAACATGATTTTGTCTGGATCACAATCGTTGGAGCTGTTCTTAGACACTTTAATGGGCTGTAGATTTGTTTCCTCATCCCATGTGTAAATATTAACAGTTATTGGTTTGTTTTGTTCTTCAAAACTGATAAATTTTGATCTACATAAACAGGAAAGGATATTCCATTGAAGTTAAGATCTTTGGTTGTATTGCCGATAGTTTGTCACTCTCTCTGCGTGTTCGCGGACATGATGCAGCCTTGCTTGAACACACCACATGGACATTGTCGTCTGAATTCTTTATGTTTAAAACTGACTATTCTTTGAAACCAAACTCTCGAGGTAGCGGAAGTAAGCCTTGCCTAAAATCGGTGCATACTTTAGCCTGTTTTAATCTAATCTCTAAGACTTCGCTCCTCTGACCAACCAGAGCCTCTCATTTTAGCTTCTTCAGCGGGCCACTTCAAACTGTGTAAGCAGTTCGTCTGCCCAACCGGGTGTTAAGTCATATGAGAAAGTATAGCTGTCTGTTTAGTTGAGACCCAGACTTCTTAGATTTTCTTCATTTATTGTTATAATTCGTCCCCCCCCCCCCCCCCCCCGTCTTAAAAACAGTAACATTACTTTAACTGGGCGGGTCTATTGTTTGTTTACTTGTGTGAACTTGAGAAATTGCATGTACAATGCTTGCCCGCACGTTTTCTGGATTAATAATTCTAATCAATATCATTCAGTGCTCATGACTAACGCTCTTTTCGAGCATTCCTTCAAACAATTCTTCTGGGCTTCAATATCTTAGCCATGCTGTCTTTCTTTTCTAGCCAACATATTTATTTAAATTTAAAAAAATACACGGTCTTAATCAGAATCATTATCAAACGGTCTTTTTGTGCTTGGACTCATAAACTAAGTATAAACACCTTTGGTGTTGTTAATGTGGAGCTGTTTAGAACAGAGTTTAATGTTTGTATACTTTTTTTAGCATTTCCCTTTTTTTATCTGCTCGGCGGTCTGGCCTTGTTGAGAAAAACTTGTCCTCGCCTTTCTTTGAAGATCAAACTTTTGTCTTTTGTAGTCATCAAAATCGGCCTGTAAAACGATTAAATTCTTCATCCGTGTTGTTTGAGTCATAACTAGGCTTTATTTATTGTCAGTTTGAAGGAACTATGTTTAGCCGTTTATTAGTTGAACCATAGCTGTGTGCTTTTGGAGTTTTTTTAGTTTTTATTTTTTTGCTAGCAGCACTACAGCTATATGATCACAGGCCAAGAGCTAAGACAAACCACCTAGATGGTAAAGCGCGGAGTGCGCCCTGATGCGTTGCTAAGAGGACTACACTTGTCCCTGACGATAGAGCGCTTTTAGTTGATGTTCCAGTTTAACATATGTAACAGTCATTGAGGCAGCAGAATACCTTCGGCCTGGTTTTGCTGATTTTGAAAGGTCTTGCTCTAGTTTTTGTTGCATTTGCGTAAATGTTTGTTAATCTAAAGGTTTTTATGTTGGGGGGCTATCTTCTCTTAGGCGACTCCGGTGCTGGAGGACATTGGATAAAACTTGAACAGACATGCTTTTTATAAAATAAAAAATAATTTAGTATTGAATATCTTTTAAATGTTATCTTGAATAGTCAGTGCGCCTCATATATTAAAAAAACAAATGGTAATTTTAAGCGGTTTATCGGCTTCCTTCTTCTTTATCAATTTGAATGTTTATTAAGTCTCTTCACAGTTCTTCCCGCTTCCTGCAAACTGATTATCCTCTGTGACTTAGGTCCTTAGTCAATCCATATACCGTATTTCGTTGTTAAATAATCATCAAGCCTAACATTGTGAAGATGTTAAATCTTTAGGACACAAGTCAATGTTTGGATTTCTACACCTCCCGCCTCCAAACAGTTTTTCTTATTTCATCAAAATGATGATAAGGTTTTTAAGCCCGCTAGCGTAGATTTGGTTAGGACTAACCTCAATCGAAACTTTTTTGTATTTTTTCGTTTTTTAGGATTAATAAACTTTTTACTTCCTCTTTTGAAAACGTTCTTCATCTTCACCCAGCTATAAAATACCTTTAGCGTCTTGCTGCGGCACTAAAACTAAAATACCATATAGTGTCTGCCCTGCTTCTGGGATATGTTGCATATGAATCACTCTTTCGTAATATATTGCTAATTTTGACTGATTTGTTGGCTCAATCAGCTTGACTAAAATTAGGGTTGCTAACAACGTCAAACTCTAACGAGATGTAGAAATGCTGTACTTTGCTTCGGTGTATGATGATTTGATACGCGTTTTGTTATTCATTAAAAGTTAGTTCATATATGACAATCTGTCTTTTACTGCTCCTTGAAAGTACGGTGCATGCATGCGCTTTTAACACTCAAAATATAAGGGGATTGGAAAAGCATTTCCATACGCAAAATTTACAGCCGCATACTTTTTGCCATCTTTAAAATCTGCGCGCTATTCTGTCTGTTTTAGTGCTTCTTCATTTTCGAATTCTTGAAACGCAAAGTCAGCCCTTTCTTCCCGGTTAGCCATAGATCAGAATAGTGTAAAAAATATGTCTGCATTGTGATAAAGAATATATTTCTTTGCCCCTAAGTTTATGAAATTTTTTAACGATTGCCCGCCCCAGATTCTGTACAACTGTCCAGTTTGGGTCTGTTGTTGAAGCGGAGTTCTATTTTGAAGTAAGAACGCGCACAGAGCCCGGCACAAATCACTTCATCCGCTCCTAGGTCTGGGGAAATTTGACAGTAAGAATTTGATCTGCATCAATAGTAGTTGGATTATTTGGACAGTAATATTCCGTTTATTTTCCTTCACCCCCCCCCCCCGCCATAAGGGATCTTGCAGTCTTCTATGCAGGTTCAAGATTGAACCATTATGTTTGCCGACATTTTTATAAAACAAAATAAATAGTTAATTATTTAAAAAACTTGGCAGGATTGAAGGTGAAGAAGATTATGATGTTTCTGATCCTGGAGACGACATGAGTGAAATGACGCATTTGGTACAACATCGCACTGGGGCTCTCTTTGCGGCGTGAATGAACAGAAAGTAAGGTCAGATCATTATACCAAAAGTTAGGCCAAGAACCTCCCGAATTTATAGACCCTATGATTTTGAAGTATAAGTGACCATTTGTTTTGTGAGGGAGCGACCAAGGACAAATTGTTCAGCTTACATCTAACCAGACTCTCAAAGGTTTTAAAAAGGAGTACAAATTAGGACAAAGGCTCAGTGTGAGCGACAAATCGCCTTGGATTTCTAACCAAAAATTAGATAGGGATGCAGTTTCTAAACTTTCAAAACACACTGCAGGAACTTCCAACAGATAACCAAATACAAAAATGGAACTTAAAATATTTAAATCAATCAAGCAGATGAAATAATAAATGCCAATAGAAGCAGAAAACCTGTTTTTCAAGAAGAAACAACGTTAAAAACAATTATTGATTCCCCATTAGCCTATGCGGGAATAGCGGCCCTTGATCATGCTTTGAGAAGCATCAAAGGCGAATTTACAAAACCAATTTAGCAAACTAGGTGAACTAGATGGAGCATATAAAAAGAGAAAAAGAAAAACTACGTTGAGGCTGATGACGCCATCTTAGGGCATGATATTAAAGAAAGAAGATATTAAAGAAAGAATATTCCCAAAGACCTAAAAGATCTGAGCAAGAAAGATCAGCAAGGCTAGAAGGTTGTCTACTACCGAGATACAATTGCGAACTCAAGTGAGCAGAATAGAGAAACTATCCAATGAATTTTATATGAAGACACAACGCTAGCAGAAACGATACGACTGTTTAGAGAGCAGGGAGTACATTAGCAAGCGTTATAACAGCTTAGGATTTGCAATAAGTACACTTGGTGTTGACTATTACAGGCGGCGGTGGTCAAAGTCCAGTGCCTCCACCACCATCGCTCCAACCACGATAAATCATGGGTAAAAAAAAACAGCTTGATCATATTGCGAGTTTATTAAAAAAATTTGCTGGTAAGAACTATAGACTCTGTACTGGTATATTAGGAGGTATTGTTAGCTGGCTTTGTCATGCAAGCAAAGTAGTTGGCTTTATGGGCCGAAGCACCGATGGACATTAGTTCTCTTAATAGTTGGGATATCTTTTATGTAAAATAAAGAAGGAGTAATCCTAGGCCAGTTAATCCAAAAACAAGCAGCTGTCTTTCATTTTCATGGCATTATTTCTTTGGCTTGTGGACTTCGTGTACTTCGCGGTCTTCAATGGCCTTTGGCTTTGGACCGCGGGGATTTGGATGACTTATTCTTGGGAGGTTCAATCTTGTTTGTTTACTGCTTGCAATATTACTGGGCTCAGAATTTATTTCGTTTTTTCCCGACTTTCTGTTCATTGCCTGCCACAGGATTTCATTGTTGTAGTTTATTATTGTTCCTATCAGGAGTTTGGAGGTCAGAAAGGGCAGCATGTATAAACCAGTGCCAACAGCAAAGTCAACTTTTGATCTTGGCGTATTGTAATAACATTTTATGGTATCTTTTTTACTTGAAGTCGTAATCAACTGTAGAATTAATGGCGTCCTCTAAATTTGCTAAGTATTGTTTTTTTGGTCCAAAGCCAGTAGAAGGATCTGTTTTTGCTCGATCTCGTTTGTGCTTGCGAGCCTAGCAAACACCAAACGTAATGTACGAATAGAGTGTTTATTCGTTCTATTCCCGCTTTAGTTAGGCCTCAGATATGTCTAATGATTAAATGTTTGTCCACGCTGTTTTATGCTCTTGCTCTTATGGACCCTAGGTGAAACAGCCGTGCCTGAAGAGATAGTGTGTAAGGAGGATTCCAGCATTACTTATAACTTTCTGTGCACCGCTCCCAAAAATAAGGGGTGCCTATGATTAAGATCCGACTTTTGTCTAAAGTCTGTCTTAGCTTAATATTGAATTTCGTTACAGATCATTTCAAAAGCCTTATGTCTATTCTGTTTGCTGAATGGATTAAAGGTTTGTCATTTGGTAATTGGTGCTTGCTGTTCAGTCAAAATACGTCTGAAGGTGTAATAATAATGAAATTGTTCACTAGCCTCACCAAAGGATCAGGATGAATTTAAGTGATCAGCATACGACACTCCTCATCCAGTTGATGCACAAAAACAGCAAAGTTTAACTGGGTTCTGATAAAACTGCATAGGATGGCTGAAACCACCACTTTCGCGATGTAGTCTTTTTTTAATAGGAGGGTTAAGATATTTGGGGCTAATGGAGTACTAACCTTTACTTGAAGAGTCGTCCAGACTGAGTCACAGAATTGTCAAAGAGTATCGGTTGTTTATTTTTTAAGATTGGTAGGCGGCCAACAGAATATTTTGCATTAGTATATTTGTTGAATGCACTCATTTTTATTTCGTTTAAAAATGTTTGTAACAATAACAACTCAGACCGTCCTTCGTTTTTTGAAAATGCTATTGCATAACGGGTGCGGAACCAGAATGGTTGCACTTCATGAAAATATTTTACAAAGTCGTATGGTTTAATATAAGTGAATCTAGAATAATAATAAGGTTCTAAAAAGTGACAAAA
Source organism: Conus ventricosus (assembly GCA_018398815.1). Taxonomy (NCBI): domain Eukaryota; kingdom Metazoa; phylum Mollusca; class Gastropoda; order Neogastropoda; family Conidae; genus Conus; species Conus ventricosus. Next base: position 51,431,000 of record CM031600.1, on the reverse strand, counting down.
CAGGGCCAAAGTTAGCCATAAAATACCTAGATGGATTATTACGGGTTTAGTTTTGCTCACTAAAAGAAGAATGAGTAACTTCGACATTACTCTCAAACTTAACAATGCAAATCTAAAAACATTTTAACATTCAAGCCTGAAGAAGAAGGAGGTTACTATTTTGATAAAGAGCTAGCTGAAAATGTTTAGGCTTTGCAGCTGACAATTATTGATTTAGAGTTACACCACAAAAAACTTATTATGAGGGAGAAAATCCGCTCGATCGTTGAATTACATTCAATTACTCTATGTTCATTTAGATGAGCTAAGCACATGATGAAAATTATATGATGGAAGGCCCTCAACTTTTTTATGAGCTCTTCCATAGGGAAAGCTGCATATTGCGAATTATGAAATTATTACACTTCCCTAATTACAGTAGTTTTAAAAGATTAGTTTGTGGGAGGGTCGGATCATTTATTTAAAATTGCAGACAAATCAGGGAACTCGTGAAATGTGATACCTACCAACTTGTTTTGGAAGTAAAATAAATTAGCTGTTCTAAAAAATAATGTCGTGTGACCAGAGATACCGGGAGTTACAATTAGCCACTGTAAGGTGGTATAACCTTAGAATTAAAAAGACCTTGCAGGACGTTGCGGACTTTGAACAGAACGGTGAGATAGGCGCTTTTGTATGGTTTTGAGTACACTAAAGATGGTTGATTATAAACGCAAGAGGTTAGCGACAAACAAAAGTTTCCTAAACTAGAACAAACTACGCAATGTAGAAGCCAAATAATGCTGGCCAGTATGAATATAGTATAGTTCGAATACCTGACAGCAAATGGACTTAGAACCATATTTAGAATGGGAAATAAAATTTGAATTCATAAGCCCATTTACATTTTTTAGCCGTCAAAAAAGTTTCAGAAAAGCATTCAACTCTGGCCTCTAATGTAAGTCTTATGTCCGGACGACAATAGCCGGAAAGAAATGAATAAAACCGTATGGGAAAAAACAGTACATCTCCACAGAAAAGAAGCGGTTTTAAAAAATGGTTCTACAAAATTACTGTTCTTTCCAAGCAGAAAATTAGGAGACACGTTCACATTGATATTTGAAATTTCTGTCTTTAAAGATGTGGGAGGGATGGGGTAGTGGGCGTAGTGACGTCCTTAGAAAAGGAATTTAATATTAGCTGGCAAAACTTAGACGTTAAACGTCTTAACGTTACCATAGTCGTTCTTTCACAATGGTGAGGATATTAGATCATAACAACAGCAACCAAAATCAATGTTGACATAAATAGAAACAATTTACAGAACTGAATTGGATTAATCTTACACATTTTAGGCCTCTTAGGGTTTTATTATACTGGGAACAAGTTTTGACGGAGAGTATGATTTTTCATATAAAAATTAATAAACTGGATTAGATTAAATTCTGTTATAAAACTATGGAGCAGTTAAACTTTATGACAAAACCCCATCTTTGTTCTTTAATTGTGGACAAACTGGTTGTGGAAAAGAATATTTGTCCTCGACCTATTACAAACAGTTTATCGCTATAATTTTGATTATATTGTGATTTTCTGTCCAACACTTAAAAGGAACAAAGCATATCATGATAGAAGGTTTATATGGACAGACAATGACGTATATTTAGTTAATCCTAGCACTAAACTGAGTGAGTGTTTAGAGTACTTTTATAAAGTGTTTGAAGGAACGCAGACACTCTTTATTATAGATGACTGTTCGGCAGAAAAAGATATAGTTAAAAAGAGAAACACTTTGTCAAAGCTGGCTTTCAGCGGAAGACATGATGGGATATGTGTGTGGATTTTATGTCAAAAATATAACTCCGTTTTAAAAGACTTTAGAGAACAGTTAAAGACTGTAGTTTTATTTCACATGAAAGACACAGACGCATTTGATGACGTTATGCGTGAAAATGATGTTATTGAAATGATCAGGAAAAAACACAGGATTAAGCAAAAACTGAAATCTGAAAAGTTTAGTAAATTAGTATTAAAAACGGATAACCTACACAGTATGTTTGTTTGTAGGGTCGTTATTTTTTGGTTATTGAAGTCAACCGGTCGAAACTGGTTGAACTGTGTAATGCAGGTTGGTTTTCCTCGTTAATGCGCATTGCCCAGTGGAATCAAGTCTACTGAGTATGAGAGAACTGATAAATGCCAATCCTGGGGTCAGCTGCTCCGAAACTGGTTGAGGAGCAGCTGGCCTAGGATTGGCATTTATCAGTTCTCTCAGGGTCCGGTTTCTTTGAAATAACTCCCAATTTTTTGCGTAGTTCAAACTCTCTGTCTTCCTTCAAGGCAATCTTAAAACAATCCTCTTCGCCTAAAAATAGCAGATCTTTCTTCCCTTTCTCTTGGCCATCAAATTGATTCTGCTATTAGTGTTTGTGTTTGTGTGTGTGTGTGTGTGTGTGTGTGTGTGTGCGTGCGTGCGTGCGTGCGTGCGTGCGTGCGTGCGTGCGTGCGTGCGTGCGTGCGTGCGTGTGTGTGTGTGTGTGTGTGTGTGTGTGTGTGTGTGTGTGTGTGAGAGAGAGAGTGTGTGTGTGTGTGTGTGGTGTGTGTGTGTGTGTGTGTGGTGTGTGTGTGTGTGTGTGTGTGTGTGTGTGTGTGTGTGTGTGTGTGTGTGTGTGTGCACGCCTGATGTTGTGTCCGTTGTTGTGAGATAGTGTGTGTGGGATCGCGTGTCGAGTATGTGTGTGTGTGTGTGTGTGTGGTGTGTGTGTGTGTGTGTGTGTGTTGTTGTGTGTGTGTGTGTGTGTGTGTGTGTGTAGGTCAATGCTGCATATGCACCCATGTTTGTAAGTGTATGGTACTTATTGCAATTTCATCTTCTTATTGGTTTCATTTATGTTTTCTTTAACATTTTCTGTGTTTGTAAGCGCTTAGGGCTTATGATGTAAGATTAAGCGCCATTAATAATATAAATTTTATTATCATATCTGTGTGTGTGTGTGCATGTGTGTGCGTGTGTGCGTGTGTGTGTGTGTGTGTGTGTGTGTGTGTGTGTGTGTGTGTGTGTGTGTGTGTGTGTGTGTGTGTGTGTGTGTGTGTGTGTGTGAGTGTGTGTGTGTGTGTGTGTGGTGTGTGTGGGTGTGTGTGTGTGTTCGAGATGAACGAACTGAAAATGAACACAGACAGACAGAAACAACAAGAACAAAGTAGCGCACAGTAGAAGACTGTTATAATGGATTTTAAAACGATCAATTTTTTCTCTTCTTTTTAATTTCCCCTCTCACAATAGTAAGACTTACCGCGGATGTCTACAGTAAGGCTGGCATCAAATGTCATTTCAACAAGGTGCAGTATTGACACTTTCGGGCTTCCTTGTCATGCAGCATTGACCTACATTATGGCCTGTCTGCTCTCTGACCATAACAAAAGAACTTTCACCTACTTTTAAGGAGAGAAAATCTTAAAACATGATGGGATAAAAACGCAACGCCGAAGAAAATGGAGAGAGAGAGACAGAGAAGAGAGAGAGATGAGAGAGAGAGAAGAGAGAGAGAGAGAGAGACAGAGACAGAGACAGAGAGAGACAGAGAGACAGAGACCAGAGACAAAGAAACAAAACGAAACAAAAGAAAATTAAATTTTATCACGCTAGTGAGATAAGCAATGTAAATGCCTTTTTCCACCCATCCCTGGGGCGAAAGGAAAGAAAGAAAATAAATAGATATGAAATCAAGGTAAATGCAAATGAAGGAGCAAGCAATGACAAAATCTTGCGCATTCCAATGCAAGAAGCTATTGTCCACACGATTGACAAACGAGAGCAATAAAAAAAACGCGAGAAGGGATTGGGCAAGGGGTAGATTGGGGGTGTGAAAGGAAAGGGCAGCATACAGCAATAATACTTAACACAAAAAGGACATTGGATTAAACGAAAAAAAGCACACACACGCACGCACGCACGCACGCACGCACGCACACACACACACACACACACACACACACACACACACACACACACACACACACACACGCGCGCACGCACGCACGCACGCACGCACGCACGCACGCACGCACACACACACACACACACACACACACACACACACACACACGATATCGTAAGATAATGAACTAGTGTTGTTTGATAAAGGTAAAATATTAATGTAGATGCCGTTAATGCAATATATTTTATTATTCGAAATAATGAAAGCTGAAAGACTTTGTCAGATATATGTTTGCTGAAACAAGTAATACGAGGTGACCAGGATAAATTGTTATCCATGATGACTCCCAAAACCTTATGAGTGCTGACTTCTTCCAGCTGCTTGTCACCTATGGTATATAAAGGGCATATCAGAAGCTAAACTGTCTCTTTTTTTACGTTAAGTTATGACCACATACTTTGTTCATTAAGGGACATGTGACTGAGTTCAAACCAGTTAACTAACTGATCAACATTCTCTTGTAATTTCATGGATGGTTGATTTAGGTCACAGTGGTTAAAGTTGATGGATGTATCATCTACAGAGAGTTCACATAAGCCTTTAATATGTAGGGGGAGGTAACTAACATAGAGTAAAGAAAAAGAGAAGGACCAAGAACTGATCCTTGTGGCACACCAATTTTTTGTGGCGCTAGAGTAGAATGTTTGTTGCTTAGGAAAACAGACTGCTGACGATTATTAAGAAACGATTTTATGAAAGAAAGGACTTGATTGGATATTTCAAAGACAGCCAATTTTTTTTCGAAATAATTTGTGATCAATTACATCAAATGCTTTCGCCAAATCAATGAAAAGAACACCAGCAAATTTCAAATCATCTATGTTTGTTAATCATTGATCTACGAGATTTCTTAGTGCAGTGTGGCAAGAGTAGTTGACTCTAAATTCAGACTGGTTACAATGCAGGAAGTCGTATTTTAAAATGTGGGACATGAGGTATTTATCAATGTACTTTTCTAGAGGCTTCGAGAGATTAGATGAAAGTGAAATTGGTCTATAATTTGAAGGATCAGTTTTATCTCCAGATTTAAAATGTGACATTATTTTGGCTTGTTTGAGAATGTTATTAGGAAAATAACTTTTATCAATACAATGATTATGAAAGTAGGTCAATGTGTCAGTAATGAAAGGAGCACTAAGTATCAGAATTTTTCCATCGAAATCATCAGGACAACGTGTACCTGTCTGTTTCATGTGTACAAGAAGAAAAATAAACATAAAAAATCGTCACTGATGGAATGGTGCATTCTGACATGATAGTCCCAGATTCACAAAAATCTTTTTGCAGTTTTACGTCATTCATGTCAGATCTATCTTTCCAAACTATTAGATCAGCGATGTTAGAAAAATGATGATTTCAACTATCATCAGAAATGTCATACAGAACTGCAAATGTATTGTCTGAATTCTTACGCGTAAGAATGTTTATAGCTTTCCAAATTGGTTTAGAGTTAGTTTTCGGGCCGGTACAAATCAAATTTATAAAGTATTTCTTCTTTGAACTACGCAACGTTGAAGTAACTTTATTTCTTTGCTTCTTGAATTCTTCAAACTGTTTATTTTTTAGCAGATTGTCTCTTCACTGTATTGCTTTTTAAATTTCCTGCGTTAACCAAGGAGGTTTAGGAGAAAATTTGACCCTCTTAGTTTTAAATGGTGGCATGAAGATCCACAGAACAAAGATGGGATGTGTGAAGACTCATCTGAATGAGCAGCAGCGCACTGCATGTCTTCCCCGAAGATGGAGTATGGCTGCCTTAATGGCGGGATAAAAAAAGGGTCATACACACAAAACTCCACTGCCTGGCTATACAGGGAGTGTCCGCAGGAGTATCAGCCTGCGTACGCAGAAAGAAAGAAAAAGAAAAGCAGCAGCGCACTGCATCAGCAGATAAGACGTCGGAAGACCAAGGCCAGGATTTAAACCACAGTGCCAAGGACATCCACGCTGTTGGTTCGGATGAGGAATTTGCACAGGCCCTCGATGCCAGGCGCCTGAAACTCAACCTGCCATGAGCAAACGAAACTGAAGATTGGGAGAAACTGGATGCAAAAATCGTCCAAAGACTCGATGCACTGATAGGGAAAAAGCACCCTGGAACACAAACTAGCTACATATGGGGACATTGTGTATGCCACATGTAGAGACGCAGAGAACTATAAAATGCCGCTTTTAACTCACTTTCGCCCCAACCAGTTTTCGGGCGAAAGTGACCTAAAAGCGGCATTTTATAGTTCTCTGGCAAGTAAGACTTCAATAACGACCCTACAATACTAATTTACTAAACTTTTAGAGAGTAACGTAGGAGAAAGCAGCAGTGGTGAACATACCCCATAGTGTAACGTAGGGGAAAAGCAGCAGCCGCTGAACGCACCCCATATACAAACGGTGGGGCAGGTAAGCCTTTAATTGCTAGTTGCCGGCCTACCTAAGGACTCTGCACTATCCGATTACTGCAGAGACCCGGATGGTCGACACCTGATTACTTACTACGTGACTAGACATAACGATTTCGAACCAACGCCAGTCTTTGTGTTGTGGCAATTAGACCAGCTGCCATCACGCGATGGGCCGATGTCACAGCTGACTCACATTTTACTATTCTCTCACTGTCTGCTGACGAGAAGGACGCGTTTACTGTGCTCTCTACTGTGCTCCCCTACTGTGCTTGGTTGTGTTATTTTAACAATGGATAAAGTTTTACTTTAACTGCATGTTAGAGTATTTGTTAAAAAAGGAACTGGGCGAAGCAATACAATTTTTTAACATAAAAAAGAGCAAAAACCCCCTCCCTGAGCATGGCCGACTGTTGATTTAATTTTAATTTGCAGGCGTCACTTTGTGTCGACCATGCTTCCAGGGGGGAAAACCCCAGGAGTAGTTTGCCTGGGATTTTTTGGGTGGTGGTGGCTGGCCTTTGGTCTGGAATGGCTGACACCGGTCTGAATGATCTGGATGGGGTGAACTTGACCCCCAAGACTCTGGTTACACTCGAAACTCGAAACCATGTGACCAACTAATGAGGGAAGCCCAGCCCTGAACTCAGCAACTCGAAACTCCGAAATTTGTGACGCCTGCGGTGGCCAACCGACCACCAATAGCGAGCAGTTGAATTCTTATATTTAAGCTTACTTTTGGCGGTGGTGCAATCCACATGTACAGGGAGACCACTCCATTACTACTTTTTGTGATGCAATCGATAAAGCTGCGTGTGAGAGAGCGACCTCCAGACAGGCGGCCGTTGTGTGCGGCGCGAATGCTGCATGTTTTCTGTTTAGCAGGCACACACTGTCGCCTAGTTAATCTGAAGAAAACACAAGATGATCCATACTGGTGAGAAATCTACAACAACTGGCCGTCTTGTGTTAGGTGTCACAGGAAAGAACAAACACTCAACTCCCCTCATCACCAGATCCACTTTGTAATACGATTTCAAGCGCTTCATTGAACAAGAAATCGCTACCACTCCTTTGCCTGACACAGAAAATATGTGCCACACGCCGCGTCATGGTCTTTGTTTCAATGCTCCCGGGGTTAGCCAAGTACACAATAGGCCACTGAAAGTATGGTCGACAACTCGTTCCAACATCCTCAAGACTAGTTACAGAGGTTATTTCCTTGGACCATTTCATGGAAAGTGTATCCTGTTACCCACTTTTGAACGACTCAGCTGGTAAAGGTTAATTAAGTAACCTTTAAGTTCTTAATTAAGTCACCTCTAAGCTCTTAGTTAAGTTTTTTAATCAAGCCACCCCAAGTTCTTAATTAAGTTCTTAACTCAAGTCACCCCAAGTCACTTCTAAGTTTTTAATTAAGTCACTCTAAGTTCTTAATCAAGTCATCCTCAAGTTCTTAATTAAGTTCTTAATTAAGTTTTTTAATTAAGTTACTTTAAGTTCTTAATAAGTTCTTGATTAAGTCATCCTCAAGTTCTTACTCAAGTTAACCTAAGATCATAACTAAGTCATCCTTTAAGTACAACCAAGTTCTTATTCAAGTTATCTTATAATTATCAAAAAAACAATCTATGTTTTTATCTTAAATAGTAGATGTCTAATATAGTACACACACACCTCAAAAAACGCGTCATCGTCGAGGATGTCTTGCTTAACGCCCTTGGCGTGAGATCGGCCAGCATAGATCTTAATGAAGTTCTTACATCCTAAGCAACCGCATTGATTACAATTCTGGTCTATGGAAATGTCTTTATAGACTCCATGTCTTTATTTATTGACTTCATCATTTTAAACAAATAATAATCCGCCATGTTTTATTTTTATCAAAACAAATTTAAAATTAAGTTCTTAAAATATTAATGCATTTTAAATGGATCAAATCATCTTTTGGTGTTGGCGGTGCTGGCCTACTTTTATGTTCAACTTCTGTATTTAGTGGTGGAGATTGCTCAGACTGCTTTTTTTTTTGTTGCCATTGTTTATATATTTTATAACCGTAATAAACTGCCCCCAGCAGCAGCAAGGGCGCCAAAAATGACAACAGTTTTAAGTTCAATATTCCATGAAGACTTTGGTGCTGTAGACCTTGAATTAACTTGCTCTTGTTTTGGAGCTGGCATTGAATCAACTGTTGGCGTTGGCGGTGTTATTTTTTATTATGAGTTATATTCTGTGATTGTAACTTTAATTTTCTTTGTTTAACTCTGCTACTCTTTTTCCTGCTGCAACACGCCCAGGATGCTTTAGCTTTTCACTTGTCACTATCTCTACCTGATTCAGTGTTTTCTGATTCAGTGTTTCCTGATTCTGCTGATTTTCCGACTCGTTCATTTGAAGGGAAATAAAATCTATATGATTAAAAGTTATTAATCCCATGATTAGTGGCGATAACAATGTTCTAAATCTGTAATATAGATCACATCTAGAGACTCTAATGACTTTGTTAAAACTGGATCTTGCGTTAAATCATACGTAAGATCTTGTTCAGAATCAATAGGCGCAAATCTACTGACTAATTTAGTGTACAAACTAAGAACCGTTTGTCCTACACTTTTTACCATTCTTGATCCTAGTTGCGCTTCATACCTGTTATGATACTTTACAATGTCTTGCGGCGACATCTGTTGAATCTGTTCTATGCTGAATTCATTTCCGAGGAACTGTTTTGTTTTCCCACATGCTGCCAAAGAATACAACCTTTCCTTTTTGGGCATAATAGCTTGGTCATCAACTTCTTCATTTGTAAGTCAAGACTGTGTAGGCCGCTCTGTAGCTCTAGCAGATCATCACTGTTCATGTTTTTTATTAATTATAATTATTTTATTTTTTAAAATGAGCACCGAAAAAACTATTGCCAACCTTGTATACCATTCTGCCGTTATTGGAGGCTAAGTGTAGGATACACAATGCTTGGTAAAAGCTGTTAAAAATAAAACCGGCAGATCTGGTAAACTAGACTTTGAGGATTTAGCAAAGCTAATCGCTATTATTACAGCTTCGTTCGCTACGAAAGATTTTCTAGTTAAGCAAGGAATAATTCCAGAGAATATAAATATGTAAAAAAATACATTTATAAAAAATGGCTTCACTCGTAATGATGATAGATGGCGCTGTGGTGAATGCGCTTGCTTTTAGCGGAAGTAAAATTACGCATTTAGTAAACTACGGGATGACGGCGAGAGAAAAAGACATAACAAAGCTGTGGAGCAACTAGCTGCAGCACAAGATCGCTATGAAAAGCAGAGAATTGAGCAGTTAGATTTCATTAACGACACACTGAAAAAACAGGGACATGCAGCTTATACATTTAAAGATGTTGATCAAGCAATAAAAGAGTATTATCTTGTAACGGGCAAACCAATCGAGACATTGCCCCCACCAAAATTCAGCAACTTTTATCAACCATCAGAAAAACAAAAGATGCAAGAAATTGCGTTTATTGTCGTTGGTATGACTGTTGTCTATTTTGTTGCGCATAATATTGGCTGAATAAAAATGAACAAAATCTATTATTCGCCCAAAGGATATTGGAAGGGAATCACGGCAATTAAAAAGCTAAGTCAAGCGCGGGAGTCAGTGAACAAACAGCAAAAGAATGGTTATCTAAACAAACGATTTGGCAAATTTATTTACCCGCACTAGACGAATACAGAGACCGCACTTTGTGAATACAATACCGAACGACACCCATCAAATGGATCTTCTATATTTACCCCATGATACGATTAGACGAAAAAGATTTAAGTACGCACTCACAGTCATTGACATGGCTTCAAGATACAAAGATGCGGAACCATTAACACAAAAAGTGCTTCTGCTGTTGCTGTTGCCATACAGCTGATATACCAACGAGGCCCGCTAACTTACCCTCGCATGATTCAAGTTGATGATGGAAAAGAATTTAAAGGTCAAGTGAATCAATTATTGTTAAAACATAGAGTTACCATTAAAAGAGGCATTCTGGGAGTTCACAGATCACAGGCTTTAGTTGAAAACTTTAAAAAAACAGTTAGCCGAAAGACTTTTTTCCTACCAGTATCACAGAGAGCTTATTGACAATTCTCGCAACACAGATGGGTTAGAAGACTGCCCTCAGTTTTGCGCGCAATGAATAATGAAGAATTTAAAGGGCTAAAACCAGTACAAGCAATCAAAAGAAAAACAATAAATGTTGCTGAAGGAGAGTCTTCATCCAGCAAACTATTACCATTTGGATTGAAAGTAAGGTACCTTTATTTACCGGGGGAAGCAGAAGGGACACTCGCATCAGGGCAACCGATCCAGTTTGGAGTGTTGATCCGTATGAAATAAAAAGAATTGTAAAAATGAATCCGCCCGTGTATTATTTACGAGAAACTGACACAACAAAACAACCAGCCCCCCAAAGATCTTTTGTGAAAGAAGAACTGCAGATAATCCTGCCAGACACAGTTCCGCTTTAATTATTTTACGGTTCTATAATGTCCACTTGCATATGAAAACTCTGGATTAACAAATACTCGTTTTGTGTTTGTTCTATCTAATGACTTCTTTGTTACAACAGTTGTGTTGATCTCATGTAGATTAGATCGCAGCTTTACGTTGTCATGATGAAAAGTTTATTGCCAAACAATGCTTCTTTGTAGTTGTCATGTATATCATATATATAAAGGGAATATCTCGCAGTGTTGTGCAGTCGAGCATATCGCTCGACTGCACAACACTGCGAGATATTCCCTTTGCTTTCTTAATGGTTTTCACCTGGCTCGAAATACTGTACATTTTTGACCTTAACCCCACATACTCTTTAATCACCTTTCCAGATAATTCATCCTTCATCTTTCCTAAAACCTTCTTGTTAGTAATTGAATGCAAAGGCGAATCTTTAGGATAATCGGATGTGTCATACCATCCTGCATGTCCTTTAGCTACTTCTATTTCCATGTCTTTATAGATGTCTTCAGTAGGAATATCTATAACAAAAACTATCTGTATCTGTGTAAAGTACTCTTGACTCTGGATACGAGGGTTTAAAGTAGTCATAAAGAAATTCTAACATCAAAAGCTTTGATAATTCTAAAACAGTAAACCCAATAAATACAGGTTTGTCCAATTTGACCTTTGTTTTCATCAATATGCCAAAAAGCTGATCATGAAATCTTTGAAGTCCTGTAATTAGGTTTTGAAGTCACTTAATTGCTTCGTTCTCTTTAGTAACCAATCTGACATCTTTACGCTTGTGCGGATTCTCCATAGTCTTTCCGAAACAGCTGTTGTTCATCAGCTGTTAAAAAAAGTCTTTTTTCCCGAAGCATCTGTGGATTTAGTT
>CM031600.1:51363233-51400649 GCA_018398815.1 Conus ventricosus | reverse complement strand
ATGTCCTAAAATTATAATAGTATCGCAGGAAAATAAATCAACCCAAGAAGATCATGTTAATGGCCCGAAAAACACCACCACAATACAGATGAAACTGTCTATGAATAGAAGCTGGGATGTCCTCTTCTACATTCAATTACACAGTTTTCCCGTCTTGGTTAAAAGGGTCCAGACCAGAGATCCTGTCAACAGAAGCAAAGACAACATCATCAGCATTGTCCAGTCTGAAATCTGTGTGGAAGGACAAGAACATCCTCATGAAATACAAGATCAACACCTGAGCGCACGGGTATATTCCATCTTCCTGTATGCATGCGAGGCGCTGGGTCCTTCACAACGATCTGGAAAACAAGAAATGGAAATGTGACGTATCACAAGGCACTAAACGTCAGATGTGCTGATTTTGTTACCGATGAACAAATCATTGCATTGGCAAACGATATGAAGATCTTCTGACATTAGTTAAGAACAAAAAAATTTCTTTGTATGGCCATGTACAAGATCGACTAGCATTGCTAAAAGGGTTTTGAATGTAGGGAACTGTTGAATGAGGGAGATGCAAAGGAAAAAGTTCAAACGAAAGACTGATAACATTGCAGAGTGGACATGGAAAACATTTGCAGAGACCCGGGTCTTAGCATACATCCAACAGTACTGGAGGAACCCCGGGAAATGTCCATCAGTGTGAAAACCCCCAATGAGTCCTCACAGCGTGAATGAAGAAGAGGAAAAACAAGAGTTTAGGGGAGAGAGCCAGAATATGTAGGAGGCAAGGGGTGAGAAGGAGACAACGAAGAGATCAGAGAAGACGACTTGAGGGGAGGAGTGGGAGGATCAAAGCGGCAGGACGAATGGAGTTAATGAAATTTGGATATGACAAATTTCCCCAAGTAAATGAACGTGCTCCTGATTAAAACTTTTTCATCAAAACCCTTGTTGAAGGTACGCTGTCAAAAGTTTGGGATATGTAGGATCAACAAATGTGTTTTGTTTAAAATTGTGTGCATTTTTGCATCTATATCTATATGGCTTTTGTTATATCTAAAAAGTTTGATGATCTATTGGTCACCCATCAATCTATCTTTCTATGTATGTATGTATGTATGTATGTATGTATTATGTATGTATTATGTATGTAATGTATGTATGTATATACGTATGTAAGTATGTATGCATGTATATATGCCTCTATGTGTGTATCTGGATGCACCCTCGCACCAGACACTGGCACTTGATCGACTACGCTCGTTTGTGCCCTAGAAGTTTTCCCCAACTCACGCACGCTCTTTTGTGCCATAGAGGTGTCCCAAATCACGCTGCGCCCTTTGTCCATATAAGTTTTCCCCACTCACACTACGCTCTTTTGGCCATATAAGTTTCCCCCAAATCATGCTACGCTGTTTGTGCCATATAAGATTCCCAACTCAGCTACGCTCTTTTGTGCCATAGAATTTTCCCAACTCATGCTACACTCTTTTGTGCCATATAACTTTCCCACTATGCTACGCTCTTAGATAATTTTCTTTTGTTAATTTCGGGGTTTTGTCCGAACGTTTGAGGGGGAGGGTGTAGGGAAAGGCATGGGGGAGTGTGTGGTGAGTGTTGCCAACACACTGGTGCTGCGTATCATCAAGCACTGGTGTGGTGATGGCTACACCAGGATGCCCGGGGAAAGAACAGGGAGGGTCCACACCCGTAAACCCTTTCCCCAGAGAAGGCCCAAAAGGGCAACTGGTCCCCGGAGTCGTTTTCCTGATTTCCCAGTGGCTGATGAAGCTAATAGAATATGCACATAGCGCCCCAAGAGAATGTGTGTGTGGTGTGTGTGTGTGGTGTGTGTGTGTGTGTGTGTGTTTTGTGTGTGTGTGTGGTGTGTACATGCACTTGTTGGACAGGGCTGCACGCTTATTGATCAGGTTGCACAGAGGTTGGAAAAGTGAGAACTGGTGTAAACAGTCATGTGCGTGTATTTGGGGGGAGACAGAAAAGGAAGGGATATTGGGAAATAGCGGGGGATAGGGCAAGGTAGTATGTGTTTATGTCTTTCTTATCTGCATATGTGTTTGTGTGTGCGTGCGCGCGCGCGCGCGTGTAATGTGTGTTGGACGGAGGAGTTGGGGTGCTTTAGGGAGAAGTGTGCAGATAGAGTACTCGGCAGAGAGAGAGAGAGAGAAAAGGGGAAAGAGGGGGGAGAGAGAGAGAGAGAGAGAGAGAGAGATAGGGGGGAGGGGGAGAGAGAGAGGAGAGACAAGACAGAGACAGAGAGACGACGGGAAAAGGGATGGAATAACTAAACGATTTAAAACCCCTTTAGCAGCAAGTTGATCCCCTCACAAATCTCCCTTCTGTTTGCCCAAAAACCCCGGGAAATTTTTTACACATAGCCAATTGTCGTCATTTCTCAGTAGACCCACAGATTGGGGGGCTAATCTTGCCCCCCTTCTCCACATTTAAATTTTTGTTGACCCTAAAACTTAAACACAAAAACCAATAGAAATTGGGGATAAAGAATGCCATGTTTAAAAGAATTACTGAGTGCTAAAAAAATTTATGTAAACTCCCAAAAATCTCACTCTTTTACATTAAAAAGGAAATTTTTTTTTTTTTGGAAAAGGGACACAATGTGTACGATGGGAAAAGGCCCAAAGGGAGGGAGGAAAAAAAACAGGGTGGTGTGGGGAGGAGGGGGTTTTTGGGGGGTTGGGTGTGTTGTGACTCAAGAAATGTACATGGGGAAACGCGTTTCCCTCTTATTTTAATTCCACGAAAAACTTGCCCGCGTGATGAAACAGATTCTATTTTTAACTGTGGGGGGTTGCTATGTATATTTTTTTTTTTTTTTTTTTTAGGTGTCAGGGTTGCCCTTTCCAAAGCGTAAAGTCGACCTCCCGTGACTCCGGGGCAAGAATCGCCATTGAAACAGAAACCGGAAAATGTTTTTCTGACAAATTTACTTTGCATTAGAATGGCCTTTCTTCCGAATTCAGCTGGGGGTTCGTTATTAAAATTTGCAAAGCCTTTTGATTTGCTGCCTCCCAAAAAGGGTCATTTTCCAAGGCCAATGCGAAAAAATTAAGTGTAAGTGTTTGTGCGTGGTCCCGTGCGTGCTTTGCGTGGTGTGTGTGTGTGTTTTGTGGTGTGTGTGTGTGTGTGTGTGGTGTGGGGTGTGTGGGGGTTTTGTGTGACTGTGTGCGTCCCGTGCGGCGTGCGTGATGCGGGGCGTGATGCGTGCGTGGTGCTTTCGTGCGTGGTGTGTGGGGGGGGGGGGGGGTGTCGAATGGGGCACGAAGGGGTTCCCCCACCAATGCCATTATAAAATCTTTGAATTTCAAGACCTGTAACATTCTCCCAAAAAAAAGGTGAGGGGCCTATAACTAGCATCCATTGAAATGTTACTTCGGGCAGAGAAAAAACACACACAGACAGACAGACCACAACACAACACACACACACACCCCCAAAACACACACACACTCACACACCCACACAAAACACACACACACACACACTCACACACAAAACACACCACACACACAACACACACCACACACAAAAAACACACACACTCAACACACACTCACACACAAACACACAAAATGCACACACAAACACCAAACCACACAACCCACACCAAAACACACACACACGCGCGCGCGCGCGCCACACACCCAAACATAGACACCACCACACACACACACACACCCCAACACACACTCACCAACCCCACACACACACACACACACACACACATACCACACAAACACCCCACACAAAAACGCACGCACGCCCCACGCAAAACACAAAAAACACACACACGTCCCATAAAAAACATACGGGGCCCCACCCCAACACACTTTACACGCGACATACACACATACACAAAACAGCCAACACACACACAAAACACCCCACACACACACAAACACAAAACCACACACACACACCACCACACCCCTCACTCACTCACACACACACAAAACACACACACACACACACATGCACCACGCACGCACGCTCGCCCCACACACACACAAACAACACATACATGCACGTACGCACGCACGAAACCCCACGCACCCCTCACCCCCCCACCCCCACACATACGGCACCCCCAAAAACCCCCCCACGCAGCACGCACCCCACGCACGCACGCACCAAAACACACACACACCACACACACCACACACAAAACACACCCCACCCCGGGACACACACAACACACACACACACACAACACACACAAAACCACAAACACACCCAAAAAAACCCCCGCACACGCACACCCCACACACACACCACACACACACACCCCACACGCCCCCCGTACATACACACATACGCGCGCACACCCACCCAAAACACGCCACTTACACACGGGACACAGCACACCACCCACCCACACACACACACACACCCCCACTCACTCACTCACACTCACACAACCCCACACACCCCACACACAACACACACACACATGCACGCCGCACGCACGACGCACGAAACGCACGCTCGCACGCAGACCCCAACACAACACAAAATTGCCCCGTACGCACCACGCACGACGCACGCACCACGCACGCACGCACACACACCCACCCACCCACACAAATACAGGCCCCGCACGCACGCCCCACACCGCACGCACGCACGCAGCACACCCACACACACAAAACAAACACCCCACCCACGGGGTACACACACACCCCACACACACAAAACCCACACACACACACCCCCACACACACACACACACCCCACAGGGCGCGGGGCGGGGAAGGCAAATCTGTCTTTAAAGGAAAAAGAAGGGTTTTCCCTGAATCTTTCCAATCTGCATGATCTCAACAGCTTCATAATTTTTCTGTTTCCAGCAATTGTTTTTTTCTCTTTTTCGTTTCCTAATAGTGAATAGACAGCAAGCACGGGTGAAAAAAATTTTGTGTGAATGAGAAATTAGCATTAAAGTGTTGTAGTTTGTGCTTTTTGTGTTTTGGTTTTTTACTTGGGGTTTAAAGGGAAAAAAATGTTAGTACGTTTTACAGAAAGGGCTTGCATGTACATTATCGTCAAAGTGACACATCGACTGAATATTTTGTTGTTGTTTATAAAAGCCCATTGCATATTTTTGGCTAAAAAACCTGTCTAGGGGTGATAGGTGGGACTTCTGTTTTAAACATTCTTTCTTTTCTTTCCCGATCCCCACCCCATTAAACCCCCGGGTTTTAAAACACAGAAGGGGCCCAAAATTCCCCCACAACCCCCCCTCACCGCCCGCCCCCTGTCCCCCCCCCCCCCCCCCCCCCCCCCCCCCCCCCCCCCCCCCCCCCCCCCCCCCCCCCCCCCCCCCCCCCCCCCCCCCCCCCCCCCCCCCCCCCCCCCCCCCCACCCCCCACCACACACACATTATTCCTCATTTAAAAACAACTACAACAGAGGAACCCCCCCCCTTTCCCTTTTCCCCCCCCTTTTCCATTTAAAAACAAAAACCCAAAAAAAACCCCCAAAACTTTTTCATACTTCAAAAAAAAAAAATTGTTAAAATTAAAAAAATCAAGGTTTTTCTTTTAGGGGTTTCGCGATCATCTGAAGAACGAGTAAGGTAATGCCCTGCCATGATGACATTTTAGGGGTTTCAGGCCCAACTTTCAATCCAACCCGGCCCAAGAAGAGGATTTGGGGTTTTTTGAAAGATGGGGAAAAATTTTTGTCAAGCGTAAAAACATGTTTTAGTCATTATTATTTCATTGGTTTTTCATAAACGAATTTTGGGCCCCCCCTGTAATGTTTTTTTTCTTGGGTGTGTGTGTGGTGTGTGTTTTGCTGTGTTTGAAGGGGAATCTATACGTAAAAACATGGGGTTATTTTTTTTAAAATTTCCATTGTGCCGTCACTTCCTCTCAAACATAACTTTTTTTTTGTAAATTAATTTTACCAATGGTCCCTCGGGCATTAAAATCAAACATTAAAATCTGCTGTATAAAACACACCAAAATATGGTTGTGAAAAAGTTCCCCCTGTTTTTTTTACAAATGGTCATTGTAGGCTGAAAAAAATAATGAAAAAATTTAAAATTTATAGCTTAGATAGTAATTATTCCCCCCGTCTTATTTTTTTAGGGCCTTTAAATGCCCCAAATTTTTTGCCCCCACAAAAAGAAAAAGAATGAAAGCTTCCCCGTCATTTTTGTCCTCTCCCCATCGTAAATTCCATACCCTTTTTCCTTTTCGTCTTCTCCCCCGATAAACAAACCTTTGAATTTTTTTTTTTATTTTAAAAAAAAGTAGTGGCATGCACGCACTCCCCCATGCCCCCACCTATTCCTTCTCTCCTCTCTTTTTCTTCCCCCTGTATAACCCCCCCCCACATGCCCCCACCCATTTTCCTTTTTCCTTCCCTCTCTTCTCTTCCCTCTGCAGTAACCCCCTCAACCCTGCCCCTCACATATTTCCTTTTTTTTTCCCCTCTTCTCTTCCCCTGTCAAATAACCCCCCCACTTTCCCCCACCCATTCCTTCTCTTCCCTCTCTTCTCTTCCCCCCCTGTCGTAAACCCCCCCACATGCCCATCTCCACTACAGAGCGAAAGGCGCGCTGACCTCTGCTTCCTTCTTTCGCTTGTTCTTTTTTCGGGACATTTCCCCCGAGCAAACCCAGACGGGTCAAAAAGACCGCCTGCCTCTCCCTTTGGGCATCCTGCAATGCTCCCCTCATTTCGTTCCCCTCCCAAAACTCCCCGGTACAGTATAAACGGAAAAAGGGAGTGCATGTTACGGGCAAAAAAAAGGGCCCAGCGTTTTTGAAGTCAATTTCGAGCGTAGAAAACTGCCGTCCCTCCTTTTTTCAGTTCAGTTAAAAACAAATGAAACTGTTAGCCTCAATGGCCCAAAGCAGTCCCGCCCAGCCCTCTCCCCCCCTCCCCCCTCCCCTTTGACTTCCTCCCTTCACTTTCCTTTCCCTTTCCCCCTCCAGTTTCGTGACTTGAGCTCGCAATGTGACTTTAAAGATTCCTTCCCCTCATCATAAACTTCACATATCGTTGATTGGTTTGTTTTTTTTTTTTTTTTTTTTTTTTTTTTTTTTTTTTTTTTTTTTTTCATATTGGGTTTAATTTTTATTCATAATTTAAGACAGTGCAAAGCTAAGTAAATATCATTTCACAGTCATGGAATTTAAAAGGGTACTTAAAAAGAACAAAAACCAACAACACAAAAAGAAAGAAATCAGGAAAAACAGGGGGAAAAGGGAAAGAGAGATGGGGAAATTGAGTGGGGTTTTTAAAAAGAAAAGATTGATCAGTTTAAAAAGGCATTGATGACTGAAACCCTTTTTAAAAAAGGGAAAACCCAAATAAATGTTTTTTTTCTTGCCCCAAAAGGGTTTCGTCCCCAAACCCGGGTTTTTGGCCCCACTTCCTGGGTAAAATCCCTGCTGCATCAAAAAAACAAGGGCCAAAGCTTTTAAATCATGCAAGTAAATTTTAGCAATTTTCCCCTGGGAAAAACTTTCCTGCACAGGTAACTACTTAAAAGCCGTTTTAACCTCACTCGTTTTTTCAAAGATTCCCATAAATCTTTCACTTTTTGGGCCCCTTTTGGGCTTTGAAATTCGTCTTTTTTGGGTTTTTAAAAGGTTTTTAACATGAACAGAAATTTTCAAAGCCCCAAAGCTAAAGGCCATAGGAAAAATCCCAAAGTCAGATAAAGGAAGGTGGGCACTGCCTTCAAACCCCCCCTGAGCTGAATCAGGGTAGCCCATTTACTGCCCGGGTGTAAAGGGGAGTTTTTAAGCAGAAAAGTCTGAAACCCAAAGAGGACTTAAACACACAAACCTGACTTTGCAAGCAAAAGGGTGTACTTAAAAACGGGTTTAGCTCGCATCCTACGGAGCAAAAAAACTACCCTTTTTACTATTGTTTAGTCCCTTTGAACCAAAGTGTGAAATTCGATAAGGATACTCCCGTTTTTCAAGTTTCTTTTATAGACAGACCCGACAGACGGCAGGGAAAAAGGGGTAAAAAAATACTTTTCCTTCCCTTTTCATGGGAAAAGGGTAAAAGAAAAGTAATTCGTGAAAGAAAAAAACGGGCTGCTGAAACAAGATGCTACTTTTCTACATTTGCCTATTCATTCCATGAACAACCTTTCCTCTCCCCCCGATTATAATGTATTTGTTTTGTTTTATATTTGTTTTTGATTGTGTTTGGCAGGGGGAGAATGGGGAGGCTAAAGTTGGTGTGATTACATGTATTTTTACATTGACCAAAGAAAAAACGAAGAAAAGAAAAACGAACAGAAGACAGTTAATATGATATCAGAATGGTCCGCCATGAAGGATCAAACTGTGGAAAAAAAGATGGGAGTTTGTATTATACTCCCTGTTTTTTTGGCTAGTATAACTTACCATGTCCGACAATAGCATTTCACGGCAGTTAGTCAAGCTCTGCCAGGCCGAAGTTTTTGTGTGGCTAATGCAGTAATAAGAACAGTCCGTGATGCCCACGCCGCTCCAGCGTAGGAAAGAAGCCATGTCAACCTCACCGTACATCATCATCGAGGCCTGCGCGCAAGGTAACCCAGAACATGCGCTAGTGGGGAAGGCAGGGCGGGCATTAGATCGACATGGTAAGTATACTAGCCAAACAGGGAGTATAATACAAACTCTAGGGGGGGGCCATTTAGGCGTCATATACTGGTAACCAGTCAGACAATAGCAGACATTCAATAGAAAAAGGTAAGAGGGCGAGTGCCCTAGGTTCCTTGGTTACCCGAATGGATGCAATAGCCGCCACACAGGATATCCCATAAGAACCATCAGCCCTGGTCATGCGGATGTCCCTTAAATAAAAATTTATGAAGGGATTTTCCGAACGCGCCAGAAGGCAGTGGCCTCCTGGAGGTGGCGCAAATGGAACAGAGTGCTGGAATGCTTGCCCGAAGCGGCGAGCGCTCTGAGAGCTCATGCCCGGGGGACAAGACTGGGAGTCCCTTGGATGCCTGGGAATAGGCCGTATTTTACCGTCTTGGAGAGCCACCTAGAACAGTTCCAGCTTGAGATGTCTTCCGTGTTACTGGGGTTGATGGAAATAAGGAGACGTCTTTGCGAAACGCGCCTGTGCGCGAGCGTTTCCCATTATGTGATAGGCCTCGAGAGGGGCAAAGGGCTATGTCCGAAGAGGTGACTCCCCCTAGTGTATCCGCCAGCGGGCGGATGACGATGTTTAGGAGAGGCACAACCGGGTTCCTGGTTCTTAGCTAGGAATTCGGGAAGTGAACAAAGAGAGACGGAGCCGTCTCTGTGGAAGGCAATGTCTCAGGGGTTCCCCGCTAAGGGCATGGATCTCGCCTCGCCTTCTGGCGTGAAGCGAGGTGCGAGGAGGAAGGTACTTCTTTCATAGACAGAAGGACGAAGGGAATGGAAGAGACAGGCTCAAAGGGGGGTTTCCTGAGACGTCCAATCAAAGAAGATGTCCCAAAGGGGAACACTTCTAGGTGATTGGGCCACAACTAAGAGCATCCCCTCTGGAGATCCTCTGAAAGGAAGTCCTTCACAAGGAAGGATCCTCGCCCATTTGCGGAATGGTCGAGCAGATGGCCGACCTGTAGCCCTGGAATTGGAGCTAGCAAGAGGTTAAGGTGGGGACAAAACATTTCCTAATCAGGATATTGGAGGGCGATTGTGAGAGACAGAATCATGTCTCGCACAATGAGACCCATTTTCCTCCATCTGTAAATGCAAAGGGACTCCTGTGCTAGCTCTGCGAGAGTACAAGGCTAGGTCTCGGAGTTTCAGAGAGGCCCCAGCGATAGATAGGATATGAGAACGTACTAGTGGGGACCTGCTGTCCGTTCGAGAGGTGGAATTTGCTGCTCGCAACCGGGCTGGCACAGAAGCCAGGCGGGAGGCGAAAGCATCTGGGGAGATTGGCGAGTGAGGTCCTGACCGCGAACGTGTTGCTGAGCATGTCCCACCTGGTGTTCAACCGAAGACGGGGTTGCGTGAGTGAGGGACTTGATGTCCGTACCCAGGACTTGAGTGGCAACCACGGGGCTAAGTAATGGCCTGGGTCTCTCGAGTCCTCGCCTTCCTGATCACCTGTGGAGGATCGGGAAGGGAGGGGAGGCGTAACTAAGAGGCCGGACCAGGAAAGTAATAGGGCGTACAACGAGGAAGCCGGGGTGTCCGGACCCGGAGACAACAACACACTGGCAGACGATATTTGACCCGTGGGGCAAACATGTCTGTGTCGAAGAACCATGGGTCTGAACCAATGTTCCCACACGGTTTTTAGGGAATAGCACATGCCCCGCGTGCTGAGGGTCCTTCCGTGTGGAGGACAGACATGGAGAGGCTGAGAGTGTCCTGCCAGGATATTTGTTGTCCCAGCTGATTTGTCTCGGCGAAGGGTGACGCCCTGCGTTGACACCAGTGGAGGAGGGCCACTGTACGGAGGGAGAGGCCGATGTAGTGTGCCCCCCCCCCCCCCCCTTTTGTTGATGTAACAAGCTAACAAGCTACCGAAGTGTTGTCGCGTGAAAGTAGAAACGAATCGGTGGTGGAGACAAAGGACTGGAATGGAGGAGGCGAGCCTGACCGCCTCAGTTCCAATATGTAAGTGAAGACGACAGTCATAGGATCCCAAACCCCCGCAGCTTGACTGCTCTCCAATGGGCCCCCCAGCCCTAGTTGGAGGCGTCTGAGTACAGTTCAGGGCCAGGGAAGGGAGGGAGAAGGGAACTCCGGGGGCCAGGGTGGATGGGCAGAGCCACTCCTCCGTGGCCCAAACGAACCAAGGCCCTAGGGAAAGGTCCTGGTTCCAGCTGTGTTGTGACTGGGACCAACGACGGCGGAACTCCCTCTGAAGCTGTCGCTTGGGAATTTACTCTGCCTAGGGGAATGAAGGATACAGGTGACTCCATCATCCACCCAGAAGGCCGAAAGTGTCCTTGCCGAATCTCAATATGGGGGAGAGAGTCGAAGGTGGGAGATGAGGTCCACTAGGCGAGCGGAACTTCTCCGGGGTCTGTGGAACTACTCATGGAGGAGGAGTCCGAAGCTCATGCCAGATAGGTGAATCGCTGACTGGGCGAAGAGCTCCGCATTTGTGGATGGGTTGGTGACGAACCCCAGAGTGGAACAAAGGTTTAGTTAGTTTGGAGTGTGGGATTGGGCCAGGCCTAGAGTGGGTGCCCCGAGTTGGATGGGTAGTGTAAAGGTTGAACTAGTGTCCACTCTCCTACCCATCAGCTTGAAAGACTGAACACGAATGCGCGTGTAAAAAGCAACTGAGGGCCATGCGCTTGTTGGCCATAGTCGGCATGAACTGGGTTGTATTCGAGCCCATAGATGGGCCCCTCCCAAAAAAAAAAAAAAAAAAATGAGGCGATCGTTTGCACACTGAACATAGAACGTAAAGGTTGTTTTGGGATCCTTAGCAACCATACTGCTTACCTTGACCCCAGGTCCTGAAATGCACACGTTTCCAGACATATCGATTAGCCTGAGCAACCGACGGGGAAAATGGCGGAAGCAAGTATAACTAATGTTACAAATGGGTGTACTACAACGTGTGGCACAGTAGGTAGATTAGAAAAGATCGCAAGACAATCACTATACCTGAAATAATGATAAATAATGTAAAAAGGAAAAATGAGCCCGGGGAAGCGCGTACCGCGAACTAAGGTGTGTGAGGTCAGTCGCAAAAAAAAAAACATGGCGGAGAACGGCAACCGGCGTGGCACAATCGAAGATGGCGGATCGATTGACCGGGAAGGTATCAATCGTCCCCAAAGCTGACGCCGCAAATGGCGCACAAGAGGTAAATACCCTGGTGTACCTTTTATTTTTTTAAAAATTAAGCAAAGGAGGTCCTAAAAATGTGCATCCAGTTAGTATAAGAGGGAGGATACGTTTACCAGTGAATAAATTTTTACAAATAAATGCGCATCGCAGTGGGGAGATCAGAGTCGTACTTTCGAAGAATCGAAAGGAACGGAAGGCGAAGTCGCGATGCCGAGACAAAGGCACAAAGTCGAGGATGGCGCGGTTTAGATAGGTTTAACAAAGCGCACCAAACCAAAGCCCCACCGTCTCAAGAGAAAAGGTTGAAGCGAGCAAGCCACAACAAATAAGCAAACACAAAGCGATCTTATCACAACGGCAAGAGAAGGCGAGACCGAAGCACAAACTTAATCATGCTTGGACGCAGGCCTAGAGAGAATGAGTGTACGGGAGGTGAACAACTGGCTTCTTTCTACGGCTGAAGCGGGTGGGTCATCACGGTGACTGACTAGTCTGCATTAGCCCACAAAAACTTGCGCCTGCCAGAGCTGACTATCTGCCGTGAATGCTATAGTCTGATCATGGTAAAGTAATGACCCCAAACACATGTTATGTTTTCGATTTTCTTGCTCCTATTTTCCCTATTGTCAGTGATTTTAATTATGGTGAGAAAGCATAACAGTTTGTCTTTCGTTACTTGTTTTTTCTTGTTTTTGCTTTGATTTGTTGTTGTTTTGACCTACTTCCCACGAGCCGGTGTTTGGCCTCATTGCGCCTTGAGACGTTGTGGTGGAGCCCCTATCGATCCCATTGTGGCTCCTCCAATCATTCGTCCTTGTAGCATCTGTCCGCATGCGACCGTAGAGCTGATGGAGCCAGATTTTCCCATATCCTCTGCCCCCACCCCAGCCCCCAATCCTCCTTCACTTGAAAACAGGGTGGCATACGCTGGGAACTGACTGATCGTTGCTACTCGCCCTGTCCCTGGATGTCTGTCACCTGGACTGGGCTTTTACCTGAATTCACATCAATGACATTCTTGTATCAACCATAAAAATCAAATCCAATTCCGTCTAAGCTTTGTTTCGTTCAATGCAGTGTAACTGTATAGGTAAATGTTAAGTGGTAACAGAACAGACAGACGTATGCCCCCAAAACTGACTCAATCATACATACCCCCCCCCCCCCTTCTACACACCAAACAATCCAACAACAAGAACAACCAAAAAAAAAAACAAAAAAAAAACCGACCAACCAACACACGTAGATATATGTAAGCATTGGTGGCTTGGCAAACCCACATACTCTGGAGGGCACAGAAACTTAGACAAATATAAACCACCACCTCCACCTAAAACAACCAAACCAAACACAAAGCAACAACTATATATAACACGCGCTGCGCGCACGACACACACACACACACATCACACACACACACACACACACACACACACACACACACACACACACACACACACACATACCACGCACGCGCACGCACGCACACATGCACGCACGCACGCACGGCACGCACGCGCACACACACTCACACACAAAATAATAAACACGTAGACACAATTATAACATAAAACATCTCAAGTAACATTCCAATCAGTTATAGTCCTTTCATTAAAGTATGAATAGTCCAAGCCATTATGAAACTGAAACTGAGACGATGGAAGTGGATGGGTGTGTCCACGATCAGTGCTGTAAAGTAGAGTAATTCAACTACCTCCCCTCCTTGTACACTCACACTATCCCTAGATAGTATTACTTTGAGTTGCACACATTCTACAATCACTTAGGTCTTATCAGTACATATGGAGTACTTTTGACTATAAACTACTTCAAACCAATAAACTGTGGGGGTCGTAGTTTTGAGTAAAAGCTGGCTATGAATTTTCTTCTCCCTCCCTCCTCCTCCTCCTCCTCCTCCTCCACCGTTTTTCCTATTCAGTTTATCTAAAAGCTCGAGGGTTTTGTCGAGCAAGGATGAGGGGATTACTATGAGTTTCATCACATGTTATTTGGTAGGTTTTCTGTAAATTTTACGGTCACTCTCCCTCTCTCTCTCTCTCCATCTCTCTCTCTCCTCTCTCTCACTCATCCTCTCTCTCGGTCTCGTCTCTCTCTCTCTCTCTGTGCGTGTCCATGACCATAGTTCACAGGAAATTGAAATGAAATGAGTCAGGGACAGTAAACAATAAACAATTACGGAAACTCTTGCACCGAAAGAAAACCAAACACAGATAACTTTATTCAAGACTGGCACAGCCCTATTTAAACTTGAATAAAGTCAGACAAATACAACGACGAACAATCTAATAGTGGGAGAAAACAACGCAGGCCCAACTACCCACCCACACACACACACCACACCAACACACACACACACACACACAACTCACAGACACACACACGAAACACGCACACAGCCACACACACACAGCACACACACACACACCACACACACACACACACACACACACACGCGCGCGCCGTGCGCGCGCGTACTTTCGCTTTCACTTACTCACACACATATACACATGTGTGCATGTGCACGTCACACGACCGACACACGCGCGCACACACACGCATAGCACATAAGCGCACAAATGCATCACACACACGCACATGCGCACAACACCCACAAACTAAAGACACACACATACACACAGATATGGACACAATCTATCCTATAAGCCGATATTTGAGCTCACACAAACCCACAAATTACACACACACACACACACACACACACACACACACACACACACACACCACACACAACACCACACACACAAGCACTTTTGCACACACCACACAACACACCACACACACACACACACACAGCACACACACACACACACACACACATGGACCCAATCCCACTACATCATACACAAGCGTGTACATCCACTACACCACACAAAAAAAAAAAAGGAAGGCATGCCACCGCAAAGGTTCTGTCGAGCGCGTTTAGAGGCTGAATGCGTAGGTCAGACAACCGCTGAGTGGGTAGCCACTAGGACCCTCATCTTCAATTATCACATCTCTGTTGTTAAATTAATTCATTTATCCATCAGCTCAAATCATGCGAAAGTGTGTCGCAAAACTTAGCGGAAGTGGTGAATGCGTATATGGACTATCCGCACGCAGTGACGCCACCTTGATGAACCTGAAACTGAAACATGAATTGAAAATTTTGCATAAAATAAATCTAGATCGTCATCCTCAATTGTTGATGTATTTTGCACTCAAGAAAAGTTTTGAAAGGCTTCCCAGTTGCCAGTTTATATTCAATTTTGGAATTTTTGACATTCAGTGGTAGAAGTTCACCAAATACATTTCATTAAAAAGATTGTAACGGAAAGATGATCATTCCCAAAAACCGACTAGCTACTGGGACTGGTTTAGTCCGGGCTGGGCCTGCGGTAGCCAACGTTTCGATAGTCTAACACATCGGTATCGACACCCCACGTTCAGATGTTCGATAATCCGACCGTAAGAAAAAAATAGTAGCGATAGTCCGACATGGGCCTTGGGCCCGTAGTCCGACGTTTTAGTCTACTGCTATGTTTGGGGAAACAAGCGATAGATCTATTGCACTAGACTTGTAGCAGCAACATCAAGTAAATCCCGTAAATCGATCGTCGTTTAATGAAAATAACATTCGAATTAACAATATTTTCAAACAAAAGTATTGATTGACACTTTATTACAACTTGAATCTCTACAAGGGCGCATGAGTACATAAAGGTCACCCCCAAAAATCCACTTCCTCTCGTAAAATCAAGTGTGTTTTTGCCAGTCTGTGTAATCCCCTTTAGGACCATTTGGGATAGTACACAGACAGAACATTGATAAACTTTTTTCTTTCTTACTTTGAAGGCATCACCCTTAGCAGATACACCTTGTTTTATCTATGGGCACTGTTAGGGCCTGATATTCGTAAACACAAGGTCAAGTCTAATACAGATAGACACCATTTTATTTACCACAATAATACATGTAAAGAGCGAGTAGTGATAGTTTTTAAGCGTGGAAGCTTTTTCCTTTTCCACATTCAATACTGAGCACTAAAACACCAATAGCCCTTATCTCCAGAACAATGACTTTCATAAGATTAACTGGTTAGCGTGAAATAGATCTCGCGTTCCACTGAAAACACTATGAAGCAGCTGTTTGGGATCTGACTCCATAATAAACTGTGTTACAGGCATAACTGTAGTTATGCAGATGGTAGACGTTCCAGTATTTATCATACCCTTATTGTCACAAAGATATAACACTCATCACAATATATAGTAGATAGATCATGGATGATTCAGAATATCTATTAAAGAACATAGTTTTAATCGTGACAAAAAAACACCATTTCATGAGATAAACAATGACGCAAATGATATCACTCATTATAATATAGTTGATAAGATCATTGATGATGTCAGAATATCTGTTTTATTAACATAGTTATTCAGACAAAATGCATTTCATTAGATAAACAAGCCGCAAAGATATAACTCATTATAAATATAGTTGTATAGATCTGTCTGATGTAAGAAAATCTGTTAATGAACATAGTTATATCTGACAAAAAAGACATTTCATAAGATAAACAAGCCGCCAAGATATACTCATTATAAATATAAGCTGTTTTAGATCCATGGATGATGAAAGAATATCTGTTTATGAAACATAGTTATTCTGACAAAAAAAACAGGCATTTCATAAGGATAAACAAGCCGCATAGATATAACACATTAATAAATATAGTTGTTTTAGGTAGACATGGATGATGTAAGAATATCCTGTTTATGAACATAGGTTATTTCTGACAAAAAAGCATTTCATAAGATAAACAACCGCAAAGATATAACCTCCATTATAAATATGTTGTTTAGAGATCATTGGATGATGTAAGAATATCTGATTATGACATAGTTATTCTGACAAAAAAGCATTTCATAAGTTAAACAAGCCGCAAAGATATCACTCATTATAAATATAGTTGTTTAGATCAAAGGATGATGTAAGAATATCTGTTTAATGAACAAAGTTATTCTGACAAAAAGCATTTCATTCCATGAGATAACAAGCAAGAAACCATGTGGAAAAGATTTTGAAGGAAAAGTGAACAACTTGAAATGCAACATCCAAAATGTGTCTCTCAGCAGACCACTGCACATTAATTAGTTATCTGGCGTCAAACAATATAATATCCACCTGGCTCTTGAGTCTCACAATGCATAGATTGACCGAAAAAACAACATGCATCTATCGCCCTTGGATAAAACTGCAATTAATTTAATTATACAAATAGAGGTATTTTCATAAATTCTTTCTTTTTTTTTAATCAAAAGGGTCGACGATGATAAGAAATTCAAAAAGGAAGAGTCGAAGAAACTTACAGAAAAGAGTAAGTAACTAACACAGACCTTTCAGAGAGTGGGGAGGCTATTTCTTACTGAATGAGAACACAGAATTCCCCATCGGGACAGTAAACAATGAACAGACAGTATGGATTGATATATCACAAATACCTGGATTGGTTCTCCACCCTCTGTTAACTCTGTTCGGAATGTCCGGCAACGACCGACAATGGGCGAAAGTTAAGATTCCGACGACTCTTCTAATCATCACAGAATGTTACAATCTTTTTGTGCATGAGGAAAATGATAATGACTGGACGTTAATTAGAAAGTCATTTCTTTGGACGTCTAACCCTAAGAGACAAACATTTATCTCTTCTGTTATGAAATTAGGAGTTTAAAAAGAAAAGTGGCTGACGTGAGACTAACTGTTTTAAAATTTTTCTATGTCTATCATCGCTTCCTCTTTCATTGTGCCTACTACTTGATATCGCCGATTTACTGAAACCTCCCAGCGATCGGTAGACACAAGCCAGAAATCAATGGCTGGGTACCTGATGAAACGCACACACGTATCAGTGTTGTCTGTTGGTTTGTGATAATCGTGCCGATGGGGAATGACGGTGGAAGTGGGCATGTTATTACTGCCACCCAATGTTACCCTCTACTTCATGATCGTCTGACCACTGTCCAGGTAAAGAACATCCTGCTTTGTGACATTTCTCTGGCCTGACACATCCAAGGGCTAGACGATCAGAATTATTAAACGTGTAAACAATCTCCTCCTTACCCACGCCCTTCCACTTTACCCTTTAGTCTGATAAAAATATTTTTTAATTGACTTTTGGAACCCATATGATTTCCCAGGCCTGAACAATATCAAAATGTTACTTCATTCTTGCTATATCCTGACCAAGACTTCTGTACTCTCCTCTCCTTTTTCTCTCCTTTTCTTTGTTTTTTATTTTGTGGCATTTCTACAAGGTATATCATTCACCTAACAACCAACGCAGATACATAGTCTTCCGTCCTGGAGAACGATCAGCATCATTCCTTTGCAACACCCCATTTTTACCACATCCACTACCAAACACCAGATACAGACTGCTGAAAACGGGGTCATGGCTGCAGTGATGGATGACGGCCAGTCACACACTACGATGGATAATCGGGTCACCAGAGACCTTGCAAAAACTGCTTTAATGATCGCTGTTGGTTCAATCTCGTTTCCCTTACCGTCAATCATGTATTCGCCAGCAATGCCGTCTTTCTGTTGTGGTACTGAAGTGAAAGGGATCAGACCCGTTTGTAAATCAGAAAAGGGCACTAACGACAGCACCAGAAATGGGAATACTTGGCATTGCCCACTGGACACTTCATTTGTGAAATTGGCTTCTACAGTGTTTGCTTAAATTTGGGTTGTGTGTCTAGATAAGCATACATTGGGTAAAAAACAAAACTCCCTTGGCAAATAAATTAAAAACAGCTGGAGTGTTGCGTTCTCACCATAGTCTCAAACATATTATGAAGTTTGGGATTGCCTCAGTGATAATCCATACTGTTCTCCGTAATATTCTCCTGCTAAATCTATCTACTTAGTCGAAAAAGTCAGAGAGAGAGAGGAGCGGAGAGAGAGAGAGAGAGAGAGAAGAGAGAGGACAGACCAGACAAGACAGACAGAGAGAGAGAGAGATAGAGAGAACAGAGACAACAACAGACAGACAGACAGACGCCAGACAGACAGACAGAGTGTCTCTAGGATGGAAAGGGGGGTGGGTGGGCAAGGAGACAACTAGTGGGCATACATTCACATAGGACAATCTTTATGTTTGGTTGGCTCCATGTCCCATATAGTACAATTTTTCTTATTAACCCTTTTCTTCAATGAGCGAGAGCTAACCGGCCAGCTGGTCACTGAACAAACATCTATAAAGATAAACTAGACGCTTCTCCATGACTACCCTCCCAACCATCCTACACGCGCGTACATGCGCACAACCTGCACGCACGTGTGGGGTATGTGCGTGCGTCTGTTTGTTCTTGTCTGTCTTCGTACGTCATGCCTCTGTGTGTGTGAGGGGTGGGTGTTGGGGTGGGGTGGGGGTTGGCGTCCGTGAATCTCTCTGTGTCCCTGTCTTCTCTCTCACTCTCTCTCAACAATCTTTATCCCGTACCTCTCCTCTCTCTCTCTCTCACTCTCTCCCCCCTCCTCTCTCTCTCACCTCTCATCCTCTCACACTCACTCTTCCTCCCTCGCTCCTGTCCTCTCTCTCAACAATCTTTAGTCTCCCTCTCTCACTCTCTCTCTCGATCTTCAACCTCTTCCTCACTCTCTAGCGCGAGCTCCGAGCTCTCGCAGCGACGATCTCTCTCCTCTTACTCACTCACGCTCCGTCTCTCTCTCAACAATCTTTATCCCCTTAACTCTCTGCTCTCTCTGTCGTCTCTCTCTCACTCTCTCGTTCCTGTCTCTCTTCCTCAATAATCTTTATCTCTCTCTCTCAACTCTCTCTCTCTCACTCTCTTTCTTCTCTCTCTCTCTCTCCTCACTCCTTCTTCTCTCTCTCTCTTAGTCCCTCTCTCTCTTGCCTGTCTGTCCTGTCTGTCTCTCAACAGTCTCTCTGTTATCTCCTTCTTCTCTCTCTCTCACGTCTCTTCCTCATCTCTCATCTTCACTCTCTCTCTCTCTCTCTTTCAACAGTCTCTCTCTCTCTCTGTCACTGTCTCTCTCTGTCTCTTCTTCTCTCTCCTTTCTCTCTCTCCTTCACTTGCTGTCCCCCTTTCTCTACCTCTCTCTCTTCTCACTCATCACACACATCACTCTCCATTCTCTCACTCACTCACTCTCCTCTCTCTCTCTCTTCTCTCACCTTCACATCACTCTCTCTCTCTATCCACTCTTCATCTTTCACTCTCACCCACACCTACCAACATACACCCTCCCACGTATACACTTACATATGCACTTCTGCATGTATACACTATGTTCGTCTGTAATTGTTGTCTGTCTTATGTTTTACTGTTGTCTGTCTTCTACTGTCCATTCTGTCTCTCCCTCAACAACCTCTCTCCCCCCCCCTCTCTCTACTCTCTCTCTCTTTCCTCACACACACACACACACATCACACACACACACACAGCACACACACACACACACACACACACACACACATACTCACACACAACACAACACACCGACACACACACCACAACACACACACAACACACACGCGCACACACACACACAAAAGAGAGAGAGATAGAGAGAGAGGAGAGAGGAGAGAGAGAGAGAGAGGAGGACACCACACAGACGATACATGCGCACGCTCTACATGCACACGAACTCGCGCGCGCGCACTACTCGCACACATCGGGCCCACACAACACACACACATCACACACACACACACACACACACACACACAACTCAACACCCACACACCACACACACACACACACACACACAAACAGTCACATTCACAACCACATAGAAAACATTTGCAATCCCATCTAGAAAGGTTCCGAATTCATTTTCATACTCAAAAATGTCCAAAGAATCCAAACGTGCCTTGCAGATTCAGTTATGTCAAAAACAATAATTTGGAAGAAGAGTTGCAAAAATTCGTTGTTCTGCATTATTACTCTTCTAGTAGAAATTAGTCTTTAATAAATAGGTCGATTGAAGCATTGATCTAAAAATCGCCATTTTACTTATAAATTAGGTTCTTAATAACATTTCCTGTTGTGTTTTAGAGTTATGCCGTCTGAGTTTTCTTTTCTGATTGTTTAATGCAATATACCTTCTTTACAGTTTAGGTTCTCAACAATGCACACACCTGGTTTCACGTCAGAGCTGAGTGGGGGAGAGGGGATCCAGGGTTTCTTGGGGACCCCCATCCCCGTCTCAAACTCATGTAAACACATACATACAAAAACTTCAGTTAAATATACAGTACATTAAAAAAGACGACACTAAGCAAACGAACATTCACGAAGAACCCACAGACAACAAGCCCTCTCTCTCTCTCGCACTTCCGGCACGCAGAATGTAAACATCAAGAGTGTCTGAGCTCTGAAATCGATATTGAAATTTGTGTTATCTACAGACATTCTTGTGAATTGTTGCTGTGGCGAAACCGACATCATGCCAGCAGTACCTCTAACTTTTCGTGCTGTTTGCGGTTGTTTTTTGTGTCTGAGTTTTGCTTTATGCACCAACTGTGTTTTGTGAAAAAGGCCGCTTTCTTCTTTCAGGCCATAAAATTCATACATGCAAGGGTGTGTCACCTGTCGGTTTGATCCTCTCTCTGTTATTCCACGAACTTTTAGATCTACATCATCGTTTGCGCTGACGTGAGTTGAACCCCGGACCTACTTCGGCAACAAAGCAGCAGACCTGAGCTGACCAGACAGAAGAGCGCCAGCGGTGGTTCACTCGCCAACCAAGTTCTCCTCCCTCCCGATGGATGCAGAACCAGTCTCCGTGATGTGCTGTCTTCCATACAGACCTGAAATGTAAGATCGATGACAATGAAAGGCTAGACATGAGAACATGAAGGAAATAGAATGCGGACTTGCATGAAGAGTTTTGTCTCTTGAAAGAGGAGATCGCTGAAACTCCAGACGTGATAATGAAAACCTGAAGGCACAGAACGACATACTGAATGGAACGAACAAGTGTTGAAACTTGAACAAAAGACAGAAGGCTTAGAATGTCGTTTCTAAGCGAAACAATGTGATATTTCATGCACCCGACCCAGGAGATAACGGGAAACCAGAGCAGGACAGAGAGGCCTTGTACATGATCTGCTAGCTGATAAATAGAAACTGGCGAAGACATACAATTTAACAGGCTCCCTGACTGAGTGCGAAACATGACACTCCAATCATTGTTGCTGTACAAATTGTAAGGAAAGGAATCCATATTGTGGTGCCAGGCACAAGCTACGTGGGTACAAGTGAAATTGGTGGGGAAGATATCTCCCAGCTGAGTGAGAGATATTCGTAAAAACCTGTCCCTCATCTGAAAGACCGCAAGAAATAAAATAAAAAGGTATCAATGATCTTTGATCACCTCGTGAATGAAGGAAAAAAATAATACTCTTGACGCAATACAGTAAACTCTGAAACTGATGAGGCCGCCTGTTAAGAAATACCAAAACAGATTTCATCATCAATCAAATACCTAAAAAAAAACGCGGAGGGTACAGAAACTAGTGTAACACGTGTAACATAAGAAGGGAATGATGGCAAAGATCACTATCAATTGGGATTGTGTATGGGTGACACATTGTCCAACTTCCGTTTATTAGTTGTGAGTTCACGCCAGATACTGTAGCGTGCAATCGTTTCGTTCAAACGAACGC
Organism: Conus ventricosus; assembly: GCA_018398815.1. NCBI lineage: Eukaryota > Metazoa > Mollusca > Gastropoda > Neogastropoda > Conidae > Conus > Conus ventricosus. The sequence continues at coordinate 51,378,135 of CM031600.1, read as the reverse complement.
ATTCAGAAGTTATTCACGGAGGCCGATAAATGTGTACCTGGCAACACATGAATTTAGGTCAATTTTGGGGGCATACCATAAAAAGCAACAAGCGTGGATGAAATGTTTTTCCTTATCGTGTTAGATGCTTTTTTTGTCTACTAAAGTTTATGAATGTAATGAAAGTGGCTCAGAACAAAAAATCTTCTTCATTGAATAAATGCTTATGCTTGTAGAGGGAATGAACGCGTGAATGAAAATGCTTTATTATCATCATCGAATGAATTCTCTGCTACCAATTCTTAATGTACATAATCAAAACAGGAATAAGATCAATTCATCCCAATAATGAACGAAATATTCCCTCCCGAAGTTGGTGTACATATTTTAAGAGACGAATGTGTCGATAAAATATGTGCGGCCTGTTGAAGATTGTGTTTCCAGTTGTAAAGCTTGTTAATGACAGATGAGGTATTTATAATCCACAAATAAACACTAATTCATAACCACTACGGTCAATGCCAACCACTGAAAACACACATTACAATAAATAACGCCCTTATTTAAAAACAAGTCTTTTCTCCATTGGAATATAGGCGGGTAATTTGTCGAAGCTTTCATAATATATATTTTATTTGATTATGTTGTCATCTTTTGATATGTCTGTCCTTGTTGTGAGTCTGTTTGTGTGATTGATTATCCAGTCTACTGTGTTTAGTGACCAACTGTGTTTGTAAAGCCAGCCTATGACGATTTACTGAGCTGAGGAAGGTTAGACGCCAGGTGGAGGAGAGATAGATTTAAATAGCGATTAAATAAGTAGCTTGTTGTAAAAGAGGTGTGAAACAAGAGAGTGTGTGATACCAAGAGGGGGGGTAAGATGACGGAGGGGATAGTGTTTAATTTCAGTTGTGTAGGTAGCGTTGATCTCTCACGGGTGAGAGAGGTGAGAGGCTGGGCTCTTAGACGTGTGATGAGAGATCTTAGTGAAAGTGTAGTACTTTAGGTTAACAAAAGAGAGCTCCAGGCCAAGGGATGAACAGATATCACTGAGCGTATTTGTCATGTTGTGTAAAGACGGCGGTGGAGATGGCTTGGCATAGGAATCAGGCAAATTGAGGATTGTATTGTAAAAAATAATTGATTCATGATAGGACATCAATATTGATGTGTGGTTGACTTTAACGGTCGAACAGCAGACATATCTCCAGAATGTGATGACAATATTAAAACTGTTTTGTCATGGTTAACAAATGTTTGATTCGTCTAAAGTTAAGTCGACAAGTCTCAATACAAGGTTTGAATGAATATGGTAAACGTCTGTTAACATGTTAATGCTTTGGTCTGTACATTCTTAATGGTCCTTTTGTTCGAGTGACATCAGTGGTCACTTTAACATGTGTGTGTGAATCAGGTTGTAGTGTGAATGGATTAATTTATAGCATCAAGTTGAACTTTTTGAACTTTAAAAACTCTTCTGTAAATTGTGTGTGAAAGAACGAGAAGGAGTCTGATCAAATCCTTGGAACTTAGCGTAAATGAACTAGAACAAATGTGTGGTGTAGAATGAAAATGAACTTAGGCCTGGAGAGTCTTGAATCCTTCTCGCGTTTGGAGACGGAACGATGGGTCAGTGTCTGACCAACTCGATGTCAGCTGTTCTTCGCATGGAGGTCTTCTTTGATCTCTCATCGTTTCTCGACAACCAGTCTTCATGGGCTCTGTTTTGCCTCCGAGGACCTCTCTGCAGTCTCAGCGACCAAGACCTGTAAAAGAGGACCATTTTATCTGTTCCATCATTATGGTGTCAGACCTTCTTGGAGCTTTTCTTTCAAGTATTTGTTTGAACAGGGAAGGCAGGTCGGGTCTTCATTGCTTGCGACATTGTAGGGAGGCCCCTTACAGTCCGATTGGACCGGTTATTCTGTGTGGCGGTGGTATGTGCAGGTCAATACAGCCCTGAACAGCCTGTGGTCAGTCCAGCATTCAGCACCTCTCATGACGCGGGTCACTCCGACGTCTGACGAAAGCGGGAATTAACTCCCTTTTGGGGCCGTAACGATGATGAAATCGAATCATGTGGCCAGTATTTCGACCAGCGGGGCATCCAGGTGGTCTTGTAACTTGTCCGCCACCTGAACAAGGTGTTGGGATGCAGTTAGGCTGTGTTCTGCACTACTTGCTGTAGGATGAGCAGGCCGTTGTCGTTGACCTTGCTACTCGTCCGTGTCTGCCGAAACTCCATCCCTATCAGCTATGGTCTCTTCCTACTCTGCGTTTTGAAGTCCCCAATGTCTACGATTAGTACATTTTGAAGTTGACCTGGCCTGGTCCCAAGTTGTTCGTAAACAGCTCTATGTGTCGGTCGGTCTCGTGTAGCGTGGTGCATACAGACTGATGATTGTGAGTGTCCTTGACTTGCTGGGGGGAGGGGATACGCAATTTCATGAGGCGTTCATTTGATGCCAACCGGGAGCACAGTATGCTTTTGAGTCAGTGCTGACCTGGATAGGCGGAATCCAAGCGCCATTGATCCTTTCTTCGGCTGTGGCTTTCCCTTCAAAAGAAAGTTGTATCTCCACCTCCCTCTTCTCTTAGGGATCCTTCATACAGCAAGTCCGGGTTTCGCAGAGTGCAAATGTCTATTCGGTATCGCTGGATTCATTCGCGAGTTCATCTCGACAAGCGCTTGTCTACTCGCCTCCGGTCTCGACGTTACTGGCTCTGTCCATTAATGTTCGAACGTTCGCAGGCATCCTAAAAGAAGTTTTTTTTCTTCCCTTCTGCAATCTTTTCGACCCGCAAAAATGGTTGAGTCTTGTCAACCGCGTAGAGCTGACCATACTGAAAGGGGCAAGCATTTTTGATTACGGGCACGCTTTCTAGCCCCCGCCCCATACGGGGTGGTCCAGTGCAGTTCCTAAGATGTCGTCCCAGACCGCCCACGGTTTCTGCCGGAGCTTCTCCCTGTTGCCCTCGGAGTTCAGGAAAAAGAACGACACCGTCCTGCCCATGGACCGCCTACGTGGCAGAATTGTGCTACACAGCCAGTGTCATCTCCACCTGTTTCTTCGCCACTTGCCCATCGCGCTGCAGTAACTATGAGGTGTGTCGTTGACAGAATCGGTGATGAGTTGCATAACTGACCTGTGCGGGAAGGTTTTATAGTGTGAAAAATCGTTGCACGGGGGGTAATCCATTGTTTTTTGGGGGTGGGGGGTTTTTGTTTGTTTCCCTCTCGGCCTTGGGGAGGACCTTGATCCTTGGCACGGAGAACCGTTTTACGACGGGAGACGCCAGGCTGCAGTGGATAACCAGGACTTTCTACAGGCGTTCACTTCCATACTCGTTGCGCTCCACAACACTTGCTGCCCTGCAACCGCCTTCACAACCGTTGATCACCGGATGATCTCTTTCGCTCGTTCGCCTTGGAGTCATCTTCACAAGCAGTAGGCTGACACAGTCCGATGCAAACTCACCGAGGGTTCAGACCCGACGGCTGGCTACCACACCTGGTTTAGCGGCCTTCCAAAGCGTTTGCCCCGGGTCGCCGCGTTGCATGCTGACATCTTCTCGGAGGCCACAGTGTGAGCTGAGTGACAGGTAAAAAGGACCAGGTTGGCAACGAACTTGCCCAAAAAGGACATGGCAAGCCCCCTGCTAAAAGGTACTACCACTCCCTGACAACCCCATTACCCCCCAACAGAACGACCACCTGCCCATGGACCGCCTACTTGCAGGATTGTTGACTACAACTGCCAGTGGTCAAGTCACAAAAGCAATGTACAAAATTGGTTAAAGCTACGATGTAAGATGTGTGGCAAAATTTAGTGACTATATAGAGTACTCCAGGGTGTTAAAACAGGGAGTCTGCAGCCCATAATATTTATCTATTGTATATTAAATGAAGTTAGCACTAGAAATTATTGAGAAGGGCAGACACGGTGTCACTTTTGAACATGATTGAATTAATTATATTGTTTAATTGCCAGATGATATCGACAATTTTTATGCCATCATTACCGGTGGAAATAAATGACATGTATAAAACTCGCATCATACCCAATGTGAGAATCTGGAGGAATAAATAGATAAATGAATAATGAGTGACTGTATTTGAAATGGTAAGGGAAACGACTGAATGAGCGCCATAGGCTGCTCTTGCGCCGGCTCTAACCGTGGGTAGGCAGTCCCTTTGAGTGAGTGAGGTAGTGTGGGGGGGGGGTTTTTTATTTAAGCGCTTAGAGCTTGGTCTTGACCGAGGATAGGCGCTATAGTAAATTATAAAAAAATAAATAAATTGTCTTGCTCTCTGAAACAGGTCGTAGGATTACAAAAACCAATTCAATAATTTGCATTCTGCAGGCATTAGACGGATTTGAAAAGTAAACATTGGTAAATCAAACATTATAGATTTGTCGGAAATGGGTGTTTTTATAAAATTTATTTCTTAGCATCAGCGTGAAAGGTGTTGTATGGTGCAGTTCGCAAAAGTCGTAGTGTAAAGCAGACAAGTACTTGGGCAGGATGTTTTTCAAACAAAACTTAGCTTTACGATTGCAATACATGAACTTGTTTAACAGAGGAAAGCTTGGCTGTTAAAGTCTATTATAAGCTTGCCTATAAAAAATTTTGAAAGTGCTTCGGAAAATATATAATTTTTGAATTGTTTTATGCCCAAGTTCAGGTCCCCTAATGTACAGTATGGCGCCGAGATTAGGGGATTGATAATGGTCCATGAAATTGAAAAATAACATTTATTTGGCTAAGAAACGCATTTTGCTGTAGGAAAGACGAACCCTAATGACTTGGTTTTATGGTGACTTGGCGAATATCCCATATTAAGTAAATCCTAGCGATAAATGTATTAGTTTTATTGGTCATAACGCACTTGCGTATGGGAGAACACAGATTACATGCAAAAGCATACAAAGTATTTTGATGTGATTGATATATTCAAGAGTTAACTCAACTTGGGAAACTTCTGTTCGTTAAAATATTATTGTAGTAATGGGTTTTTCGTTAGTGGTAGAACAGATTAGTTGGATTTAATAAAACGATTTATTGCTGATGTTTAAAGTGCCGAGAATAAATGTGACTGTAACTTGTCAAAGACGGAATAGTTCCATATAAAAACAGTGAGAATTTTCCTTTGTTTCGGATTTCTAAAGACAAATCAGGTAATGGAAGCGTAACCTAACAGTCTGATGAATATCATAGTATACTTAAGATCTGAATTAACAAGTTATAGATTACTTCTACTGAATAGCTGTACACAGGAAACCGATACAAAGATCATACAGTCTAAATGGTTTTATGTCCATTGTGCAAGTCTGCCCCAGAGAACAACTTCAATTTCTAATTTGTTTGTCTTTGCTTACAGGATTTAAGACAAAAAATTATAGTCCTTTAAGTAAAATACTATCGACGTTCATCATTTTAGGCTTGTCATGCTTATGTCGTCCAAGAAATGAGAATGATTTGTAGTTTGATCTAGCTTCATATTTTGTATAAATCCTTTAAGAGGAGGAGTTATCTGACTGAATTTGTTTATATGTGCTTGTATATTAATTGGGTTGTTACATCATTTATATGTCAATTACCCCTTTCAAATGGGTATGATCCTTTCCTTGAAAATATCATCGTTATCGTAATCGGTGATCTCTCCCACCCTCTCCTTTTTTTCCCGTCTCTTCTCTCTCCTCCCTCCTGCTTCATCCTCTCCTCTCCTCTTCCTCCCTTCCCACCGCTCCCCTGCATCCTCTCTCACTCTGTTTCCATCTCTCTCCTATCCTCTGTGTCTAGCAGCAGATGGAGCGAAGCCATGATGGATGGCTGAGGGGGGGGGGGGGAGTTTTCATATGCTCTCCCCTCTCGATCAAAGCAAGACTCTGCCTGATAGAGAGAATGGAGTGGAAGAATCGTGATTCAGCCCGCACTCTTTCCCCACTTTGACATAAATCCATAACCGTGCAGCACCCCCCCTCTCTCTAAACATCAATTTACACGTGACCTACGTGTCCCCGAAATGTGAATTAGCCGGCGTTTGGCACGGCGGCAAGCGGCATGGACGAAACTTTCGCTCCCTTCTACTATTCCTCCCCCTTTCGCCTCTTTTTTCCCTCTACCCCCACCCCCACCCCCCTCTTATCCCCCTCGCCTTTGCCCTGTAAAAATTTGTGGGCCCTCAACAATTTGTTAAGAGCATTTTTGTTTTAACAGTTCATTTGCTTGTTGTGGCCTAGAGATTATTATCTCTTTTTTTGTTTGACATGCTTGCCGTGATATTGCAATTTGTACACGTTTCTCCTTGTCGCTCTTTTTTCTTTAATCTTGTTTAAGTTATCTAAGCTTTAACTGCTGAGCATGAAAGTATAATGGGTTTTAACCAATATTGGTTTGTGAAAAATAGAACTAGATGTATTTTGCCCAGGTCAGATAGTGAACAAACCATTTTGATAGCTTACCAAGTTTCTGACTTATCGTCTCCCAAGTTAATATGCAACACATCAGGAGTCGATTTATGTATTAGTCCATTTGATGAGCATTATAATGGAAAGAATGACAGTCCAATTGTTAAGCAATATAGGAGGCGAAAATGACAGTTCCATTTGTGTGAGATAAGACAGTCCAGATCGGCAACTTAAAGCAGACAGCCAACATCACGCTTGGGACGAGGAGTGAATCAAATATCATGATTGTTAACCCGTAGACATCGATGACCTGGCAGGCAGAGAACAAAACCTCGCCAAATGACTGGATTAGATGACACCAGCAAGATGTGGCATTGAAATCAGCACGAGAAGATGTAATTTGGATAGCCAGCCGAACGTTACTGTCAGTACTGACGTTAACTGTCTATTGATAGAAGCTAGGAATGTCCTGTCTAACATTTCATTGGACATAGTAATACATCTATGGTTAAGAGGTGATCACACCATGAGATCCTGACAAGGGAAAGCAAAGACAACATCGCAACAAGCATTGTCCAGTCTTAAATGATGGTGGAAGGACAATAACATCCTCATGCAACACAAGATCAGACTCCTGATGGTGTGACGCACTGGTATATGCCATCTTCTGCAAGCATGCGAGGCTCTAAATGGTCCTTCACAACGGACTGGAAACAAGTCATGAAAAATGTGACGTTACCACTAATTATTAAACGCATATGTGCTGATGTTATAACCGCTTGATCTTAAGTAATCTTCTGAGGCAAGTGCGCCAATTCGTATATACCAACTGATTTCAGACCTTAGGAAGACCTGATATCAGTTAAAAAACGAAAGTTTATTAGATTGCCATGTAACCAAATGAATGGCCTTGCAGTAACAATCCCTCCAGGAAACAGTGATTAGGAGTAGATGGAGATAAAGACAGAAAAAAATCTGTAGACAGTCACAGTAGGGAATTGGACCTGAGAAAACATTTGCAGAGTACCCAATGCTTAGGCACACAACCCAGCAGAACCCTGAAGTAAACATGGGATGAAAGTCCATCAGTGATGTTCCCCATGACTGCGCCCACATAGATAGGGAATAAGAATAACAAGAACCAGGAACAAGAAGAACAAGAACAAAAACAAAAACAAGATCAAGAATATCAAGATCAAGAAGAATAACAACAAAAGATGAAGCCTGAAGAATAGCAAGTAGAGGAACAAAAAACAACAAGGAAATGTTGCGAGAAAGAGTCAGATGAATGAAGAGGCAAGGGTGAAAAGGAGGTGGAAGGATAGATAAGATAACAAGAGTCTGAGAGGGAGAAAAAATTGGGAAAGGGAAGGGTGAAAGTCGAAGGGAGATGGAATGTGTGGTGATTTGTGGGGTGTAAATATGACAATTTTCCTCAAGTAGGTTACTGGGCATACAGGGGCACCCTTATTTCCAGACTTTTGTCATGGTCGGGGGGCGTGAGGGTGTTGTGTTTATGTGTATCTTTCGTTTTGTTTTTGTTTGTTGTTTTTGTTGTTTTTATAAAGGGGCAGGGAGAGAGAAAAATTGAAGAATGGGAGTTGTGGGGAGTGGTTTGCCAACATACTGTTGCTGCGTGCGAATAGTCCATCAGCACCGCCGGTGTGGATGGCTCCACCAGATCCGGAATGAACAGGGAGGTTCCACTTAAGACCTAGCCCCAGAGAGGGCCCAGAGGCAACTGGTCCCCCGGAGCCGTTTCCCCTGATTTCCCAGTGGCTGATGAGGTCAATAGAAGAGCATATACGCCACAAGGGAGATGTGTGTGTGTGTGGGTTGGGTGTGTGTGTGGGTGTGTGTGTGTGTGTGTGAGTGTGTGTGTGTGTGTGTGGTGTAAAATTAAAACGCGTGCGTGCGTGTGCATATGTGTGTGTACAGGCACGTGTTCGACAAGGCCACTCGCTTATTGATGTAGTTGCGTCTAGGTTTGAACTGCGGAACTGGTGTATATTTGGTTGTGGAAGCATATGGGCAGAGAGATGGGAGGTGGGGTGATGTTGGGGAAATGGCCTGGGAAAGGGGAAATGGATGTTGTGGCTTTCTTGTTTGCTTGCTTACAGGCTCCTTTGTGTGTGTGTGTGTGTGTGTGTGTGGGTGTGTGGGAGGATGAGGTGTCACTTGGGGGTATGATAATAGTGCCATAAAACAATGTATACAGGGGGGATCAAATTGTGTGTTTAAACACACACTCACACTTTTCGGCAAGATGGCGATTGGGTGGACAAAGAGGTAAAGCTCCTCGCATGATTTTTGTTAAATAAAAAAGTATGTCCAACAACGTAAAAGAAATGCTGAATTGGTAACATTCAAAAACCTAACAAGAAAGGGAAAAAAAAATCTACGCGGTGAGCCTACGGAAGAGTGATTGGGATCTTCCTAAATGGAATCTGTGCTCCAAATTCGTAACGGATTTTCCCGAAGCCAGCCACAAGGGGTACAGTAACCATGGCAGAGGCCAGCGCGCCATGGCGAGAGGCGGACACCAATCCCGCGCGATCGACGGGGAGGAGGACCACACGCTGCGGAGCACGCAACTGCAAGAGGAGACCAATAGTCATAGAACGCAACGCGTCACACCAAACAAGGAACACAAAGAGATGGAACAACTTGTGAGGCAAAGAACTCGCAATATGACGCAAGCATATAATTCGTCAGACAAAGTGACGTGCATTGCACTTGCAATGAAAAGAACAACGAGAGTTCCTGAAATGCTCCAGAGTGGTAAGTAGGAAAATAACATTATCTGCACAAAACTACCCCCATAACCAAGTTTTAAGATTTGCAAAAACGCAAAGAAAATTTGACCATGTCAGATTATGTGCCACGACCTTTGTATGACAAAACATCGAAGAAGAAATGACGGAAGCGATTGAAAAAAAGTTGATTTGCACCATAACAGTCAGAACAACACCACGTCCAAAGGAACAAATGACAACAATCTGTATAGCTGATAGAACGCACAACCAAAAGACAGATAATGGCAACAAAACTGGAACGAGCCACTGTAAAACTCGCGGAACAGTGCAAACATTCAGACGAAACGAGGGCGAAACGCATTCCGCACAAATAATCATGCTGTGCAAGAAGGACTAGACAAGCAACCAAAGGGCGACTCACCCACAAAGTCATACTCAAACGGTCAATGTTCACAGACACAGCCCATTTGAAAGAAACCAGTCAAAGAGGTGTGCTGGCATCATCTATCAACACAGACAAAAAAGGAAGCTCAGGGAAAGGAATATGAAAGAACAGAATGGCAACTTTCTGACAACATCATCTGAGATGCCGTATCGGATTCTCCCACATCCAAAGGGAAACACAGATGAAACCGAAACAAAAGATGCAAAAGAAGACTCCTACCCTGCCTTACCCACGCCATTCTTCCTGTCCTGACATCATTGCCGTATGTATCTCCCTTAGGGGTCACACAAGCATGACTCTACTGGAGAGGGGCTATGGGGAAGGGTTCATGGTAAGGAACTACCCACGTCTCCACTTCCATAACATCTCCACCCTACGTGGAAGCATCCATGATCGAATTGGGGAAGTCCTATGGGTTAAAGGGGTTGTCAAGGACAAAAGTTCCAACAATAGAGGAGCAAAGTACTGATATGTAAAACCCGTAAAAGTTCCGATGTGATTCTTTTTCACATTAAAAGAAAATCAACAATCTCAAAAGGCTTCACCAAACAAAACCAGCAAAAAAATGGTATCATGCCGTCAGTAAACATCCAAAAGCAATGTCCATAGTCGAAAGTGTCAATCAGCAACTCCATCCCTACGCTTGACGTAGACTTGAACCGGAAGGAAAGAAATTGTATGCAATGGTTTTGCGTACAACTCAATCAAAAGACGATGTGACATTTCTGCAACAGAAAACCTAAGAAAGAGACATAACCGCTATCCATGATATTCACCCCAACACAAGAGATCAGTCTTTAGACCGGCAACATCGACGACATTATCATTCTGTTGAAATGGAAGTGCAGAAACACAAGAGAGCAGTGAAACAAAACAAACATGAGCTGGCATCAAGAAGCTATTGAAAAGGAGACAACAAGAGTAATCCGAGAACTGAAGGAGGCGACACACTGAAAGGAGAAAGAAAAAAAAGCGCTCCAGCAGCCACCAATACCAAGAGAGCTAGAAAAATCACGAAAGACGTAATGCAATGAGGCAAGACCGGACCAACACTAAGTGGTACAAAAGAGACAAATCAAATTCGGGGGTGGGGGGGGTGGGGGGGGGGCCAGCACTTCCACGAACTTTGTGCAAATGAAGCGACCAGGAGACAGGGAAACAAACCGAGAACAAAAATGATATGAGGACAGAGAACAAGTATTGTTACAGCCCTGAAAACATAAAAACTACTACAGAGACGAGATAGGAACCCTGGCATAAAGTTGGGGATGAGTTATAAATAACATTAGTCCCACAACAATGAACATTACAAAACTACCATGGAGACAGAGAATGATACGACACAGAAAGGGAGATGGTCACAGAAAACAAACTTCTTCACAAGGAACAATACGAAAACTACCATGACAGCAGAAATGGAAACCGACTCATAAGGAGAGGTTACAGAAAACAATATCTCTACAAACCATGAAACAATACGAACGATACAATGAGACAGGGAGGTAACCGACACCCAAAATGAGATGGTTATAGAAAACAATACTTCTACAACAGTTTAAACAGACGAAACGTGACAATGGAGACAGGGGAGGGAAACCGACACAGGAAACGGAGAGGTGTCAGGAACAAAACAGCTACAACCATGAACCACATGTAAGCTATACCAGGGAGACAGGGGAAGGAAACCGAGGCAGGAAATGGGTATGAATACAGAGAACAAGACTTCTCCAACGCTCGGCCAAACAAAAACCGACATGAGACGGGGAAGGAAATCAAGTCAAAAATTGGGATAATGACAGAAACCAACGTGTGCTACGACCATAATCGTGACGAAAGTTACCAAGTCGAACGGGAAAGATACTACAGAAATGAATGTCCAAGAACAAAATCAGCATTTCCACGGACATGGACGATATGAGAGAGATTATGAGAAAGGGGTCGTCACGACGAACAAAACATGGGGGGGAAAAAGATAGAGTACTACAACTGAGAATGGGCAAACAATACATAGATAAACAAAAATAACCCCAACATGAAAAATAACTCCTGATATTACACAATTGCAACAGGAACAAACACCACCCTTAAATACTATGAGAATTATTATATAAAAATTAGTTCGTGGAACATAAAAGGTTTTTCAAAGAAAACAATTAATGGTGAAAAACTCAAATAATTCGAGAGGATTGAGTAATTGAATAATATCGATATACGATATCATATTCATATCAGGAACCAGTTGGGATGTCTCTTACAGCAAAATACAAATACCAAATTTTGCACCTGGGGTAATACATACTGGCGTGTCTAATAGAGCAAAGGCTCAGAAACATCCAGGAGGAGTTCAATGTTTATTGAACATCACCAAGAAAATTTATTACGCAATTACCTCAGAATAATAGGGACATTGTTTTGGTTTAAAAATGAAAGTAACAGGTAACACATTTTCATATAGGCAGTTGTAATAGTATACACCCAAATGTCGCGTTTGGGGAAAAGATTACACAAATATAATTTTGGGAATAATATTCTAGAAGCTGGTATCTTGGAAAATTATCATATCAACAACAAAAATACTAAAGTGGGGATTTAGCCAGAGCAGAACGATTTCCTGAGTTCATTACAATTGGAAAGAGAAAGCAATATATATTCTTTGCCTGAAGCATGATCCGTTAAGGATACAGCAACAGGTGCACATATTGATAAATATGTTCATAAATACGGGAAAGAACTTCAGCCCTTGCATTGTCTGTATCGAGGTGCAATTGAAATGGAGGAACTCTGGGCGATCTGCAGGGGGCAATATACTGCGTCACACCAAATGCTGCAGTGTGGTCGACTATTTCTTGTGTTCACAAAAATTATTGAAGACAGAACAACATGACAGTTCAGAATTTAACAATTATTCAGACCATTGCCCATATCGCTAAGGTGGGGTGGGGAAATTTATCAACATCTTCCATACAAAACTGAATGCATGAACTGACAAAGATCATGTAGATAGGGAATACCATGACTTCTGGAATAAAAAATGTAATGTTCTTTTGGATAAAACTCGGTATGAAATTCCAAAGGGTAATTAAAATCTTCAGAAATGAAAAAGCACATAAGTCAAGTAATACATTTATGATAACAGATACGAGAAGCATTTTAAATCCACGACAGTGTGAATAATGTCGTTGAAGAGTTCACGAAACTAATGCTGGCTGACACTGCAAAGGATTGCCCATAAACAAAAATGGAAAGGGAAGAAAAGAAAAGAAAGAATAAAAAGTGGTTTGAATATGGAATTTCCATCACGAACGTCTAAGAAAAACTAAATCTTCTGGTTAAACGCACTAAAACAGATCAGCATTTAACTAAAATATTCACCAAAAATAATTTCGGCGCAAGGAAAACATATAACAAATTTAGTAGAAAGAAAAAAGACTGTACAAAGCCAATTTAATAACTTGTATTGCAGAGAAAACTTGTCTGAAAATCCAAATGCAGTGGTAGAAAACTTTAAAAGGGAATGACAAACCATGGTGCTCAAAAACACACACTAACACCTACCAATCAAAAGATGGATGACACATTTTGAAAAACTTAAATAGGAAAAGAAGTTGAACAATAGGAAAATAATGGAAGTAGTAATAAAGGGAGAATCAGAAGAGAATAAAGGTATGAAAGCAGCTCTGAGTGACGTTCATGTCAGTTGAGATATCAGATTTAGAAATCCTAAAAAAATCAGAATTTAAAAAAGAACAAATCTCCTGGAATGGAAGGATAAGGAATGAATTTTTTAAAAACTGGATTTCAATTTGCTACCCACATGGAAAAACAAATGTAATTTTAGTTTTAAAAACTGGTCAATATCCAGAATTATGGAAAAGGGGCCCCTCATTTACAAAGGAGGAGACAAAACGAACCCTAGCAACTACATGGGAATAAACTCTTAATTGTGCAATAAGCAACGTTGTAATGCCAAATACTAATCTCGAATAAACAATTCATTTGGAATCAAATAATCTTTTACTAATGGACAAGCAGGTTTTCCAGAAACAAACAGAACTGCAGATCATATTTTTTGTCTAAAAAAGTTAGTAACCATCCAGTAAAACGCGGACGGCAGATTGTATACATAGCGTTGTCGAGTTTCAAAAGCATAATGATAACATTCCACTAGGGTAATAATAAAATTACAAAGATTTGGCATTCGGGGTAGTGGTTGATTTATCAAAAACATGTACACAAATGCACAATCTTTTCAGTTGGTAAAAACGGAGCCTGCTATTCCGTATAGGTACGAAGAACGAATTTTGGCAAGGAAACACCTTGGCCAACATTATTTAATATGTTTATCAAACGACTCTAACAAACAAGATGCCAAGTCTGAGGATTCACCATCACTGATCATTCAAGCAATAAAAGTATCTGCATTATGTATGCACCGGACCTTGTACTCTTGCAAACAGCGATACTAGGTTACAAATCAAAATTAGACTCAATACATTTATATTTGGGTAAAAGTGGGGTGACTAATTAACTAGTGAAGACGAAAATACTATTATTTTCCAAAACAGAACACCAAAAGTTAGTTATTTTGTGGTAAAAGGGTCCCAAATTTCATTGGAAACAGTACAGAACAATACAAATATCTTGAATTAATTTTCAGAAAGCAGAAAACTAGACACGGCACGAACATCCTAAGTAACCAAGGGAATAAAGCAACATATTCCTTAAAAAGAGCGGTTAAAAAGCAAAATAATTTATTTAAACTTGTTCTAAAGTTTGTTTGAATAGTTCTTATTTCACCAATATTATAGTGTATGGCGCGATGGTGGGCTTAACCTTTTTGGCTTAAAATTAAATGATAGTTTCAATTTAGGATAATCTGTTTAATCCATTGGCCTTTCAAATAGGTTACCACATGAACAGACGCAACACAACGTTCTCAAGCAAATGGTAGGTGCACACCAAAAAAGCTATAAACTTAGCTGTAATTGGAGACTCGGAAGGATTTCCAATTAGCTTAATCATGTAATCCATCAGATAAGAAAGTTGTGGCAGCAAATTTTAGAACCTGAAGACAACTCGCCATTATTTATAATCATATACACTAACATGTTAAAACAACGGAAGAACAGCAAACACCTTGGTTTAGAATTTGTCAAACATATTCTCAGCCTAATGGGCTTGAAGCAGTTTGGAATAACCAGCCAACCTATCATTTAACAAGTTTGTTATGGGGGCAAGAATAAACTAAAAGAATATGTATTATTTTGAAAAGAAAAAAAATCAGAAACAGGAATAAAAATAAAAATTTG